>CM077097.1:92910228-93510228 GCA_039513925.1 Platanthera zijinensis
TTCAGGCCTTAAGTTGCATACAAAATATTCAAGCCCACTCCAGGCCAAGACTGTGACAAACTCAACAATGGTAGAGTAATATAGATGTTACAACCTTTTAGAACCGTACTTTTAATTAATGTACTCTAAAAAAAGATAAAACCGTCAGATAAAGCATTAGAAAGGAAAAAAAGAAAGGATAAGACCATCAAATAAAGCAAATAAAAAAGCAAGGATTGTTGAATTTTCTCAAGTTGATCAACAAGGTAGCCCAAACACCAAATTAATATCTTCGGCACTACCCAGATCACAACTTGAACCGCGGAAAGTAGGAAGCAACTTAGATAACCAAACACACAGACAGAAGCAAGCATATCAAACTTTTATTCAACTTCTTTACAAGGCGAGGCATACGTGGCGAGACATGATTTCGCCAGTATGAAAAAGCAGAAAAAAAACAAGCCGGGCGGATAGAACACTGAGACCGCCAAGTCGGCCGAGACCGCCGAGCTCGCCGAGTCCGCACACCGCCAAACTGCTGAAGCCGAACAATAACAAGGAGTCCGCTTAGACCGCGAGGTCGCGCGGACAACCCGTTATTCGCCTAACTGCTGCTGAACAGAGGAACAAGCCGCTTATCCGCCGAGACCGCGAGGTCGCGCAGACAGAGAAGAAACTTGAGATAAAACTGATGTTGATAACCGCCAATGCAGCCCGCTAACTCCAACGGTCAGAACCAAACTCCTGGTTTGACACTGCTAGCCGCGCCACTTGCACACAGAAACCGGTTAAGCAACAGCCCGCGCGGATACAAAAAATCGAATCCGCAGCCAACACTCAAGCCCAACTTACTGTTCACTCTGCTACCAAATGAGGTGCCGGGGGGGGGGGGGGGGGTCCTATTTATAGGCTGGGTGAGGAGTGCGGTCACCACCCTATGAGATAGAGACACCGCCCCTTGGTCGCAACTAGCAATGCCATCTCGCCGAGTCCGCTCGATAAAGGTCAACCAACCCGCCCGGTCACAGCGGATACTGCGGAAACCGAAATCTTCTCGCGCAGTCCGCGACCACTGGCACCCAGCCACGGCGGAAACTGAGGAAACCAACTCCACAAGCGCAAGACAAGAAGGCGCGAGCTCGGCGGATACAACGTCCAGTCCGCCAGCTCCAAGCCTAGACCGCGCAGCCCGCGCACACTTCCTTGCAGAGCTCTAACCCACTGCCGGACACGATCAGTCCGCGCAGTCCGCAAAGCCAGCCCGCAGCTTGCTACCCAGGTCGCCAACAATCAACCCGTCGGACTAGAACCAGTCCGCGCGGTCAAACCGCCCAGGTCGCCCGGACTGCCGATCACCCCCACTTTCACTTCACCAATTTCAACACTCCCCCTTGAAGTGAGAAGTGGTGATCAAACCAAGCAGACCTCGAAGCCGCTGAAAAGGCCCCTTCGACAGCGACTTGGTGAAGATGTCAGCAAGGTTATCTTCACTCCGAACATGACCAACCACAAGAGATCCTTCCAACACCTTCTCTCTTATGAAGTGGTGATCGATCTCAATATGCTTAGTCCTGGCATGACAAACTGAATTGTTCACCAGCTTGAGAGCACTCTCATTATCCCCTCGGAGAAAAGTAGGGCCTTGCACTTCCTCATGGACATCATCTACTAGCCGCCTTAGCCAAATGGCTTCCCGAGCTGCCAAGGCAGACGCCTTGTACTCAGCTTCCATAGTAGAGACAGATACCGAGTCCTGCTTCTTGCTACACCATGAAATGCCCGCTGATCCACACGTGAACACATAACCAGAAGTTGACCTTCGGTCATCCGAATCACCACCATAGTCAGCATCTGTGTAACCTAGCAGAGAGAAACTCGCATCCCTTCTGTAAATAAGTCCCATGTCAGAGGTTGCCTTGACATACTTCAGAATGTTCTTTGCCGCTACAAGATGAGGCTTCCTTGGCTCTGCCATAAACCGACTTACTCGACCAACAGCATAAGCTATATCAGGTCTAGTAATCGTCAGGTAGATCAAGCTCCCAATAAGGGCCCTAAACACCAAAGGATCAGGAAGAACCCTTCCTTCATCTCGTCGAAGCTTCAGCCCTTGATCTATAGGAGTAGAACAAGTCTTCCCTTCAATCAAGCCAAACCGGTTCACAATGCGCTCAACATATCCCTTCTGGCAGATAAGGATCCCGCTCTCCTTCCTCTCCACTTCGAGACCAAGAAAGTGATGAAGCTCTCCCAGGTCTTTCATCTCGAAGCGAATGGCTAGCTCAGCTCTGAGCCTAGCAACCTCCTCCTCAGAATTCCCTGTGATGATCATATCATCAACATACAGCAGGACCAAGACAGAAAGCTCCCCCTTCTTCTTGATGAACAAACTAGAGTCCGAGTTTGAAGCAAGGTATCCACAGAATTACAGATATTCTGCTATCTTCCCATACCAAGCTCTAGGAGCTTGCTTCAACCCGTAGAGAGCCTTCCTGAGCTTGCAGACGTAATCAGGATGAACTTCAGAAACGAAACCAAGAGGCTGATCCATAAAGATGTCTTTGTCAATCTCTCCGTAAAGAAAAGTATTCTTTACATCAAGCTGCCACATCCTCCATCCTTGGCAAGCAGCCAATACAATCACCATCCGAACTGAAGTCATCTTTGCAATAGGGCTGAACGTCTCTTCATAGTCTTCTCCATACTGTTGAGAGAACCCCCGAGCCACCAGGCGAGCCTTGAATCTCTCAATACTCCCATCTGCCTTCTTCTTCAACTTAAACACCCACTTGCATGTCACCGGAGTAATGCCATCAACTTTGGGAACAAGATCCCAAGTTTCATTCTTCTTGAGAGCATCCATCTCCTCTCTCATGGCATCTTCCCACTCCTTGACACCAGTGGCCTCATTGAAGCTAGCAGGCTCTCGCTCATCCAGAGGACCTGCAAAGAAGCATGAGACATAGCTCACAGTGTTTCCTTCACAGTAGCGAGCTGGAGGCTTGATAACCCTCTTTGACCTCCGAAGAGGCTGCTCCTTGCTAATCACCTCCGCCGCTTCTTCTGGTTCACCTCTGCTCTCTGGCAAGCTTGGAGAAATGCTCCCCTTGCTTCCTGACTTAGAAGCTTCTCCTCCAGAACTTGAAGCAACTGGAGCTGCTGGTGACACAGCCAGCTCCACTTGATCAGCTACCTCAGCCACCTCCTGACCTTCATCAACCTTACTATCTGGCAGCTCAACCGAGCTTCCTCCATATGACGTCAATTCGTCAAAGACAACGTCTCTTGACACCACGAACTTCTTCGTCACCGGATCCATGCATCTCCATCCCTTCTTCCGCTCATCATAGCCAACAAAGACAAGCTTCCTTGCCTTTGCATCAAGCTTAGTCCTTAGCGCATCAGGGATATGCACATAGCAAGTTGATCCAAACACCCAAAGGTGTTCCACACTATGCTTCTCCTTCAGCAACATCTCGAAGGGAGACTTCATGTTGATCAGACTCAAAGGCATCCGATTGATGACATAGGCAGCACAAGACATTCCCTCCGCCCAGAAGGACCTTGGGATACTCTTGGCATGAAGCCAACATTTGCAAGTCTCCGTCAGATGACGGATCTTCCGCTCCGCTACTCCGTTTTGTTGTGGAGTATGAGCACAAGTGAGCTCCCTCTGGATTCCAGGCTTCCTGCAAAAGATAAAAAACTCGGAGGAGACAAACTCTCCGCCGTTATCAGTTCTAAGCTTTTTGATCTTCAGGTTAAGCCTTCCCTCCACCAGCTCCTTGAACTCCACAAACAATCGGACGGCTTCAGACTTCTCCTTCAAGAAATACACCCAAGTGTATCTTGAATAGTCATCAATCAATACTAGCATATACCTGCTTCCACCAAGGCTAGCAGTCGCAGTTGGTTCCATCAGATCACCATGGATAACCTCCAATGGTGCTTTGCTTCTTGTTTGTGACTTATTAAATGGAAGACGATGAGACTTCCCATATTGACATCCAGCACAAACATGACCCTCACCGAAAGATGATAGCTTAGGCAAGCCTCTCACCAGGCTCCTACTTGACATAGCCTTCAGCTTATCCATCCCGACATGCCCCAGCCTCTCATGCCACATAGCAGCGCTATCATTGGCCCTCATACGATCAACATAGGAGCTTGTTGATAAGACAAACAAGTCCTTTACTCTCCTTCCTATATGAGCAACATCAGCCTTAACCGTTGATATGTTGCGAAGGAACTTCACTTCTGTTGGCCCAAACAGAACGTGATAACCAGCATCAACCGCGTTGGTCACAGAGAAGAGGTTTTTCTTCATACCCGGTACGTGATAAACACTCCTTAACGTGAGTGGCCCCTTATCACTGCCCACCGTTGCTATACCCTCCTTCTCTACTGCATGAATAGTGTTATCAGCAGTTATTATAGCTTCGTTACCTGAGTATGCCTGCAGCGAAGAGAACTTTGACAAATCTCCGGTGAGGTGATGACCACACCCGGAGTCAACGATCCAGTCATCCTCCATGTCACTGGTGGACAAAGCACGAACACAAGTGCCCGTCATGAATGCTCCACCCCAGCCAGCTTCCTCCTTGCTTGAGGAGGCTTCCTCCTTGCTTGCAGCATGCCCAGGCTGCAGCTTGACCTTGCAGTCTCGCTTGAAGTGGCCTGGTTGATGACACCTGAAGCACTTCAGGTTCTTCTTCCAATCCTTCTTAGGAGCAAGGCTCCCCTCCTGCTATTTAGAAGATGAAGATTCATCTCCAGTCGTAGACTGCTTCTTCTTCCCTTCCCATCTCTTCTTCTTCTTCTCAGTGAAGAGAGCATCACTAGCTCCTTCAGAGGCCGTCACCCCGACCATCTGTCTTGCCAAGCTCTCCTGCGAGGCAAGCAGATTCTCCAGCTCCAGAAGAGAGGGCTGAGTAGCCCAGCCTTGAACAGAAGTAACGAAGGCCACATACTCCTTCCGCAAACCGCGGATTATGTGCCTCTTCAGCTTAGCCTCGGAGATCGGCTCATCAGGATCAAGAGCAGAGAGCTCAGCACACAAGCTCTTCATCTTCAAGAAGAATTTGGAGATAGAAAGATCTCCCTGAGTTGCCTTAGCCAACTCATTCTCTAAGAACTGTAGCCTTGCTACATTCTTCCTATTGAACAACCCATCAAGGGAAGTCCAAATCTCAGCAGCAGACTCACATCCTAAGATGTGATCAAAGAGTTCAGGTGACACTGCCCGCTTGAGAGCAAACTCAGCCTTGGCATTTGTCTTCCTCCACACTCTCACCTGCTCGGCTGTACCAAACTCAGCAGTTATTTCTACTTGATCATCTCCACCGACCACCTCCCATAACTCCTTACCCAGAAGATAGCTCTTCATGCACGACTTCCACTTCTTGAAGTTAGTCGGCGTCAAAAGCTTAATACCAAGACCTCTTGCAAGACCACCGTCCATGGCGCTAACTTGGTTATCCTTCAGAAGCACACAGAGCAACAACAAAGCCTGTTGATCACCGCTCAAGCAACTGAACCTTCCTCTGATACCATGTTGAATTTTCTCAAGTTGATCAACAAGGTAGCCCAAACACCAAATTAATATCTTCGGCACTACCCAGATCACAACTTGAACCGCGGAAAGTAGGAAGCAACTTAGATAACCAAACACACAGACAGAAGCAAGCAGATCAAACTTTTATTCAACTTCTTTACAAGGCGAGGCATACGTGGCGAGACATGATTTCGCCAGTATGAAAAAGCAGAAAAAAAACAAGCCGGGCGGATAGAACACTAAGACCGCCAAGTCGGCCGAGACTGCCGAGCTCGCCGAGTCCGCACACCGCCAAACTGCTGAAGCCGAACAATAACAAGGAGTCCGCTTACACCGCGAGGTCGCGCGGACAACCCGTTATTCGCCTAACTGCTGCTGAACAGAGGAACAAGCCGCCTATCCGCCGAGACCGCGAGGTCGCGCGGACAGAGAAGAAACTTGAGATAAAACTGATGTTGATAACCGCCAATGCAGCCCGCTAACTCCAGCGGTCAGAACCAAACTCCTGGTTTGACACTGCTAGCCGCGCCACCTGCACACAGAAATCGGTTAAGCAACAGCCCGCGCGGATACAAAAAATCGAGTCCGCAGCCAACACTCAAGCCCAACTTACTGTTCACTCTGCTACCAAATGAGGTGCCGGGGGGGGGGGGGGGGTCCTATTTATAGGCCGGGTGAGGAGTGCGGTCACCACCCTATGAGATAGAGACACCGCCCCTTGGTCGCAACTAGCAATGCCATCTCGCCGAGTCCGCTCGATAAAGGTCAACCAACCCGCCCGGTCACAGCAGATACTGCGGAGACCGAAATCTTCTCGCGCAGTCCGCGACCACTGGCACAAGCCCAGTCACGGCGGAAACTGAGGAAACAAACTCCACAAGCGCAAGACAAGAAGGCGCGAGCTCGGCGGATACAACGTCCAGTCCGCCAGCTCCAAGCCTAGGCCGCGCAGCCCGCGCACACTTCCTTGCAGAGCTCTAACCCACTGCCGGACACGACCAGTCCGCGCAGTCCGCAAAGCCAGCCCGCAGCTTGCTACCCAGGTCGCCAACAATCAACCCGCCGGACTAGAACCAGTCCGCGCGGTCAAACCGCCCAGGTCGCCTGGACTGCCGATCACCCCCACTTTCACTTCACCAATTTCAACAAGGATAAAATCATCTTAAAGGAAAAACTCATATTATAAGAGTTGTAATTTCTGAAGGGAGTCCATGATTAAAACAATATCACCATAATGAAGCAAACAAACTACAAATAGTTTACTGCTTTGAAGCCACTGAATATTTAAAGCCACTGAAATCGATAAGAAATCTTATACAAAAAAGTAGATTTTTCTCTCTAACAACCATATATTGTACGTATAATCTCAAACTCCATTAGAGACAATCAAGCTTGTGTGACTGACCAAGTTTGGGTAGAGACTCGCCTTGAGGAGGTATGCGTTGAGAGAAGTTCATGGTCTAGCAGCCATAGGTATGATTTCTGCATTATTTAAAAATTGTTAGGAATACTGAAGGCTGAGAATGGAGAAGGAGAATGTCTCAGGTTAATACCTTGAACAACAAATTAGTGGTTCGATAACTGAAGCACCTGATGAGAAATAAAAAAAATAGAGAAAAAGAGAAAAAAGGTCAATAAGAATCGCATACTTTTGAGAGACAGAGAGATAGAGAGAGCAAAAGAGAGACTTAGAGATATAGATGTAGATGAACTAAGAGAAATAGAAGCATGTAGAAATCAGAGGCTTAAAAAAATTATTTCAGAAGCATGTAGAAATCGAAGGCCGCAGTAGTCTGTTGCAATCCTTGAGGGCCGGCTTCGATGTGGAGAGCAGATGAAGTTGAAGCTCTGTCTTGAATGGAGTCGTGCAAGAGAAGTTCTGCCGTGGAGGAGGAGTCCTGCTAGGAGAAGAGTGGAAGGAGAATATGATCGGTTAGGGTCCGTTCGTTTTGCAGGAAATGGAATTGAGGAATTGATTTTAATCAATTCCAAAAACTGCAGGAATTGTGGTTTTGGTGAATTCCAAATCTGTTGTTCGGCTGCAAGAAGGTTTTGAGCAGAAGGAATTTGAATTGTCCAATTCCGATGTTTGTCGTGGAGGATGAGTCGTCCTGCTGTGTTGAAGAGATGAGGCATTGCTCCTTGGAGGAGTTGTATGGTTGTACACCCATCAGGCGGGCGGCAGTCGAGGAGTTCGGCGGGCGGCAGTCGAGGCGGGCGGCAGGCCGGCGAGATGGGACTGTAGCGTGCGGGATTAGATATCAACGTGCTTTTGGCGGGATTGCTGGGGTTACCTGTAGTTTTGGAGGAGGCAGAGGAGGCTTGATTTAGACCTATGCGGCGTGCAACAGTCGAGGCCGAAGATGGCGTATGGCAGTGGCTTATTGGGAGCAGTGGCCAAAAAAAGAGCAGCAAAACCTATCAAATGACCCTTTACTCCTATGAATTCTGAAAGTAAGAACACTTTTTTGAGGGTACTTTGAGTATCCAGAATGTTACACCACATCTAAGGGTTTTTGGGCGAACACCATTCCGCCTCCTCTCAATCCACTACCACCACTCGAAGACTCTGACTCCAGCCGCCACTCGAACACGCCTCTGCATCCACACAACGAATGTACTCTCCATGGTTTATATCCATTAGAATTCTCAATAGCATTATGAGCATACTCAGAATGTCATGGTTTATTAACCATGACATTCAATCCGCTACCACCGCTCAATGAGCATGCTCAGAATGCTTCATTCTGGGCCATGGTTTCAGAATGACATTTTGATCTTACAAACCATGCTCAGAATGCACACAATGCTTCATTCTGAGCCATGGTTTCATTTCTATTGCCATGGTTTCATTTCTATTGCCATGGTTTCATTTCTGTTGACCATTCCTGGCTTTGTCATTGTTTTTTATGCAATTTCTATCCGCTGACAAACTAGGAATGAGAGCCCAGCAGTTGTTTGCCCAGTAGTTTTTATCCGCTTTCATTTATATTGCACAGTTATTGTTTGTTAGAATGCTTCAATGAGAGCCAGGTTCAACTCACTGGCAGGGCCTTTATCGGCGGTGGCGCTGCCGGTTCGCCTCCGGCCTACCCTCACCAGTGTCGCCGGCGTCCGGCGACCCCGGCGGTGGGGTCTGGTGAGGAAGCCACCGTCTCTGCCGGCGGCGGCTGGCTGAAATCAAAACTTGGCGGAGCTCATGGGCAGGGCCATTGCCGGCGGTGGCCATGCCGGTTCGCCTCCGGCCAACCCCCGCCGCGGTCGCCGGTGTCCGTCGGTTGGCCTATCCCTCTCCTCCCCCCCCCCCTATTCTTCCCGTGCAGCCCTCCTCCTCCTCCTCCTCCGCTTTAATTTCCTGTTCTACTAAGTATATTTCTATTATTATATAATTAGATTATTATATGAGTATATTATTTATTTTAATTTTATTTAATAGGAGCATCTTCGCACTGGCTACGCTCATGCTCGATGCTCTCGGACGGACATCGGCCGCATCAGGCGGGTTTCGCCCGCCTGCGCATGAGCTTCACCCGTGCTTGATGCTTCGGGTGGTCTTCGACCGCATAGAAGCGGGCTCTTCCACGCAATCCACTATCTCGGCGCCGCACCCGCCATTCGCGGCCCCCGGAGCCCTTTGGTTATTTGATTTTGCTCTGGGGGTCGCGAGTGGCGGGTGCGGCGCCGAGATGGTGGATTGCATGGAAGCGGACGAAACCCGCTTCTATGCGGCCGAAGACCACCCGAAGCATCAATCACGGGGAATGCCCGTGCGCAGGAGGGCAAAGCCCGCCTGATGCGGCCGAAGGCCGCCCGAGAGCATCGAGCACAGGCGTAGCCCATGCGAAGACGCTCGCCGTCGGACCACCCCCAACGGGTTCTCCGGAGGCCGGCGAACCCCCCAGTGGGTGTCGGGCAAGTCGTCGGCTGCGGAGTGAGCCCGTGAAGGGACGGGAGGCGGAAAACTTATCTCGGAAATTTTGGAGATGTGAACAGTGTTTAAAAGGGGGATTTGGATATTGGCAGCCCTCCTCTCTTGAATCTAACGACCAGAAATTGAAGTTGATTGACCGGATGGTCCGGATTCATTCTGTGGTGTGCCTCAAGATATGCATATTGTTTTTAATAGTATATATATATATATATAAACCACTCTAAAAGAAATAGTTTTGCCATGAATTTTAAACTCATTGAAGTCATCGTGATCGTTGGACCTGTCCTGATATTTCATCAATCGTATGTTCAAATCGCACCATCTCTCTCTATTTTTTTCTAGGTCTCCTAAACCTAAGTGAGGCGGCTTAAACCTATGTTAAAATTTTGGAGAGAAAAATAAAAGCAGCTGAAAGATTTGATTTCAAGAGCCTAAATACCTAGAGGGGGGGTGAATAGGTTCTAATCCTTTTTAACAATTAAAGCAATTAACACAAGATCTAACACAGCACGAATATCACAATACACAGTAAAACAATCACAGAAAGTACATAACATAACACACAAAGATTTAGTTCCCCAAGTTGTGGGTACATCCACTTTCCCCCCTTTCGCCTATCCAGTAGAGAACTGGATTCGGCCAAACTTCCTTCTACTAACTCAGATCCACATATCTTACAACTCAGAACCTGATAGGTTCCTACAGCTCAGACTTCTTCAAGTACTATCTCAGATTCTTTCCAAGAACCCTACCTCAGGCAACAGCCCTACCTCAGTCTTTATCTTCAGGCCTACACCTCAGACTTCTTCAAGTCCTACCTAAGATTCTTCCCAAGAATCCTACCTCAGGTAACAGCCCTACCTCGGCCTTTATAAATTTAGGCTAACAACACAGATCTATAACAGATCTTACAAATAAAAGTTTGTTTAAGAAAATAAAAACTTCACCCAGTTCAATAGATAAAAGGGTGAGAACTTCTTGATCAGTTCTTGATTAAACTGAATACTCTCGATTCAACCTGACTTAGCTTCTTCAAAGGCTCTTGAATTTGAACAAAATAAGGTTGATCATCAATCAGAGTTGGAGTTGATCTTTATTCAGCTTCCTTCTTGAATTCAAAATTTGATCTGAATTTTACTTGCAAACTGTTCAGGATCTGTCTTCTTCTGGGTTTGCCTCTTGCTCCACCTCACTGGTTCTCAATCTCTGTTGAGTCAGTTATTTCTTAACTCTATTCTCTTCGACAATTCTGGTTGTTATAGATCAGCCCTTTATATAGAGTTCATCCATGATTACCGGCTGATCCAGATATAATGGCCTTCTGACAGTATTGACAGATGTGTCAGTCTTATTACTTATGACAGCTGTCAGGTCTTTAGTCGTGACAACTGACCCTTTATTGAACTTCTCTCTCAGCAGGGAACAGTCAGCAAAATACTTCACATGTGTCGACACAGCTTCTGTTGTATGTGTCGACACAAATCCTGTGTGTCGACACAACTGCTCCTGGTCTTAACATAGCTGATGGTGATAGATGTCGTCGAGTGTATGTCCAGACGTCGTTGAGTGTGTGTCGACACAAGCCCTTTGTGTCGACACAAGCCTTACAGTCTTAGTATAGCTGTTGTGGATGGATGGCATTGAGTGTATCTCCAGACGTCGTTGAGTGTGTGTCGACACAAGTCCCGTGTGCCAACACAAGCCTTCCAGTCTCAGTATAGCTGTTGTAGATGGATGGCGTTGAGTGTATGTCCAGACGTCGTTGAGTGTGTGTCGACACAAGTCCCGTGTGTCGACACAAGCCTTGCTTCTAGTGTCGACATAACTCCTGGGTGTCGACACAGTTTCTGCTTCATGTGTCGACACAAGTCCTGGGTGTCGACACAGCTCTTGCTTCTAGTGTCGACACGATTCCTCACAAGTGTCAACACTTGTACTTATAAATTTTTCTTGCATTTCTTAAACCTGCACACTGAAACTCAACATCCCATTAATTACACATTGATGTATATCATTGAGTAAAGTGAGGCTTCTCCAAATTTGGTACACAATTTCCAGTGTACCCAACAATCTCCCCATATTTGGAGAAATCATAACCCTTAGTCAATGATATACACCACACATAATAAAACAAAGAATAAGATATATACATTCAATTCACAACATGGTAACTTATAAATACAAATAACAATTAATATCATCACAGAATATGTTATCTGCATTAATCAGAAAATACTGTAACTTTACAGGATTCTTAAAAGAACAGAAAATTACATAGTTCTTAATGCTAGCCTATGCAACCTAAGATTGATTAGGATACTTAATCACTTTTCCTTTTCCAGACTTGATCTTAGCTTGCAAATTGGCTTCAGAATCTTCAGCTGGCTTCTTCCCTTTTAGGTCTTTCTTCTGGAGTTCTTCAACATTGATTCTCTGCCTTTCAAAATAATGAAAAGGCTTTGGAAAGTACTTGTTAGGCTCTAGAGCATTAGTAGGTAACTTCCTAGCTTTAGCATTCCTTTTGAACTGAAGTATGGCTTCTTGCCTTGCCTGATACTTATTCCATTCTTACTCAGAGTATCATTTACCTCTATCATGCATCTTATCTTTTACAGCTTTCTAGGCAGTAAGAATAATGTTCCTAGAAGTAGGACTCCACTGCTCAAAGTCAGGCTTCAATTCTGCATGTTCTCTAAATATTTTCTTAGAGAGCTGGGCCTCTTGCTGAGCTTCCTTAGCCGCTTCAGACATTTCAACTTTTTCAATGATGACATTATGTGCCTCCTGTGGAGGGCTATACATTTCATGTACTTCCTGCTGTACTATTTCAAAATCTGTTGGAGGATAGATAACCTGTGCCACTTCCTGCTGAACATCTTCAATATGAGCAGGTCGAACACCAAAATCGGCAGTGTTATCTTCATCACATAGGGGTGGAAATCCAAGAGTAGCTCTGATGGTATTTAGATACTCATTTAGCATGATCAGAGCTGACTTTGACTAATACCCTCTCCCCCTTTATGACTTCTCTTGCTATATGATCTCTTATATCATTTTTCTGAAACCTTACTTGACCTTTCAGATAGTCTATTCCCTCTTTGTAGTAGACTCTGCATTCCTGTAGCTAATCAGAAATAGCCTTTTGAGATGTTGCAATTACTGTGTGGACAGCAGCTAGATCATCTTTAATATGTTTAGAATTTTCAGCTTTTACATCAGTGGCTATACATCCAATTTTTATGAGAATTTCTTTATATGAATCTTTGAGATTCTCATTCATTCTGAACTGATTTTCCAGAACATATGCTTGTTTTTCTGCCATATCAGCTATTCCAGTCTTTATTTCTTGTTATTGGGTGGCCAGATATACTACAACATGACCACCCTTCTCAAAACAATCTGTCATCTCTTTCTTGTTCAGATTAACTTCAAATCTGTTGGACTTAATATCCTGTGCCAGCTGCAACTGCAATTTTTTATGTGTCTCATCCACATACTTCTCCAAAGATTGTCTTTGCTCATCTAACTTTACTTGCAGTTGCACCATCAGTGAACTAAAGTCCATTCCTTGAGCAGCTGGTTGAGAGACGGTTTGTAAGGCTTTCTTATAGCCTGTGCTCCTTTTCCTTATTGCAACCAGCTTCCTCTTCTTAGCCATAGAGGCTTCTTCATCATCAGAAGATTGTGATGAGCTTTGTATAGTCACAGTTTCCTTATCAGTAGGGGAATGCTGAGGCATCTCCCCCTCAGTTCCTTGTATCTCCCTCTCAATCCTTTCCTGCTCCCCCTCAGTTCTTGCTTCATTAAAGTCAGGGAACAGTTCTTCCAAAGTGAACTCCTGCTGCATCTGAACAGAAGGATCCAGGTTGTCTTTTGGAACTAATGGTTCCCCCTGGACATCTAGATCTTTGTCCAAGGTCTTCTCTAAACTGGAGAAGTGGACTTGATCATCTAGAGCTTGGTCTGACACTTGCACATCCTATGCTTCATTGTTGATTTCTGATACTATTTCCATAACAGTATCAGTGGCATTTTCACTCTCTAGAGCAGCTTCAACAACACCTCCCCCTTGGGCAGGCAGCTGCGATTGTTCAGGGTCTTGAACAATTGTTACCTCTGGGTTGTCTCCCCCTAGAGTGGAGATCACTTGGGTTTCTTGTGGTTGATTGCTCTCTCCTTGAACTTGAGCTTCTTTGTCTTTTTGTGGTGTGGGTGATTTCCTTTGTTGCTCTTCATCTGAGCTGAAGACAACTTCTTCTTCAGAATCACTGGAGGATTCTGCTTCTTGGATAATAGTTTTTTTTTATCCTTCTTTACTGGTTTCTGTGGAGTGGAAACTTCCTTTGTCAAGACTCTATCCCATCTGGATAGAATTCTCAAATCCATCCTTCTCATGTGATTTATCTTAGAGCCTGAAAATTGATTCATTACATCTGGGATAGTGGAAGCTAGATACAAGCTTAGTATCCTACCCAGATTAGGCTTCTTAACACTTTCTTGAATCTTGTCAAAAACTACAGATGACCAGTCTGTTTTCACTATGAATATAACTCTTGTCATAAGTTTGAACATGTAGGTAGATGTACAACCCATATTCGTTAGGTAGGACCCGGAGGCATTAACGGTCGGGGTTGGACCAGCCCGGGGTTGTCTCGGACCTAAAGACCAGAAGAGCTCTCGCGCCGGAGGAGCTCCCGCCTAGGAGCAGGTGAGATCCCGCCCATGGCCAGAGGCGGGAGAGAAGGCGCGGCGCTGAGAGAGCTCCACTCTCTCAGCGCCATGATCAGCAAGGGCGCTGAGTGAGCTTCACTCACTCAGTGCCATGGTCATCAGCAAGGGCGCCGAGTGAGCTCCACTCTCTCAGCGCCACGATCAGCAAGGGCGCTGAGTGTGCTTCACTCACTCAGCGCCATGGGCATCAACAAGGGCACTGAGTGAGCTTCACTCACTCAGCGCCATGGCCAGCAGTAAGGGCGTTGGGTGAGCTCCACTCACTCAACGTCGCGTCCAGCAGCGACAGCGTCAAGGTTAGCGGAGCTCCCGCCTAGAGAGGGGCGAGAACGTTCACCCTCGGTCAGCCAGGACTCGCTCTCGGAAGAGTCGGCGAGAAGGATTAGACTGGCGAGAAGGTTGGGGCTGGCTCAGCTTGAGACTTTTGACACTTCTTTTTAGCTCCCGCCAAAGGAAGTCGACAGGGTTCCCGACATAGAGTTCTCGTCGAGCGGGACCGAGGTTCAGGGTAAAATATCTTAATAGCCCTCGGGTAAAATTACCCTTATACCCTCAGGGGCTGCTCTTAGTACTTCTCAGACAGCGGGATTTGGCTATTGGAAGACCAGCCAGGGGTATTTTAGTAACTTGAGGTCAGCAAAAGGCTATAAATAGACCCATAAGGGCTCCTTAGAAAGCAGACTCTCATTTTTCTCTTAATCTCTAGTGCTTTCTGAGGAGCTCCTAGCCCAGCTTTTGGCTTTGGAGGGGAAGCTCTCAGAGATCTTCCGGGTGTGAGGTGGGACCTCCCAACTGAGGCTTTGGGTCAGTCTTTGGACCTTAGCAGCAAGTCGAGGGTTGAGGCTTGAGGGAAGTAGGTGTTGGCTGCACCCTGGTTTTTGAACTCCCATTGAGGTCAATTTTGGCTTCAACAATTCTGGTGCGGTGAGCGTGGAAGGCAGCCAGTGCAAGAAAGCCTTGAGTTTGGTCCCATGACTGGAGGTGAAGGTAAAGCGTCTAGCTCAGGGGGTATCCCCACCCCGGGGGAGGAAGCGACAAGCAAGATATTGGAAGACTTTAGGCGAGAGGTCTTACAGACCATCAGCCTGACCTTCTCGGCAATAAGTGAGTGGGAGACGCCTCAGGTTCCGGTAGAGGCGGTCCCGCTTCTTGGCGAGAACGCCCCTGGGAAGTGCCCCAGAAAGGAGGTTCCGGCAGAAGTTGGCGAGAGAGACGTGGCCGCGCGGGAACTCTTCCCAGGCCAGCGCCCCGGAAGGGAGGTTCCGGCAGAAGTTGGCGAGAGGGAGGCGGCGGTGCGAAATCTCTTCCCTGGGCACGGTACCGCGGATCGGGCAAGCCAGCTGAGGCCGCGAGACGTGCCCTCTCGCCAGGCAGGAGGCGAGACCCCCTTTAGCGAGCTCATTGTTTCAGCCCCGGTGCCGGAGGGGTTCCGGGAACCTGACATGTCCTACTACTCGGGGAAGGATGACCCAATACAGCATGTGCAATTATTTGAGGATGTGGTGTCGATTAGGCAGATGTCTGATACCTTCAAGTGTCGGTTGTTTGCCATCACATTGAAGGAGAAGGCCAGGGACTTGTTCCACTAGTTGCTGGCAAGCTCAATCTACAGCTTTGAAGATCTGTGCAGGGGGTTTCTGTACAGGTTCTCAACGTCGAAGAAGCGGAAGAAGGAGGCGGAGTGCCTGTTTACGGTAAGGCAGAAGCAGGACGAGACGCTGGGTCATTACGTCGACCGGTTTCAAGAGGAGATTCTCCTGATCCAAGAGGTCCCGGGGTATGCATTGATACTTGCCTTTACCCTGGGGCTGAGGCCGGGGTTTTTTAGCATGGAGTTGAAAAGAGTGCCCCCTCTCTTTTGAGGAGCTCATGGAGAGGGCGGAAAAAGAGATAGACTTCGAGAGGGCGAACACGGCGTTTGCCAGGAAGCTTGCCAGGTTGGCAGAGGACGATGTGAAGGAACCAACATCAGGGAAGCAAGGGGAGTAGAGGGAGCAAAGAGAGCAGAGGGAGCAAAGGGAAGAAAGAAGGAGAGAAGAGCCCCGAGGGCAGGGGCAGCAGCAGGGATGGGGGGCCCGGGAGCCGAACAACCGATTGGGTTGGAGGCCTCAGGAGGTTTGCCCCCAAGGCCAAGGAGGAGGTGTTTAGGGAAGAGACAATCTTCAGGAACCGAGAAGGTTTGACCAGCAGGCGTGGAGGCAGGGGCCGAGGGGTCACTTCCCACCACCGCAAGAAGCGATGGAGGTCGGCAGAGGAAGAGGAGGAGGAGGAGGAGGAAGAAGAGTCCGGGGAGCTGGGAGAAGAGGAGGAGAAGGAAGAGAGGGAAGGGCGGCGTTACCCTTTTGTGACTTCCATCAGGAGGAAGGTCACGTGACGGCCACCTGCCCGGAGTTCTTGGAGATGCGGGAAGCCAGAGGAATGGGGAGACAAGATCCGCCGATAAGGATCGTGGAAGTGCAGTAGGGAGGGGAGGAAGATAGATGCGAGGATCGGGTAGACGTGGAGACCCGAGGAGGGATCAGAGTGATCCACGGAGGGGTAGGGATTGAGGCAACCCGTAAGGGAAGCTTGTAGACCATGTTCCGCAGAGGGGTCGCCTAGACCTTCCTAGCCCCCCTCCGGAAGAAGAAATCATCTTTTCATCCGCGGATATGCCAGACTACGAGGACCATTTCTGCGATGCTCTGGTGATCTAGACAACGGTGGAGAACTTTACGGTTTCCCGGATACTGGTAGTAGACAATGGGAGCTCGGTGAACGTCATCTTCAAGAAAGCCTTCGATGAGATGAAGGTTGAGGGAAAGAGGGTCCTGGCCTCAGATGGACCGTTGTTCGGGTTTTCTTGAGAGAGGAAAGAAGTAGAGGGAGGGGTAGGACTGCATGTAAAGATGGGTGGAGTGTCACGGAACTGTAGGTTCGTGATAATGGACACCTGTTGGGTATTGTATCCACAATGTACCTGATTTGAAGAAGCCCATGGACCAGCTAAGGTGAATTGACATTGTATTTGATCATTTGTCTTCAAGGTGTGCTTGCAGTTATTCCACGCTAAGTACACACCAATGTTAGGGTGCAGTGGGTCAATATACAAGGGTCTGCGCAACGTAATCCCTCGTTGAGCAGATCAGTGTGGTTGCCTATGTGTGCTCTCTCTATTTAAGTGTACTTACTTTCAAGTACAGGACTGAGAAAGATCAAGAGCAGACAAGGAGCAAGGATGGGCCAAAGAGCAGCTCACGGGTGGAAAGACGAAAAATCGTCTAAGTAGAAATCGTCGAGAATCACTAAGTGATTCTCGCCGATTCGACACTAGTGATTCTCGCCGAATCGTCGAGAATAACTCGCTGATTCTTGCCGATTGCAGCCGGCTGTCTCAACGTCGTCTTGATTTCTGCTCAAGGCAAAATCGTTGAGAATCACTAGTTGAATCTCACCGAATCGTCGAGAATGACTTTGCATTCTCGACGAATCGTCGAGAATGAATTATGATTCTTGCTGATTCTCTCCGGATGGCAAGATCTTCAGCCAGAATTCTGCCAAGTAGAATTCGGCGAGAATCATAAGTGATTCTCGCTGATTCGTCGAGAATCACCAATGATTCTCGCCGAATTTGCCTTAGGCGAATTTCTTCTGCTCGCTGGACCGGTCCAAATATTCAGGCGCTGTTTTGAACCGGACTTAGGGTTTCTACTAGTGGGGCCCACAACAGTCATATTGGATTAATCTATAATATAAATACTATCCAAAGTTGAACAAAACAGAGAGCGAAGAAAAAGAAAACGCACGGCCGCCGACTTGACCTAGCGGATCGCAGATTGTCGTCCGCCGCCGTCGCAGCTCGTGAAGGTGGTCGCCGCCGCTGATCGTGGATTCTTCCTGATCTCCCGGAGACAAAAGCTTAGCCAAGCAACGCGTCTCACGTGTCTATCTTGAGATCTTTTGTCTCTTGGTTTGTTGAACGGGAATACCTTCCCCTTCCGAATCGATTGAGACGATTGATCAAAGTAAGATCGTTGGTAGACCTTGCTAGCTTTGCTACGAAGTTTGGATCTCGAGAGCATCGTCGCCGCTCTCCTTTGCAGCCGTCGATCTTGATAGTATCGTTGCCGCAAGCTTTGCCGCCGCCGATCTTGAAAGAATAGCCGCCACAATCTTTGCGGCCGCCGATCTCGGGGAGATCCTTTCCAAGTGAGAGCTAAGGTCGTGGACTCTTCGTCGTCTTCAAGAACGCGTCATCGAACAAAGAGGGACACCTAGCGCTCCAAAAGTAGTCTGTATTTTATACATTCAAGTTTTTCTTTTGATTGTAAAGGAACGTTGGTTCCTCTGTGTAAGGGTTGGGTGCAACCCGTGGTGGAGGAGTGGTGACTCCTTCAGGTGGAAGGGTTCCTTCCATTAGTGTGAGGATTGGATTTCAATCCTGTTGGTGAAGTGACTGAGTCGTCCCTGGTTGGGAGATAGGTCGAAGGGGGAGAGTGGACGTACCCAAATCGGGGAACCACTATAAATAGCCTGTGTCTTTCTGTACTGTGTTGTTTTGTTTGTTTGTGCAGGTATAGCTTAATTCCGCAAAAACATTGCAAGACACCTATTCCCCCCCATAGGTGAAGGTAGTTGACACTAGGTGGACTTTCAACGCCCCAAGTAGTTACAACGCAATCTTTAGACGTCCCCTCATCAGCGCCTTTCGCTGCGTCACCTCCTCTATTCACCAATGTCTCAAGTTCAACAACAGAGGGGTGCAGGTCAGGATCAGGGGGGATCCAAAGGTGGCAAGACAATGCTATGTGACGGCAGTTAACACTGTGTCTTGGATGGCGGAGGCAGAAGAGCTGGAGAGGGAGCCAGCAGAGCAGGATGAGGTGAGCCCAGAGGTAGAGGAGCAAGTGGTAGGAGAAGCTGAGGAGGCCCGGAGGGGGGAGGAAGTCGAGCCACAACAGGAAGAGAGCCTGGAGGAGGCGATGGAGATAAAGGAAGAGCTAGCCGTTGGAGTTGAACAAGAGGGTCTGGAGGAAGGGATGGATGAAGAAGAGGGCCAAGTTACGAGAGTTGGGCAGGAGGCCCCGAGGAGTGTGGAGATTCATCAGCTCCAGGAGGAGAAGTCGGAGGAGGCGATGGAAGCTGAAGGAGGGGAGGAGTTGGAGTTTGAGGAAGAAACAAGGGACGGCTGGGAGCAACCGCGGTTGGAGCCGGCCGAAGAAGTGGTGGAGATGGAGGTCTACACCAATGCAGGGAAGGTGCAAAAGGTACAGATCAATGGGGGCCTGAGCCTCGAGGACCAGGAGCGGATGAGATCTTGCATCCAGAACAATGTCGACATCTTCGCCTGGAGCGCGGCGGACATGCCGGACATTGATGCGGATGTGGCCTGTCATTGTCTGAACCTGGACCCCCGGATTCGCCCCATACGCCAAAAGATGAGGGTCATCGCCACCAAGCTGGAGGAGCCCATCCGCGAGGAGGTCAGAAAGCTCTTGGAGGCGGGATTCATCTCGGAGGTCCAGTACCCAGGCTGGATCTCCAACGTGATAATGGTTAAGAAAGGGGGAGGGAAGTGGCGCATGTTTATTGACTTCTCTTTATTAAATAAATCGTGCCCCAAGGATTGCTACCCCTTACCTCGAATCGACGCGCGGGTTGACTCAGCCGTCGGTTTTTCTGTTATGAGTTTTTTTGATGCTTTTTCAGGTTATCACCAGATTCGCATGCACCCCCCCCCCCCCCCCGACGTCAAAGACGTCTCCTTCATCACTAGGGAAGGGTGCTTCAGCTATAAGATGATGCCCTTTAGGCTGAAAAACACAGGAGCCACATACCAGCGCATGATGGATCGAGTCTTCCAGGGGCAGAGAGGGAGAAACTTGGAAGTCTTTGTCGATTACCTGATGGTGAAGAGAAAGTGTATGAACTCACACCTGCGGGACCTCTAAGAAACCTTCGCCACCCTCTGAAGGTTCAAGTTGAGGCTGAATCCCTTGAAGTGTGTCTTCGGGGCTAGCCGCGGGAAGTTCCTCGGACATCTCTTGACTCCGGCAGGGGTGGAACCTAACCCGGATAAGGTAAAGGTCATCCTAGACCTGGAATGACCTCGCAATGCCAAGGAGGTCCAGTGCTTGGCAGACAAGCTGGCTGGACTAAGCAGGTTCCTGTCTCGGTCTGGTGACAAATGTTCATCGTTCTTCAAAGTGTTGAGGGGTAACCAAAGGTTTGAGTGGACGACCGAGTGTGAGGAAGCCTTCTAAGGACTGAAGAGACAGCTCTCCCAGGCTCCCCTACTTCAAAGCCCAAAATAAGGGGAGGACTTAGCCCTATATCTCGGGGTGGGAGCGGAAGCCGTGAGCTCTGTTCTAGTCAGGGAAGAGGGGAAGAAGCAGCTACCCATCTACTACGTAAGCCGGATCTTGAGGAAGGTGGAGCTCTGTTACCCCATCCTCGAAAAGCTAGCGTATGCTCTGATCGTTTCGGCAAGAAAACTTCGGCCATACTTCCAAGCGCACACGATTAGGGTGGTAACCGACCATCCTCTCCGTAAGATATTTGAAGGGGTGGAGCACTCGGGGAGGCTGGCCAAGTGGTCCATTGAGCTGAGCGAGTTCAACATCTCTTTTGTCCCAAGGCTCTCGATTAAGGCACAAGCAGTGGCGGACTTTCTTGCAGACTATGTTGTTGAAGTCGGGGAAGAGGAGCCGCGACAGCAGGGGGTGTGGAAGGTGATGGTTGATGGGGCCTCGGGAAAGCATTCCATGGGGGGAGGAGTGGTGTTGGTAAGCCCCCAGGGGGTAGCCATAGTACAGGCGGTGGCCTATAACTTTCCGGTGACCAATAATCATGCAGAGTACGAAGCCATGATAGCTGGTCTTCATTTGGCGAAGGAGCTTGGGATCCAGGACGTTGGAGGCAAGGGTGGTAAGACAAGGATATTTTTGGCAGTCCCTGAGGAAGGATGCGGTTGAGTTTGCGAAGAGATGCCTAAAATGTCAAGTATACGCACCCCTCCAGCTCCTGCCCGCTCAAAGGCTTCGTAGCATCACGACGCCATGGCCTTTCGCCATCTGGGGGATGGATCTAGTTGGACCTTTTCCTCCAGCTAGTGGGCAGAGGAGGTTCCTCCTAGTCATGGTCGACTACTTCTCCAAGTGGCTGGAGGTCAAAGCTCTGGCCAAGGTCACCTCCCAGGTCATCATAAACTTTGTTTGGGGGGAGATCATATGCAGGCATGGGCTACCCCAAGCAATAGTGACAGATAATAGTCCCCAGTTTGCCAGTGAAGAGTTCATCAGCTTCTGTGTCCAACTGGGGATTGACCTCAGGTTTGCCTCTGTCCATCACCCCCGGAGCAATGGCCAAGTTGAAGCGGCAAACAAGATTATTGTGAACTTGCTCAAGAAGAAGGTGGATAACCTGAGGGGGAACTGGCTAAAGCAGCTCACCTCCGTCCTATAGGCCTTGCGAACGACCCCGAACACGGCCACCAGTGAGACCCCATTCAAGCTCTCTCACAGGTGCGAGGCTGTCCTACCAGTGGAGTTCGAAGTTCGGTCCCCTCGGGTCGCAGCGGTAAGCGAAGGAGAGGAGTCTTGGAGATTGGGAAACGAAGAAGAGTTGCGCCTCTCGCTAGACATGGTAGAGGAGCTGCAGGATGTTGCAGCCATCTGGCAGGAAGAGATCAAGCGGAGAATGGCCAAGTACTTCGATAAACATGTTAGAATCAAGCAATTCGCTGAAGGGGACTTAGTGCTGAAAAAGGTCGATGCGGCAGGGAGGTCGGCCCCTGTTGGCAAGCTCAACCCCAGCTGGGAAGGGCCTTACATAGTAAAGGAGGTTCTTGCAAGCGGGGGTCACTACCTCTAGGATGTGGAGGGAAGGACCTTGAGCCACACCTGGAGCGGTGATGATCTAAAATGCTTTTAACCGTGAGGGAAAAAGGAGATTGTACTGTTGTAGTCAAATATCATCATTTCAAAATATTATCATACCCAAAATGCTATCAGGATATGCTTCTTGCTTTGATTTAATATCTACTTTCTCATATTAATGATAGAATAGGTCTGACTTGAAAAATCTTCATCAACACCCCGAGATCGGCTCGGCCCCAGGTAGACCCGCTGTGCAGGCTCTCATCTAGCTGGCAGGTCCGAAGGCTCGCCTGTGGGGGAGAGGTTTGGTTTTGAGATCTTCATCGACACCCCGAGCTCGACTCGGCCCCAGGTAGACCCGCTGCGCAGGCTCTCATCTAGCTGGCAGGTCCGAAGGCTCGCCTGTGGGGGAGAGGTTGGATATGAAATCTTCATCAATACCCCGAGCTCGGCTCGGCCCCAGGTAGCCCCGCTGCGCAGGCTCTCATCTAGTTGGCAGGTCTGAAGGCTCGTCTATTTGAAAGAGGTTGGATATGAAATCTTCATCAACACTCCGAGCTCGGCTCGGCCCCAGGTAGACCCGCTGCGCAGGCTCTCATCTAGCTGGCATGTCTGAAGGCTCTCCTATGGGGGAGAGGTTTGGTTTTGAAATCTTCATCAACACCCCGAGCTCGGCTCAGCCCCAGGTAGACCCGCTGCACAGGCTCTCGTCTAGCTGGAAGGTCCGAAGGCTCGCCTGTGGGGGAGAGGTTTGGTTTTGAGATCTTCATCGACACCCCGAGCTCGGCTCGGCCCCTGGTAGACCCGCTGCGCAGGCTCTCATCTAGCTGGCAGGTCCGAAGGCTCGCCTTTGGGGGAGAGGTTGGATATGAAATCGTCATCAACACCCCGAGCTCGGCTCGGCCCCAGGTAGACCCGCTGCGCAGGCTCTCATCTAGCTTGCAGGTCTGAAGGCTCGCCTGTGGGGGAGAGGTTTGGTTTTGAGATCTTCATAGACACTCCGAGCTCGGATCGGCCCCAGGTAGACCCGCTGCGCAGGCTCTCATCCAGCTGGCAGGTCTGAAGGCTCGCCTGTGGGGGAGAGGTTGGATATGAAATCTTCATCAAGACCCCGAGCTCGGCTCGGCCCCAGGTTGACCCGCTGCGCAGGCTCTCATCTAGCTGTCAGGTCCGAAGGCTCGCCTGTGGGGGAGAGGTTTGGTTTTGAAAACTTCATCAACACCCCGAGCTCGGCTCGGCCCAAGGTAGACCCGCTGCGAAGGCTCTCATCTAGCTGGCAGGTCCGAAGGCTCGCCTGTGGGGGAGAGGTTTGGTTTTGAGATCTTCATCAACACCCCGAGCTCGGCTCGGCCCCAGGTAGACCCGCTGCGTAGGCTCTCATCTAGCTATCAGGTCCGAAGGCTCGCTTGTGGGGGAGAGGTTTGGTTTTGAGATCTTCATCGACACCCCGAGCTCGGCTCGGCCCCAGGTAGACCCGCTGCGCAGGCTCTCATCTAGCTGGCAGGTCCGAAGGCTCGCCTGTGGGGGAGAGGTTGGATATGAAATCTTCATCAACACCCCGAGCTCGGCTCGGCCCCAGCTAGACTCGCTACACAGGCTCTCATCTAGCTGACAGGTCCGAAGGCTCGCCTGTGGGGGATATGTTTGGTTTTGAGATCTTCATCAACACCCCGAGCTCGGCTCGGCCTCAAGTAGACCCGCTGCGCAGGCTCTCATCTAGCTGGCAGGTCCGAAGGCTCGCCTGTGGGGGAGAGGTTTGGTTTTGAGATCTTCATCGGCACCCCGAGCTCGGCTCGGACCCATGTGGACCCACTGCGCTTGCTCTCATCTAGCCGGCGGGTTCGAAGGCTCGCCTATGGGGGACAGGTTTAGTGTTTAGAAATATTTCGACATGGATGTTCTAGGCTAGGCGAAAGCACCCTAAAGACAGACCCAAAAAGGTCTCGGACAGGAGAGGTTTTGGCCGGGGGAGGTCTCGGCCAGGAGATCCTTGCTGAGGGATCTCACCAAACAAAGTTCCCGGCGGGCCCAGGCAAGGAGACCGATCGTTCGCGCAAGAAAAGGAGGGGTGGTATTCCCTTAGCATATGAATGACACTCATTGCAAATGGTTCTCGGCAGAAGGCGGGAGCGACGTGTCGGAGCCTTGGGCTCTCGGCAGATTCTCACGTATCGGCCGCTAAGAGAGACTATCCTAGAGGGGGTAAGGGGCCCCGAGCGGAAACACTCTTGAACAACATTCGTTTTTTAATAGTTAGAAAAAAGAAAAAAAAGAGAGAGGGGAGCAAAGTTACATTTACATTATAAATTAAATACAGTATTACAAAAGTCGGAGCGTCTCTCTCATTATAGAGAGAAGAAAAAGAAACCCCTCAGGGGGAAGCGCTATATCCGCTCGAGCTCCCGCTCGGGTCCCCACTTGGGCTTCCGCGGGAGCTCTCGCCCGAGCTCTCCCCTGAGATATCGCCAACAGCCGCGGGAGATCTCGGGATGTCCGGGGGCGGAGAGTCGGGCGCGCTTGGGGGCTTCGGGATAGGCTCGAAGAGCCAGGGGACGAGCTGGGGAGCGGTCAGGGTCTCGCCACCCTCGTCCATGCATCCCACATCCCGCAACGTCTCGATCATCAATCTGGTCGTCGCTTGGGCATTGACCTGCAAGAGCTTGTCGATGTCATACTCAGAATAATTTTGGCTCTTTAGCCTTTCATCGATCGTGAGAGGGGGTGGGACCGCAGCTGCCGCCATCTCCAGGCGCTTGACCTGGCCCTTCAGCATGGCGTTCTCGCACTCCACCCCGGTAAGCTGCGCGTGAAGCACCATGACCTGCAGAGAATCCTGCGTAAAAGCATTTTATCAGCGACGAGAATGGAGGTGTGGATCTCATAGGCGAGAGCGAAGGTCTGAAAGGGTCTTGCTTACCTCCTTCGCCGGGCGCATGGACAGCAGGCGTTGAGCGTCCTCTAGCTCGGTATTCAGGGACACCGCATGATCCAACGCTTCCTCTCTTACCTTGTACATATCAAGGAAGTTCCGGTCAATGGTGATGCTTCGGCGAGCACACATGTGCGCAAGCTCGAACCCACGCATCAGGGCCCGGATGGAGTCGAAAGCAAGGAGGCGAGTGGACATTTGGTCGTACAGGCCCGCGAACTCCCGGCTGTAGAGGCCGTAGCCCAGCGCGAAGGCCTCTCCGGTGACCTCGTCACCCTCTGCCCAGCTCGGGAGCAGCGTCGAGAGGGATACTTGGTTGGCCTCTAGGTCCCATTGCAGCAAGGTTTCCCTTCCGCATCTAGGCTCTTCACCCCCAAGCTGAAGTTTCTGTGCCCTTTTGGTACAGGCTTGGGCGGAGGCTGCGCATAGCTCGCAACAGCAATTATCTCGGTGCCCACCTCGCCTCCTGCCTCGACCGCGGCAGGGGGGTTCTTGGCAGGGGCCCCAGCACTGCTCCTGGGGATGTCCCTCCTCTCGTTGGCCGCCGCTAGAATCTCGGCAAAAGACCTGCCCGGCAGGAGAGGCCGGGCGGGCGAAGGTATCTTGGACTTCCCCTTTTCGGTGGCGGACGATTTCGGCCTCTTCACCCGTTGAGACGAGAAGCCACTGGGTTTCTGCTTCGCGACACCCGACGGCGGAGGCGGAGCTGGCTCGTCCCGGCAAGCGCGGGCCGCAGACTTCGCGAGAGACAACGGATCTCCCGCAGTCTGGCCTTCAGCAGTTGGCGTCTCGGGGAAGGGCTGGCACAAGGGGATCTCCCGCTCTCCTACAAAGGCAACAGATAACACTCAGCATCGAGGAGGGACGCGCAAACACCGAACAAAAGAAAAAAGGGACGAGATCTCGCCTTCGCCAGGAGGAATAGGGGGAAGTGAGAGGTCTAAGTTGTTAGCCTAAATCACCTAGAGGGGGGTGAATAGGTGAAATGCGTGTCAAATGCGGAATTAAAAATTAACACAGCACACATCAAGCAATCACAGACGACAAGAGATTTATAGTGGTTCCCCAACCTTGGGTACGTCCACTTTCCTCACCGATCTAGCAAATCACTAGACTCGGCTACTCCACTATCTCGGATTGAAAATAATCCTACACCTCGGAACCACGTTCCTACAAAACTCGATCCAACTGGATCTACAAAACTCGGAAGAAAGATCTTCCTACAAATCTCGGAGAAAAACTCCTACAATGAAATTTTGGTTTGAGAATAAAAAATCAAAACAACAATCTCAGATCTGGATCCTTGACAGTCTTCTTCTTTAGGAACTTCGGCTTGATCAGAAAAGGTTGAAGATGACTTGAGAGAGATCCACGAATCTGAAAACTAGAACCACCTCGATCAAGAAGATAGATCTGAAATCTTTGAGGCTCGGCGAGATCGAGTGATTCACTTTTGTCTGGATCGCTGGAGAAATAGTCGTTGAAGACGAAGATCGGCGATCCAAAGTTTCTTCCGTGAACAACGATGGCGGCGGCGGCGTGAGAATTAGGGTTCACAGAATTTTCTCTTTCTTAAAAAGAATATCTCTGTAATCTTGTTAATTAGTCAATTCTGAAATGACCTATTTATAGGTGGACTCCAACGGTCATAATCTTAATTAAGGATGACACGTGGACCAATCAGAAATGACGGATTCAAAATACTTAAGGCGAATTCGAACTTAGAAAAATTCTGGAATAGAGAACTGCTATACTCGAGTAAGAGAAGATATACTCGAGTATGGGAATATAGATACTCGAGTGACAAAGAGGAGTATACTCGAGTATGAGTAGAGAAATTTACTTGAGTGAAAAATGAACTACTCGAGTATCAGAAGAGATATACTCGAGTATCAGAAAGATATACTCGAGTGAAAGGGGAATTACTCGAGTATCAGAATATGTATCCGAGAAACATTCACTTACTCGAGTATCAAAGTCAATTACTCGAGTATGGAAATACTTACTCGAGTATTAAAATCAACTACTCGAGTATCGAATAATTTACTCGAGTATAAAAAATCAATTACTCGAGTATAGAAACACTTACTCGAGTATGAAAAGAAACTACTCGAGTATAACTACTTGAACTTGCAGAGAAGGGAAGAAATGGATCTACTCGAGTATGATACATGATTTACTCGAGTGATTAAGTTACTTACTCGAGTATAAAAAGAACTACTCGAGTATGACTACTTAACTACTCGAGTATAGATTTATCTACACGAGTATTCAGAGCCTACTCGAGTAAGTCTAACTGATTTACTCGAGTATGTCTAACTAACTACTCGAGTATGTCTAACTAGCTACTCGAGTATTAAGTCTAATACTCGAGTATAAGAAAGGGGTTACTCAAGTATTTTGGACTTAGAAATATTTTCTGAGGAAATTAGCTCCAATGCTTCTGTCCATCAATCCAAGTGCATGAATGAGAAGTGTATCCCAATAGAGAGGCTATACATGGGCCAACACTTTGGATCACACAATGAGGGATTACATTGCATAGTCCTGTGTTTGGTGACCCATTATAGACTGACATTGGTCTACACTTGGCAATTAGAACCTGCACACATACAACTCAAACACTACATCAAATACATCTTAATTCATCTTAGTTCAAGGTCTGACTTCCTACAAATCTGAGGTATTGTGGAGACAAACCCCAACAATCTCCCCCTATTTGTAGATGTCAGCACTCTCTATACTAAGGTGAATTACTTAAGAGTAAAAGAACAACATGCATATAACAGGAGAATAAACTAAACTAAAGCAGGGTGAACAAAATATTGCCATAATCAGAATTAAATATATATATATATATAGAAATGTTTTAAGCACAGAAACAAAAGTCCAATTCCACATTCTCAGTTCAACTCAAGATGGGGCATCCTTGTGTATCCTTTCTCTTTTCAGCTTTTGCCTCTCTAGGTAGCTGAAAGGTTTTGGAAAGTAAGTCCTGGGCCTAGGAGGAGCAGCTGGGTTGTTGTGCCCCCAATTTCTGTCATGTAGCCTGATCTTTATCTGAGATGCTTCATAGGCTTTCCACTCTGAATAACTGTAGTAATTATCTCTGTTCTCCCCAAGATCAGTCACTAACCTCAAAGTATCAAGAATCAGAGACTTAGAGGTAGGACTCCACACTTCAGCATGAACAACAGGAGGTCTACCTTCAGAAGCTGGCTCTTTCCTGGGTGCAGAACGGCTGGCAGAAGCGCCGTCACCATATTTTCTTTTCTTCTTAGAAGGACCTTGAGAACTGGAAGGAAAATCATCTTGCCATGCTTCAGTATAGGAAAGGGGAGGCTCAGTCACATCACCCTCAGGTCTGGGTGAGAAGACTGGCACACCTCCTTGAAAGGTTGCTTGAGCTGAGACATCTACTGGAGGCTGATCTGCAAGAGGATCTAGATGCTGAGGTATAATGGTAGGGTCCAGTTGAAACTCAGGAAAGTTTTGATTATGCAGCCAGACAGCAGTGTCATAGGTATAGAATTTGACAGACTGGAGCTGGGAAAGAATGGATTCTTTCAATCCTTTTACTAGATCACTTATAGCCTCTTTAGATTGGGTAGATAGTTGTTCAGAGAGCTTTTCAACTTATTCTTTTACGGTCTTCTCCCCCTTGCTGATATCTATGGATAGCTGGGCAATTGCTTCATCTCTGAAGGTGCCCACTTCATTACATACTTTCACAACATTAGTTTCAGCTCTCTCATCTAGCTTGAGCTGATTGTGAGCTACTGTCTCTGCCTGGTTTCTTAGCTCACCTATGCTGGTGATGGTGTGATCTATGGCTTTGCCTCCAATATTGAACAGCTGCTTGAGAGTGTCAGTGTTTGCTTGAATTTCAGCAAAGCCTCTGCTCATCTCCTTTTCAAGAGCAGAGACCTTGGAGGTGACTGACTGCAGAGAGGCATCAAAGTAATCTCTCTGTTCTTTGAGCATAAGCTCAATCTTGCTTACAAGATCTGAAGAGGAAGAAGAAGAAGGAGGGGCTGAGGTTGATGCAGGGACTGAGGGAGCAGGAGTATTAGTGGTCCAAGTAGGGATTTCTGTAATGACCACTGAGCTAACAGCTCTTTTGAAGGGTTCTATTTCAACAGAATCTTCTGGACTGAAGAAAGATGGCATGGAGAAATCCAAAGTCTTCAGAGGTGCCTCCACAGGCTCTGGAGACATTTCCTCATCATCAGACAAGAGAATATGATCTGATTTGCTGGGCTCACTAGCAGGAGACTTGGCAGGAGACTGTACTGGAGTCTGAGCTGGAAACTGCACAGGAGACTTGGCAGGAGACTGGGCAGCTGAATCATTCTGAAAAAGAGGAGCATCAGAGCTTAGCTCATCAATAAGTCTGTTAATATCTTCAGCTGTAGATAGTAAAGCTGCTGGAGTAGGAGAAACTGGAGGAGTAGCAACTCTGACATCTTCTTGTGCTGGAATCACTGATTCAGAAGAAACTTGCTGCTGAGAAAGAGAAGAGGCAGGCTCCCCCTCAACTAAAGCACTAGAGGTAGCAATAGTTTGATGTAGAGGAGGAGATGGAATCCTGTCTTCAGGTAAACTGTTTTCTTGTTGTAGTTCTGAGAAGGCATCAGCCTTTGCAGCTTGGGCAGAGTTCAGGATCTTGAGGTCATACCTCTGAATGGAAGAGATAGAAACTTTCTTCATGTGGTGAAGAGGAGTCCCTTTAGATAAGTCAAACACTGTAGGATTGATCTCATGGAGGAGGAGGGAGATAATCCTAGCAAAACTGGGATGTTTGACGCTTTCTCGGATCTTATCCAGTATCATCATTCCGAACTGGAATTTCTTCCTGCAGACAATAGCTTGCATAACGTCGAATAGATTTTGGGAGATGTCTCTGATGGAGTATGTCTTATACCATAGGATTTTGGCGATGATGTCAACGAGAAACTTCCCTTCTGAATTGAACAAGGATCGATTTAGGGTTTCACCTCCACCTTCAGGATCTCGACCGCAGAACAGAGAGGTGCGGTCGGCATCTGCCTTGTCTAGGTCATCTTCTTCGTCGACCACTGGCATCCGGAGCAGAGTGGCGACTGAAGTTTTATCCAACCGAATTTCAACTCCCTTTACCTTGGATTTCAGAACTGTGCCGTTGTGTCTAATCTTCAGATTTCTGTAGAATTCTTCAACCTCAGGAAGCAGGAGACGGCAGGGTTCTTGAAGAACGAAGGACAACCCAGCCGTGTCCAGGAGAATCAGTAAGTTATTGAAGTCATCAGAAATCTCTTCAATACCATCTGTTACTAGTTCAGAGCCGATTCCAATCTTGGAGGAGGGAGGAGCCATCAGCGATTCTGCAATGCGACGGAACCAAGAACGAGGACGACGAAGCACTGTAACTGCTCTGGGAGACGAAGAGGCAGGAGTCTTGCGGCGACGGAAGAGGAAGAACAGGGTTCGGGAATACGAGAAGTCGGCGGCTACTCGAGTGAAGGAGGAGTGGAAAGGACTTTTTCGTTTTGAATATATATATAAATAATCCTAATTAGGTTTAAAAAGGATTAATTATAATGACATACCTGAACGAGGCGACAATTGCTTGGTGCGGATAGAGAATATGAAAATCCAGAAAAAAAATTCCATGTACTCGAGTAGAGGATGACAGCATACACGAGTATGAGGTTTAGTATACTCGAGTAGGTCACAACATACACGAGTAATCAAGAATTCATACTCGAGTATGTAATTAGCATACACGAGTATTAAGTCCTTGACGAATTTTCATACTCGAGTATCAGAAGTTCATACACGAGTATCTTTTGGAGTACTCGAGTATATGAAACTTTTTACTCGAGTATTAGCCGTTTACTCGTGTAAGTGTAACGATGCTCGAGTTTCTAATACTTGAAGGAATTTCCCTGGTAGATGTCTATTTCCACTGAAAAACTGTACCTCTGAGCAGCCAACACTACTGAAATCTTCTTAATCTTGAGAGTCCATCACTGGTCTTCTTTGTTGAGCAGTCCAAGCTCAGTTTTGAAGAACGAGAACTTGGACTCGTCCAGCGGCTTGGTGAAAATATCTGCAACTTGCCTGTCTGTGGAGACATACTGTAGATCTATGTCTCCATTCTCCACATGCTCCCGGATGAAATGATAGCGAAGCTCTATGTGCTTGGTCCGGCTGTGGGAGACTGGGCTGTTGGCTATTGCTATGGCGCTGGAAGAGTCACAGAACAGGGGAATGTTCTGGAACTGCATGTTGTAGTCTTCAAACTGATTCTTGATCCATAAGAGCTGTGCACAACAGCTGCCTGCAGAGATGTACTCTGATTCAGCCGTTGAGATGGCTACACAGTTCTGCTTCTTACTGCTCCAGGAAATAAGTCTCCTTCCGAGAAATTGGCAAGTCCCGGAAGTGCTTTTCCTGTCGTCTTTGCTACCTGCAAAATCTGCATCTGAAAAACCAATTAGTTCACTATCATTACTTCTTGGGTACCATAAGCCAAGATTTGGTGTGCCTTTGAGGTATCTCAGGATTCGCTTTGCAGCGATGTAGTGAGATTCCTTAGAGTTCACCTGAAATCTAGCACATACACATGTTGAGAACATTATATCTGGTCTACTCGCAGTAAGGTAGAGCAGGGACCCAATTATGCTTCTGTACTTGGTTTCATCAAAAGGTTTCCCTTTCTCATCCTTGTCCAGAGACATAGCTGAGGCCATTGGAGTCCTCATAGAGGTTGCATTCTCCATTCCGAATTTCTTAAGTAGCTCTTTGGTGAACTTGGTCTGTGAGATGAAAATCCCATCTTCAGATTGTTTCACCTGAAGCCCTAAGAAATACTTTAGCTCTCCCATACTGCTCATTTCAAACTTCCCTTGCATAAGTTTAGAAAACTTCTTGCAGAGGTTGTTATCCGTAGAGCCGAAAATAATATCGTCGACATAGATCTGCACTAGCAAAATCTTGCCTTTTATTTCCCTAAGAAATAATGTTTTGTCTATCTTTCCTCTTGTGAACTTGTTCTCAAGAAGGAAGCTAGACAGAGTCTCATACCAAGCTCGAGGAGCTTGTTTAAGACCATATAGTGCTTTTTGCAATAAGTACACATAATTAGGATGGGTTGAATCAACAAAACCTGGCGGTTGCTCTACGTATACTTCTTCCTTTATGTCACCATTCAGGAAGGCGGACTTTACGTCCATCTGATAGACGGTAAAGCCCTTAAGTGCAGCGTAGGCAAGAAATAACCTGATCGCCTCCAGTCTTGCTACTGGAGCATAAGTCTGGTCGAAGTCGATTCCTTCTTCTTGACGATATCCCTTGGCGACAAGTCTGGCCTTATTCTTTACGATTATCCCATCTTCATCCATCTTGTTCCGGTAGACCCATTTTGTCCCAATGACATTCTTACCTTTGGGTCTAGGAACAAGTGTCCAAACCTTGCATCGTTTGAACTGATTCAATTCTTCTTCCATGGCTAGAATCCAGGATGCGTCGGAGTTGGCTTCCTCAAATTTCTTTGGTTCAACCTGTGAGAGAAAACTTAAGTGTAAATTCTCGTTAGTTGTACCTCGACGAGTTCTGACGCCATCCCGAGGATCTCCTATTATTTGGTCAACAGGATGATCCTTCAAGTGTCTGAACTCTAAAGTCCTTGCATCTGGGATCTCGTCAGCCACTGGAGTTGCATCTTCAGCTGGGATGTCTTCTTCATCTTGATCATCCACCTCTCCAATGGTGGTTGTAGAGGGGACCTTGATGAATGTCTCATCTTTATCTTCACTAGGTTCATCCAAGCTAAGTTCTTTCAACTTTGTACCTGCATCTACAATAGGCACACTAGACGAGTTGCTTTGCAACAGACTCGTCTCATCAAATACAAGATGTATCGACTCTTCCACCACCAGAGTTTTTCTATTGAATACTCTATAAGCCTTACTATGGCTACTATATCCTACAAAAATACCTTCAAAGCTTTTCTCGCTAAACTTGGTAGAGTGATACTTCCCGTTGTTGAGCACGAAGCATTTACAGCCAAAGATTCTAAAGTATGAAATGGTTGGTTGCCTACCTTTTAGAAGTTCGTAAGGAGTCTTATCATGGTTCTTGTTGATGAGTGCTCGATTTTGCACGTGACAAGCGGTGTTGACGGCTTCAGCCCAGAAATACTCCGGAAGTGAGGCATCACTCAACATGGTCCGACAAGCCTCTATGAGTGTTCTGTTCCTTCTCTCAGCTACTCCATTTTGCTGTGGAGTGCGAGGAGAGGAAAACTCATGAAAGATACCTTGACTTTCACAAAATTCTGTCATGGCTCCAGATTTGAATTCCGTTCCATTGTCACTTCTGATTTTGACTACGAAACAGTTGTATTCATTCTGGATCTGCCTCACAAAATTAGTGAAAATACCGAAGGTATCTGACTTGTGTTTCAGAAAGAACACCCACGCAAAGCGCGAGTAATCATCCACAATAACCAACGTATATTCCTTACCTCCCAAACTTCTAACCTGCAGTGGACCAAACAAGTCCATATGGAGAAGCTGCAAACTTCTATTGGAATCCTTGCCTATTATGCTTTTAAACGAACTTCTTGTTTGCTTGTCTTTGATACAAGCGTGACAAGGACTGTCCGTAACGCACTTGACATTAGGTGCATCACGCACTAAGTTTTGAGAGAATAATTTATTAATAGTTTTGAAATTAATATGTGCTAGTCTCTTGTGCCATTGATCAGCAAGAGATGCACTACTTTTTGCCAAAAGACACACTGGTGTCGAGGAGTCTATACAAATAAAATTTAAGCGAAAAATATTTCTGCTTCGAGTGCCTGATAAAATAGTTTCCATATTGTTAACCGATTTTATCAAACACTTGTCAGCATGAAATTCAACTACGTATCCTTTGTCGCATAGTTGGCTTATGCTGATGAGATTGTGTTCCAATCCTTCAACATATGCCACATTCGAAAAGGATACGCTACCATTAGAAATCATACCATAGCCTTTCGTTGTCCCACGATCTGAACCTCCAAAGATGACCTTTGGTCCGTTGCAGACTAGGATGTAATTCTGTAGTAGGCTCCTTGTCCCGGTCATATGCCGAGAGCATCCACTGTCCAAATACCAGATTGGCGTTTTAGTGGCCTTTGGACATACCTGCAACTACAATCATTTAGCCTTAGGAACCCAAACAAGTTTGGGTCCTTGGTCTCGAGTTAGAATACTCCCCCTACGAGTATTAGCCTCATGAGTGGTCACTCTCACGTTGCTAACTTTAGGGGTTGCAGCATTTTCAGGATTGAACCAACAATCACTGGCAAAATGACCAATTCTGCCACAGCACCAACAGTTGAACCTGTTGTATCTTTGCCTTGTGTAGTCCTGCTTGACTTTCTGGAATGAAGGTCCAGCAGGAGCTTTACTCTTGGAGGAAGAGGCTTCATGATGATGACAGTTACATGAGGTCTTCTCCTTCATAGGCTTTTCTACAATGGGTTTTACTTTTGGTGTCTTTTTGAAATTATGACCATGATCATAAGGTCCATAGCTTTGAAGCTGAATCTCCTCATAAGGTGCCTTGAAGACACTCTCGCCAAAGTTACGAGGACGAGTCCAACCTTGGTATCTTGACTTAGGCTTCTCAGGGATCGGCCTAGAAAAGTGTCCGTAGGTGGACTCATAATCGAGTTCGTTCGTGGGAAAGATAACTTTCTTGAACACAACAGGTTCCAAGGGAGCTTTCCCTTTTTCTTCAGCTAGAGCCTTCCGGGCAGCCTTATTCTTTCTCTTGGCCTTGTTTCTCCTAGAGGATTTACTAGAAGAGACAATGTGGCCTAAACCAGCACCCTTGGCCTTAGCAGAGAATTCAGCAACGATTGGAAGAACTATCTTAGGCTTGGAGAAACTCTCAACAAGCTTCTTTTCAACCTCGAGTTGTCGTTCCAATTCTTTGATGATTTCCTCTTTAAGGTCGATGTGCTTGAGAGCTTTATTGTATCCCTCCATAGCTGCATTGAGGTTCTCTTGAAGAGAGTTAGTCTTATCGACTTCTTCTCTCAAGCTGCTCTCACTAGCTCGTAGAGTATTTATCTCTTTGGCTTGAGTTTTCATTAATCTACGACATTTTTCGTAGGCGGTGAGTAACTCCTTATACTGACCCATGAGCTCAGATTCATCTTCAGAGGAATATCCCTCTTGCTCATTGTCATCATCAGAATCAGAGAGAGGAGTGTGAGATTTTACCTCCCCAGTAAACTGGGGGACTTGTTCATCATCCGAATGAGACATGAGCCCAAAGTAAGCTTCCTCTTCTTCACTCGACTCAGATGAGTCAGAGTCGCTGAGAGTTTTGCTCTTCTTGGCTACTAAGCTTTTCTCTTTCCTGTTCTTATGGTGTGAGGATTTCTTTTCCTCTCTTCTTCCACCCTCTTTCTTTTTGTGAGGGCAATCGGCGATGACGTGACCTGGCTTATTGCAATAATAACAAATGATGTCAGTTGAGATCTATTTGTTCTGTTTAGAATTATACCTGTCATGGCTGCTTGAGCCTTTCTTCCGATGATCACTGTCATGTAGTGATCTTCTATATGAGGCATCCTTGCCTCTCCATTGCTTCTTCTTGTTCAAGAACTTCTTGAACTGCCTTGAGAGTAGGGAGAACTCTCCATCAGATAGTTCTGAGCCAGATGAGCTGGGCTCAGATGATTCTTCTTCATCAGCCTCAGGAACTAGGGCAGGAGGGCTAGCCTTTATCTTCCTTGAGCTATCTGCCTTTAGAGCGACAGATTTCTCCTTGGATGCAGACCTGCTTGTCTCTTCTTCAGCTTTTCTTGAGTTGATTTGCAGCTCGTAAGACATAAGCTTTCCGAACAGATTCTGCGGGTCCGTCTCAGCTAACCTTCCAAACTCCCGAATGGCACATACCTTATTGTCCCATTCCTTGGTTAGGGATCTTAAGAATTTTTCATTGAGTTCCCCGTTGGTGAAGACACGTCCATAAACTCTTAGGCCATTTACTATCTTGAAGAAGTTCTCAAAAGTGTCAAATATGGCTTCCTTATGACCCTGCCTGAAGGCTTCATATTTCTGGTTCAGTAGGGATCTACGATCATCCCTCACTTCCTCTGTACCTTCCATTAGAGTCACTAGAGATTGCCACATCTCCTTGGCAGACTGGCAATGAATCAGATTCTGCAGCATTGAGTCATCGACTGCACTTGCTATAATATTTTTAGCTTTCTTGTCCAGAGAGACAAGTGCAATCTCATCCTTGTCTAGATCCATCAATTTCTTTGGTACCTTTTTGGTTGGATCTATTGTTGATGCGGTCATAGGAACATGAGGACCTTCTTCAACAATCATGAAGATCCGAGGGTCTACAGCTTCCATGAAGAATTTGACCCTTTCCTTCCACATAGGAAAGTTGTTCTTGGTGCAGATATGGAGCTTGGCAAAATCCTTAGTCTTACTCATGCTTGATACTCAACTTAGAAGGATACGATCAAGGTGTTAACCTTATAACGATCAACCTCCCCTCTGATACCAATTGAGAGGTCTAAGTTGTTAGCCTAAATCACCTAGAGGGGGGTGAATAGGTGAAATGCGTGTCAAATGCGGAATTAAAAATTAACACAGCACACATCAAGCAATCACAGACGACAAGAGATTTATAGTGGTTCCCCAACCTTGGGTTCGTCCACTTTCCTCACCGATCTAGCAAATCACTAGACTCGGCTACTCCACTATCTCGGATTGAAAATAATCCTACACCTCGGAACCACGTTCCTACAAAACTCGATCCAACTTGATCTACAAAACTCGGAAGAAAGATCTTCCTACAAATCTCGGAGAAAAACTCCTACAATGAAATTTTGGTTTGAGAATAAAAAATCAAAACAACAATCTCAGATCTGGATCCTTGACAGTCTTCTTCTTTAGGAACTTCGGCTTGATCAGAAAAGGTTGAAGATGACTTGAGAGAGATCCACGAATCTGAAAACTAGAACCACCTCGATCAAGAAGATAGATCTGAAATCTTTGAGGCTCGGCGAGATCGAGTGATTCACTTTTGTCTGGATCGCTGGAGAAATAGTCGTTGAAGACGAAGATCGGCGATCCAAAGTTTCTTCCGTGAACAACGATGGCGGCGGCGGCGTGAGAATTAGGGTTCACGGAATTTTCTCTTTCTTAAAAAGAATATCTCTGTAATCTTGTTAATTAGTCAATTCTGAAATGACCTATTTATAGGTGGACTCCAACGGTCATAATCTTAATTAAGGATGACACGTGGACCAATCAGAAATGACGGATTCAAAATACTTAAGGCGAATTCGAACTTAGAAAAATTCTGGAATAGAGAACTGCTATACTCGAGTAAGAGAAGATATACTCGAGTATGGGAATATAGATACTCGAGTGACAAAGAGGAGTATACTCGAGTATGAGTAGAGAAATTTACTTGAGTGAAAAATGAACTACTCGAGTATCAGAAGAGATATACTCGAGTATCAGAAAGATATACTCGAGTGAAAGGGGAATTACTCGAGTATCAGAATATGTATCCGGGAAACATTCACTTACTCGAGTATCAAAGTCAATTACTCGAGTATGGAAATACTTACTCGAGTATTAAAATCAACTACTCGAGTATCGAATAATTTACTCGAGTATAAAAAATCAATTACTCGAGTATAGAAACACTTACTCGAGTATGAAAAGAAACTACTCGAGTATAACTACTTGAACTTGCAGAGAAGGGAAGAAATGGATCTACTCGAGTATGATACATGATTTACTCGAGTGATTAAGTTACTTACTCGAGTATAAAAAGAACTACTCGAGTATGACTACTTAACTACTCGAGTATAGATTTATCTACACGAGTATTCAGAGCCTACTCGAGTAAGTCTAACTGATTTACTCGAGTATGTCTAACTAACTACTCGAGTATGTCTAACTAGCTACTCGAGTATTAAGTCTGATACTCGAGTATAAGAAAGGGGTTACTCGAGTATTTTGGACTTAGAAATATTTTCTGAGGAAATTAGCTCCAATGCTTCTGTCCATCAATCCAAGTGCATGAATGAGAAGTGTATCCCAATAGAGAGGCTATACATGGGCCAACACTTTGGATCACACAATGAGGGATTACATTGCATAGTCCTGTGTTTGGTGACCCATTATAGACTGACATTGGTCTACACTTGGCAATTAGAACCTGCACACATACAACTCAAACACTACATCAAATACATCTTAATTCATCATAGTTCAAGGTCTGACTTCCTACAAATCTGAGGTATTGTGGAGACAAACCCAAACAGGAAGGGAGTCGACGTCCCGCCTAAGGAAGGGGACGTCAAACTCCTTGGTCCCAAAGAATTCGAGGAGCGCGCCCTCGCGGGACCCCAGGGATGGCGGATTGTAAGCGACATCCTCATATTGGACCGACGCAAGCGGGACGTTCCCGAAGTCGCCGGAGACGAAAACAAATTTCTCGCCCTAATGATGATGCTTGTTGGCAAGACCGGTTGTTTTAAGCAGCTGCCCAGAGAAGAAGACGACTCCTCCCTTCGCGCGGAAGGTAAACAGCTTCCGGAAGATCGAAAGATTGAACTCTATCCTTTCGGATCGCATGTAGCAGATAAACGCTACAAGGATGGCGACTGAATTCGGATTCAGCTGCGCGGGAATGACTCCATAGTAGCGGAGGGCGAGGCGCATCTCTTGCCAAAGAGGGAGGCAAAAGCCCTCCTTGAAGTGTTCGAGGGGGATCGCGAGCTCTCCCTCTCGCGCAGTATTCACCCTATCGTTGTTGCCTGGGTTTCTCGCAGTGAAGCTGGCGGGAACGTATTGGGACGTGATTAGATAATACTCATCCAAGGTCAGACGGCACGACGGAAATCGGTGCCTCCGAAAAGCTTCCGCGCAAAGAGAACGTCCCTCATTCTCGCCAGGCATTGTGACTAAAGTGTTCAAAGGCGAAATAGCAAGGGAGGGGAGGCGAATGCAAGACGTTCTCGGCAGAACGCGAAAGCGAAAGGAAGAGAGGGGAGGTTACGGATCAGGGAAATAAATGTGGTGGGTGAATCCACCTATTTATAGAAAGCTGTGATGAATGATGATTTTCCCAGAAAGGGCGGCGGAGGTACAACTGTCACGCCCTAATTCAACAGTGCCTCAGTCCCTCGCCCGAATTGACAGTGACTGATCGACAACCCTAGTTCGCGCAAGAGTCGCGCGGTATGACGGAAGCGAAAGCGAAAAACGTTCTCGCTAGGCGAGACCTAAGATAACAGCAATAACAACAGTTAACCAATGAAAGCAGTTCACAAGATCGCAAGCAGTCCACGATTCAAAACAAAATTAAGAAAAACATAATTAAAAGACATGGTACATAGCGAGAAGGGAAGGCCATAGGTAAGGAGAGATGAGATAGCAAGAATCAATAAGGCTCCCAACGCCAGCGTCCTCGCTCTTGCCGTCGGGTCCTCGGAGGCGCCAACGGGTTGAAGTAGGAGGAGAGCATGGTGCACCCTAGATTGATCCAACGAGCTTGGTCTCGTATCACCGCAAGGCACCTCCCGGGAGAAGATCTCGCAGTAGGGCAGCCCGGTCGCTCCGCCTCGCTTAGAAAGTAATCTCGCTCTAGGGCCTCCAGCCTTTGCTCCACCGACCTGCGGAACTCTTGCCGCGTAGGCCTGGGCCTGCTCTTGCCGCGCGAGTTTGGAGAGGATGGTCGCAACCCTTTTCCATCGCCTTCTCGCACTTCCCGCGCCAATCAGGATTCCTTCCATTTCTTCAGAGGAGGGGAAGGGAGAGCTGTCTCCATCCTCCTCCCGATCCCCGTCATCATCCTCGTCCTCGTCAGCTACCGATCGTAGGTCCGGATCTCCTGAGAAGACAATCTGGCGGTCAGTACGAGAACAGGGTAAGAGCAGCAACAGTGTGCATTCACACCAGCACCATGGCGAGAGCCGTCGGCTGGGGGAAGGCGATAAGGCTCGGGCTCTCCATCGGCATCCCTCCCAAATAGGAGATGGAGTGGCTTTCCACGGCCCGGACGGAAGACCTTGCGCGTCGTAATCTCCGCAGGGCCCGAAGTCTAGGGAGGGTAGCGCTCCCTCTCGGAACGGTCCGCCTCCGGAGTCAAGGATGGGTCGGCAGGCGCCTCACCTACGGAAGGGTGAGGATTGATTGCTGGATCATCGCGGGGGGCAACCTCTGCGACAGTCCCCTGCAAGGTAAGACCCGGGCAGGCGAAAGCAGGTGCTGCGAGAGTCCCACCCAAGGGTTAGAATGACCAAAAGAAAAACGGACAAGAAAGGAGAGGCTACCTGGAGGTCCCGAACCATCGACAGGAGCTCTTTCCGGATCCTGTGGCTGGTCCTCGGGTGGGCGAGACGTCGATGGGTCCGGGGGCACTGACGGAAGCCCGACCCCACCTCCCGGGGCCACCTGCCAAGAAAGGTTCAGTAATCAAGTCTCAAGTATAGTAGTTTGCTAGTCGGCGAGACGTACCCTATGCAGCAGAAGAGGGTCGGCCGCACGACTTGGGTTCGAAGTTGGAGAGGCTCGGTGCTCTCGCGAGGGGCCCCGATGGGCCTTCTTCGCCTTCTTCTCTTTTGGAGGCAGCGGAGGCGCCACAGTGGGTGCTTCTCTCGCCAGCCAAGGAGCCACTAGCGCGCTATTAGCAAGGGCTCGCACTTGCGCCGCCTTTATGCGGTCCTGAAGGTTCTGCGAGAGTGGCTTACCAGCTTGTTTGGGGCGCATCGCGAGGTCGCGCGAGATCTCAAGGGGGCAGCAACGGTCAGGGGAAGATTTTTGACCGTCTATCATCGCGTATATATAACCGCGGCAGGGCCCACCGATAGATTCTCTTTGCAGGAAGTGACACGTGCCAAGCGAATATTTATGGGTTGGACGTGTCTTTTCGAGTGCAAGGCTAGCTCAAAAAGAGCGGGGATTTTGTACAACCCATATTCGCTGGGTAGGACCCGGAGGCATTAACGGTCGGGGTTGGACCAGATCGGGGTTGGCTCGGACCTAAAGACCAGAAGAGCTCTCACGCCGGAGGAGCTCCCTCCTAGGAGCAGGCGAGATCCCGCCCATGGCCAGAGGCGGGCGAGAAGGCACGGTGCTGAGAGAGCTCCACTCTCTCAGCGCCATGATCAACAAGGGCGCTGAGTGAGCTTCACTCACTCAATGCCATGGTCATCAGCAAGGGCGCCGAGTGAGCTCCACTCTCTCAGTGCCACGATCAGCAAGGGAGCTGAGTGAGCTTCACTCACTCAGCGCCATGGGCATCAGCAAGGGCGCTGAGTGAGCTTCACTCACTCAGCGCCATGGTTAGCAGCAAGGGCGTTGGGCTAGCTCCACTCACTCAACGTCGCGTCCAACATCAACAACATCAAGGTTAGAAGAGATCCCGCCTGGAGAGGGGCGAGAGCGTTCACCCTCGGTCAGCCAGGACCTGCTCTCGACAGAGTTGGCGAGAAGGATTAGACTGGAGAGAAGGCGGGGGCTGGCTCAGCTTGAGACTTTTGACACTTCTTTTTAGCTCCCGCCAAAGGAAGGAGAGAGGGTTCCCGACATAGAGTTCTCGCCGAGTGGGACCCAGGTTCAGGGTAAAATGTCTTAATTGCCCTCGGGTAAAATTACCCTTATACCCTCAGGGGCTGCTTTTAGAACTTCTCAGACAGCGGGATTTGGCTATTGGCAGACCAGCCAGGGGTATTTTAGTAACTTGAGGTCAGCAAAAGGCTATAAATAGACCCATAAGGGCTTCTTAGAAAGCAGACTCTCATTTTTCTCTTAATCTCTAGTGCTTTCTGAGGAGCTCCTAGCCCAGCTTTTGGCTTTGGAGGGGAAGCTCTCAAAGATCTTCTGGGTGTGAGGTGGGACCTCCCAGCTGAGGCTTTGGGTCAGTCTTTGGACCTTAGTAGCAAGTCGAGGGTCGAGGATTGAGGGAAGTAGGTTTTGGCTGCACCCTGGTTTTTGAACTCCCGTTGAGGTCAATTTTTGCTTCAACAGCAGAGATCCTATCATGTCCTCCTGTCTTGCAGAGAATTACTTTTCCTATAATCTCTGATAGAAATTTAATTCTTTCCCTTTCTGGTAATTGAGGATCCAATCTTGATATTTGGATCCAGCCCACACCATCTGAGTGCTTCCTTTGTCATGGATGGAGTAATTTCATCATCTTCTTTAATCTTGGGGAGTTGAAGCAACTTTCTGATTGTTTTCTGGGAGAGTTTTACCCTTGTACTATTAACAATGGACTTCATCTTCTTCCCTTAAGAATACACAGTTGCAGAAGAGTAAAATTCAAGAACTTCTCTCTTCCAAATTCTTGAAGGTTAGGAGACCAAATACTCGAGTCCATTCCCTGTGATTAGGGTAATCACACCCTTGATTTCTGGCGAAGCTTTCTCAAATGCCTTGCGTACCAGCTCGTACCCCTCGCTGATCTTGTCGTCCTGTTTTGACGCCATTGATGAACAAGAGAGAAGAGAAGAGAGTCGACAGGAGAATTTCTTTGTCGACACAGGGTCTAGAGTCAAGAGTTTGAAAGCACAGTCGACCAGATTTTGTCTTCTCCTATTTATAGTCTTTCTGTAAAGGGTAGGTCAAGAGACGCGCCTATCTTGGGAAATTTACTAGTCGACAAATTTAAATGTGTCGACAGAGATGACCTAGGTCTCGACAAAATTTCATTGTTGTCGACACATCTATGTGTCGACATACTTTAGCCAGAGTAAACATAGACTATAAAGTCTCGATAGAGTGTGTCGACACTGATTTTTGTGTGTCGGCACAAAAAATCTACCAATACAAGGTCTCGACACCAATTTTTCTGTCGACAAGAATTCTACTTCTATATCGACACAATTCTTTTCTTTGTCGACACAACTGTTGGGTATTGCATCCACAATAAACCTGATTTGAAGAAGCCCCTGAACAAGCTAAGGTGAATTGAAAATGTATTTGACAATTCTATCAAGTTATGCTTACAGCTATTCCATGTTAAGTACACGCCAATGTCAGGGTGCAGTGGGTCAATATACACGGGTTTGCGCAACATAATCCCTCATTGCGTAGATCAGTGTGTTGATTCACGTGTGCTCTCTCTATTAGAGTGTACTTATTTTCAAGTGCAGGGTCAAGATAGATAAGGAGTAGAAGAAGGAGCAAAGATGGGTCAAAGACCAAGTCATCAAAAGAAGGAAGAGAGAAAATTCTTCTAATTCAAAATTGACGGGAATCGCTAGTGATTCCCGCCGACTTCGACGGGAATCGTTAGTGATTCACGCCGATTCGACGAGAATCATTTAGCATCTCCCGCCGACTTCTTCCAGCTGACAGATGTCAAACAGGGATTCTGCCAAGGAAGAATCGACGGGAGTCGTGAGTGATTCCCGCCGACATCGACGGGAATCACCAATGACTCCCACTGATTTTGCCTTAGGCAAATTTCCTCCGTTCGCTGGACCGAACCAACTTGTCGTGCGCTGTTTCGGCCGGGGCTAGGCCTACTCCTCGTGGGCCCCACAACGGTCATTAGGGTTGGCTCTTGGTATAAATTTATGCGTATTTTGAACCTCCATATACAGTCATTCATGAAAATACGAAAGAGGCCGAACGTGACCTAGCCGATCGCGGAAATCGCCGAAGCATGTCGCCGCTCGCAAGATCGTCATCGACGTTGATCTCAGTGCTTCTCTGTTCTTCCGACGACAGTTCCGAGGCAAGCAGCGCATCTCACGTTTCTTTATCGAGATCTCTTGTCTTTCGATTCATTAAACGAGACTTGTTCTCCATTCCGAATCGGTTGAGACGATTGATCTGACTGAGATCATTGGTAGACCTAGCTTACTTCGTCAAGAAGTTTGGATCTACAAAGCATCACCGCCACACTTACTTGCCGCTGCCGATCTTGACAAGATCCTTTCCAAGAGAGAAATCCGGTTGTGGACTCTTTGTAATTTTCAAGCAAGCTTCAACGAACGAAGAAGGACATCGGAATCTCCAAAAGCTTTGTTTGTATTTTCTTTTACATTCAATTTTATTGTAAAGGAATTTTCATTCCTAGTTGTAAGGGTTGAGTGCAACCCGTTGTGGTGGAGTTGTGTCTCCACTTGTGGAAGGGTTCCTTCCGTAGTTAGGGGAGCATTACTCCTAGTATGAGGATTGGATTTCAATCCGGTTGAAGAAGTGACCGAGTCATCCCTTGGTGGGAGATAGGTCGAAGGGGGAAAGTGGACGCACCCAAATTGGGGAACCACTATAATTCTTTATGTGTTTTCTGTGTTCTGTTTGCTTATTTGTGCAGGTTAGTTTAATTCCGCAAAAGACTACAATACACCTATTTCCCCTCCCTATAGGTGGATTAGATCGACACTAGATACTTTCAACAACTTCCTAACTTAGTCAAAATTTCTTGAAAAATTTTTGGACTTACTGATACCACTTGAAAAACTGATATCACCTGAAAAATTTTGTGCTGACCTATCACCTTATTCTAGGTTCAACATACCTAATTCAATTTTAAATAATTGAATTTACTTTCATCTAGAGGTTTTGTAAATATATCAGCAATTTGTTTGTTAGTGTTGACAAATTCTAGATTTATGTCTTCCTTTTCAATATGTTCTCTGATGAAATGAAACTTAATCTCTATATGCTTAGTTCTACTGTGTGAAACATGATTTTAGCAATATAAATAGCACTAGTAGAATCATAAAATAATGGAATTCTACTTACCTTGATGTCATAGTCTTCAAGTTGATGTTTTATCCATAACAGCTGAGCACAACAGCTACCTGCAGCTACATATTCTGATTCAGCAGTAGAAATATCCACACTAGTCTGCTTCTTGCTGCTCCATGACACCAACCTTCCTCCTATGAATTGACATAATCCTGTGGTACTTTTTCTGTCTTCTTTGCAGCCTGCAAAGTCTGCATCTGAAAACCCTATTAGTAAGAAATCTCTATTCTTAGGGTACCAAAGACCTAGATTAGGTGTGCCCTTAAGATATCTCAAAATTCTCTTAACAGCTGTATAATGAGATTATTTTTGACAAGCTTGGTACCTAGCACATACACATATAGCATACATGATGTTAGGTCTACTAGCAGTCAAGTAAAGTAGGGAGCCAATTATCCCTCTATACAAAGACTCATCAACATGTTTTCCTACTTCATCTTTGCCTATAGGCATACTTGTTCTCATTGGGTTTTTCATGGTGGAGGCTGACTCCATACCATATTTCTTAATCAACTCCTTGGTGAACTTAGACTGGGATATGGACAACCCATCATCAGTCTGTCTAACTTGGAGTCCCTAGAAGAACTTTAGCTCACCCATACTACTCATCTCAAACTTCCCTTGCATAAGTTTGGTAAACTTTCTACAAAGGTTATTTTCTGTAGATCCAAAGATAATGTCATCAACATATATCTGGACTTAGATGATCTTGCTTTTAAATTCCCTAAAGAATAGAGTCTTGTCAATTTCCCTCTTGAGAATTTATTCTCAATAAGAAAAGCAGACAAAGTTTCATACCAAGCTCTACGGGCTTGTTTCAATCCATATAGAGCTTTTTTAAGCCTATATACATATTTGGGATGATGAGAATTTACAAAACTTGAGGGTTGTTCTACATAGACTTCCTCCTTTAACTTACCATTTAAAAATGATGACTTTACATCCATTTGAAAAACTTTAAAACCTTGAAAGGCAGCATAAGCCAAGAATAATCTTATAGCTTCCAACCTTGCCACTGGGGCAAAAGTTTGATCAAAGTCTATCCATTCTTCCTGTCTGTAGCCCTTTGCTACTATTTTTGCTTTGTTCTTGATTATGGTACTATTCTCATCTAGTTTATTCCTGTAGATCCACTTGATTCCTATAATATTGTGATCCTTTAATTTAGGAACCAACTCCCAGACTTTACATCTTCTGAATTGATTCAGCTCTTCCTGCATGGCATCAATCCAGTTTTTATCTAGCATGGCTTCTTCAAACTTCTTAGGTTCTATCTGTGACAGAAAGCTTGAACATAGAACTGTGTTCATGCTTTTGCTTCTAGTTAGAACTTCCTTACTTGTATCACCAATGATTTGGTGTGCTGGATGATCCTTCAAGTGTCTTCTAACTAGAGGAAATCTGTCAACCTCTTGGTCTTCTTCACTTTCCTCATTCTGATGTACTTCATTGTCTTCATCTTCCTCCAGTGAGACTTGTACTCCCCCTGGACAGTATACATCATTTTCTTCATCCAATCTTGCAGCTTGGTCTTCACTAACAGTCAGCTTGTCCATCCTGTCCTTTAAACCCGTGGAACTACCAGAAATGCTAGACAATTCACTGCTAATTAACTTATACTCATCAAATACTACATGGATAGATTTTTCTACAACTTGTGTAGTCAAGTTGTAGATTCTGTATGCCCTACTGTTATTGTTATACCCAACAAATATCCCTTAACAAATATCCCTTCTAGGGATTTGGCAGCAAACTTAGTTTGGTAGTGCTTACCATTAACTAGGACATAACATTTGCTACCAAAGATTCTAAAGTAGGAAATATTTGGTTTTCTGCCTTTTATAATCTCATAGAAAGTCTTCATATGTCTTTTATTGATGGAAGCTCTATTAAGTACATGACATGCAGTATTATCTGCCTTAGCCCAGAAGTATTCAGGGAGAGAAGTGTCACTTAATAGTGTTCTACTTGCCTCAATTAGAGTCCTATTCTTTCTCTCAACAACTCCATTTTGCTGGGGAGTTTTAGGTGAGGAGAACTCCTGATGAATCCCAAGTTCTTCACAGAACTTTGTCATACACTCAGACTGAAATTCAGTTCCATGGTCACTTTTGATTTTGACCACTGAATTGTTAAATTCATTCTGAATTTGTCTAACAAAAGTCTGAAAGACAGTAGGGGTTTCAGATTTTTGCCTCAAGAAGAAAACCCATGTAAATTTAGAATAGTCATCCATAATTACTAATGTGTATGCTTTCCTACCTAGACTATGAACTGACATAGGAACAAATAAATGCATATGCAGGAGATATAGACATCTCACTGAGTCTTTGGTATCAAGTCCATGTAAAGAGGTCTTGGTCTGTTTGCCCTTTTGGCAAGCTGAACAAACACCGTATTTAATATACTTTACCCGAGGTCCATTCCTCACTAGCTCCATACTAAATATTTGTCCTATTGACTTATAGTTCAGATTAGCTAGCCTCTTGTGCCATTATACACACTGTGATGTTTTCTCATCTATAACTAGACAGATAGGTGAGTTGTTATACTCACAATCAAGGTTAAGACAATATACATTCCCTTTCCTAATGCTAGTCAGAATGATCTATTGATTACTTTACCTCTTTATTTGGCACTCACCCTTGAGGAAAAAGATGACACAACCAAGATCACTTAGTTGACTTATGCTGATTAGGTTATGTTTCAGACCTTTCACATAAGCCACTTGAGTGATGGTAATAGTATTGTAGAAATGTTACCAAACCCTTTGATGACTCCTTTTTCAAATACACCAAAGATTACTTTGGGTCCATTCTCTATAGGAGAATAGTCCTTCAACATCTTTCTTATTCCATTCATGTGCCTGGAAAAACCACTATCTAAGTACCATATAGTGGTATGGCCACTTGGACTCACCTGTATCAAATAAAGATTTACCTATCCTTAGAACCCAAATTATTATTGGGTCTTAGGTTCATGTTAGCTTGAAATCTGACATGCTTACCTACAGCTTTTCTGTCAAGTAAGCTGGCCTTATTCTGAATACTAGTGTTGAACCAATAATCAATGGCAAAGTGGCTCACCTTACCACAACACCAACACTCAAATCTATTGTACTTTCTCTTAAGTACAGGCTTCACAACATTGTTGCCAGCAGTCCTTTTAAATGTAGATGCTGGAGCAGCAAACCCCAAGGATTCCTTAAGAACCTGATGGGTTTGCTTATAGGATGGCCTATTGGCATTTGCACCATTGCCAAAGAGATCTCCATACTCACAGTGACCATGAGTAATGTCATGATCATACCTATTAGTGGGTTGCATCACTTTCCTAAAGAAGATAGGGAGTTTTTTGGCTAGTGGCTGAACTAGGGCTTTGCCTTTTCCATGAGAATTGGCAGCCCTTGTCCTCTCCTTAAAGCCTAGTCCTGTCTTTCCTTTATGAGATATGAAGTTATCTATTAAAGGCAAGACAGACTTTGGTTTTGAAAATTTAGCCACAAGTTCCCTCTCTTTCTGGAGTCTTGCTTCCAGATTTTTGATGTGATTTTCTTTGAAGGTGATTGTGCCCATCTGAATAACAGTTATGTTTTTCAGTTTGGCAACCTCCTTTAATTTCAAATCCATCAATTTGGCTGAGTCTAATGCAGCCTGTTTGAGAGAATCAATTTCCTTGGCCTGCTTCTTGACAAGGAATTTGCTCCTCTTAAGAGCATGCAACAAACCACCATACTCATCAATTAATTGATGTACATCCCCCTCAGATTCAGAACCATCCCCATCTATTGATGCAGATTATTCTTAATCTAATCCAGTATAGTAATCAGAGACAAGGGAAGAATTGGATACCTTACTAGGACCAGGCTGATCCTGACATTGATCTTCTTCTGATAGAGCCATCACCCCCTGCAACATTGGTCTTCATTTCCATTTATGGAGTCTAACATTTGCAAGAATTCTGATTCCACAGAATCCTCTTCTATAGTGAACAACCATATATAGGCTTCTGCATCATCTTATTCTCCAGGTTCTGAGGATGAAGAGTCAGTCCAACTCTTCTACTTCTGGGAAACAAAGGATTTCTCCTTCTTGCCCTTATTTTGAGACTTATTCTTATCCTTAGTCTCCTTTCTCTTATCAGGACAGTCAGCTATGACATGTCCAGACTTGTTGTAGCAATAACAAACAATTTTAGAGGTAGATTATTTATTAGGATTAGGGGCATACCTGTCCTCCTTAGAGGTCTTCTTTTTCTTGTAATAATCCACCTTGGAGAAGGATGAAGATGGCTTGATTCTCCATTTCTTCTTTTTCATGAAACTCTAAAACTGCCTTGTAAAGACAGCAAAGTCTTCATCAGAGGCGTGGCTATCTGATGTGCTGGTGTCAGGATTTTCTGCTTTAGCCTCAGCACTTCTTCTGGGTGGAGAAGGAGACTTTCTCGTACCCTTATTTGTGGCTTCAGCCTTGAAGGCTACTGACTTTTACGTATACTCAGATCTACTGCTTTTCTCCTCCTCCTTTCTAGCAGTGAGCTGCATCTCATAAGATAGCAGTTTTCCAAACAAGGTTGGTTGAGGTGTATCAGCAAGCTTGGCCACCTCTCTGATGGCACATATTTTTGTATCACAATTCTTGGTCAGTGACCTGAGAAACTTATCATTCAAATCATATATGCTACAGACTCTTCCATAGGTCATTAACTCATTTACGATTCTAAAGAACTTCTTGTAACATTCTGCTATGCTGTCTGACTTAGCTTGTCTGAAGCTTTCATATTTTTGATTAAACATAGATTTCCTATCCTCTTTAACTTCTTTAGTTCCCTCCATGTAGACAATCAAGGTGTCCCAAATCTCCTTGGAGGTTTTGCAATGTACCAAATTCTGAAATGTGACATCATCTATAGCACTCACAATTATGTTTTGTGCTCTCTTGTCTAATGTTGCTAGGATGATCTCATCCTTAGTCATTTCAGAATAGCTCTTTGGGGTTTTGAGATTTGCATCAAGAGCTGATATATTCATTGGAATGAAAGGGTCTTCTTGTACTATAATGTAGATTCTAGGATCAGATGCTTCCACGAACAATTTGGCCCTTTATTTCCATATCCCAAAATTTTCTTTCCTGTAGATGGGCAGTTTCATGGACCCAAATTCCTTCTGATTATCATTTGAACCCATTCTGACTAATTGTTAATTGCCTTGGAGATTTACTCAAACTGTTAGGTCTATATTTGAGAAACCTCCCTCTGATACCACTTGAAAGATTTGATTTCAAGAGCCTAAACACCTAGAGGGGGGTGAATAGGTTCTAATCCTTTTTAACAATTAAAGCAATTAACACAAGATCTAACACAGCACAAATATCACAATACACAGTAAAACAATCACAGAAAGTACACAGCACAACACACCAAGATTTATAGTTGTTCCCCAAGTTGTGGATACGTCCACTTCCGCCCTTTCGCCTATCCAATAGAGAACTGGATTCGGCCAAACTCCCTTCCACTAAGCCATGCATATAGGCTCTGTTTGGCTTGGCGGGTGGTCATAAAAGCAACACTTAGTAAACATCATCTGTTTAAACATAAATGTGGATGAAGTTCCTTGGATGGGCTAACACAAATGACAATTTAATCCTCTGTTCATGACCGTCATCACCGTGTCGAATAGACCCTTTTAAGTTTCATGGAACGAAAGTGTTCTATTCAATAGCTCTAACAGATCATATGTAACTCATAGTGATGTGCATGTTGATCCACTTATCATTTTAAATTTTCCATTTTGGTGTGTTAGGCTTCCTCCAAAAAGGTGCAACAAAGATAATTTATGAAAATTTTGGGGAAATGGATGGATTAACTGGTCAACCAAAGAATTACATCCGAACATTGTGTCGAGTTGGTTTGATTTTTCAAACCCACATGATTCATGTTTTCACCTACCGGCCGCCGATGTTAACTCTCCAAGTCGTTCATGTGTTTCACATGCGAGGAAGCTTCTTGTAAATAAGCAAAGACATGTGAAATGACTTTATAAAAAAAGAGAAATGCAAGCTATCAAGACACATCTCAAGTCAAACCAAAGAGAGGTAAAGCTTCCTCGCATGTGAACAACTAGGTCATGGATTGCAGTTAAGTTCATCTTACTCCTGCGGATTTTCGTAGTCCGAGTTCTTCTGTTGTATACTTTCCGATTTGTATCTCTTAATTTTGAGTACTTATTAATTTTATTGTGCTAATAAAATTGTGCAAAGTACGTATTTTCTTGTGACTCTGTATTTAGTTTTTTCCTGGAAATTGCGTTTACGCGACCGGAAATCCCAACGAATGGTATCTGAGGAGGTTTTGTAGGCGACTGATTGGACAATAAAGGAAAGATTTGTTTGCGGTGATGAACAACTAGGTCATCTTCTCATCCTTTCAAATCCAACCTTGAATTAATCAGGTCTCGTAGTCATATCGAATAACAACTATGACAGGAAAGAATGCAACTTTGGCTCGGTATTCGGCGGAGAAGTTTGATGGTAGCGAAAATTTTAGTCTGTAGCAAATTAATTTGTGTTAAAGATATATTAGTTGAGCAGGGACTGATGCAGATTTTGAGGGGACGAGAAAAATTGATCGCTGAAGTGAAGGACGAGGAGTAGATTGACTTGGATGAGCGTGCCACTAGCGCCATCAGGATGTGTGTTGACGACAAGGTGCTCTTCAACATTGGCATCGAGGAGTCTGCAATCAAGCTTTGGGAGAAGCTTGAAAGATTGTGTCTAGATAAATCATTGACCACAAAGTTGTTGATAAAACAACAGTTGTATGGGCTGCAGATGCGGGAGGGTGGTAACCTGCATGAGCACTTTAAAATGTTCAACGAACTACTAAAACAATTGCATGTCGTTGGTGCGAAGGTGGAGGAAGAAGATAAGGTCCTATTATTTCTTACCTCGCTCCCGCCATCTTTTAAACACATGGTGACCACGCTCCTATATGGGAAGGATACAATGGGGTTGGAGGAGGTTGCATCGGCATTACTGTCCAGTCAGATGTTGTGTAACATTTCCATCCGTCACATAGAATGTAACAGAAGGTCTGGCTGGGGTCCCATGTCATATTCCATGGATAGTTAGTGGAGTTACGCATTGAAACCATAGCATCTTATACGCATCCTAACTCAGAGTGCATTCTAGCGGAAGTATTTTGCATTAGAACCCCATACACAGGAATGTATAAAAACATAAAACATGTTCTGACCTTAAGACCTTACAACTGTTTCATTTACAAAATGTGTATTTCATACATCGCACACAGGCCGGCCAAACATGAAAATAGTAAACGTTTGCATTTGGTCCATCGAGGACCAGCCAATCGCAACATAAGGGACTTTAGCCCGCTACCTTCCACTTGACTCTCCATCACCTGCATAACACGACCCACCAAAATGTGGCAAAACAATGCAACGATCAACATTAGCTGGCCAAATTATCACGACCCCACCCCATATTTGGGGCAGCGATTCTCCTTCCCTGCAAACAACAACATATATATCTTTTGGAAATAATAATGTGCATTTAAGCACCATTCTCCACGGACGTAGGCTCGATTGGCCATACGCCCTGTGCACTCAGAGCACATTCTTGGTGTACCAGACTTCTCTGGGTACCACCATCATCCACAGTCCCAGACTTGATGGTCCATGCTTGAGCATTCCCGTCTTTCCGGCCTCGGGACTAAGACTCTCATTATACCACCGACTAAAGCCAAGTACTTTAGGAAATCTATGTAACGCCCAACCTTTCCCAAAGCAGGAAAGTGGTTTCTGGGAGATACCGCCTTGCGGTAGAGTTAACGCCAACGGTAGCTCCGGGATTATTTGGGCAGAGCTTTCAGGAAGCTACCGCCCGACGGTAGTAATACTGCAGCAGTAATAGGGTCAATTTTATTGACGTGGCTCTCAGGATATTATCGCGCGGCGTTAGCAGGTATCGTATGGCGATAGCGATAGCAGTCGTGCCGTAGCTGACGCTAGTTACCACGTGGAGGTTGTACCCTATCGTGCGACGATAGAAATTCTGTAATGACGTGGCCATATGTCGGCATATGATTGGAGGGCTTGGGCGATGGCATGCGAACCAAGCCGTTTTAGTGGGTACCGCGTGGCGGTAGCTAGTTATTGCGCGGCAGTAGCTCGGTTTATAATGTTGGTTTTGCCGTTTTCACTTTATTATTTTGGAGTTTGAGAAACTTGGGTTGGACATTTGGAGGAGGAGAAGCAGCGGCAGAGAGAGGAGATTTGGTCGTCATTTGAGATTCAGAGCTCGGATTCGCAAGGCGAGTTCGGATCTACGGAGGCAAAGCTGAAGCGGTCGTTTCCAACCATCTAGAATTTCTCATATGGTGCCAAAACGAATTACTAGGGTAACGATCCTCTTCCTTGGACATGTGAAGTCCTTCATTTTTGCATATGAGGGTAGACGCTAAACGAACACGTGGGAAGCATTCTCCCGACGGGTAGATCCTGGTATCCCCGTTAGTTTGCATTTAGATCTGAAATCAAAGTACGGAATAGACATGCTGTGTGAAGCTCATTCAGACGGGTTGGTCTGGATTGGTGATGTTTGTATGCTTTGTATGTCAGAGAAGACTCCGTGGTAATCACGTAGATTTTGGATTCACGGGTGTGCAGATGGCTGTAGTGAGAGTACTGGAGGTAGTCTCCAGGAAAACACCCGAAAAAGAGGGAAGAAATAATAGTTTGTCCCCTACCGCGCGGCGGTACTACTGCCGGCGATAGCTCCCAGTGAGTTATGTATTGATTGTGAAGTCTGTCTCTGGGAGACCTGTGGGCTATTGTTTTGAAGCCTGTATCTAGGAGATCTGTGGGCTATTTTGTGAGGCTCGTCTTGTGAGACCATGGGGCCATCTGTGGAGGTCTGTCTCTTGAAGGCCTAGGGGCCAACTTGTTAAGTGTAAGTTTAATTTGCTCAGCTTAGGCGGTCGTGAGTGCTATCCTAGGATCATAACTGGGTTATGAATCATACGGAAATTGTAAAGGGGATGCTGACCCGTGTTATTACTGACGCATCTGACAAATTTAGCACGGGAAATAGCTGAACTGTACCCAACCCTAGTCGTTCGTCTTGGAGTGAGTCATATTGTGGATCTGTAGATCGTCATGATTTTTCTGAAGGTTAGGGGCGTTGTCTTCGGCTTTGGATCTGAAAGACTTAAAATCTCAAAATGTTGTTGACCGTCGCAAAGAATGGAGGTGTGACCCCTGAGGTCCTGTGCACCAAGAATGTGCCCTGAGAGCACGGGGTGTTGGGCATTTTTGCCAATGTCTATTGCGAATGGTGCTTAATTTGCATGTTCAGATTTCCATGTTATGTATATGCTAATGTCTGTAGGGAAGGAGCGCCGCCACCCCGAGTGAGGGGTGGAGTCATTATAATTTGGTCAGCTAATGATGACCGTTGTTATTGTTTTCCACCGTTGCGCTGGAATGTTTCGTGCAGGTGCAGTGGAGCCAAGCGGGAAATAGCGGGCTGGAGCCCAGAGTTGCTAAGCTGGCCCTTGAAGGCCGAAGCGAATTTATCCACCTTTATTTTCATTCACATGTGGCCGGCCTGTGTGTCGATGTATGCAAGATAGTTTTTTTTTAAGTTGAACATTGTAAGGGCTTAATGACAATACTATTTGTGTATTTGGTTATTCATTCCTATTTTCTATTTAGTGGACATTTATATGGTTGAGTTCTAATTGTAATCTATAATTAACTTCCGCTATAAGGAACTCTGTGTTAGGATGCGTAATATTGGATTATGGTTTCAATTAGTAACTTTTTTGACTATCCGTAGTATATGGAGTCGGGCCCCAACCGGACCTACAATTATATACTATGTGACGGATAGGGGTGTTACAAGTTGATATCAGACTCTGGTGTCGGTATTTCTTATTCGAATTCATGGGCGAATTCTTTTAAGGGGTGGTGAGCACATGTATGTGCGTTACCGTTATAACATGAAAGAACCCATGAATGTCCACTTAGGAATGAAAATACATATGTTTGAGGAACTTGGGTGTTCCTATGATTGCTTTTTGGCAATCTGTTTGTCGCCTAATTGCGTGTTTTTATGATTATAGGTGACTAGGAGCTGTGTAGATCAGTCACAATATCAGCACTCTATGGAGAGAAGTGCGCACAATGACGTGCCTGCGACCCCTCCTTCGGCTGAAAACATTCAAATGGTAGATGAAGCGGTGTTCGCCATGATCAATGCCCAATATGGAAGGCATATGCAGCCCCTATCCCTGGGGTGGCTTCTATGACGATTGGCGATTTGGACCAAACAGCAATTAGAAGAACATCAGATCAACAGTTGAACTTTTTTTGACGCAGGGAACACACTCAGTTGATGAGTATTTGCATATGTTTGTCATGATAAGGCGCTACTCAGGGTTTGAGTTGGAGGACGAGCAGACTATGGTCAATAGTTTTTATAACAGACTGCGTAATGATTTACGACTTCCATTAGTATGGCTAAAATTATTTGGATTCCGAACGTTGGTGGAGTCGGTTAGATCTTTGGAAGTTGATTTGGCAAAAGTCCACCATACGTCAGTATGCAGGGTACCGAACCCTACAAGTCATTCTAAATTTAAATACTGTGGGAGGAGGAGGCAGAAATATAGAACATCGACTAGTCAAGCTCCATATGCTTTCCATGCCTGTGGCAAGTAAGGACACATTGCCCGAGAGTGTCGTGGTGATGCCCCGAGATCAAATAAAGCTAAGTAAGAAACAGTTGCAGGGCGAGTTCTACTTGCTATTCATGTGGCAAAATAGGACATATTGCAAGAGAATGTCGGAGTGGCACTCTTGTGCCAAAAGAGACAGGATCTGGAGCAACCTTTGGGCGAGACCCAATTGCATGTTATACTTGTGGGAAGCCGGGACATATAGTCTGTGACTATTGGAGTGGGCTTCCGAAGACAAAGGAAAAGGTAGGAGGACATAAGCAAAGAGACGAGATGATAGGTATGATTTAGATTATAGCTTTTATACTTGTGAAGCGAGTAGTTGTGTGTATATAACATGTTTAAAGTAGGCTTTGTTCTACTCTTAGTCGTAGAGAGCACTGTTCGTTGCAGGGCTTCTCGCTCCTTAGCATCTAAGGTCTTTGTTTGGGTCGTCCTAGTGCTTTCCATTGTATCGATTATGGGTATATAAACCAAACAGAAACATGGTTATAAATGATTGTCAATAGTTTGACCGTAGGCATGGACAGACTCTCAGAGCAGTATGCATATGTTTATTACAACTCAAAGGAGTCACACTAGGATAGAACACTGAACACAAGACTAAATTAGTAGTCATTTCTAAGGATCTCCCTGAGAGTTCACCTTAGTGAGAGATCGATTTCACCATCGAGTTGGTGCCAGGTGCCAAACCCGTGTCGCGGTCTCCTTACCGCTTAGCACTGAGAGAGATGGAAGAATTGAAGGCGCAGCTTCAAGAATTGATAGAGCAGGGGTTTGTGTGTCCACGTTCGTTATCTTGGAGCGCACCGGTCCTCTTCGTGAAGAGAAAGGACGGAAGACTGCGGCTATTTATCGATTATCGGGAACTCAGTTAGCTAACGGAGAAGAACGAGTACCCGATTTTGAGGATCGATGATCTTTTCAACCAACTATTGGGGTCGATTGTGTATTCGAAGCTGGATCTGAAGTCTGGATATTATCAGCTGGGAATCATAGAAAACGCCATTTGTGTTAGTGGAGACGTTCGGTACACAATATGGGCATTACGAGTTCACGGTCATGTCCTTCGGGCTGACGAATGCGCCATTTGTGTTTACAGACTTGATGAACCAGACGTTTAGGGAGTATTTGGATCGGTTCATGATAGTCTTTATTACTGATATCTTGGTGTACTACCAGTCCGAGTTTTATCATGCGAAGCATCTACATATTGTTCTAGAGATCCTAAGAAGCAGTCAGTTGTATGCCAAGTTCTCAAAGTGTGAGTTTTGGCTTTCTTTGATAGCATTCCTTGATCACACTATTAGTGGAGAGGGAATCGCGGTGGATGCAGCGAAGATTATTGCGATACAAGAATGGTCTGTATTGTCTTCAGTGACGGAAGTCCGGAGTTTTCTGGGACTTGCCGGCTACTATAAGCGCTTCGTGGAGAACTTCTCGCGGATAGCATTACCTCTCCCGACCCTAACAAGGAAGGATCAGAAGTTTGTGTGGTCGGCAGTGTGTGCCCAAGATTTTGAAGAATTGAAAAGTCGTCGGACCACGACGCCTATTCTATGTTCGCTATGTGGAACAGAGGGTAATGAGATCTACAACGACACTTCAGGGAGCGGCTTAGGTTGTATGTTGCTACAACATGAAAAAGTGATAGCGTATAGCTCGCGCCAGTTGAAGGTACACAATAGGAGGTCTAGTGCTGAAACACAATTAACATGGGCATAAGTTCAGTATGACCTGGCTGATCGGATTCGGCGGGCTTTGGAGTTAGACAACAACATAAAGCGGTTCATGGCTGAGTCTTTGGATGGGTCAAATGCCCAGTTTATTATCGATGATGGGCTGTTGTGGAAGAACAGTTGTTTGTGCGTCCCAAGGCTGGGAAAACTACGGGAAGAGTTAATGTACGAGGCTTATTACACTAAGTACTCGATTCACTCGGGGAGAACAAAGATGTACAAAGATATGAGAAAGCTGTTCTGGTGGACATGACTGAAAAAGGACATAGCGATGTATGTGGCTAAGTGTCAAACTTGCGCCTTGGTGAAGGCTGAATGTTAGAAGCTCGGGGGTTTTTTTAAATATTTGCTTATACCGGAATGGAAGTTCGACGATATATCCATGGATTTCATGCATGGTTTGCCGAGATCATAGAAGGGAAATGACGTCATATGGGTGGTCATTGATCGTTTGACTAAAGTGTCGCACTTCATCCTGAATAGGAAAGACGATTCAATGGAAAAGTTGGCAAAGCTGTACGTAGATAATATTGTACGACTATACGGTCTGCCTTGTAGCATTACGAGTGATCGAGATGGGCTCTTCACGTATAACGACTTGACGCTAATACATCAGCTGCTGGGTACCAAACTGAAGTTCAGTACGACCTTTCATCTGCATACGGATGGTCAGACCGAGAGGGTAAATACAGCGATGGAGGACATGCTTCGCATATGCGCCCTAGATTTCAGAAAGAGATGGGAGGATCACCTGTATATGATCGAGTTTGCTTATAATAACAGCTACTAGAAAAGCATTCAAATGGCACCCTTCACGGCCCTTTATGATAGAAAGTATATACTCTGTTATCATGGTTGGAGACGGGCTAGTCAAAGCTGTTTGAGCGAAAGGAAGTCGAGGATGCAACTGCAATTGTTCGAACAATCCAAGAGCGTTTAATGATCGCTCGGGGTAGCCATGCTAAGTACTATAACGCCAAGCACAAGAACGTCGAGTTCGCCGTGGGCGATTGGGTATACCTGAAGATCAAACTGTTAAAAGGCACTGTGTCAAGGATTCGACGGTTGAAAAAGTTGAGTCCAAGATATCTTGGGTTGTTCGAGATACTAGAGCGTGTTGGTGAATCCGCTTATCGGTTGAAACTTTCAATGAAACTAAGTGGTCTGCATAACATATTCCACATATTGGTGTTGCGGAAGGTGGTGCAAGAGCCTACGCAAGTGGTTGCGGCAGATTAGGTGCCAATTGATGGAAGGTTGACAACGAAGGTTAAGCCCATTAGCAATGAAGATGTGGATGTCAAGAAACTTCGTAATAAGGCTATCAGGATGGTCAAGGTCCGTTGGGAGAACTGTGGCTGAGAGGAGCTATCATGGGAGCGGGAGCAAACCATGAAGTCGGAGTTACCCAAGTTATTTGACTGATGTACACAATTTAAATATTGTTACTTCTATAGTTTCTCATGTATCGCATAATTTCGGGATGAATTTCTTTAAGTGGGGGGAGATTTGTAATGCCCCAACTTTCCGAAGACAGGAAAGTTGTTTCTGGGAGATACCGCCCGACAATAGAGTTAACGTCGGTGGTAGATCCAGGATTATATGGACAGAGCTTTCGGGAAGCTACCACCCGATGGTAGTAATACCACTGACAGTAGAAGGGTCAATTTAATTAACGAGGCTCTCGGAATGTTACCGCGCGACGATAGTAGGTATCACGCGGCGATAACGATAGCAGTCGTGTCGTAACCGACGCTAGTTAACGCATGGCGGTAATACCCTATCACGCGGTGATAGTAATTTTGTAACGACGTGGCCATCTGTCGGCTTGTGAATTGAGGGCTTGGGCGGTGGTACGCGAACCAAGCCATTTCCGTGTGTACTGGGCAGCGGTAACTATTTATCGCGCGGCGGTAGCTCGGTTTATAGTGTTGGTTTGGCCGTTTTCACTTCATTATTTTGGAGTTTGAGAAACTTCGGCTGGACATTTGGAGGAGGAAAAACAGTACTGGAGAGAGGAGATTTCGTTGCCGTTCGAGATTCGTAGCTCAGATTCGCGAGGCGAGTTCATATCTACGGAGACAAAGCCAAAGCAATCGTTTCCAACCGTCTAGAATTTACCCTATCTTGTGCAATTAGCAATCATTCTCAAATCAAACGTATCTTTAAAGTCTCATCTTCAACGTCTTTGTGTTTATACAGCTTTGATTCACCTGTTTCTACCCAAGCCAACGGAGTACAACACTGCCTACCATCTAAGGCTTCAAAAGGTGTCATTTGTATACTCGCTTGGTAGCTATTATTTGGTCAACTAGCAGATCAAACAGATCATCGATTCCCAGAATCAGATACTTGCTCTTTTCTGTCAGCTTGTTTAGCTCGCGATAATCAATACATAGATGCAAGCCTCCGTCCTTTTGATTCGGAATGAACTATTTTTTCAACTGAACCATCCTTTCGATTCGGAATGAAGTGTGCTACTTTGGATATTGAAAAGAACAAGAAGAAGGAGTGAATATGACGGAGCAATGTAGTTGCTTGCAAAGAGAAGTAACAGATATCAAATTGTATGGAAACTGGGGCACATAGAGGGTGTCCGCCAAGCGAAGAGACTGAGTGATTTGAACCACTCCTGTCCCATTGACTGGTGAGAGAGAGAGCTGTCCTCAATGAAGACTGGGGGCAACCGATCATGTTTTTATAGGAGAGAAAAACACTGAGGATTGTCGGTCATATAATAAGTAGCAGCGGAGTCAATCAACCATTTACATTGAGTCACCACATGGGGACTACCTAAAGACGTGACCACTGAGGCGAACTGCTTCGAAGAGGAGGTGGAAGCGTCACCAGATGGGCGAAGATGCGGATGCTTCATCCAACAACGATCAACCGTATGGTCGGTGCGGCAACAGTGAGAGCAGAGAAAGCGGGAATGTCCACGTTCGCCGGATTGATAGCTGCAACCACCATATCCACCCCACTGAGTATGATGAGCATAGGTGTCAGGGAACGGTGGGGAGGATAGCAGTGGACGCTGAAGCAGAGAGATAATAGCAGCGATGCAGGTAGACGTAGCATCCAAGGTGGGAGAATCTGCCTCATCATGGATCTGTTGACGGATCATGTCATAGTATTTCGGAAGACATAGAAGGTAGAACACAACCAGAAGCTTCTGTAAGTGCTTGTGTTGCTCGACCAAATTCGAAAAGAATGGATGGTTCTGAAGAATTTTGGCTCCAAGAGCCTGAACTTGTTGGTAGGCGGCAACAGGAGACATGGAGGGACGGGCAAAGAGGTCCACATAGAGAGTATAGATGTGAGATGTCTGATGCCCCTTGGAGTAAAGAGCGACAAGATGAAGCAAAGCCGCCTTTACTGTTTCATCACGGTGGATGATGGGGAGGCACTCATTAGAAAGGCTATTAGCCAACCAAGTGCGAACAAGAGCATCGCTAGCATCCAAGTCATCAAAGAGATAAGACTCGGGAGGAGGTGGGTCATCGGTGAGACGATGGCATTTGCATTGTGAATGAAGTAGAAAGGTGAAGGAAACGCTCTAGTTTGGGTAGTTAGAACCGATAAGTTTGGAAACGGTTCCAAGATTGCCCGACGGAGTAGGAGGAGGAGGGTGTGCCCCAGTAGTAGTAGTAGTAGTAGAGGTATTAAAGAGAGCCATAGAGAAGAATAGAGCGGACACAAAATAAGCCGCACGAACAGGGAAAAAGAAGCCGGCGGATAGACGAGAGGCCGCACAAAAGCAACAGCTCGCGGGCGACTAGGAGGTCGCAAAAATAGGCGCGAGCAGAAAATAGAAAGAGGCAGACAAGGAGTCGCGTGAATAGGAAAAGAGGAAACCGCACTAACAGAAAAGAGGTCGCGCGAAAGGAAGAGATCGCGGAGAGAAAGGGAGCCCGCAAAGACAAGTTGCGAGCCGAAAGCGAAAAGTTGCGCAAACAAAGACAAGGCCGCGCAAAAGCAAAAGAGCAGAGAGAAATCGAGGTCGCGAACAAAGAGAGAGAGCATAAACAGAGAGGTCGCACATACAGAGGGCAACGACAAGGAAGAGAAGGAAACCGCGCTGACAGGGCGCAAGAAGGAGGGGACAAACCGCACGGACAGAAGTGCTCATGGAATCAAGCGGAAAAGATCGAGTACTTTGATACCATGTGCGAACAGAAAAAGAGAAACCAAAATTTGGACAATAATAGAGTTTTTTATTTCCAAAAATTGTGTCTATTACAAAGGTATGGCCTCTCGTTTATAGAATGGATGAGAAGAGAGAGATTGCAAATAAGCAATGTGAGACTAAATACATTTACGGTGACTACCGGCTAGACAAAACCAGACTGCATAGGTCGTGCGGTCAGACGAGAAGGCTAACCGCCCCACCATAACGACAAGCTGCCAGAGGAGAATGCTAGACCACCAAGCTACCAAGCCGATGGAGAGAAGCCGCCAGACTGCCCGGCTATCAAGCTGTAAGAGTGAATTTTCCAAACCGCCCGGTCTCCATACTGCAACAGATGCAGCCTAAGCCGCTCCCTGATGCATCATTATAGATGTCAAAGCCTTCTGTACCACATGGCGAACACAACATAGGCGTCGTGGTCAAACGACTCTTCAAATCCTCAAAAACTCGTGCGCACTCTGGCGTCCAAACAAACGTCTAATTCTTTCTTGTCAATGTCATGAGAGATAAAGCAATACTTGAAAAGCTCTCTACGAAGCGCCTGTAATAGCCAGCAAGTCCTATGAAACTCCTGAATTCTGCTACCAAAGTATGTACATGCCACTCTCGTATCGCAACAACCTTTGTCGGATCCATAGCAATACCGTCTCCACTAACGACATGACCAAGAAAAGCCACTGAAGATAGTCAAAACTCACACTTAGAGAATTTGACATATAATCGATTTCTTCTCAAAGTATGCAAACCTCAAATGTTTTGCATGCTTCTCTTCAGACTGAGAGTATACCAACATGTCATCAATAAAGACAATCAAAAATAGGTCCAAATACTCTCGAAAAGTCCTGTTCATCAAATCCATAAATATTGATGGAGCCTTAGTGAGTCCAAAAGGCATCACAGTAAACTCATAATGCCCATAGCGTGTACCCAACGCTGTATTGGTAATATCACTTTCCTGAATTCTCAACTGCCAGTAGCCAAACTTCAAATCCAACTTCTAGTAGACAATCGATCCAACCAGCTGATCAAACAGATCATCGATTCGCGGAATCGAATAACCTTTTGATCGAAACTAGGCTCTGATACTAAATTATAACACCTCAATCTATCACATAGAATATAACCGAAGGTTCGACCAGGGCCCCACACCATATTCCATGGACAGTCAGTGGAGTTACATATTGAAATCATACCATCTTATACGCATCTTAACTCAGAGTGCATTCTAGCATAAGTATTTTACTTTAAAACTCATACACAAGAATGTCCACTATAAACATAGGAATGTATAAAAAAACATACAACATCTTCTAGACTTAAGGCCTTACAACTATTTTCTTTACAAAATGTGTATTTTATACATCGGAACACAGGTTAGTCACACATGAAAATAGTAAATGTTCGCCTTTGGGCCTTTGAGGGCACCCCAATTACAACATAAGGGACTTCAGCCCGCTACCTTCCACTTAGCTCTCCAGCACATGCATAACACGACCCACCAAAATGTGGCAAAACAATGACCTCACCCCTTACTTAGGGTAGCGGTTCTCCTTCCCTGCAAATAACAACATATATATCTTTTGGTAACAACAATGTTCATTTAAGCACCATTCTCCACGGACGTAGGCTCGATCGGTCACACGCCCTGTACACTCAGGGAATATTCTCGGTGTACCGGAATTCTCCGGGTACCACCACCATCCACAGTCCCAGACTTGATGGTCCATGCTTGAGCAGTCTAGTCTTTCCGGTCCCAGGCCTAAGACTCTCATTATGCTACCGACGAAAGACAAGTACTTTAGGCAATCTAGTATAAGATAGACATAATGCAGGTACAGTTTAGCACTTTCCCGTTGCTCAAATCGTCATGCCATCGTCGAAAGCCGAAGCAATCAAGGATAATAGACAGGATGCGGGTCGGCCTTCCCTTTCCCATTTGGCTCGCTGCCCTTTTAGCTGGGCACTTCAGGCTCAACAGCTTCAATTGCCGCTCACATTGTCCCCAAGACCTGAGCTCGCAATCCACAAAAAATGGCTCTCATGACAACAATTGCTGGGCACTCAAGGCTTAATAGCTTCCACAATGGCCCCCAGATCTCCCAAAGACAGGCCTCACAAACATAGCTCACTGGGATCTATCACCGACAGTAGCATTATTGTCGCGCGGTATGAGACAGAATCTCATTTCTTCCCCATTTTTGTGTGTTTTCCTAGAGATCATCTCTAGTACTATCACTGTAGCATCCTACACACCCCATAACCCCGGATTCTATACGTTTATCCATGGAGACTTCTCTGGCATGCAAAAAAATTCATCATCAATACAGACCAACCTATCCAGATGGGATTCACACAGCATGCTTATTCCGTACTTCGATTCTGGATTCTATATACAATATTTACTGGGGATCACCACGATCCACCCGTTGGAAACCACCCTTTTCTTCACCTTTTGGTGTGGGGTTCCACACACTTATGAAAAATTGAGGATTTCACTTGTCCAAGAAGAAAGTTGTTACCCTTGTTGATCGTTTAGGAGTCATGCCCTTGCTCTTGATCCTGATGGAACAGATCACCACAACTTCCTCTCCATAGATCTTGCTTCGACTCGCGATTCCGATCATAAGAATTCATTGGATCACCTTTACCCTTTACCTACTAGACTTCTTCCTTCTCCTTCCTTAAGAATCAAGAGAGAGATAAAGACAATGAGAGAATGAGAAATTGATCTCATTTCAAGACTTTATCAGAGAGCTACCGCCGCACGGTATCTCTTCTACCACCACGCGATACCATTTGGCGGTGGCAGCGGCCTCATCTAGCACTACTCTGCCGCTCCCACTATCGTTATGCGGTAGCTACTACCGTCGGGAGGTATCGAATAGAGACCTCGGTCCATCAAATTCAGGTAGAAACCGTCAACAATAAGTCTACCACCGCACAGTAACCTCCAGTTACCAATTCTCTATCGTTTTCGGGAAATTTAGGGCATTATATGTTTAAGGACCCCACTCCTGTGGGTGAACATATTTTTATGGTAGATAGATGGGGAGAGCATTCTACAGGGGATCGAGGGGTACACGGGCTCGATTGGCTTCGAAGAAGGGAGTTGTTTGTTACCACTGTAGACAGAGCGGTCACATTAGGAGAAATTGCTCGCAGCGTGCGCAGAGTTCTGGAGACGTTTAGGATGCAGGCGTTGTGACGCTAAATCTAGGAGTGGAGAGTGATGGTCTCTATACCATCACTGAGAGTAATTATGACTCTGACAGTGGATGGATATTAGATTCTGGTGCATCGCAAAACATGCTCGGATGCGTTGATGTTCAGTTCTCTGGAGGTGATGACTGGGTTTGTCTATTTAGGTGACGACTCAGGTTGTGATATTACAGGTACAAGGATGGTAGACATATGGATGCATGATGGGGTGGTGCGCAAGCTTGAGCGGGTATATCTGGTGCTCAAGTTGCGTAAGAATCTGATATCGTTGGGCAGTTTGGACTCAGGTGGATGTAGTTTTGCAGCGAGAAAATGAGTTCTGACGGTGACACAAGGGTGTATCGTGCTCATGAAGGTTGTGTAGTTCAGTTGTCTGTATCGACTAATGGAGAACACAGTGCGAGGTAGTATGCCCATGATTTTTGCGGGTGACATGACGGATGGTCGAGGTGGTACAGTGGATCTCCCTTCTGTGGCTCGGGTTCGACGAGTCAGTTTTTGCGATCCGGATGTGTCGACATCCCACAGGTGAACCAGAGCAGAGATGAAGTTTGACTTGCGATAAGTCAGTTAATGCCTTAGGCATGAGGTGGTGCTTTATGCAGATTGGTGCTTCATGCAGACATTACTTCGTGTAGATAGTATTTTGTGCAGATGATGCTTTGTGCAAAATGTGGTATTTAAAATTCAAATCAAGGTGGTGATTGTTGAGTTGGTTTGATTTTTCAAACCTACATGATTCATGCTTCCACCTACCGGCCTCTGATATTGACTCTCCAAGCCGCTCATGTGTTTCACATGCGAGGAAGCTTCTTGGAAATAGGCAAAGACATGTGAAATGGCCTTATAAAAGGAGAGGAAGGCGAGCTATGAAAACACACCACAAGCCAAACCAAAGAGAGGTAAAGCCTTGAGGAGGAGAGCGACAGTGCATGACCGAAGGCGATGGTGGGCGTCGACATCCAATTGTGGGATGCATCAGCAACGTAGAGCAAAAAAACGTGGATAGTGGCAAGGCATTAGATTCGTGGGTTGCGGCAAGGTGTGTGGTTCTCGATGGTTGCTTGCTCATAGGTGGTGGTGGTTGTGCACAAGTGGTGACATTGGCGGGCTGCACGTTCGTGGCAAGGTTAAGTCCTGACTTGGATCTCTTCTCGATGGTGGTGGCGGTGCTTGGTCGTACAACAACGACGAAGGTTTGTTCTGGTATGAATATTGTGCGCCCATTTTAGGTATTGTAGTTATGTTCATATCACTCATGCGGATTTTCGTAGTTCGAGTTCTTCTGCAGTATAATTTTGGATTTGTATCTCTTAATTTTGAGTACTAACTAATTTTATTATACTAATAAAATTATGCAAAGTACATATTTTCTTGTGATTTTGTATTTAGTTGTTCCTGGGGATTGCGCTTCTACGACCGAAAATCTCAACATATTGAAAATTTATTCCCACTAATTATTATAGTTGCATCATAAACATCTTTGTCGACTAATATTCAATAAAGATTGTCAAGTGTTCAAGGATATTTCTTTTTCAGATTAAGTGGGAAGGAATAAAACTCTTGAGTTTGATTTTTAAGCCCTTAGACTTTAAATCTAACAAATCACATGGGACACAAAGTTGTAAGAGTGAGAAATGCATAGGTATGAGTGTATGTGCATACAAGGATACCTTCAATGAGATGTAGAATGTTCGGTCGACTATTGTTGATGATGACTTTGTGTTCCTTAGTGGGCAACAATGGAATGGAGGGAGGATTTGTTTGTGGGAAAAAATGGTAGAGAGTAGTTGATCATGGGCAGCAAAGTGCGGCAGAGTGTACGATGCATGCTGGAAGTTTAGCGGGAAGGGGTGGGTAATTTTAATATTTTAGAGGGGTATTTTGTTCTTATAATGCCAAATATTTAAGGCAAATTAGGGTTGTATTTTCTTTATGCGTTGATTGTGTGTTCTGTGTGAGTAGGGAGGCAGGGAGGAGGAGTTTCCAGCTGTTTTATTGTTGCATGTTCAGGGATCATCCCTTATGGCTTGTTCTTCTAGGTGTTTTGCTGAACATCCTATTCCCTGTTCTGTTCCATTGAAACGTTAAGAGCTTCATTACTATTTTATTACATTTGGCGTGCATCATTGGTATCAGAGCCAGTGCGGGTAGGAAGCGCAATGTCGGATTCTGATGGTACCCGTTCGAAGGAGATCTCCCAAGATCTGGAGATACTACGACAGGAACATGTGTCTATGGCGCAGTCCATCCAGTCACACACCACCCAGTCAGACCAGAAACGTCGAACGTTGGAAGAAATGTGGGAAATGCTGGCCAATCTCGCTGGTCCTCGGGTGGATAAAACATTTGATTCTGATAGCTACAGGTCAGTTTTCGTCGGATGCTCCTACACAACTTAACCACCGATAGACAACCATATGCATAATCGCATCGCACGCTTTGAGTTTCCTTGTTTTTATGGCAATGACCTACATGACTGGGTGTACAAGACTAGGTGTACAAGTCTGAGCAGTTCCTTAAACTGGACGTCACCCCGGAAGATTGGAAGGTGCAAATTGCGTCGGTTCATGTGGAAGGGAAGGTGTTATATTGGCATCAAGCGTACATGAAATCTAGGCTCTCGCGACATTGGACGAATTGGGAAGAATACACCCAAGCACTGACGGCGTGCTTTGGCTTGGTTCTCTTTGATGACCCAATGGCGGAATTGAAAAATATGAAACAAAAGGGCACGGTGCAAGCATTCTTGGATGAGTTTGACATTCTCCTACATCAGGTAAATGTCACAAAGGAATACGGCACGAGCTTCTACATCGCCAGACTTAAGGATGAAATCTGATATACCATCTGCATGTTCCAACCGAAGACTCTCCGGGAAGTTTTTGCGTTGGCTCGCATGGAGGAGCGTCGGACAGCATCCGCACAACGACGTCATTTCCCTAGCATCGCTGGGACAAGTTTGACGGCGGAGTGAAGGGTATTTGCAACCAAACCGCTTTTGACCAGCCTACCGATTCACTCATATGGTAACCACGACAACAACTAACGACTATCTTCAATAGAAATGGTGGCCAAGTTTGCTAAAGGTCTTTGTTTTTGGTGCGATATTAAATACACAGCAGACCACCATTGTTTGGCGAAGGAGAGGTCTTATGTCATAGAGATACTCTCTGACGATGAAGAAACAAACACATACCCGTTCGACGAAGACCACATTGATGCCATATCGGAAGACGAGGACATAGAGGTAGTTCCCCACCTATCCATACATTGCCCTTATGGGCATCACTCAATACCATACCATGAAGGTATCAACTTCTTATCAAGGGCGCGGTATTCAAATTCTGATTGATTCAGTGGGTATGCAAAATTTCGTGGATGAGGGCACAGCCCGTCAGTTACATTGTTGCTTAACTCTGATACCTCTGTTCAACGTAGCCATAGCGATTGAGAGGAGGGTATCCAGCTCTAACAAAGTGGAGGCATTCACTTGGGGGATGCAAGGGATTTTTTTCACAGCGGATATGATAGTGATACCCCTCGGTGGGTGTGAGGTGGTTGTAGGGGTACAGTGGTTGAGTACGTGGGAATTTATAAAATAGGAATTTGGCAACCTCCGCATGGACTTCACAAGTAAAGGCCAAAAGATCTCGCTGAGGGAAACAAAGATAATGTCAAGGATATGGATGAAGCAACATAGTTTGGAGAAGATGATCGTGAAAGGGGGGCAATTGAACTTATTGTCCCTATGCACCGTTTACAAGGTTCAAGATCGGTTACCTGGAAAGGACAAAGGGGAATTCTTTGATGCCTAGTTGGAGCTCGATCAGGATACCAAAATAGGGGAGGGTCAACCACCATAAGAGGCTAGACAATTGGAGGGAGTACTGGCAGCTTTTATCGACACCTTCAAGGACCCCTCCAGATCACTGCCGCATCGACAACATGTCCATCACATTCCCCTGACCAAGGGGCATAGGACTGTCAATCTGATATCGTACCGCTATCCTCCGCTACAAAAAGCTGTGATAGTGAAGATCGTGGACGAGATGCTATGCACCGGAATCATTAGACCGAGTTGCAACCCCTACGCATCATCGGTGGTCCTCATACAAAAAGTTGACGAAATGTTGATGCTTTGCATTAATTATCACCAACTCAACTCACATACAATGAAAGACAAATTTTTGATTCCCATCATTGAAGAACTCATCGATGAGCTGCACGAGGTTGTTCTCTTCTCCATGTTGATCATACGGGCGAGTTATCATCAGGTCCTAATAGCAAAAGAGGGCATTTATAAGACAACATTCCAAACTCACTATGACCATTATGAGTTTTTGGTCATGCCTTTGGCTTGACCAACGTGCCGTCAACATTCCAGAACCTAATGAACAAGATCTTCCAGGACCAACTTCGGAAATTCATCTTAGTCTTTTTTGATGACATATTGATTTTTAGTAAATCTTGGCAGGAGCACATGGAGCATCTCGCCTTTGCCATGGAGATGCTACACCAAAACATCTTATTACTCAAGTTAAGTAAGTGTAGCTTTGAGCAACATAAGGTACATTATTTTGGCCATATCATCTCACACAAAAAGGTGGTCATAGATCCAGAGAAGATTCTGGCTATGTTGGAGTGGCCAACACTGAAGATGCTGAAGCAGGTGCAGAGCTTCTTAGGCCTCACCAGATACCTACAGTGGACCGAATAAGTGGAACAAGCATTTAATCATCTCAAGATATTCGTGTCCCAACCACCTGTGGTATGCTTGCCCGATTTCACCAAGACATTTGTGGTTGAATCGGATGCCTTCGATAAGGGAATATGGGCAGTCCTCTTGCAGAATGGCCGACCGATGGCCTATTTATCAAGACGCTTGGCAATAAGAATTTGATGCTCTCAGTATATGAGAAAGAACTAGTTGTGGTGGTGTTAGCGGTATAACAGTGGAGACATTACTTAATTGTCGGATCATTCGTCATCCGCACAGACCAACAAAGTTTGAAGTTTTTGGTGATCAAAAAATTTGCGATGCCGGCACAACAAAAGTACTTGTTCATGTTGTTGGTATACAACTACACCATTCAGTACAATCAACGAAAGGAAAAATTGTGCGCCAACATTCTATCCAGAAGAAAAGGGATGGAAGAGGCCGAGTTATGAGCCTTGGCTACAGTTACCTCAAATTTCCTATAAGAGCTTAAGGACTCGTGGCAACGAGACCCAAAAATTCAGCACATCATTACTCAAAAAACATCGAATAACACTTATTTGTCGAAATACCAATGGGAGAGGGGATTGCTTAAGTGGAGAGGGCGGTTGGTGGTCGGGAACGATGCTACCATTAAGCTAAAATTGCTACAAATGTATCATGATAGTGCAAGGGGCATACATTCAGGTATAACATCCACATATCATCACTTACGCAAGCTGTTTTGGTGGAAGAAAAATGAAGGTTGAGGTTTGCAACTACATCCAACGCTGCACCATATGCCAACAATATAAGCCGGATAAGCAAAAAGCGATGGGGATGCTACAATCTCTTCTGATACCGGATAGGATTTGGCAAGAAATATCATTGGATTTTGTGGAAGAGCTTTCTAAGAGTAATGGAAAGACAACGATAGTGGTTGTCATTGATCGACTTAGTAAGAAAGCACACTTCATGTCCATATTCCATCTGTATACGGCCGAGAGTGTAGCTGAAGTGTTTTTGGAATCCATTTTCAGATTGCATGGAATGCCCAAGTCGATCGTCAGTGACTAGGATATCACCTTTGCGAGCCAGTTTTGGCAAGAACTTTTCCGGGTGTTGCAAGTCAAGTTGAAATTATCTACTGTGTACCGCCCTCAAATTGATGTCCATACCAAAGTGGTGAATCGGTGCTTGGAAAATTATATTCAATGTTTGTGCTTGGATCGAGTAATAAAAAGAAGAGTAAGACGAGAGACTAACATCTTGGAGAATCAATTTTGATTCATGTCAGGGAGGTCGACCATGGAAGCTATACATCTCTTGAGGAGACTCTTTGGAAAATACCGAGAAAGAAAACAAGATTTGCATTTGCTATTTATTGATCTTGAGAAGGCTTATGATAGAATTCTAAGAGAGATCTTATGGAGAGTCTTAGAAAAGAAAGGTGTAAATGTATCATATATTGACATAATTAAAGATATGTATACAAATTCAGTGACAAGAGTGAGGACATCTGGAAGATTAACACAGGAATTCACTATCACTGTTGGATTACATTAATGTTCAGCTTTAAGCCCTTATGTCTTTACCCTTATCTTAGATGAGCTCAACGGACATATCCCACAAGCAATACCTTGGTGCTTATTGTTTGTAGATGATAGCGTTTTGGTTGATGAGACACGCGAGGGTGTAAACGCAAAACTTGAATCTTGGCGAGACACTTTAGAAAATAAGAGTTTTAGGTTGAGCAGGGCAAAAACGGAGTATATGGAGCTTAAATTTAGCAGTACAAGAAGGACACCCGTCACGAAATTGTGAATATGAAGAGTGAATTCTTGTGCAAAATCACTTGATTTATACGTTGGAGGTAATGGAGCTAAATCAGGTGGCACTGGTGCTAAATGGTTTAATCGATTTAATTTATATTTAATGTTTAACAAGCGCAAACCAATGGGCACACCCGTCACGAAATCTGAAGTGGGCATAATATATGACCTCATCGTAACGTATAATCAGAGAATTGATTATTGATAGGAAGTCTGGAGGATACAGAACTACAAAAACTTGTGATGATACCGAACACGAATTCTAACAACTCACTAATACGTATCGTACAAGATATGTCCAACAGAGGGGTTACTAATGTAAACAACACCAAATGGCTTGGACTAGTTATAACAAATTCGTGTCCTAACATAGGTGCTAGTCGGGTCAATGGAGTGGGAGGGAGGGTCGAAAAAATCAAACCCGATAGAGAATCAAAATCATCTTGAATTTCATGCAACGGAGACAACATCAAAAGACGATCATCCGGGTCTACATCAATAACGTCATCCGAAAGCACAACGCCCTCACTTGGAAATTCTTCCAACACACTAGATACATCATCCAAATCAAAATCAATAAAGGTCTTAGAAATCGACAAAATCGAACCCGACAAAATTTCTAATTCATCTGGAGCTTCAGACAATGGTGATAACATCAATGAAATATCTTTCGGGTTCTCAGTGCTAAGGTCATCCAAAAATAACCTTCCCTCATAAGGTAAATCATTCACAACAATAATAGGGACATCCTCACTCTCAGGCTCCCCAGATGACTCAGATACACTCTCAGCTGGTGCAATCGTAAGCTTTATCATGACGGGGATCGTAGCCTGGAGAGGACACTCAAAAATAGGGTGATTAAACACAACACTAGTAGAGCATGTAATAGGCAACGAGATACTCTTATAGATCAGAATACCATCATCCCATACATCAACTTACAAATCACTAGGATAGCCAAGCTCCTCAACATCACTAAAATCGTCAATTAAATCGACCTCGCCCTCCGTGGTGGGCTCAGTCCTAAACACGTCCTCAAACTCATCAGGAGAGTCAACGACTCGATCAAGCAGCTCAGGGGGAGACTCAAAAGGGACTACGGGCGTATTCGGAATAGGACGCACAATAGAAACAAGATTAGATACGCCACTAGACTCACATGTCGTAATCATCTTTCTGCCCCTACAGATAGGACTACTCTCACCCTGCGGGCTCATGGCAGTCCTAGCAGTCACTTGTACAGAACTTGGGATAAGGGACCTCACCTTTTCCTTTCCTCCATAGGTGGGTTCAGGTATACTATGGGTAGCTCTACCTACCTGGGTAAAGGGCCTATCCTGAGGGAAAATGTCACTCCTATAAGCAACTACGGGTCTAGTGCCATAATTATTTTTGCTAACGGGTGTTGTGCTATTAGCACGAAGGAAGTCAGTATCAAATTGATCCGAGAGTAAGCTTTGCATATGCGGCACGACATATTGATAGCTACCAACATGACACTCTTCGTTTAACCAAAACACACGTGCTTGACCTACTAATCGCTCTCGGGCAATGTTAAACTTTTGGTGGTCGTCCCATAGGTGACAATCAAAATAAATTTCTATCCCCTTAAGCCAGTTTCTAAAAATTTGGAGACACCCTAAACCGTCATAAGTAGGATAAGTGTGGGGACGATTTGTTGGTGCCCTAGTTTGGATTTGAGTTCTGTCCTTTCCTTCTATCTCTTGACCCAAGATTTATCTATGGTCAAAGGTTAGTTGTTTAGTTAGTTTGCTCTAGATTTAGAGTTGTCACTTTTCCAGATGAAAATTTGGTTAAGTTGTTTTTTGTTCGACTATGGTCGAACGTCGCTCGACTATCGTCTATCGACTGGTTGACGATCGTCTATCAGTTGTTCGACGTTCGTCTGTCAGCAGATTGTCTATCTCTGAGTTAGTTCAACTCTTGGTAGCTCGACGTTCTGTGAAATCTGCCTCGCCGATCGTCGAACCCCGCTCGACGTCTTTTGACCAGACGGATTTCTTGATAGTTCAACTATCTGCTTATATAGTTAAACTATCTGATAGTTCGACTATCTGTTTGATAGGTCGACTATCTGTGTTGCTTGATAGTTCGACTATCTGTCTTGATAGGTCGACTATCTGTTGTGTCTGATAGTTCGACTATCTGTTTGATAGGTCGACTATCTGCTTTCTTTGATAGTTCGACTATTTGTTTTCTTTGATAGTTCGACTATCTGTTTGATAGGTCGACTATCGGTTTTCTTTGATAGTTCGACTATCTGTTTGATAGGTCGACTATCTGTTTTGCTTGATAGCTCGACTATCTGCCTTGATAGGTCGACTATCTGATAGCTCGACTATCTGTTCAGATAGGTCGACTATCTGCTGTGGTAGTTCGACTATCTGCTTTGGTAGTTCGACTATCTGTATCGTTCGACTATCTGTTTGATAGGTCGACGATCTCTGTGCTTCGGTCGACGATCTCCGAGAGTCGTTCGACGTTCTGCTGTATGTCTTTTGTAATTTTGTCATCTTCTATTCTATGATTCATTTCATATTTATTTGGCATATTATTTCAATAAATTTGTGCTATTATTTCCATGCAATCTCTGCTCCATTCCTTATGCATGAGCCAAACTTTATCTGACAAAGTGTTTTGTCTTTTTAGTTGAAATACAATTTCTGCTTTATCTGCCAGGCTGTCCTTTATAACCGGTAGACTCAGAAAGTCTTTTCTGGCTGTAAAGAGTTCTTTCTGATGTGACCTTTTTCTTGCACCCTTCTTATCTGATTGGTTATGTAGCTTCTTAGAAAGCTTTATCCTCTTATAGCATGTCTGTCTGCAGGATTTGTTTTTGCTTTATGCTTTTTGCAGTCCAGATTACAGATTCCAGATGAAGACAAAAATTCAAACTCAAATTAAAGCCGTTGCAATGGCTCATATAAAAAGAGCTTCTTTTTGAAAGAAGATAACATAGAACTCATATAGAACATATACACTCAGCAGCATAGAGAAATAGAGAAAGCAAGAAAGTTCTTCAGCTCTCAGAGAATTTCATATTCAACTGAGAAGATCAAAGCTCTTCTGCATTCTTCTTCATCCTGAGTTCATCCTGCTTACAAGAAGACTTTCACTCAGAGGCCTTTAGAAGAAGAAGAAGAAGAAAGGAAGCTGTTTGAAGAAGAACACCTTTTCCCAATCAAGAGTCTTCTTCAAGCTTCTCCTTCAGAACCTCAAGACAGTTCTTTGTCTTGGTTTAGAAGAGTTCCTGCACCCTGAAGCAAGACTCCTTCCTGGATATTCTCTAAGCCAGGGGGAGCCTTGATTCTTTAGAGCTATCTAGCTCTATGCAATCCACTAGCTTCTCTAATCTGTTTAACAATAGAGAAGAAGCCTTAACTCTCTCAACCTCCTATACAAAGGGTTATTGCTCCCTTCAAAAGTGAACCCTTGGTGGCAGGGCACCTGATCAAAAACCTGTGTTGGATTTTGAGCTCCTGATCAAAAGCTCAAAGGGTCTACTTGATCTACCTGAAGCAGATCAGTTGGTGGCAGGGCACCTGAACAAAAACCTGTAGTGGATTCCTACCAGGGTGGTAGAAGAGTGGACGTACCTATTTAGAGGGAACCACTATAAAATTTCTTGTGTTGTCTGTGCTGCTTATTTAATTTATTGCACTGTGGCTGTGAGTAGAAATAACAAGGATTGCTAGTTGCTGTGATAGGATCCCAAGCTTAACTGTAATTATAGTTAGCTCTCTATTGTGCACTACACTTTGTGTTATGCTCTAGGGTTATCAATATCTATAAACTAATTCCGCAAATTAACTCTAAGGGAGTTGAGTAGGGTGTCATAATTTTTGAATACTCTATTCACCCCCCCTCTAGAGTTGTATCTATCATCACTTTCAATTGGTATCAGAAGGAGGTTGACTGACTGTATAGGATAACACCTAAGTCACAAGATCCTGATAGATACCAAGCTTATAGATATTCACTTCATGGCCCAGTCCAAGGATTACTCAAGCACCAGACCTCCAGCATGCAACTTAGCTAAGTTTAGCATTTGGAAGGCAAGGATTAAGTTATATATGAACTCTATTGATGAGAGTATTTTTGCTTCTATTTTGACAGGACCACCAAGAGCACCTGCCGCAGCTACTGCTTCATCATCAACTGATATGAGTGTAGTGCCTCTTCCAGATTACAACGATGAATACAAAAAGGCAAAGATAGCAGATGCCAAAGCAATGAATATTCTGGCTCAGACAATGTCTGATGAAGTATTCCAGAAAGTTGCTGACTGTCCCTCAGCAAAAGCAATGTGGGATACACTGAACCAGATTGTAGCTGGTTCAGCTGATGAAAGGAAGGACAGAAGGTCCAACCTTATCTCCCAGTATGAAAACTTCAAGAAAACTGATGCTGAATCAGTTGAAGCAATGTACACCCGGCTCAGCTCAATCATCAATGAGCTGAGGACTCTTGACAAGGATATATCATTGACAGAGGTCAATGATAAGATTCTGATATGCTTCCCCAGCACATGGGATCTGAGGATCTGGCTTATCAAGGAGGCCAGAAGTACAACTGAAATCTCAACAGAAGATCTCCTTGGCAAGCTCAAGTCTTTTGAGCAAGTGCTGAAGACCAGGGAAGCTGAGGCTGAAGCAAAGACTCCAACTCCAGCAAGAAAAGAGCAAACTCTTGCTCTCAAAGCTACTGATGCTTCTGAAGGAAGCCAATCTAATGAGGAGCAGATGGCACTCTTTGCTAAAAGGTTTCTCAAGATGGGAAGGAAAGACTTCAGAAAGAAATCTTCAAGATATGAAGATAAATCAAGGTATGATAGATCTCCTGCTAAAGAAATCATTTGTTATGGTTGCAGGAAACCTGGACACATTCTACCAGAGTGTCCAGAGGAAAAGATCAAAGACAAGAGAAAGGAAAAGGAACATCACAGGAAACACTCCAAGTCCTCTTCCTACAAAAACAAGAAAAAGGAGAAGGGATTTGTTGCTGAAACTTGGAGTGACTCAGATGAGGAATCTTCCTCCTCAAGCTCCAGTGAGGATGAGGAAGAGAAGAAGGCAAAAGAAATCTGCCTTATGGCTATTGATGTCTGCAGCAATCACTCAGCTGCAGAGAGTTCTGATGATGATGAAGAGATGCCTACAGAAGATCAGGTATTGTCTTCATATGACTTTTCTTCTTCTGAATTTAAAACTGAGTTTAAACCCCTTTGATTAGATTTAATTAGTTCAAAAAAGGAGATTAAAGAACTTAGAAATAAGTTAGCTGAATCAGAATCTATCTCCATTGAAAATGCTAGGTTAGAAGCAGAACTCACTAAATCTAGTGATGAAATAAAGTTTCTTAAAACTGAACTAGCAAACTCCAAGAGATTGGAAGAATCATTAAATGGTAGAAGCCTTAAGCTGCTAGAAATCACAAGCATGACAAACACTAGGTCAGGCAATAATAAGCTAGGCTTAGGAGCTTCATCTTGTGAACCCCCAATTATTCTTAAAAATCATCTTTCAACTCCAGTGAACTTTATCTCAGCTGATGGGATAAAGAATACTGAGCAAGTAAGACAAGTCAATCAAGCCTTAAATAAAGCTAAGAGAGAAAAGAGGAAAAAAATTTTAAGGAAATACAAAAAGCGTCGAACGCTACTCGACGATCGCATGCTCAGTGGTCGAACGATGCTCGACGATCTATGCATCCATCGTCGAACGCCGATCGACGTTTTCAACATGAATTTCAAAATTATAATCAGAACCCTATAAACCTGAATATGAATAGAAACCCTAGGTTTGTGGACCCATTAACTGCATGGAGCATCCCACCTAGGAGATCTTACCCTTTAGGTTATAAACCCCAACCTGCTTATTCTTTTATTTCTAGTTTTTATTATGTGAAGAATAATGGACCCAAGGTTACCTGGGTCCACAATGTTTAACTTAACTCACTGCAGGTGAAGACCTATCCTATCACTCAGGACAAGTGGTATTTGGATAGTGTTTGCTCCAAACATATGACAGTGAATAGAGAAAATCTGTCAAATTTCAAGGCCAAGCTTGGACCAAAGGTGATCTTTGGGGATTCTAGCTGTGGTCAAACTGAAGGATATGGTAGGATTACCATTGGAGCAGTAACTTTCAAAAGGGTTGCATATGTAACTGGATCGAAGCATAACCTTATCTCAGTAAGTCAGTTATGTGATGCAGGATATCAGGTATCATTCACTAACACTCTTTGTAATATTACTTTAAATAGTAATGTTGTGTTAGTAGGTATTAGACAAGGTAATATTTATTGAGTAGATTTTAATTCAACCCATTCTGAAATCTGCTTATTTAATGAAGTCACAAATAACAACACCTTATGGCATAAAAGGCTTAGCCATGTTAACCTCAAGAACATATCTAGGTTATATAAATATAAGCTTGTTAGAGGTTTATCTTCTTGCCCCTACAAGAAGGAGAGCCTATGCAAGGCTTGTCAATTAGGCAAGCAAACCAAAAATTCATTCAAATCTGTAAATAAAAGTGATTCACCTAGAATCCTGTATTTATTATATTTGGACCTCTTTGGCCCAATAAATGTACAAAGTCTAGGAGGGAAGTATTACACTTTAGTAATTGTAGATGATTTCTCCAGGTTCACTTGGGTGTTCTTCTTGAGAACTAAGGCTGATAACTTCAAAGTTCTTACAGATTTTCTACTGTGTGTGCAGACTGAGTATTCTACTCAGGTTGCCTTGATCAGAAGTGATCATGGTACTGAGTTTGAGTCTTTTCTCATGCAAGAATTCTGTGAGAAAGAAGGTATCAAACATAGCTTCTCTGCTCCTAGAACTCCCAAACAAAATGGGGTAGTGGAAAGGAAAAATAGAACCCTGATTGAAGCTGCTGGTACATTATTGGCAGATGCTAATATGCCTCTCTCCTATTGGGCAGAAGCTGTTAGCACAGCTAATTATGTGCTGAACAGAAGTCTTATACACAAGCTTAAGTGTAAAACTCCTTATGAGTTGCTTAAAGGAAAGAAACCTAAAATAAATTATTATAGAGTATTTGGTTGTGTAGTTTACATTCATAACAATAATAAAGAATACCTTAAAAAGTTTGAAGTAAAAGCTTCAATGGGATTTTTTCTTGGATATTCCCAAGTAAGCAAAGCTTATAGGGTATTTAATAAATCATCTTCTAAAATTAAGGAATTTGTGCATGTGTCTTTTGATGAATCTCAGATGTTTTACAAGGAGAAGGAAACTTCTCCTTCCTCAAGTTCATTGCAGGTACTAGAATCTAGTAAAGATGTCACTCAAGAGATTCTCCATCTATCAACTCTTCATATCACTGATTCAGATAGTGATGAAGACTTTGCAGAAGCTGTTGCTGTACCACCAATAGTAGATCAAATTCCTCCTGAGGAATTAATCACAACTATTGCTGAAGATCACATCCCACCTGCTAATGTTGTCACACTTAGAGATCATCCTACATCTCAAGTGATTGGAGACATATCAGCTGGTGTTCAAACAAGACATTAATTAAGACAGGATGTGATGCATGCTTGTTTCCTTTCACAGATTGAGCCCCTCACCATTAAAGATGTTGAGCTAGATCCTCACTGGATCATTGCTATGCAAGAGGAACTCAATAAGTTTGAAAGATGTAAAGTATGGACTTTGGTTCCGAGACCTAAAGGCCAACTAATCATAGGCACCAAGTGGGTGTTTAGAAATAAGTTGGATGCAAATGGAATTATTGTAAGGAACAAAGCTAGGCTTGTAGCTCAGGGCTACAGATAGGAGGAAGGTATAGATTATGACCAAACCTTTGCTCCTGTTGCAAAGTTAGAGGCAATAAGGATCTTTCTAGCCTATGCAGCCTATATGAAGTTTAAGGTTTTTCAGATGGATGTCAAAAGTGCCTTTCTAAATGGTGAGCTAAAGGAAGAGGTATTTGTTGAACAACCACCTGGGTTTGTTTCTTCAACTCAGCCCTCACATGTTTTCAAGTTGCAAAAAGCTCTTTATGGACTCAAACAAGTACCCAGAGCCTGGTATGAGACTCTAGCTAGTTTCCTGTTAGAGCACAACTTTGTTAGGGGAGTAGTTGATAGAACCCTTTTCGTCAAGCACCAAAAGGACACAATCCTGTTAGTTCAAGTGTATGTAGATGATATTATTTTTAGTTCCACTGATCCCAAACTGTGCAAAAAGTTCTCTGACTTGATGCATTCTAAGTTTGAGATGAGTAGTATGGGTGAGCTGTCTTACTTTCTTCGTCTCCAAGTAAAGCAAGATGCCGATGGCATCTTCATCTCCCAATCCAAATATGCCAAGGAATTGGTAAAGAAGTTTGGGATGGCTGATGCTTCAGCAATGCATACACCTATGGCTACTAATGTAGTTATAGATTCTGATGATCAGGGAAAGCCTGTTGATCAAAAGAATTATAGGGCCATTATTGGTTCCCTATTGTATTTAACTGCAAGTAGGCCAGATATAATGTTTGCTATATGCCTATGTGCTAGGTTCCAGGTCAACCCCAAGGAATCTCATCTGATTCTTCTCAAGAGGATCTTGAGATACCTGAAGGGATGTCCAAATCTAGGACTATGGTACCCAGGTGAATCAGAATTTGAGTTAATTGGATACTCTGATTCTGATTATGCTGGTTGTAGAGTTGACAGGAAAAGTACCTCAGGAACTTATCAGTTCTTGGGAGAGAGATTGGTCTCTTGGTTCTGTAAGAAGCAGGCTTCTGTCTCAACTTCAACTACAGAGGCCTAATATATAGCAGCTGCTAGTTGTTGTTCACAGATCCTGTGGATTCAAAACCAGCTTTTAGATTATGGGTACACACACAAGAACACAAAAATCATGTGTGACAGTACCAGTGCTATCTCCATTGCACAAAATCCTGTGCATCACTCTAGAACCAAGCAAATTGAGATTAGACACCATTTCCTGAGAGATTGTGTGGAAAAGAACAAGATCAGCCTTGAGTTCATATCCACTGACCTTCAAAGAGGTGATATTTTCACCTTGAGATGAACAGAAGCATCTGTTCTTTTTGGTTCAACTAGGCATGATTAATGGAAAAGACTAAGTGTGACGTCTGCCTTTGTTGAAACCTGTTTGAAGATCGTCGATCGGATGGAGCCTATTGTCAATCTATGGTTGATGATGGCTTATCTGCTTGAAGATCGTCGATCGACGTTCGAAGATCGTCGAACAGGTCGAGCCTATCATCGATCTATGGTTGACGACAGCTTGTTGTTTGTGAAGACAGAAATAGTCGAACGATTGATCGACTACTCTGCTTCAGGAACGATCGTCGAATGACCGTTCGACCATCGTCTCCAATATCTTTTAAAATAGATCGACTATTGCTATTTTAATATAAAACTGATGGTCGACCTAGGTTAAGAGATCGTTCTTTTTATCGTCGACGGAGAGCGTCTTCTCGCATTCCGTCTTTCTGCTTGCTCCCTGTCTCGCGATTTCTGCTGTTTCGCCTTCGCCGTCTCTCTCATCTTCTCCAACCTCTTCGATGGCGATTGCTCCAGCCCTCCTGTCTGTGGTAAAGTTCGATGCTGGTTTCAGCGTGGACTTCGACTCTTTCAGCTATTGTGAATCTGCTATAGTGGAAATGCTCAACCTTTGTAAAGATCAAGGATTGGAAAAGCTCATGTCAACAAGAATAAAGATAAACATTCCTGAGATTAAAGAATGGGCATTCACTTCGTCCTCAAATGACGATTCTATGACCAGAACAATAGGCGGAGAAGAGGTAATTTTGACTCCCGCCGTTTTAACTGAAATTTTTGGATTATTGAATGGGGAAGAGGATTATGAGCAAGATACCCCTGAGTTTGGGAGAATGCTGACTGAACTAGGACATGCCGATGACATTCCTTCTAAGATGCTAAAGGTAAATTTTTCGTTGAAAATAAAGTTCCTTGCTGAACTAGTCGGAAAAGTGCTACTGGGAAAGCACTCTGCCCATGATAATATAACCAGGCAACAGTTTGCCCTGATGTGTGCCATCGTGAACAAGAAGCAGATTAATTGGGCAGGAGTATTGTTTGATTTGATAAGGAAAAAGAATAGCAAGAAGGAAGTCACCCTTGGTAGGGTGCTTGGGATATTTCTAAAGGAGAAATATCCCCATCTGTTGGTCTCAGCTTCTACTTCAATCAATGCCAGCAAAAAGATGGACCCAACGCTGTTTGTCGAGTGGAAAAGGAGTTTTCTGAAGCCCGCTCCAGCAGGGGTAGCTACAGTTGCATCTGAGAGCACAAGGACTGCTTCAGTCACTCCCCCTCCTTCAAGAAGCAGGCTCAGCCAATCTCTCCTTTCCATCCACCTCGTCTGCATTACCTTCAACCTCCACTGAAGTGCCACCATCTACTTCAGTTGAAGTTCCATCTTCTGCATCTCATCTTCTTGATTCCTCCACAATTCTCCATGCATCACCACCAACATCCCCTCTCCCTCCTCATCTTGCTAGGATATCTCATCCTAGTTTTGATTTATTGACTTCTGAGCTATCCTCTCCTCCTACTCAGTCTCCAATTCTTCATTCTGATCATGTTGATCTTATTGCATCTACCCATCATTCTCCAGTTCACTCTCCATCTCATCAAGAATACACCATCCCTGCTGTTCATCCATCTTCTGTGATTCCTCCACCTTCATTTGAAATCACCCCAACCTTCATCTCAAGCATCCTGGAGTTAATTACTCCTTCAATCAAAATCATGATTGAAGAGGCAATTTCTCCCCTTATTTCCTTCATCTCTTCTTTGACTGCCTCCATTCAAGCCCTCTCAAAATCTGCTGAGCCCTCTTCATCTAAGGGCCTGGTTTCAGTTTCCACTGAAACCAGGTAGGGGGAGATGCTTTATGAAGATGCCTCTGAACTGCCCCTGGCCTCTCGTCCTGCAGATCCTCATGCAGATACAGAAAAAGAGATAGAAGAATCAGCTCCTCCTCCAATGTCTGAAAAAGATATTTCTGATGCTATAATGAAATCTGAGTTTGTTGTCAAAGTATGCCTAGAAGAATGCTCCACTCCCCTGGTTGCCCTCTACCTAGAAGGAGTCATTACTTCCTTCCTAGATGAATTATGGGAGTTAGGACATTCAAAGGAAAATTCTGAAGGTATCCCTTTTACTCATTTTTTAGACTTGATAACTGACATGTTAGTATAGGAATACCTAGAAGGAATGATAAAATGTCATTTAGCAAATTTGTGTTCATAATAATACAGATATAATGGAAGAAGTATTAGCTGCCCAAGAGCTTGATCATCAACCAGCTCTAGAAGTTCAACCTGAACCAGAACCAATTGTTCAAGATCCTGAGGCTGCTCAGCCAGCTCAGTTAGCAGTGCAAGAAGAACTGGTCCCCATGACAGTTACTGATGAACAAGAAAAGGTTTCAGAAATTCAAATGGAAAAGTCTACAGTCTGGGATGATTCCCCTGGATTAGATTTAGACACTCTTCTAGCACAGGATGCCCTAGAAGAAGAGTTAGAAAAAGCTGCCTTAAAAGAGAAAGAAAAAGCTGTGCAAGAGGCGTTTGATCCGTATGATCTTCCTCCTTCAAATTCTGAGGATGAGGATGATTCTGATGAATCTGAAGATTCCAAGAAAAAGAAATCTGCAAAGAAGAAAAGAAAAGCTGTGGCTCCTCCTCCTCCAAATCCTGATAATGATATCCCCTATTATATCTTGAAAGGTATTGATCCCAAATCTAAAGAATTTCAGCATTGGATGGCTTTTTTCTAAGAATCAGCAGAAGTTAAGGAAGAAGTCTAAGAGGTATGACAGTCCTGCCCCAAGATGGACTCCTAGAGGTCCTCCTCCTCCACCTCCCAGTGCAGGAGCCTCTGGAAACTTATCTGCAAATCCTTCTACTCAGTCTGATAGGTTTACTCCATCTCAGTCCTCTCAAAGGAAAAGCTCTCAAGGATATCAAGGCAGAACGCAATCTGGTTACCAAAGACATGATGCTGATGCAAAGGAACAAGTGAAGGAGGTGGTTTATCAAAAACCAACTTTTTCTCCTCCTCCTTCCAAAGAATTCAAGAGCACATCCTCTTCAAATCCAGGTCATGCAGTGAAAGCTGTTTCAAAAGGTAAAAGAATTATTTTCTCTGAAAAAATCTAGTAAGAAATTTGTTGAGTTTGCTCCTCCTTCTTCTCTAGTTATTCAGAAAAAAGAGCTAGTTGAAAGCCTGCTAGATATGTCTATTAAATTTAAAGTTGTGAAACCTGTAGATACAACTTGTGAAAATGTGTATGAAAGCCAAGAGCTTGATCCTGATTTCAGGATGGCTTGATTTCTTGAGCTTGTTGGATCAGCCCAAATTAAGAAAGCCAAAGCTGAAGGTAAAGACACTACAGGATTAACAACTATGTCCAAATTCAGAATGAAGGAGCTTGATAAATTCCAGGTTAGACCTGAGGTATTTGACCCTTCAAAATACATGGAAAAGCATCCTGAAGCAGTTGTCCCAAGGGCATCAGAATCTAAAATCATTGGAGAGCAAGATCTAAAGCTGTCAAAGAAAGAAGCTCTAGACCCCTTTAGGAAAATTACTTTTATTCCTAGTTCCTCTGAACCTAAACCAAATTCTGAAGCTCCTTAAAATTCATTGATTGACAGTTATTTACTTATCTGTTTGATTGATGTTATCTGCTTAAATATTTCCCTTCATGCACTTTATTTATTTTCAGTAATTAGTTTTGTTTTTGTTGTTGTTGAGAGACTTAACTCAAATAAAGGGAGATTGTTGGTACCCTAGTTTGGATTTGAGTTCTGTCCTCTCCTTCTGTCTCTTGACCCAAGATTTATCTATGGTCAAAGGTTAGTTGTTTAGTTAGTTTGCTCTAGATTTAGAGTTGTCACTTTTCCAGATGAAAATTTGGTTAAGTTGTTTTTTGTTCGACTATGGTCGAACGTCGCTCGATTATCGTCTATCGACTGGTCGACGATCTTCTATCAGTTGTTCGACGTTCTTCTGTCAGCAGATCGTCTATCTCTGAGTTAGTTCAACTCTTGGTAGCTCGACGTTCTGTGAAATCTGCCTCGCCGATCGTCGAACCCCGCTTGACGTCTTTTGACCAGACAAATTTCTTGATAGTTCAACTATCTGCTTATATAGTTAAACTATCTGATAGTTTGACTATCTGTTTGATAGGTCGACTATCTGTGTTGCTTGATAGTTCGACTATCTGTCTTGATAGGTCGACTATCTGTTGTGTCTGATAGTTCGACTATCTGTTTGATAGGTCGACTATCTGCTTTCTTTGATAGTTCGACTATCTGTTTGATATGTCGACTATCTGTTTTCTTTGATAGTTCGACTATCTGTTTGATAGGTCGACTATCTGTTTTCTTTGATAGTTCGACTATCTGTTTGATAGGTCGACTATCTGTTTTGCTTGATAGCTCGACTATCTACCTTGATAGGTCGACTATCTGATAGCTCGACTATCTGTTCCGATAGGTCGACTATCTGCTGTGGTAGTTCGACTATCTGCTTTGGTAGTTCGACTATCTGTATCGTTCGACTATCTGTTTGATAGGTCGACGATCTCTGTGCTTCGGTCGACGATCTCCGAGAGTCGTTCGACGTTCTGCTGTATGTCTTTTGTAATTTTGTCATCTTCTATTCTATGATTCATTTCATATTTATTTGGCATATTATTTCAATAAATTTGTGCTATTATTTCCATGCAATCTCTGCTCCATTCCTTATGCATGAGCTAATCTTTATCTGACAAAGTGTTTTGTCTTTTTAGTTGAAATACAATTTCTGCTTTATCTGCCAGGCTGTCCTTTATAGCCGTTAGACTCAGAAAGTCTTTTCTGGCTGTAAAGTGTTCTTTCTGATGTGACCTTTTTCTTGCACCCTTCTTATCTGATTGGTTATGCAGCTTCTTAGAAAGCTTTATCCTCTTATAGCATGTCTGTCTGCAGGATTTGTTTTTTGCTTTATGCTTTTTGCAGCCCAGATTGCAGATTCTAGATGAAGACAAAGATTCAAACTCAAATTAAAGCCGTTGCAAAGGCTCATATAAAAAGAGCTTCTTTTTGAAAGAAGATAACATAGAACTCATATAGAACATATACACTCAGCAGCATAGAGAAATAGAGAAAGCAAGAAAGTTCTACAGCTCTCAGAGAATTTCATATTCAACTGAGAAGATCAAAGCTCTTCTGCATTCTTCTTCATCCTGAGTTCATCCTGCTTACCGGAAGACTTTCACTCAGAGGCCTTTAGAAGAAGAAGAAGAAGAAAGGAAGCTGTTTGAAGAAGAACACCTTTTCTCAATCAAGAGTCTTCTTCAAGCTTCTCCTTCAGAACCTCAAGACAGTTTTTTGTCTTAGTTCAGAAGAGTTCCTGCACCCTGAAGCAAGACTCCTTCCTGGATATTCTCTAAGCCAGGGGGAGCCTTGATTCTTTAGAGCTATCTAGCTCTATGCAATCCACTAGCTTCTCTAATCTGTTTAACAATAGAGAAGAAGCCTTAACTCTCTCAACATCCTGTACAAAGGGTTATTACTCCCTTCAAAAGTGAACTCTTGGAGGCAGGGCACCTGAACAAAAACCTGTGTTGGATTTTGAGCTCCTGATCAAAAGCTCAAAGGGTCTACTTGATCTACCTGAAGTAGATCAGTTGGTGGCAGGGCACTTGAACAAAAACCTGTAGTGGATTCCTACCAGGGTGGTAGAAGAGTGGACGTACCTATTTTGAGGGAACCACTATAAAATTTCTTGTGTCGTCTGTACTGCTTATTTAATTTATTGCACTGTGGCTGTGAGTAGAAATAACTAGGATTGCTCGTTGCTGTGATAGGATCCCAAGCTTAACTGTAATTACAGTTAGCTCTCTATTGTGCACTACACTTTGTGTTAGGCTCTAGGGTTATCAATATCTATAAACTAATTCCGCAAATTAACTCTAAGAGAGTTGAGTAGGGTGTCATAATTTTTGAATACTCTATTCACCCCCCTCTAGAGTTGTATCTATCATCACTTTCACGGTTGGAATTCCTATAGGCACGGCTGGGGTGTGATTATCCATAACTTTATCATACCAATAGTCTAAACGGGGCACATAAACGTCATAGTCCATGTTCAGTGAGAACCGAAGAGAAAACTCGATCCGGATCTTGTGCACATGCAATGAATTAAGGATTCTGACCCTTATAATCTAAGATAGATGGAATTGTTCCCGCTAAATAATTAAGGAAATATATATATATATTTATTTTCTTGTTGAAAATAATATGGAGATTATTAACATATATTTTTTTGGCAGAAAAATAAAGTTTAGGTCGCTATTTGCAAACCAAAAATAAAAATTTATTTTTTTATTGTTTGGCAATGAATCGTGCAAGTGTGTGTCGGTGTTTAATTAAAGGGGGAGGGTGGCAATTAGGAAATTGACGTGAACTTCCCTCTGATACCAAATTGATGCAGGCTACGTCTCCCGATGACCCACAATGGGCAAAACGATACTGAATTGTTCTCACTTGTTCCAATTCTACGCTCGCACAATTTAAACGCAGCACACCCAAGTCGCAATAATATCAATCTAATGCTAACGCACGGGTTTGCTACACCCTTAAAGATCAAATAGAGACGATGAACAAATATTCTCTCAAGCAAAATGGACCGACCCGATCCGTTCGAGCGTGTGTTATACCAAAAGAAATCCACCAAAAATAAACGATTCGGAAAATGGTAGATCTCTCCCCAAAAAAAGAAAACGAGGTCCGTCAATCCTCATGAATTTAAATAGATCAATAGAAAAACAACAAATTCGTTTGGATCAAAACTACGATGAAATCAAACTTTGCAATCAACGCCAAAGTAAAACCACCATAAGATCTATCTAAGAGGGAATCACACAAGAGTAGTAATTTTCGTTACCCCAATTGGAATAGATGATTCCAATGAAAAGTGGTTAGATCTTCACGGTTCCTCCGAAATTACGCCGAACGGAGAGAAACTTGTCCGCCTTCCTTGTTTCATGCGGGAGAAGGTTCGTCGTTTCCAGAGTTGTTGTCCTTGGCCAAAATCACCCAAGGAGGGGGAAAGGATGTTGGCCGAATTCTTCAAGGGGAGGAGTTCTTTGATTTGTTGCTCGTTGTGGAGAGGAGAAGGGATTTTGTGGAGAAGAAGAGAGGAGGGAGGAGAGGGGGAGAAAAAGGTGGCCGAACCACAAGGGAAGGGGGAAGGAGGCCGACGACCAAAGAGGGAAGCAAGAGAAGAGGGGGGATCTCAAATTCAGATTTTAGGTTTTCAAATTTTCATCAATCTTCATAATCCTTCTACATCATGGTTTTTATAAGGCTTACAAAAAGTAGGCTACATGCAACTCAAATTAAATAAAAGAAAACAAGAAATAAATAAATATAATCCCAAATTAAAACAATGCAACAAGAAAATAAAACATTATAATTATTAAATTATTGTCGCGGCGATGGCGTTGTAGCGAAATTATTGTCGCGGCAATGGCGTTGTAGCGGCGATGGTGTTGTAGCGAAATAAATGTCGCGGCGATGGCATTGTAGCGGCGATGGTGTTGTGCCAAAATAAATGTCGCGGCGATGGCGTTGTAGCGGCGATGGCATGCACCAAAATTATTGTTGCGGAATCGTCCACCCGAGTCTTCAAACGTACGGTTGTGGCGGAGATCAACATAATGCATGGATCCGGCATTGCCAAGGAGCTCTCCAAAGAACTCGTCAGCACCATCAACAACGTCATCACGAACAAATGGCGGGACAACGTTGTCATCACCCAGTCAACCTCTTCAATCCGCACGAATAGAAAAAAACCTAACCGCAACAACTTTCCACGAGTTCACTTACTGTTCACTCGGTTGTATCTTGAGGTGATAGGGGGTATTATTTATAGGCGCGGAGAGGAGTGTGATCACCGCCCTAGCAGATAGGAACACCGCCCAATCTCGCGGCGAGAATAGAGTGTATTCGCTAACCTGTGGACACAAAGCAAGTCGCCGCGACTACCTGCTGAGATCGCACCATCATAGCAAGAACCCAACCAAGCTGCCTAACCACCAAGTCTTGGTCGCCAATCAGGCGAACACTACAGATACAAAAACAGTCCATACTCTTGTTGACACCGCTTCAGTCCGTATTCCCCAAGCTCACAACCAGAACATAACTAATAGCTACCGAGCTCGGCGGACAAGGAACCAGGCCGCGAACCCGCGTGACCTACCAGACTGAGCCACCCATGACATGGTGCAGATCCATACCAAGTCTACACCAGAGGCCAACCCGGAAATACGGTGGATAAGCATCCTATCCGCCCGACTGCTTTAGGGACCAGACCGCAGCCAAAGGTAAGCCGACCTGGCAAGTCGCCGCCCTCTGTCCGCACAGGCCATACAGACAGACTGCATAGGACGTCCTAGCCGCCCACTTACACTTCAAAAATTTCAACACTCCCCCTTGAAGTAAGAAGTGGAGACCAGCCCTAGCAATCCTCGTAACTGAGTAAATGGCCACTTCGACGGTGTCTTTGTGAAGATGTCTGCAATGTTGTCCGCATTCCGAACATGTCCAACCATAAGAAACACCTCCAACACCTTCTTCCGAACAAAATGGTGCGCAATCTCAATGTGCTTGGTCCGCGCGTGATAAACAAGATTATTAACTAGTTTCAGGGCACTCTCATTGTAATCGCGTAGTAGAGTAGGACTGCACACTTCTTCATGGACGTTCTCTACTGGCCTCCTAAGCTAGATGGCTTACCGAGCTGCCAAAGCTGAAGCCTTGTACTCCGCTTCCGTATTATAGACGGACACTGAATCCTGCTTCTTACTGCACCAATAAATTCCTGATGATCAACATATGAAGACGTAATCGGATGTTGACTTCCGATCGTCTGAATCTCCCCCATAATCAGAATCTATATAGCCGTGTAGGTTAAAGCCCGTGTCTCTCCCATAAATGAGACCCATGTCAGAAGTGGACTTCATATACTTCAAAATGCTCCTTGCCGCCATCGAATGAGGCTTCTGAGGTTCCGCCATATATCGACTTACTCTGCCTACAACATATTCAATATCTGGTCTCGTAATCGTCAAATAGATAAGTCTCCCCACCAGAGCACAGAACACTAGAGGATGTGGAAGTATCCTCCCCTCATCTCGTCAAAGCTTGATGCCAACATCAAGAGGAGTAGAGCTACTCTTACCTTCCCAAATGTCGAATCGCAGAACGATCTGATCTGTATAGCTTCTTTGGGAAACAAGTATGTCACTCTCTTTCCTATCCACCTCGAGTCCAATGAAGTGGTGGAGTTCACCCAAGTTCTTCATCTCAAACCAAATGGCTATATCTGCCCTGAGCCTAGCCATCTCCTCCCCGGAGTTTCCTGTGATGACCATGTAATCCATGTACAGCAGCACCAAGACATGAAGCTCCCCCTTCTTCTTGATGAACATGCTCAAATCTGAATCTGAGACAAAATAACCGCAGAATTAGAGGTATTCTACGATCTTCCCATACCACACCCGCAGAGCCTGCTTCAAACCATAAAGGGCCTTCCGGAGTTTGTAGACATATCATGGATGATCTTCAGACACATATCCTGGTGGGTGAACCATGAAGATGTCTTTATCAATCTCCCCATAAAAAAGCATTCTTTACGTCCAGTTGCCACATCTTCTAACCCTAGCAAGCCGCTAAGGCCATCACCACCCGAACTGAAGTCATCTTTGTCATAGGACTAAACATTTCTTCATTATCTTCTCCATACTGCTAAGAAAAACCTCGATCTACAATGCAAACCTTGTACCACACGATGCTCCCATCCACCTTCTTCTTCAGCTTATAAACTCAATTGCATATCATAGGAGTAATGCCATCGACCTTGAGCACAAGATCCTATGTCTCATTCTTCCTGAGGACAGTCATCTCCTCATCTATGGAATTTTCCCACTCCTTGACTCTAGTGGCATTTTCAAAGCTAGAAGGCTCTCGCTTGTACAAAGGGCCTGTGAAGAAATAAGAGACCAATCTCACTGCATTTCCTTCGCTATAATGAGCTTGTGGTTTAATGGTCCTCTTCGATCTCCGAAGAGTCTGACCCTTACAAACCACCTTCGCTGCTTCTTCTAAATCAGCTCCATTCCTGGACAAACTTGGTGCATCATTCCCCCTGCTTCCTAAACCAGAAGCCTCCGCCCTAGAGCTAGAAACACATGGAGCTCTTGGTGACACAGACAGCTCCACCAAAAGATCCATAGCAGCCTCCTCCTACCCGCCATCTAGCATGCTCTCCTGCAGCTCCACAGAGGATCCACTTCTAAATGACGTCAGCTCGTCGAAGACTACATTCCTCTAAACAATGAACTTCTTCATCACTGGATCCATACACTTCCACCCCTTCTTTTGCTCATCATAGCCCACAAAGACAAGCATCTTTTCCTTTGCATCAAGCTTTGTCCTGAGAAGATCTGGGATGTGTGCGTAGCAGGTAGATCCAAACACCCGAAGGTGTCCAACTCCAGGTTTCTGCTTAAACATCAACTCATGAGGAGACTTCATGTTGATCGGACTTAAAGGAATCCGATTGATGACATAAGTTGCACAAGCCATCCCTTCTGCCTAGAAGGATATTGGAATGCCTTTCATATGAAGACAACACTTACAGGTCTCTTTCAAATGACGGATCATCTGCACTACTACTCCATTTTGTTGTGGAGTATGAGCACAAGTAAGCTCCCTTTAGATACCGTACTTCCTACAGAAGTTAAATAACTCGGTTGAAATGAACTCACCTCCATTGTCTGTTCTAAACTTTTTGACCTGCAGGCCAAGCTGACCCTCCACTAGCTCCTTGAACTCCACAAACAAACAGAATGCGACTGACTTCTCCTTCATAACGTACACCCAAGTGTACCTCGTGTAGTCATCAATTAATATCAATATGTATCTGCTACCTCCAAGGGTGGCAGTGACGATCGGCCCCATCAGATCACGATAAATACACTCTAATAGTGCTTTACACCTGGTTTGCGACTTTTCAAACAGGAGGCCATGAGCCTTTCCATATTGACACCCCACACAGACATGACCGTCTCTAAAGGATGACAAAATAGGCAAGCCTTTAACAAGGCTCTTCACTGTTTGGCTTTCAGCTTGTCTATCCCAATCTATCCCAACCGCTCATGCCAGATAGCCACACTATCTTTGGCTCTCATCCGATCATCATAAGAACTTGTTGATAATATAAACAAGTCACAAACCCTTGTCCCTACATGAGCAACGTCAAGCTTAATTGCTGACACGTTGCGGAGAAACATCACTATTGGATCGTAAGGCGCCCTTAAAGGGGGGGGGGGGTGAATAAGGGTTAATTACTTTATTTTCCTAAATAGAGTTTACTTAATGAAAAATAAGGAAATCAAGACTAATTTTTCACAAGCAAAATTGAGCACTTAGAAATTTATAAAAATAGAAACAACAACAATTTATTTCAAAAGTGCTAGATCTGAATACAAAATATCTTTATAGAGCTAGAGACAAAAGGCTCATGAAAAATACAATTTACATTTGATTTCGCCGGTACTTCTACCAAGAACCGGCAGGCCAAAGAGTATCTCTCCCTAGATCTTGCTACTATCCTCCCCTAGATCTAACCACGATCTAGATACTGCACACAAGGCAGCGTTTACTCCCTAAGCCGCACAAGGACTTGGACGCCAAGCACAAGGTAGCGATTCTCTCCTAAGCCATGCAAGGACTTAGACGTCACACACAATATGGTGATTTTCTCTCTCGATTACAATAGGAATAAAGAACAAGGCAAAATGAAAACTTCAGAATTAAAACTCCCTCTAAACGATGCGTTGAAGATGCCGATGAATCCTTGCTAGAGTTTCTTTGAATGTCGTGTACGTGTCATCGATCTTTCATGCTTTAATCTTCTTTAGAGTATAAAGTAATTCTGGATGCTGGAGCTCTCTGGATCGATGAATAGGAAGGAACACTTCAGGTAATGAGAATTTGTGATGTCCACAAAAAATTGAATGGATTTTATATTTTGGCGATATCGCCTTGTGACACTAGGTATCGCCACCTGGAAATATCATAATCGGCTGCCACCTGACGAAATCATAATCGGCTGCCACCTGGCGATAATAACTAATCCACTTAGAAATAAATCATGAATGATATATGAAGTGTTTAGTAACTATGATTAGATAGACTAAGCATTTGTATGTGCACAAACTTCTCTTGGATGTAACACTCCCCCTACATATGTACTCCCCTTAAATCAATGCAGATTGAACCTATGTATTGTAATGTAAAATTTAAATTCATAAATACACCATGATTATGAATAGGTTCAGGATTTCGTAGTAAATTCTCCCCGTTTGGTATTGTCAAAAGAGATAGCAGAGTGATGCGGAAGCTAAAGTGGAAAAAACCACAAAGAACAAATCAGGAATAGAACATGTGAATCAATGTATAGTAGCGAAGAAGGTGAGTAAACACGAATGTTGGCAACTCTCAGCCATTGGTATCATAGACATATACACTAGTGAAGATTAAGTTTGAAACAATTTCGGTCCAATTCTCATAAAAAGAAATTTTAGAGAAAATAATGTTGTGTACATGTGAGAGTGTGATGAAAAACACATATGTATAGGCCTTACAAATATATGAACACGTGGAATGTGGAAAAAACAACAGAACATAGAGGTATACATAACTAGCTATGCTTATACCCAAGAATTCATAGCACATATAAAAAGAATATCCAGATATAGAGATGCACAAGACACTTTACAATTCTTTCCAAGGTGCTCAACCTCACAATGCTTATTAAGACTTATTAGGAGGCTAAGCTGTGCTTGGTGGAGGTTCCTTGTCAGCTTTTTTTAGGGTAATGTTGAAAAACATCAACAAAGATGTTGAATGTTTGTTTTTTTAATGAACATTTTTTTGTTATTATTTTTTGATTTGGCTTGACAAAGGAGTCTGGATTCACTTGTGAGACCATATAGGATAATCAATTAAGAATTGTGCAAAGAAAATAAGGATAAAGTGATAGCGTAAGCATGAACTTCTAGTGGTTATGGTAGAACATTCACAATTCATATATGCAGTAAGGTGAGTTCATATGTAGATTTTCACAAATGTGGGGAGAGAACATTATCATAAATAAAACATATCTCATACTTAGAGGCATGCAAAAACAATTTCACAAGTAAAAAACACTAGTAGAGATGTAGGTAGAAATGACATTTGATGGTTGAACAATTGAACCATGTTACTGGGAACCCAAAATTGAATAATATGCATTGAACCATGCCTAAACCGGAGAAAGGAAGACAAATTGGATTAATAGTGACTTTTCGTTGTCGCCCGATGATATTTGATATCGCCGATCGATGATAGTGCAAAAATATAAAAGACCGTCAAATCAGGTCAACTGCACCGTTCCCAGCATTCTTTCCTGAAGACTCGATGCAGAAGAAGAATCGGAAGCATGCAAAAACCTAAGATCAAGGCATTTTCGATGGAATTTCTCTTTCATCCTTTAGTATTTTTAGATCTAAATGATTGTAGGGTAGATCATGGAACATTTGATGAAAATATTTTCAGTTTTTGAAGTAAGTTTTATCATGGTTAGGGTTTTGTTCAAAACTTGTACTTTTGAGCTAGTAGATTATAGATCTATGTGTTTGGAATAGTGTTTGCATAGATTGATGGATTTTAAGATCCTTAATCTCAGAGCTAGTGTTTTTAAGAAAAACATTTTAGTTGATTTATGATTTTAGGGAAGAAGATGATGAATAGTGTTTGAAATTTTTTTCTTAAATATCATTAGGGAAATTTGAAAAAAAACTGTAAGAAATTTCAGATATGTTATTTAAAGTAGGTGAAAGTTCAGATTTTGTGTCGAAAATTACATTAGAACAATTTTTGTGATCGCCCGACAATAGTGGGTGTCGCCGACTGGCGATATTGAAAATTTCTGGATTTTTTTAAAAAAATGTGTTTTTAACTGCATCAATGGCTTCCAGCTCGAAAGCTCGGAGAAGTATTGGCAGTGATACATATTCAACCTATCAAACTTTTCTCGGGATAGAAAATGTGAACATTGGTATTGGACAGGTCATCGAATTCGATCCCATCCATCATGCACATATTCATGACTTGTTAGCGATGGCAAGAATAATGTCCGTCATTATACCAAATACATTTTTCGTTGATGTAGGGATGTTCGGAATCGGAGATCTCTACGGAAATAATTCACTCCTCGCCCAATATCGCCTTAGATCTACCGCACCTACACAACACCTATCGCCCACAATATTTCCTCGTCACAAGCGCAGCGCATAAAAATAATAAGGAGGATTGGTCGACTCGAAAATAGCGATCGAAATTTGAGTCGGATCGTTCCCCAAATTAACATAAAGATTGCCAACCTTTTTGGAAGCAAAACCAAGGCTATAGGCCAAGATCCGCTCCGGCAAATAGGATCCACCCGATCCGGAAATAAAAAGCCTAGCAACGGCGATTTCGAAATGAAAAGTGCAGCGATTGATTTAACAAAGCGGATAAAATGATTTGCGATCCACCACGACTAATTAGAAGAAATCACACAAGGAGGGATGAGATATTTTACCCAACCGGAGAACGTTCACACAAGATAACTGTGGGAGAATCACTCTCTCCACGGATCCACCGGCGTCACACCGAAGGGCTTGCAACCTTCTTCCACGGAGTCGCACCGAAGGAAGCCGCGCCGGAGTCGCACCGAACCGGATGGAGGGAGCAAAGGGGGGCCGGCGGCTTCACACCACTAGAAGGGGGCGACGGCAATGAGGGAGACCTCCTTGGCCGAAATCTCAACAAGAGGTTTTTTTTAGGGTTCAATCTTTCTAATTATCTCATAATAAAGGCCTCCTTATATAGGAGTTACAAACAAGCTTTAACCATTCATGATGGAGATGTAATCTCATCCATCCAAATGGTTAAATGCACACCAAATAAAAATATTGTCCAAATGCAAAAATAAAAAGTGCAATATTGAATATAAAATTATCACTTCAAACTTGGATAATTTTATATTCCTAAAATAGAAATAATAAAGCATGAAAAGGGAAATGTTTTAATGCGGTGCGACGAATGTTGCGCGTCGCGGGCGGAGGTTGTAACGTAGCCTTCCGCTAGCATCATCGTGATGCCTCACGTCCTTTAGTTGAATCGCCTCAGCAACCGGATCAACCTCATCATCGTCAGCATCGTCTCCAAGTAGAGGTGGAGGGGGCGCGCCATCAATCCTCCCCCGCTCAAAATCACGCATCTCTGTTGCGTGGTCCAAGAGGTAGCGGGGAAGAAGATCGGCATCCAAACTTTGCAGCTCCAACTCGAGCACCCAAGAGTCATCCGAAGGGGGGCGGTCACGCCAACGGATGAGGAAGCGGCGGGTGTCGCCATCAGCAGTGGTAACATGCTCAGCATCAAGTATCATCTCTGGAGTGGAAAATGTTCGTGGGAACCTGGGGAACATATTAGCAGTAGGCAAGAAAGAAGGCAACGTACCATCCGATGATATACCTGTGGGGACCGTAAGAGAGAGATCATCCGTTCTACCACTCCCCAACCCATGAGAATTTAAAGTGGGAGAAGAAGACGACAAAGAAATCAACTCTTGTGGTGGCGACACAAATATCGTTAAATCCGAAACGTTAAAAATGGGGGAGATACCCCAATCAGCAGACAAGTCCAAAACGAAAGCGTTGTCACCTAACTTCTTAATAATCCGAAAAGGGCCGGCGCGCTTTGGTGCTAACTTTTTTACGGTGCCAGTTGGCAAGCGTTCGGGAACTAAACGGACTAAAACCAGATCGCCAATTTTAAAGTTTGATACTCTCCTATGTAAATTAGCGTGCGCCTGATAAGAGTCGTATTGTGACGTCAAAGTGGCCCGTATACGTGCATGTAGATCATGGATGTGTTGGGCAATGGATTGTGTAAATTGACTTGCTTTGTACGTTGGAGGCAACGACACCAAGTCAAGCGGCACAGGAGCTTTATAACCGTGGACAATCTCATTCGGAGACATACCCGTAGACCTATTTTTGGAATTATTGTAGGATAATTGGGCGTGGGGTAAGAGAAGATCCCAAGTGCCCAAATGATCGCTCACGAGGCATCTTAATAAATTCCCTAAACTCCGATTAACTACTTCCGTCTGCCCATCCGTTTGGGGATGATAGGCGGAGGAAAACAATAGCTTTGTTCCCATTAATATCCATAACGTTTTCCAAAAATAACTAGTGAATTTTACATCTCTATCCGAAACTATGGTCTTTGGCACTCCGCGGTGACTAACGACTTCTTTAAAATATAGTTTAGCGACATGAGACGCATCGTTTGTTCTACTGCACGGGATGAAATAAGCCATCTTGGAAAACCTATCCACAACTACAAAAACGGAATCATGACGGCGTTGGGTAGGGGGGAAGGCCTAATACAAAGTCCATACTAACATCTACCCAAGGCATGGAGGGAATAGGCAAGGGTGTATATAATCCTACAAGGAGGATTGGTCGACTCAAAAATAGCGATCGAAATTTGAGTCGGATCGTTCCCCAAATTAACATAAAGATTGCCAGGGTGCTTGCTTTAATTTGAGTCGGATCGTTCTTTAATAAATAAATAGTCAATCTATCATACCATGCTCAGGGTGCTTGCTTTAAACCATAAAGGGTTTTTTCTAATTTAAAAACATGATCAGAAAATTTAACATCAACAAAGCCTGGAGGTTGTTCTACATAAACCTCTTCCTTAATATACCCGTTAAGAAAAGCAGTTTTAATATCCATTTGAAATAGTTTAAATCTTTTAAAGCTAGCAAATACAAGAAATATTCTAACTGCTTTTAAATGTGTTATGGGTGCAAAGGTTTCATCAAAATCTATTCATTCAATTTGTAAATAACCTTTTGCTACAAGTCTACCTTTGTTTCTAGTTACCCTAGATTCACGATTCATTTTATTCTTAAAGATCCACTTAACACCTACAATAGGATGATTTGATGGTCTTTCTACTAATTTCCAGACTTTATTATATTCAAATTAACTAAGCTCTTCATTCATACCTAAAAACAAAGAATTATCATTTAAAGCAGTTTCTACATTTTAGGTTCTATATCGGAAATAAAGCACATTTTTAAGAATAAATCATGTAACGATGAACGAGTACTTACCCCTCTCGATGGTTCTCCAATAACCAAATCTTGTGGATGATCTTTTTAATATCTCAGCTCGCTTGGAGGCACATATTCTTGCACTTCTTCTTCTTTTTCTTCTTCTTTGTCTTCAAGGATTTCATCATCATCTGGCCTTAGTGGAGGGAATGACTCTTCATCATTACCTGCGGGATTAGTATCTACACACGAGAAAAACTCATCAAATTTAACATGAATAGATTCTTCAACTATTTTTGTCCTTTTATTATAAATTGTATAAGCCTTACTAGTTGAAGAATAACCAATAAATATGCCTCCATGACATTTTTCATTAAACTTGCCTAAATTATCTTTAGTGTTCAAAATGAAGCATCTACAACCAAAAACTTTAAAATAAGACATATTCGGTTTCTTTTGAAAATACAATTCATAAGGTGTTAATTTCAAGAAGGGTCGAAGTATAACACGATTAATAACATAATATGCAGTACTAATAGCTTAAGCCCAAAATGATCTAGGAGATTTGTATTTTGATAACATAGTACGAGCTAGTTCTTGTAAAGTTCTATTTTTCCTCTCTACCACACCATTTTGTTAAGGTGTGCGAGAAGTGGAAAATTCATGTTTAATTCCTTACTCGTTACAAAAAGATATAAAATTTTCATTATCAAATTCACCTCCATGATCTGAACGAATGCATTTTATTTTTAAATCTAGTTCATTTTGAACACGAACACATAATTTGGAAAACTCTAAGAATGCTTCAGATTTTGACAATAAGAAGATTGTCCAACAAAAATGAGAATAATCATCAATCAAAACAAAAGTGTATTTTCTTCCTTCTAGACTTAGTGTATTAACTAGACCAAACAAATCCATATGAATAACCTGTAAAGGTCTAGTAGTGGAAATGACATTTTTGCTTTTAAATGAAGATTTTGAAAATTTTCCTTTTTTTACATGGTGAACATAAAGAAGATAGATTTTCATGTAAAATAAGTAAACCTTTAACTAGTTTATTTTGAGATAATTTTACAATTAGCTTAGAACTAGAATGTCCAAGACGTCTATGCCACAAATCTAATTCATCATTTTTATACATAAAATATTTTAATGAAGAATGTGATAAATCATTAAATTTAATCATGTAAACATTTAGAAATCTAGGAGCAATAAGAACAATATCGTTTGTTTTGGAATCAAAATTTTGCACAGGTTTGAAGATGAGTCAAATAAAATATTTATACCAATATCGCATAACTGACTTATAAAAATTAAATTATGCTTAAAACCTTTAACATACAAAACATTTGAGATAGCAAATGACTTGTTACCGACTACTCCAAAGCCGATGATCTTTCCTTTTTTGTTATCGCCGAATGTGACTACTCCTCCTTTCTTCATCTCTAGGCTAAGGAACTTTGATTTGTTGACTGTCATGTGCTTGGAACACCCTGAATCCAAGTAACACACATCTTCTCTGTCCTTACCCTGTCAACACACCTAGAAAGAGGATAAGAGTAAAGATCTGGTTACCAAGAGGTTCCTTCCATAGTGTAGGTGGAAGCCTTAGGTACCCAGACGTATTTAATAGAACAATATTCCGTCTTCGTAAAAGTGTGAGTAGTGTGACCAAACTTATTACATTTGGCACACATGATGAAGGAAGTTGACGGGTTTTTCAAAAAGAGTTCTGAACTTTTGCTGGGAGCAGCAGTGACAGTAGATTTATTATTTTTAATTTTTAAAGGTGGGTTTTTGATATTTTTCTTATCGCCGGCAATAGTGACTTTCGCCGGGCGATAGTGTTCTGGAACATATCCAATTCCAAATTTTGCCGAACCATAACATTGGCTTGCTAGAATCATATTCAGTGATTTTTGGTTCATTCCAAACTTGTTAGTAGCCATTTCTAAATCACAGACTCAGCCTCTCAATGCGGTGTTTTCAGCAACTATGGTGCCGCATCGATTTATGAATGTCCTTTTGCTACCTTCTACTTGAGATTGAGAAAGCTTTAGAGATCTTTCTAAGGTCTCTTTTTCTCTTATAAGAGATTCAACCCAAGTTTGAAACTTAGAGAGATCTTTCTCAAGTTCTAGTATTCTTGTCGAAGAGGGACAATCCTCTTGACAAGTTCCTTCCTCTTTCCCAAGTATTTTTAACTCATTTGATAACTTTTTATTTTCTTGTAATAGCTCTTTATTTTTAGATTTGAGTAATTTATTCTCATTTAAGCTTTTGTCAAAATATTTGCATGTTTGTAAAAAATTAGTATATAAATCTTCATAAGAATGAGGATTTACCTCAATGTCGCTCGGGACACTACTTTCATCATCAGATGATGAGACATCCTTTCCCATCAGGCACATATTGGACTTCTCTTTAGTCGATGAGCTTGAACTGCTTGATTCCTTAGATGTGACGTCATCCCAGGTTTCAGCATTCAGAACTTTCTTGTTATCTTTCTTCTTATGCCGCTTCTCCTTCAGTTCTTTCAAATATTTTGGTCACTTGCTCTTAATATGGCCAACTCTCCTGCAGTGATAGCACTCGGGTGGTGGTATCTCTTCATCATCCTCTCCATCAGCTTGGGCTTTTCATTTTCTATACCTAGATTCTTATTTATTGAAAAATCTTCTGAAATAATTTCTTCGTTTAGGATTTCTCATGAACTTCCTGAACTTCTTCACGAACAGACTTTCTTCATATTCATCGCCACTCTCATCATACTCACTTTCCACTTCCCTCTTGGAATTCAATGTCAATGCTTTATTTCTTGGCTCCAGGCTATACTCCTGTTGTTGATTCCTATGTTCCATTTCGTGGGTTTTCAGATTTCCTATCAGATTCTCAATTTGGAGAGTCTTTAGATCGTGTGACTCCGAGATGGCGATCACCTTTGGATTGAACTTCGGGGGAAGCGATCTAAGTATCTTTCTCACCAAATCTCCGTTTGAGAAACTCTTTCCTAGAATCTTCGAGTAGTTCACGATCTTGCTGAACCTTGTGTATATGGAGTCTATATCCTCATCAACCTCCATCTTGAACTTCTCAAACTCTGACTCCAAGTGGAAAAACTTTGAGTCTTTCACCTGCGACGTACCTTCATGAGTAACTTCAAGGAGATTCCATATATCATACGCAGTTTCACATACAAAAATACGATTAAACTCAGTCCTATCTAACATGCAGAATAAGGCGTTCATTGCCTTAGCATTATTCTTACAGCGAAGCTTATCAATTCTGTCCTATTTGTCCTTGGGTTTTTCCATTATGACACATCCTACTACAGTCATAGGGGATGTGTAGCATGTTTCTATCATGCCCCATACTTCGAAATCTAGTGTTATTAGAAAGCATCACATTCGAGCTTTCCAATAGTTATAGTCTGTGCCCGTGAACAAGGGAGGTCTACTTATACCTTTCCCCTCAAAAAAATGCGTGAGTGCTTTGCGCCATTACTCCCGGTGGTAAAACAGATTTTGGAGTAACCTTGAACTGATACCAAATATTGGATCGTGAGGCGCCCTTAGAGAGGGGTGAATAAGGGTTAATTACTTTATTTTTATAAATAGCGTTTACTTAATAAAAAACGAGGAAATCAAGACTAATTTTTCATACGAAAAATTGAATACTTAGAAATTTATAAAATAGAAACAACAATAATTTATTTCAAAAGTGCTAGATCTGAATACAAAATATCTCTTTAGAGCTAGAGACAAAAGGCTTATGAAAAATACAATTTACTTTTGATTTCGCCGGTCCTTCTACCAAGAACCGGTAGGCTAAAACGTATCTCTCCCTAGGTCTTTCTACTAGCCTCCCCTGGATCTAACCACGATCTAGACACTGCATACAAGGCATGCAACAATTTCTACCTAAGCCGCACAAGGACATGGATGTCATGCACAAGGCGACGATTCTTTCCTAAGCCACGCAAGGACTTAGACGTCACGCACAAGGCGACGATTTTCTCTCTCGATTACAATAGGAATAAAGAACATGACAAAATGAAAACTTAAGAATTAAAACTCCCTCTAAAAGATGCGCTGAAGATTTCGACTAATCCTTGCAGAGTTGCTTTGAATGTCGTGTATGTGCCATCGATCTTTCGTGCTTTGACCTTCTTGAGAGTATGGGGTAATTCTAGAGGTTGGAGCTCTCTAGATCGATGAACAGGAAGGAACACTCCAGCTAATGAGAATTCGTGATGTCCACAGAAAATCTAATGACTTTTATATTTTGGCGATATCGCCTGGTGACACTGGGTATCGCCACCTGGCGATATCGTAACCTGCTGCCACGTGTCCCACATACTCCTCATTTTCGCATTGCGGACCGGTCATGATCAATCGTGACTGTCGCTTGGCGATATCGGATATCATTTTGTGATAGTGACATAAACTGTCATCCGTATGGAGATAGTGTGTTAACCGCTCATTCCACTATCGCCTGTTGGCGATAACTAATATCGCTTGGCTATATCTCCTGAGCTCATCTGTTCTGACACGAATCAATACCCAAATACCATTAGAGTTAGACTTATGATATTTGCACATCATAAATACCCAATGATCAAATACAAACAAGATTTGTTATTAGCAAACCAAGAAGCGTGGAGCGCATTCTCCAACATTCACTTTTGTTGGACCAAACAGAACGTGATAGACTGCGTCTACTGTATTGGTCACTGAGAAGAGGTTCTTCTTCATGCCAGGTACGTGATAGATACTCCTTAAGTTGAGTGGACCATTATCACTACCTAAAGAGGCGACACCCTCCTTCTTGACTGCATGAAAAGTATCATCAACATTTATGATAGCTTCATTACCTGAGAACGTGTGCAGAGAGGAGAACTTTGACTCATCCCTGGTGAGGTGGTGACCACACCTCGAGTCCACAATCCAGTCATCTTTGTAGTCAATGGTGGATAATGCACAGACAGGTGTGCCCGTTATGAATGTATTTCCCCATCCAGCTTCCTCAGTACTGGAACCAGCCTCCTCTTTACCTGCAACATGCCCTTGCTACAGCTTGACCTTGCAGTCTTTCTTGAAGTGACCTGGCTGATTGCACCTATAACACTGAAGTCAATCCTTCTTCTTCTTCCAATCACACTTAGGAGCAGTACTCCCCTCTTGCTGATAAGAAGTTGAAGGACCATCACCAGCATCACTCTTCTTCTTCTCCCATCTCTTCTTCTTTTTAGAGAAAAACGCCTCACTGCCTCTTTCAGAGACAGTAACTCCAGCCATCTGTCTTGCCAAGCTCTCATACGAAGCTAGCAGGTTCTCCAGCTCCAACAAAGATGGCTGAGTGGACCAGCCTTGAATAGAAGTGATAAAGGCCACATGATCCTTCTACAAGCCGTGGATTATGTGCCTCTTCAGCTTCGCCTCTGAAATAGGCTCATCAGGGTCCAACACTGAAATCTCAGCGCATAAGTTCTTTATCTTCAAGAAGAATGTCGAGATGGGCAGATCTCCTTGAGTGGCCCATTATACAGGAACTGTAGCCTTGCTACATTCTTACTATTGAACAACCCGTCAAGGGAAGTCCAAATCTCCGTAGTAGACCGACATCCAATGATGTGGTCGAAGAGTTCTGATGAGACAGCCTGCTTGAGAGTAAACTCTGCTTTCATATTTGTATTTCTCCAAGCTTTCACCACTTCAGCACCTGTAGTAGCAGTAATCTCTTGCCTTTCATCTCTGCAGATGTCCTCTCAAAGGTTCTCACCCAAAAGATAACTTTCCATACACGACTTCCACTTCTTGAAGTTAGTCGACGTAAGGAGCTCAATTCCAAGACCTCTTGCGAATCCACCTTCCATAGCAACCACCTTGGTTAACTTAGACTTTTAGAAGCAGAAAAGCAAACTAAAGATTGACCATTGCTCAGCCACTGATTCCCTCTGATACCATATAAAAATTTGTGATAAGCGGAAAATGGAACACCAGGCGCAGAAACACTCAACCTATGTGAGTCCAAGAAACTAAATGCAACTGGAAGAGCAAGAATCTTATACTATAATAATATTTACAAAGCAAGCCATACCTGGCAATACATGATTGTCAATGTATCCAATGGAAGTAGAAAAAATACAAGGAAGAAAACAAGTCGTGCGGACTCAAGGAGTAACCTCCGGCTCTGCTGCTAACCGATACGGATTCCGCTGAACCTGCTAAGTCGCCAATCCGCAACCTAGCCGTGCGGACTACCCGTTATTCCAAAGCTGAAAAGAACTCTTTCCGCTGAACTACAAGCTTCCTGACCGCGAGGTCGCTTAGACGCCAGATCACACGGACTGCTGCTGTCACCGAACAGAACAAGCCGCCAGAGGCGGACAGCTTATTGAACTGGGAAATAAGTTTCAGAAGAAAAGACCGCCCAGTCGCAAGACGCGACTTGCTGTAATCTGTTGGTTGCAAACCACAAAATCCACACTGACCCTGACCGAAGTCGTAACTAAGTCTCTGGCTCCTCAGCACAATCCGCACAACTTGCACAGCACAACCCAGTCAACCTCTTCAAACCGCGCGGATAGAAAAAAAACAAACCACAATAACTTTTTGCGAGTTCACTTACTGTTCACTCGGTTGTATCTTGATGTGATAGGGGGGGTCCTATTTATAGGCATGGAGAGGAGTGTGATCACTGCCCTAGCAGATAGGAACACCGCCCTGTCTTATGGGGAGAATAGATTGTATCCGCCAATCTGCAGACACAAAGCAATTCGTCGCGACTACCTGCTGAGAATGCACCACCATAGCAAGAACCCAGCCAAGCTGCCTAACCACCAAGACTTAGTCGCCAATCAGGCGGGCACTGCGGATACAAAAATAGTCCGCACTCCTGCGGACACTGCTTTAGTCTGCACTCCTGCAGACACCGCTTCAGTCCGCACTCCTTCGGACACTGCTTAAGTCCGCACTCCCCGAGCATACGACCAGAACATAACTGATAGTTGTTGAGCTCGGCGGACAAGGAACCAGGCTGCAAACTCGCGCGACCTATCAGACTGAGCCACCAAAGACTTGGTGCAGATCCAAACCAAGTCTGTACCACAGGCCAACCCGTCAACACAGCGGATAAGCATCCTATCCGCCAGACTACTTAAGGGACCATACCGCCAGCAAAAGGCAATCTGACCTGACAAGTCACCTCCCTCTATCCGCACAGGCCGCACGGATAGACTGCTCAGTCTGCCCACTTACAATTCAAAAATTTCAATAGTAGAGCTACCGCCTCTGGTCAGATCTTTGCCGGTAGGACATTCCTCCGGCAGTGGTCCGGGGCCTGATGACGCCGGCTGCCGCCAAAAATATTAAAACCAAGAGCATTGAAAAATTGGCTGCCACCGGAGCTGTATTTTCCTGCAGCACCACCGCCTTCCACCGCCATGGGATGTCTCCTCTGGTGGGTTAGCATCCTCCCAGCGCCACAATAAACACTTGGAGGGGCTTACCATGCATGCTACTATTGGGGTCTAGAGCATGACTCGGGTGGAGGCGACGATGCTCCGGCGGGCGGGAGGCGCATGCAGTTTTTCGGGAGGGAGTGAAGGAGTGGGAGGATATCCACCTGCTAGATGCGGGCTCAAGAGGTTCCTAAAGGAAGTGCTATTAGAGGGTAGCAAGGTAGCGACTTTGGTCAATTCTGAGTTTATTTGCCCAATATTTTAAAATTGCATGTTGTAGTGCACTGCAAACCCCAAAACGGTCATATTCTCTATATAAATTCAGATCCAAACAAAACAAGTCTTGTTATACTTATATTGACTATACAAGTGTATAGGAATTGTCAGAACTCAAATCGGAGTTCATATGCTCAATAGCCAAAATCTTTGTAGTCGTGACTTGTGATGCACTATGCAAAACAGTCATATTCACCATATGACCTTAGATCATGAAGAAACAAGTCATGTAGCACTCGTATTGACGATTTTAGTTTATATGAACTGACAGAACTCTAATCGGAGTTTATATGCTCAATATCACAAAATCGGGTCACCTCCTACCTTCTAGGGTCTTGGGTAGGGGTTTAGGTCACTTTTATTGGGTTCAATAGAGTTCTAGTGATTCAATAAAAGTCGGGATGCTACAGGATGCACCAAAATAATTGGCTTGCATGGGACCATGTGATTGCATGAAAATAGGTGGACGTGGCTTGAATTACTTGCTTTGGATGGGTCCAACTTGACTCACTCTTTCGGTCAACGTGGCAACTTCAGAAATATGTCATTCTCCAACTTTAAGAGCGCGGGAACAACATTAATCCTACAAAAACAAAATAAATAAATTAGTGAACTAAAAATTAAAGATCCAATTTATAAATAAAAATAGCTAAAATATTAATAATTCTAACATTAAATATACTAAATTAGATGCTAATTATATTTACAAATACTACTCTTCTGAGCTCTTTTCAAATTGATGGCGGTGCCATTTGATGGCTTCATTATAAGATATCTTAGCTACTACCTGATGCACGAGATCTGGATAACTTAACACCGCCTCCCTCATCAGTTCCGAGTCGAAGTTGCTTGTAGGTGGAGTCCCCCTAGAAAAATCCTCTGCATAAGTTTGGGGTCAACCCATTCGATTTCTCGCGCTTCACCAGTTAAGCTGTGGAAAAATTCCTTGTAGGTCTCACCCACATTCTGGCAAATCCCTGAAAGATGCGAGGGGTCTCAGACGATTTTGTGGTTGTCGATGAACTGGTAAGAAAATTGCTGAGTCAACTCTGCAAAACCGTCGGTAGCACCTTCTCATAGAGAATGGAACCAGGCACGCGCTTGCCCTATTAATGTTGTCGGGAACACGTGGCGCAGTAGCTGGTCGGGAGTGTTATAGATTCTCATAATGGTGCTAAAGTGGTTGACGTACTCTAGTGAATCATCCGTTCAGTTGAACATCTCGATGTTAGGAATCTTGTAGCTATGCATGATTGGATGTGCAAGGACCTGTGGCGTCAGTGGAGAGCTGTGGTGGAGATGGCAGTGGAAAAAAAGTGGTCTGTCATCCTACTTATTCATACTCTTCGACGATCATGTCGCATATTTATTTGCTTGCAAGTGAGCCTTATAATTGGGTACCTAAAGTCCGCTGCTTCTGGGCATTGGTGATGATGAGCTTTGGGTTCTCTAGCAAGCCAGATTGGGCGCGTCGAGCTGGCCGTATCAGTGAACTCTTCTTTGGGGTTATGAAGATCTTGTGCAACGTGCTCTGTCGGAGCACAGTTTATAGATGGCGAAGGCAGGTTCCCTGCCTCTGGAGCTGAATTGGTTGACATGAGGAGTTCCTAAGTTTCTTAGGATGGCAAGCATCTCAGCTTGATCCACTATCATCGGGTGCATACGTCCTTCCAATGCAGCCATAGGCGCGTTCATGGACTCTTACGTGTGAGATGCACAGATAAGGATTAACGTGCTCTCTAGGGATGGACCCTTCAGTATTACGGGTACCTCTTATTTTCATTGTTTTTAGTCACAAGTATTGTTGCGAAGCCAATACAGTCTTCAGAGAATCTTTGCAGAGCTTGGGAACACCTTTCTTACAGACGACGTTAAACTGTTACAAGTCAGTTGACGATCCTATGGACTGGTCAAAATGAACCGTTATAGATCGAGAGTGAGTCGAGCACAAATATAGTCACAAGAAAGTCTAATAGTTGAGAATAAGGCTTTTGACGTGGAAAACCCCAAAAGGGGGAAAAACAAGGCGCCAGATCAGTGTCGACCAAGTTCTACTATTTCATCGTGTAACACCCCTATCCGTCGCATAGCATATAGCAGTAGGTCCGGCCGGGGCCCGACGCCATATACTACAGACAGACCGGTTGGTTACGCGTTGAAACCATACAACCAATCAGAGCGTCCTACACAACACCTAGCGGAAGCAAATTTTAATTAAGTTGCAAAAAGATAAGAACCCTGCCACAAAGCATGAATGTCCACTACAACCCAGGAATGAGTACATACACAAAAGAGAACTGGCCTTAAGGCCTTACATTGTTCACTTAACCAAATAGTGTTTTCAGACATCGGCTCGTAGGCCGGCCATACATGAATGAACGGGAAAAACATAACAAATTAGGCCTTCGAGGGCCGGCACAGCAACAAGGGCTTTAGCCCGCTATTTTCCGCTCGGCTCCGCAGCACCTGCAAGCAACAAACCACCGCCCGGTGGCAAACAATAGCAACGGTCAGCAATGCTGACCAAATTATAACGATCCCGCCCCCACACTCGGGGCGGCGATGCTCTTTCCCTGCACTTTATTAGCATAGACATTTATATAAAGTATTTGCACTTCACCACAGGCGTAGGCTCGCACGGCCACACACCCCGTGCACTCAGGGCACATTCTCGGCGAACCGGCCAACGTCACGTCAATTCAAGCCATAGACGTTCCCGATCCACCACCGCCTCTTGGATGGTCATCCATATGAGCATTTTGCCTTCCTGGCCTTGGTCACGGCAATTTAAGCCATAGACCGCCGAAGACCCTCATCCATGCCAACGGTCCTACCGAACGACATAAACCGGGTACGGTTCCGCCTGACCCGTGCTCACACCGCAACGACAATTTAAGCCATATGCGCAGGCCAAGACTCACCGAGTCCCGTTTCCACCACAATATTCACATAACCCAGTTATGTTCACGTTGGCCCCCGGCCACCGTGTTGGCAAAGCCCGCTTTTGCCCAGTTTTCCGGGTGCACCTTGGAGTTAATCTCCAAGGCTCCCTGATGCAATCTACCATGTAGAAAACCCGAAAACCCCCAAACATCCAGATCCTTGCCCGGTTCAAATGCAATGCAACATCACCGATCCGGCTCTACAAGTCCGGATAGGCTTCACACACAATGCCTACGTCCGTTTTCGCATACGGACTCTACACAAGGGGGACTTCACATATCTACCCTGTTGAAGTAGGCGGTCTGGCGGTCTGGCAGTCTTGCGGTCTCCTACGACATCTTCTTCTGGTCTGTCCGGGCGGTTAGCCTGTTGTCTAACCGCGCGGACTGTGCGGTCTGTACATGTCAAACCGCCCAGTCTTTGTACATTTATTTAGTCCCACATTGTTAGTTTGTACTCTCCTCTATCTCCTCCATTCTATAAAAGGGAGGCCATACCTTTGTAAATGATATCTTTTTGGATAATAAAAATTTCAATTATTCAAACTTCCGGCCTATTTTTCTAGTCGTTCTTCTCTTTTTTACATGGTATCAGAGCGCTCGATCTCTGGCTCCTGATTCTGTGCTCCTTTCTAGCCGTGCGACCTGCTTCTTCTTCCTGTGGCCTGTCTTGTTTGCCTGCGCCCTATCTGCGCGGCCTGTTTCTCTTTGTCTGCTTGCGATCTGTTCTTGTCGCAGCCTCCCTTCTTCTCTTTCTTATCGCCCCGGCCTGTTTGCCGGATTCCTCTTTCTCTCCCGTTCGTGCGGTCTGTCTTCCAACCGCCCGACCTCTTACCCTCTGTTTTGGCTCTGCGGCTTGGTCGTGGCTTCTCTAGCCGCTGGTGTCTGACATCGTGACCGCTGCAGCTTTTCCCTTCTCTCTTAACCGCCCGACTTGGTTCCTAACCGTCCGGTTTCGGTCTTCTTCTATGGATATCTCTGACAATTCCACTGCCACCACTCCTGTAGCCACTCCGGCTTCGCCTTCTATCCCTACTCCTTCCGGAAATCTGGGCACTGTTTCTAAGCTCATTGGCTCCAACTATCCGGATTGGAGCGTCTCTTTCACTTTCCTTCTTCGTTCTCAGCGCAAACGTCATCATCTTACCGATGATCCGCCTCCTCCTAATTCTCCTCTCTTTGACGAATGGGATGCGAGTGATGCGCTTGTCCGCACATGGCTAGCTAATAGCCTCTCTGATGAGTGCCTTCCCGTCATCCGTCATGATGAGACGGTAAAGGCCGCGTGGCTTCATCTGGCTGCTCTTTACTCCAAGGGGACGCAGACCTCCCGGATTTATACTCTTTATGCGGATCTCTTCGCCCGTTCATCCTTGACTCCCGCTGCAGCCTATCAGCAAGTTCAGGCTCTTGGCGCTGAGATCCTCCAGAATCGCCCCTTCTCTGCGGACTTGGCTCAGCAACACAAACACTTCCAGGAACTCCTGGTTGTTTGTTATCTTCTGCGACTTCCCGAGTCTTTTGATCTCATCCGCCAGCAGCTCTTGGGTGAAGCTGAGTCTCCCACCTTGGATGCCACCGCCGCTCGCGTAGCCGCCGTTACTTCTCTGCTCCAGCGCCCTCTGTTACCCTCCCCTCCTCCGCAGGACTCTTATGCTCAGTACACTCAGCGCGGTAGCAATAGTGGCCGCAGCCACTCTGGGGCGCGCGGTCCGTCCAGGTTCCTCTGTTCTCACTATGGTCGTACTGGTCATACCATTGACCGATGTTGGCAGAAACATCCTCATCTGCGCCCATCTGGTGATACTTCGCCCTCCCCGAACCCCTCCTCTCGGTCGTCTGCTTCGGTGGCGACGACCTCAGGTAGTGCTCATGTCGCTATCCAAGGTAAATGGTTGATTGATTCTGGTGCTACAAATCATATGACAGGCAATCCTCAGTGTTTTTCGCTTCTCAAAACGCGTGATCAGTTGCCTCCAGTCCTTGTTGCGGATGGTTCTCCTTCCCCGGTTCGTGGGACAGGCATGGTTCAAGTCACCCCATCGCTGCGCTTGGTGGACACTCTCTATGTCCCGAAGTTTCCTTGCAATCTTCTATCTGTTACTACTTTATGCAAGCAACTTCAGTGCTCTGTTGTATTCACTCCTACTTCTTGTTGCTTTCAGGACCCGAGAACCCAACGGACGATTGCTACTGGGACTGAGAGCGGCGGCCTCTACTTCCTCGACAACGTTTCCGCTCTGTCCGCCTTCACTTCCTCATCTACTGATCTGCTTCAATGGCATCTTCGCCTTGGACATCCTCCTGCTCGCATTCTTCGACAGCTTTTGCCCCACTTACCGCCAACCAGTCCTCCGCTCAACTGTGACGCCTGCCAACTTGGCAAACATCACCGCTCCTCCTTCCCGCCCAAGCATGCTCGCAGTTCCTCTAGCCCGTTTGATCTCATCCATTCTGATGTATGGGGTCCGGCTCCTACTCCAACCATTGGTCGGGGTAGTTTGTATTTTGTAACTTTTATTGATGACTTTTCTCGTTGTACCTGGGTGTATCTGTTACGAGATCGCTCTGAACTCTTCTCTGTTTGGGAATGCTTTTATAATATGATTAAAACTCAGTTTCATGTCTCTATTAAATGTCTTCGCTCTGATAATGCTAAAGAGTATCTTAGTCATGATTTTTCATCTTTCTGTATGCAACATGGTCTTATTTATCAGACCACCTGCGTTTACACCTCCCAGCAGAATGGGGTGGCGGAACGTAAAAACCGTCATCTCCTCGATGTCGCTCGCACTCTCCTAACGCAGATGCATGTGCCTCGCTCTTATTGGGGCTATGCTGTTCTCCTCGCCTGTTATCTCATCAATCGTATTCCTTCTACTGTTCATCAGGGTAAGACTCCCTTCTCCATTCTCTACCCCGGCAAGGAACCTTTTCCCCTCCCTCTTCGAATCTTTGGCTGTACAGCCTTTGTGCATGCCCCGTCTGCTACCTGTGACAAACTTTCTCCCCGTGCCACCAAATGTGTCTTTTTGGGGTACTCGGTCACTCAGAAAGGCTACTGTTGCTTTGACCCCGTTCTGCGCAAACAGTTTGTTTATGCAGATGTCACCTTCTTCGAAAATGCAGCCTACTTCTCATCTCCACCCCTTCTTCCTCCTGTTCCTGACTCATCACCCTCCCTGTCTGTTCCCTCTCAGCCTATCCACGTTTCTCCTCCCCCTTCCTCATCTCCTCCTCCGTCTATTCCTCTCCCCTCTCCTCCCTCCCCGTCTCCGGAGCCGTCTCTCTTTAGTCCCGGGCCAGCTTTCTCCGCTACGGACGCTCCGGTCCCTGAAGCCCCCGACGACCTGGATCTCCCCATTGCTCTTCGCAAAGGGGTGCGGGCATGCACTCAACACCCGCTTGCGGTAGTTGTGTCCTATGCTCGGCTTACTTCTTCTCGCCGGCATTTTGCTTTAGCTCTTTCAGCTACTACTACTCCCCGTACCTACCAGGAGGCGCTTGTTATTCCTCATTGGAAGTCTTCCATGGATGAGGAAATTGCTACTCTTACTGAACGGGGCACCTGGACCCTTGTTTCTCCTCTAGTGGGTACTGATGTGGTTGGATGTCGATGGGTGTTTGTTGTGAAGTTTCGCCCAGACGGGACTGTGGACCGCTACAAAGCCCGACTGGTGGCCAAAGGCTTCACTCAGACTTATGGGGTTGACTACATTGATACTTTCTCCCGGTTGCTCGTCTCAGCACCATCCGGGTTCTTCTCTCTGTGGCTGTCAACCGCAATTGGACTATCTCCCAGCTTGCTGTCAAGAATGCCTTTCTTTATGGGGATCTTCATGAGGACGTTTACATGGAGCAACCTCCGGGGTATGTTGCTCAGGGGGAGACCCGTGTATGCAAGCTAAAGAAGGCTATCTATGGCCTCAAGCAGAGCCCTCGGGCATGGTTCGACAAGTTCAGCAGCATTGTGGCTGCTGTTGGCTTTACAAGAAGTACGGCTGATCATTCCCTGTTTATTCGCAAAACCGCATCGGGCCTTGTAGTTTTGGCGGTTTATGTTGACGACATTCTTCTTACCGGTGATGATCAAGCTGGGGTGGACTTGACAAAGAAGCACCTCCGTCAACATCTTGTCACAAAGGATATGGGCTCCCCGAAATACTTTTTGGGGATAGAGATCTGTCGGAAGCCCGACTCTCTGGTTCTCTCCCAACGGAAGTATGCACTTGATCTTCTACGGGATGCAGGATTGACCGGTGCCAAACCGGCACGGTATCCCATGGCTACTGGAGAAGACAAAACGTGGACAGATGACTCTCCTCTTATGTCGGATGCCACAAAGTATAGACGTCTGGTGGGTAAACTCATTTATCTCACGGTGACCAGACCTGACATTGCCTATGCTGTTGGCAAGGTAAGTCAGTTCATGCAAGCTCCCAGGGAATGTCATCTTCAGTCTGCCTTGAAGATATTAGAGTATGTTAAAGCAGCACCGGGCAAAGGACTACTCTTTCAGAAGAATGGTCATTTGAGAGTTGAAGCCTACTCAGATTCTAGCTATGCTGATGATAAAGATGACCGCAAATCTACATCTGGTTTCTGCACATTTGTTGGAGGTAATCTTGTGAGCTGGAAGAGCAAGAAGCAGTCTGTAGTTTCAAGGTCTAGTGCTGAAGCTGAATATCGGAGCATGGCGTCCACCACTTGCGAACTAAAATGGTTACGGGCTCTCATGCTTGATCTAGGAGAGGTCTACGACTATCCTCTTCCTATGTTCTGTGACAACAAGGCCGCTATATATATATCCAAAAATCCGGTCTTCCATGAGAGAACCAAACATATTGAAGTCGACTGCCATTTCATCCGGGAAGAGATCTTGAAGAAACAGATTTGCACTCCGTTCGTCACCTCCGACAAAGAGTTGGCAGATATCTTTACCAAGCCTGTGTCTACTTCATTCTTCCACATTTATGACAAGCTGGGCATGATCGATATCTATGCTCCAGCTTGAGGGGGAGTGTTGAAGTAGGCAGTCTGGCGGTCTGGCAGTCTTGCGGTCTCCTACGGCATCTTCTTCTGGTCTGTCCGGGCGGTTAGCCTGTTGTCTAACCGCGCGGACTGTGCGGTCTGTACATGTCAAACCGCCCAGTCTTTGTACATTTATTTAGTCCCACATTGTTAGTTTGTACTCTCCTCTATCTCCTCCATTCTATAAAAGGGAGGCCATACCTTTGTAAATGATATCTTTTTGGATAATAAAAATTTCAATTATTCAAACTTCTGGCCTATTTTTCTAGTCGTTCTTCTCTTTTTTACATACCCCAAGGAACGCTCTAACTCTTCGCTCACTCGCGAGAGCGGGCTTCCTATGCAAAGGAAAAGAGGGCTTCACATGCCCAAGGATGAGAAATCATTACCCTTGCATTCTTCCGCGGCGCCATCGAAAACTATACAGTTGGAAAGCACCGCAACGGCGTCGCCTCCACGGATCTGGACTCGGATCGCGATTCGGAGCTCCGAAGCTCTTCCGGCGGCCGGATCTTGGACTCCTCCACCAAACTTGCTCTCCCTTCTCTCTAACTTTTAGAGAGAGATGGGCCAAAGAAAAAATGGGTTTCTAAACCCTATTTCCCGGCCATAACCACCCAGGAGCAGCCCCCCACCGTCGGATCCAAAGCCAAGGAAATGAACGGCCCAGATTAAATCCAAAATCATAAAATCTGGGCCGAACACGGGTTGGCACACGGCCGTGTGCCTGGCCGTGTAGCTCATTCGCCGTCTCGACCCCAATTGAAAACCAGCACACGGCATGTGACACGGCCTCCGACACGCCCGTGTCGCCTGCGACACGCCCGTGTCGGGACCCGTGTCACGCCCCCCGTGTGAAATAAATCAACGCTTTGCAGTCAGAGGGGTACACGGCCTGGTGACACGGCATTAGACACGCCCGTGTCAAATTTGACACGCCCGTGTCACGGCCCGTGTCATGGCGCGTGTACACCTCACTCAACGATCGTTGAGTATGGGCTTTGAGGAACTGACACGCCCTGGGACACGCCCGTGTCCCAGGCCGTGTTTAGCCTCTCAACGATCGTCGACCACACGGCCAGCTCAACGCTTCGAGCTCGACACGCCCGACACGGCCTCCGACATGCCCGTGTCGGGGCCCGTGTCACCTGCACCAAAAACCTGTTTTGGCCAAAATCGACCCCCGTTGCTCCTACGACAATTTTGGGGTGTTACAATTCTACCCCCCTTAAAGAATTTCGTCCACGAAATTAATAACGGAAAACAGGACTTAAAGTAAAACAGTACCTGCGCGGAATAATTCTGGGTACTCCTCGAGCATAGTCTGCTCCCGTTCCCAAGAGAGCTCCTCACGCCCGCAGTTATCCCACCGGACCTTAACCATCCGGATCTCCTTGTTACGAAGCCTCTTGACCTCAACATCTTCGATACGAATGGGCTTGACCCTAGTCGTCAACCCTTCGTCCACCGGCACTTGATCAGCCGCGATCACCTGCGAAGGCTCTTGCACCGCCTTCCGCAACACAGAAATGTGGAACACATCATGTAATCCACTCAACTCCACCGATAGCTTCAAACGGTATGCCGCTTCGCCGACTCGTTCCAGAACCTCAAAAGGTCCAAGGTATCTTGGGCTCAGCTTCTTCAAGCGTCTCACCCGCGAAACCCCCTTGAACGGCTTCACTTTCAGATATACCCAATCGCCTACTGCAAACTCCACGTTCCGCTGCTTGGCATTGTAATACTTCGCTTGCCGGTCCTGAGCGATCAACAAGCGCTCCTGAATGATCCTCACTACCGAGGTAGCACTCTCCACCTCCTGCTTCTTGTACAACCTTGCCTCACCCGTTTCAAGCCATGATAACGGCGTGCGACACTGCCTACCAAACAGGGCCTCGAAGGGCGCCATTTGTATACTCGCTTGGTAGCTGTTGTTGTACGCGAACTCCACCAAATAAAGGTGGTCTTCCCAATGCTTACCGAAATCCAGAACACACATGCGTAGCATGTCCTCCTTCGTTCTATTGACCCTCTCGGTCTGCCCATCCGTCTGTGGATGGAAAGCTGTACTGAACTTTAACTTTGTCCCCAGCATCTGCTGCACCAACCTCCAATCATTTGACGTGAACCGCCCATCGCGATCACTCACAATGCTACGGGGCACACCATGCAACCTAACAATATTATCGACATACAATTTTGCCAATCTCTCCACTGGATCATCCTTCATATGCGGAATGAAATGCGACACTTTGGTTAGTCGATCTACGATCACCCAGATGGCGTCGTTCCCCTTCTGCGACCTTGGCAACCCGTGCACAAAGTCCATAGATATATCATCGAATTTCCACTCCGGTATAGGCAAGGATTTCAGAAATCCTCCTGGCTTTTGGCACTCCGCCTTCACCAAGGTGCACGTTTGGCATTTAGCCACGTACAACGCCACATCTTTCTTAAGCCCCGGCCACCAAAACAGCTTCTTGAGATCACGATACATCTTCGTGCTCCCTGGGTGGATTGAGTACTTGGTATGATGAGCCTTGTACATCAACTCCGCCCGGAGGTTACCCCCACTCGGGACGCACAACCGATGATCCTTTCTTAACAAACCATCATCCACCGAGAACTGGGAATTTGACCCATCCAGAGCGGCCTCCATAAGCTCTTTCATGGAGTCATCTAACTCCAATGCCTGCCGAACCCGGTCAGCCAGGTCATACTGCACCTCTGTCCTGTTTAACATTGCTTTGGCACTCGTCTGCTTGTCAACGCAACAGATCTCAAGCTCCTCCAACTCCCGCACTAGCCGCTCATCATGCACCGACAACCAGTTGGCTCGGGCGGGAGCCCTGCGGCTCAGCGCATCCGCAACTGCGTTGCCCTTCCCGGGTACATAATGTATCTTGAAGGTGTAGTCCCCCAGGAACTCCATCCACCTCCTCTGCCTCATATTAAGGTCCTTTTGATCCAACAAGTATTTTAGGCTCTTGTGATCGGTGTATATATCGACTCTTATGCCGTATAGATAGTGCCTCCATAACTTGAGTGTAAAAATCACGGCCGCCAACTCCAAGTCGTGTACCAGATAATTTCTTTCATGCACTTTCAGCTGACGCGATCCATACGCGATCACACTTCCATGCTACAACAACACGCAGCCCAAGCCACTACCCGAAGCGTCGCTATACACCTCAAATCCCTCGGTCCCACTCGGCGAACTAAGCACTGGCGCCGTGGTCAACCGCCTCTTCAGCTCCTCAAAAGCTTGCACGCACTCTTGCGTCCACAAGAATTTCTGATCCTTCCTTGTCAACTTCGTGAGAGGTAATGCTACCCGTGAGAAGTTCTCTACGAAGCGCCTGTAATATCCGGCAAGCCCGAGAAAACTACGGACTTCCGCGACAGAAGATAACACAGGCCACTCCCGTATCGCAACAATCTTCACCGGATCCACCGCTATACCTTCCCCACTCACTATATGACCAAGGAACGCTACCGAGGGTAGCCAGAACTCGCACTTGGAGAACTTTGCGTAAAGCTCATTCCTCCTCAAAGTCTCCAACACCAAATGCAAATGCTTGAAGTGGTCTTCTTCGCACTGCGAGTATACCAAAATATCGTCAATAAAGACGATCACAAAGCGATCCAGGAAATCTCTGAACGTCCTGTTCATCAGATCCATAAACACCGATGGCGCATTCGTCAGTCCAAACGGCATGACCATGAACTCGAAATGCCCATACCTCGTACTGAACGCCGTCTTCGGGATATCACACTCCCTGATCCTCAGGTGATAGTACCCCGACTTCAAGTCCAACTTGGAGTATACCGACGATCCGACTAACTGATCAAAGAGATCATCAATCCTCGGGATCGGGTACTTATTCTTCTCCGTCAGCTTGTTCAACTCTCTGTAGTCGATACACAGCCGCATACTCCCGTCCTTCTTCTTAACGAAGAGGACCGGTGCGCTCCAAGGCGACGAGCTTGGACGCACATATCCTTGCTCCATCAGCTCCTCTAGCTGAACTTTCAACTCTGCCATCTCCTTAGGCGCCAACCTATACGGAGCACGTGACACCGGTTTGGCCCCCGGTATGAGCTCGATGGTGAAATTAATCTCCCGCTGCGGTGGGGCCCCGGGAAGACTATCCGGGAACACATCGGGGTATTCGCAAACCACGGGGATGCTATCCAACGGGGACTTTGGCTCCACAGCCCCCACTATTGCAAAGAACAGCTCTGCACCAGCACGAACTGCCTTCACCACCTGAAGAGCAGACATCAGTGTCCTGCTCGACCCCTTTAACCCCTCGAATATAGTCTCCCGCCCTACACCCAGCTTGACCTCCTTCCGGTCACAGTCAATCCAAGCTTTCTGCTCTGACAACCAATCCATTCCAAAGATCACGTCGAACTCTACTAGCGGCAGCAATGATGCTAGCAAGTCGAACTCTTGGCTCCCAATGTGAACCTTCACGGCGCACACCCTGTCCGCACGCATCGAGCACCCATTCGGTAGCAGTACATCCAACTTGTCCTTCGCCATCGAAGAAGGGACTCCGATGCGCGATATAAAGCTTTCAGACAAGAAGGAGTGTGAAGCTCCCGTATCGAACAGTGCCCGTGCCGGACTAGCACTAATCTCAACAAAGCCTATACAAATAATATTAGGCTAACAAGCAATAGATAACGGTATTAAAGCTAACTTACTATAAATTAACTCATACCTGTCACCACATCCGCTTGCTTGATGGCCTCCTGCTGGCCCAAGTTATAGACTCTAGGCTGAGTCGGAGCATAGTGGGACGCGGTCGACTCCACCGCTTTACCCTTCTCCTCGTAGGTAGCTCCTTGTTTCCTTTCGGAGTTTTAGCGTCCACTCCAGCAATCACGGGCAAAGTGCCCCGGCTTCCCACACGTGAAACAAGCGCCCGGGGTTCGATTGGTAGTTGCCCCCGAGGCACCTGAAGCAGCTGGACCCGACGTCTTAGCTTTCTTATAGAATTTGCGGTAGCCCGACTTCGATGTAGTCGGTGCCTTGAACTCCGCTTCTTGCTACCGGATTCCTTCTTTGCTTGGACATTCTTCATGTCCTTCTCCAAGGACCGGGCCGAATTGACCAAGGTCATGAAACCCTGCGCCTTGGGCCCCGACAGTAGCAACCTTAAATCATCTCTTAGCCCTTCATAGAAGCGACTCGTCTTGCGCTCCTCGTCTGCGAAGGTAGCGCTGGCATATCTCCCCAACCGAGTAAACTCGTGGAGGTACTCATCAACGGTACAATCCCCTTGCACTAACTTCTGAAATTCGCTTTCTAGCGCAATCCTTTGCGCCGAGGGGAGGTATCGAGCCATGAACAGTCTCGCAAACTCCTCCATCGAAACTTCGGCCAACGGTCTTCCCCGCAACTGATGTAGCTTTAGGCCTTCCCACCATAACCTTGCGTCCCCATCCAAAAGGAACGTCGCTATAGTGGTCTTCTGCCACTCTTCCGTCTCCGTCGCAGTCATCACCCTGTTGACCCTTGAGAGCCAATCCTCTGCTTGGGTCGGGGTTTCTGCGCCCGTGAATACAGGTGGGTGAAAGCCCATCACGGGCTTCAGTTGTCTTTCCGTTGCTCTCCTAGGCAACTCTGGCTCCAACACTACTTGCTCAACCCTCCTTTGCTCTGCCGTCTGAAGAGGTACTTGCTCCATAGCAGGAGCGGGCTGCTGCACCTGCCTTGCAGGCTGCGCATTGATCATTGCCATGACCGCTTCTGCCACCAACCTAATGGTCTCGGCAGACGGAGGTGTTGCAGGCGCATCGCTTGGCGCACTGCTCGCCTCAGAACCTGGCCGTTCAGACGACCCAGCACCACTTCTGGTCACCTATAATCGTGCAACACACCGATAAGCGACTCAAAAATTACTGCAAACAGCAATTATAGGAACACACAGGTTCCTCAAACATGTATATTTTCATTCCTAAGTGGACATTTATGGGTTCTTTTCATGTTATAACGATGACGCACACATGTGCTCACCACCCCTTAAAGTGAATTCGTCCACGAATTCATTTAAGCTTGACCGAAACCAGTAGTCTGATACCAATTTGTAACACCCCTATCCGTCGCATAGCATATAGCAGTAGGTCCGGCCGGGGCCCGACGCCATATACTACGGACAGACCGGTTGGTTACGCGTTGAAACCATACAACCAATCAGAGCGTCCTACACAACACCTAGCGGAAGCAAATTTTAATTAAGTTGCAAAAAGATAAGAACCCTGCCACAAAGCATGAATGTCCACTACAACCCAGGAATGAGTACATACACAAAAGAGAACTGGCCTTAAGGCCTTACATTGTTCACTTAACCAAATAGTGTTTTCAGACATCGGCTCGCAGGCCGGCCATACATGAATGAACGGGAAAAACATAACAAATTAGGCCTTCGAGGGCCGGCACAGCAACAAGGGCTTTAGCCCGCTATTTCCCGCTCGGCTCCGCAGCACCTGCAAGCAACAAACCACCGCCCGGTGGCAAACAATAGCAACGGTCAGCAATGCTGACCAAATTATAACGATCCCGCCCCCACACTCGGGGCGGCGATGCTCTTTCCCTGCACTTTATTAGTATAGACATTTATATAAAGTATTTGCACTTCACCACAGGCGTAGGCTCGCACGACCACACACCCCGTGCACTCAGGGCACATTCTCGGCGAACCGGCCAACGTCACGTCAATTCAAGCCATAGACGTTCCCGATCCACCACCGCCTCTTGGACGGTCATCCATATGAGCATTTTGCCTTCCTGGCCTTGGTCACGGCAATTTAAGCCATAGACCGCCAAAGACCCTCATCCATGCCAACGGTCCTACCGAACGACATAGACCGGGTACGGTTCCGCCTGACCCGTGCTCACACCGCAACGACAATTTAAGCCATATGCGCAGGCCAAGACTCACCGAGTCCCGTTTCCACCACAATATTCACATAACCCAGTTATGTTCACGTTGGCCCCCGGCCACCGTGTTGGCAAAGCCCGCTTTTGCCCAGTTTTCCGGGTGCACCTTGGAGTTAATCTCCAAGGCTCCCTGATGCAATCTACCACGTAGAAAACCCGAAAACCCCCAAACATCCAGATCCTTGCCCGGTTCAAATGCAATGCAACATCACCGATCCGGCTCTACAAGTCCGGATAGGCTTCACACACAATGCCTACGTCCGTTTTCGCATACGGACTCTACACAAGGGGGACTTCACATATCTACCCCAAGGAACGCTCCAACTCTTCGCTCACTCGCGAGAGCGGGCTTCCTATGCAAAGGAAAAGAGGGCTTCACATGCCCAAGGATGAGAAATCGTTACCCTTGCATTCTTCCGCGGCGCCATCGAAAACTATACGGTTGGAAAGCACCGCAACGGCGTCGCCTCCACGGATCTGGACTCGGATCGCGATTCGGAGCTCTGAAGCTCTTCCGGCGGCCGGATCTTGGACTCCTCCACCAAACTTGCTCTCCCTTCTCTCTAACTTTTAGAGAGAGATGGGCCAAAGAAAAAATGGGTTTCTAAACCCTATTTCCCGGCCATAACCACCCAGGAGCAGCCCCCCACCGTCGGATCCAAAGCCAAGGAAATGAACGGCCCGGATTAAATCCAAAATCATAAAATCTGGGCCGAACACGGGTTGGCACACAGCCGTGTGCCTGGCCGTGTAGCTCATTCGCCGTCTCGACCCCAATTGAAAACCAGCACACGGCATGTGACACGGCCTCCGACACGCCCGTGTCGCCTGCGACACGCCCGTGTCGGGACCCGTGTCACGCCCCCCGTGTGAAATAAATCAACGCTTTGCAGTCAGAGGGGTACACGGCCTGGTGACACGGCATTAGACACGCCCGTGTCAAATTTGACACGCCCGTGTCACGGCCCGTGTCACGGCCCGTGTACACCTCACTCAACGATCGTTGAGTATGGGCTTTGAGGGACTGACACGCCCTGGGACACGCCCGTGTCCCAGGCCGTGTTCAGCCTCTCAACGATGGTCGACCACACGGCCAGCTCAACGCTTCGAGCTCGACATGCCCGACACGGCCTCCGACACGCCCGTGTCGGGGCCCGTGTCACCTGCACCAAAAACCTGTTTTGGCCAAAATCGACCCCCGTCGCTCCTACGACAATTTTGGGGTGTTACACATCGAGTGTCAGAAAAGTTATCTCTCGAGGGTGACAGACCACTACTCATTACAATAATTCTTCTGGACAGCGACGGTCGCTTGAAGTGGAGTGGTGATATATGTACTCATGAGTAATTTGGAATGAAGAATGCAATAATAGGGCTCTAGGTTCGAAGGACGGAGCTAGATAAGGTCTTTGAGCTATATTCAAGGGGACCTTCGAGAAGCGAAGGAAATCTTCATGGCTCCAAAGGAATTTTCAAAGGCTGAAGGAGAGTTTCGAGCAAACTTCAATGGATCTTTGAACTATGAAAGAGGTCTTCGAGCAATTTTCAAGGGATTTTCATAATCCGAAGAGATCTTCAAGCGTCGAAGGAGATCTTTTAACGGATCTTAAAGCACTGAAGGATATCTTTGAGCATCGAAGGATATCTTCAAAGAGATCTTCAAGTGTCGAAGAAGAACTCATGGAGATCTTTAAAGGAAGACTCTGAAGCTCTCTCGGTCGTTGAAGGCAATGAATCTCCAAATGAGGGCTGGGTCCCTTTTATAGTTTCTGAGAGGGGTATTCTAGTAATTATGTCGCTAGGGGTTGGGTTATCCACGTATCCATAATAATTGATTTTGCTATGCAAACTCTCATGATGGAGGATTTTTCTATGTGCACCCCCATGATGAGGGATTTTGTTATGTGCACCCCCATGATGGGGACTTTGCTATGCACACCCCCATGATAAGGGATTTTTCTACGCGCATCCCATGATGGGAGGATTTCATTATGCACACCCCTACGACGGGGATTTCGGCGGAGAACGAGAGTATGGCGGCGGTAGTACAACGATCACACGATCGACACAAGTTATTACCGCTGGCACAGGGCCACACGGTCAGTGTGGGTTCGACGGTAACCGCATGCTCAGAGCTGGTCATGCAGCAATGCCTGCCCGTGTGGTGGAGGTTGCGCGGCAGGAGCGGGGCCGTAGGACCAGGGTGTCCATGAAGTGGTGGCCATGTGGCCGAATGGCGGAGGCTGAGCTGCGGGTGCAGGGCTCCACAGTGTCAAAGACTGAGCTGCGAAGGCTGCGCTACGCAGGGCATCTCGGTCGGGGAGGCCATGCGACTGGAGCGTCAAGTCGATAACCCTACGGCCGGGGCGCAGGGCCGGCAGCCTTGCGCTCGGGCGCAGGGTTGGCTGCCATGTGGCCTTGCGTCTAGGGCGGCCGCATGGTCGCGGCGGGCTGTGAGGTGATCATGATTCGTGTTGTGCTTGTGCGTTGTTTCGAACGTGGCGTTGGTGGGTGGAGTAGTGCCTAACTTGGTAGTAGGCGGTTTTGGCCAGTTTCCTTTGTCCCTACTAATATGACTACTCATAATAGTAGGGGAGGTGGAATTATTGGCACTCCCATTATGAACTATTCGCAACTCAATTTCTCTTAATTATTTAGGGGGTACTCATCAATGCTTCTAAGAAATTTGAAGCCCTTAATGTGAATTGTCTTTCTTGGACTTAGAACCTTGCTAAGAAATGAATATTATGTTCTCAACAACTTCTTCCAACCTCTTTGTGACAAATTAAATTTAGTCACTAAATTTCTTTAATGACCAACCCATTATATTTAGTGATCAAATTTTTCGTTACTAAAGACTTATTTTCTTGTATTGTGAAATCGATGGGTAAAGGTTTGCGTCTCCATTCCTGAAATGTTATTGTAGTCTTTGAGAATTACATAAGATATATAATCTATTCGTCACAAAAATAACACAGAGCTAATCAGAGAGCGATAATCACCAAACACAGAGAGATGGAATTGGAATACATATAGCAAGCGATTGAATTGACACCACCCCCAAGAGTGGTGGGTGGTTTGAAACAGTTCAACTTACATGAATTTAAAACTAACTGGAATGCTTCATTTAAAAGAAAATACTTAGACTGTTGGAATTGGATACATGAAGGCTCCGTTTGGCACGATGGTTGTGGTCATGAACTAGGGGTTAAACCGTCATTTGTTAACGCCCACCTAAGAAACTTCATTCATTTTTATGTTTAAACGGATGATGTTTGATAGGTGATCCTTAGTGAATGACGTTTTAACACATGCGTTTATGAACGCCACCATCGAGCATACCATCAACAGGGACAAAGTAATCCTGTCCCAGAAAATGAAGCTCCACAAGGTAGTTCTTGGGGTTTAACAAACAACCCTCACGATCACTGCGGAATACACATATACATGACATACCATCATACCCGCATTTATACTTTTTCAATCTGCATCCGTAGCGAGCTATTTGACCTAGACATAAGTGCAGGCACGTATGTTGTGTACAACCCGTCCAAAACAGTTCTCTAGTGAGGCTCAAGGTTAATGTCTGCCCCATCACTTCAAAAGAAGAAAGATTATTAATTAGTATCATTATTATGGGGCAAATTTTTTGGTATGTATACGTATCTATTACTGTTTCGTGCGCCAGCAAATCCGTCCGTATAATCCGTGATTTCAACGGCCCAGATCTTCCGTTAAAAAATACGATTGTATTTTCTTTAATACGGTCGTATTGAAAAGTGATCAAACACCGTTGATTTCACGATCTTACGACCGAATTTTCTCTTGTAGGTACGTATACATACCAAAAAATTTCTCTTATTGTGGAGAGGGAGAGAGAGAGAATGTAATACACACCATTGCTTTGGAGAAGAATAAGGAGGAGGAACATCGGAATCATTATTCTCCTGGAGAACTCCATTAATATATTGTATTGTCGGTGGGGCTAATGCAAGGTGACTAGAGATTATATATTGATATATTGTTGTTGGCCTCATTTATACTGATTATCCATCTGCCTGTAGAAGACTTGTTTTGGGTGAAAAAATTGATGCCGGGTAAAAAAATCGCTGCCGGGCGAAAATTTACGATTGGGCGAAAAAATTGCTCCCGTGCGAAAAAATCGCGCGCGGGCAGAAAAATTGCGCCTGAGTGGAAAAATCGCACCCGGGTGAAAACTTTGCGCCCGGGCGAAAAAATGCCCCTGGGCGAAAAAATGCCCCTGGGCGAAAAAATAGCGCCCTGGCAAAATATCTGCGCCTGGGTGAAAAAATCACGTATGGGCCAAAAAACGCGTCCCAGTGAAAAATTCGCGCCCCGGTAAAAAATGCCCGCCCCGACAAAAATTTCGCGTCCGGGCGAAAAATTTGCACTCAAGCAAAAAATACGCGCCCGGACGAAAAAGTAGATGCCTGCCGAAAAAATCACGCTCGGACGAAAAAATCAACTTAAAACTTTTTTAAGTGATAAGCGCTTATGAGAAGTCATAATCTGAACCTCAATAGCTTATGAAAAATCAGTTTATCATCTATTTTAAAATAAGTGATTTTCTATTACTGCACAAACAAGCAGCTGAAAACTGTGTTTGCATTTTAAACAAACATTATTCATCAGCATAAGTTGTTCTAAACAAAGCCTTGTGCTTGATTGCTCTCATTTTTTTTTAAATATTCATTCACCTATTATACAAAATTTTCATTTCACTTCTTTCAAACATTTCCATACCACAAATTAATTTATTATTCAATTGTTATTTTATTGTCCTCCTTTGCTAGTTGCGTCGTTGCGGGCTGCGCCTGCATTAAGGCGGCCTATGCCCGCATCAAGGTGAGCTATGCCCACAACATATACATCAAAATAATTGTAAAAATATTTAAATTGATATTACAATTTTGATTTTGTAAATAAATATATGTTTTGACATAAAAAGATTTATTAAAAATGCAGTACCCGGCCACTAATGATATATCTAATATATCTAATAAATCTAATAATAAAACGACAATACCCAGCCATTCCTCTCTCTATTAGATATTTTTTTTTTGAAATCAGAACTGGAAATTCATTCATTAGCAAGGTCCTTTTGGATTAAATCCAATACAGAATCCGGTAATGATCGGGGTCCAAGAAAGGAAGCCGACGCTATCGCATGAGCCACACGATTACAAGATCGTCGAGCAAAAACAAACTCAATTGTAGGGATCGACCGAGCTAACGCTAGAGCATCACGAATGATAGGTCGATCCAATGAGAAAGGAACAGTCAATGTCGCCAGATGATGAATTACCGTGGCACAGTCCCCCTCCACCACCACAGACGTCGAACCATTTGTCACTGCCATCTCAATCGCCAACCAGGCCGCCAGCGCCTCAGCCACCAAAGGATTATCCATATGACACCAAACCGGCGACCACCAATCCAGGCAACCCCCAGAAGAGTCGCGAGCAATAACCCCAGCACCGACCATGGGCGGGCCCGATCGAACAGCCTCGTCAAAATTAATTTTAATAGAACCATGGGCGGGAGGCCTCCATGCAAACAAAGGAGGTAACACCGAAACCCCAACATCCGAAGCCGAGACCACCACCGATCGTAGAAATGCAACCGTCTCCTCAAGCGGTTGTAGGGTGTCCTCCCATAGCATCCGGTTACGACGCCACCAAAGTGCGCAACATGCCGTCGCAAAAACCGCAAACTCTTCCGAAGATAAAGATCCATGCACCGCCCGGAGCCAATCCAATCCCAACACCACCGGCATATCGCAAGCAAAATTTGGTAGCATCAAGGAAGGCCAAATCGGAGCCACCAAAGGACATCGACCAAAAGCATGCAGGAAATCCTCACCGGGGAAACCGCAAAGAGGGCAACCCCTCGACCCCAAAACGTGTCGTCTATGAAGAGTAGTAGCCGTGGGAAGAATACCTTGGGCAAGTCGCCATAGAAAATTACGAACCTTGGGCTGAACCCGCGTCCGCCATAAAAACTGCCACGAGGGAGGCAAGGTTGATGAAGAAGCACCCCCCGTCAATAACGAGCGAAGGGCCAGCCGATAAGCACTCCGAATAGAAAAAAATTCCATTGGGAGAGTAATGCCAAACCCAAGAATCAGGTTCCACGCAGCGCCCCAACGGAATAGAAAGGATGGCCGCAGCATCATCCACATTAAAAGTATCCTGGATCACACCCATATCCCATTCCTGATAGCCAGGCTGGAGCAACTCACAAACAAATTGTAGACCCCCATCATATGTACGCGGTGTCTGGACCATGAAAGAGGTGGGCAGAGGAATCCAGCGGTCATGCCAAATATCAATATGTGCTTGTGAGCTAACAAACCGCCGAGAGCCCTCCACAATCAGAGCCCGAACTCCGAGAAAGCTGCGCCAACAGTAGGATGGACGGTCCCACAGAGCGGCCACAAAAAAATCCCCATGCGGGTAGTAACGAGCCCGAAAGAGTTGAGCCACCAATGAATCCGGCCTAGATATTAGATATATTAGATATATTATTAGTGGCTGAACGGAGAGAGAGATAGATGGCAGAAGGGAGAGAAAGAGGGAATAGAGAGTGAAAGAAATTAATTTTTACGGCAGAATTTATATTTTTTTATAAAATAAAATTTGTAATATTGATTTATATTTTTTAGGTCATTTTGAGTGTTCATTGTATATGTTGCGGGCGCAGCCCGCCTTGATCTGAGCGCAGCCCGCCTTGATCTGAGCGCAGCCCGCAGTGATGCATCGAACATGCGTGAAGGCCGCTTGGATGCGGCCGAGTCCCGCTTGGATGAAAAATGCGCATCTGGGCGACAAAACGCGCTCGCATGCGAAAAACGCGAACCCGAGCAAAACACGTTTCGGCCGGACTTATCCTAGTGTTTAGCTAATTTTTTGAATTTTAATAATGTAATATATCACATTCATTAATGTAGACAAACTTCAAATGATTTAAATGACCTAACCTGACACTGTTTGTCGAACTTGATAACTCCACCTAGTGTTTCTCGGATCACAACCTGTCATAATGACCCTCGTTGGCAGGAAAACTATGGCTCTATTTATTTGGGCGTTTCGCTTCTTCGTTTTGGGCAAATGCCGCCGGAAGGAGGGTAAACAAATGAACTCTCGGCGGTGTTTGCTCCGTTTCCACCCGCCCGCCTTGATAAACGCTCCCAAAATGCTTCGTTTGGAGCAGCCATCTCCCCCCTCCGGTTCAAACACTCCGTTTCCACCCGCCGGATCGACCCGCTGCCGCCGAACCAAATGGAGCCTAATATTAAGAGGCATTTCAACCAACCAGTTCTTTGAAATGTGATTCGGTATTTAGGAGAAACAACAGCATTGTGATCACATGAACTATGAATATAAAGGCTCGGTTTGGCTTGATGCTGTCGGTCATAAATGCATGAGTTAAATCGTCATTCGTTAAAAATCACCTAATAAACATCATCCCTTTGAACATAAAAGTGGATGAAGTTCCTTAGACGAGCGATAACAAATGATAATTTAACCCCCCATGTTCATGACCGCCATCACCGTGCCAAACAGAGCCTTTAGGTTTCATGGCACCAAAGTGTTTTATTCAATAGCTCAAACAGATCAAATGTAGCTCACAGTGATGTGCATGTAGCTCGCAGGATAGTCGATCCAGGGCAGCTAAGTGCGGCAGAGTGTACGATGCATGCTGGAAGTTTGGCAGGAAGGGCATGGGTAATTTTAATATTTTAGAGGGATATTTTGGTCTTGTAATGCCAAATATATAAGGCAAGTTTAGGATTGTATTTTCTTTATGCGTTGATTGTGTGTTCTGCTGGAGTCGGGCGGCAGCGAGGAGGAGTTCCAAGCTATTTGGTTATCGCCTGTTCAGGGATCATCCCATATGCCTGGTTGTATGTCCTATGTGCTTATTCTTCTGGGTGTTTTGTTGAACTTCCTATTCCTTGTTCTGCTGCATTGAATCGGTAAGAGCATCATTACTGTTTTATTACATTTGGTGTGCATCACTAGTATCAGAGCCAGTGCGGGTAGGAAACGCAATGCCAGTTTCTGACGGTACCCGTTCGAAGAAGATCTCCCAAGATCTGGAGATACTACGGCAAGAACATGCATCTATGGCGCAGTCCATCGAGTCGCTCACTGCCCAGTCAGACAAGCAGCGTCGGACGTTGGAAGAAATGCGGTAAATGTTGTCCAATCTCGCCGGTCCTCGGGTGGACAAAACATCTGATGGCTACAACTTAGTTGTCGTCGGACGCTCCTACACAGCTCAACCACCGATAGACAACCATATGCATACTCGTGTAGCACGCTTCGAGTTTTCTTGTTTTTACGACAATGACCTGCATGACTGGGTGTACAAGGTAGAGCAGTTCTTTAAACTGGATGACACCCTGGAAGATTGGAAGGTGAAAATTGCGTCGGTTCATGTTGAAGGGAATTGAAGGTGTTATACTGGCATCAAGCGTACATGAAATCTAGGCTCCCGCGACATTGGCCGAAGTGGGAAGAATACACCCAAGCACTGGTGGCGCGCTTTGGCTTGGTTCTCTTCGACGACCCAATGGCGGAATTGAAAAATCTGAAATAAAAGGGCACGGTGCAAGAGTTCTTGGACGAGTTTGACATTCTCCTACATCAGGTGAATGTCACGGAGGAATACGCCACCACCTTCTGCATCGCCGGACTTAAGGATGAAATCGAATATACCATCTGCATGTTCCAATCGAAGACTCTGCTGGAAGTTTTTGCGATGTCTCGCATTGTAACACTCTCATTCGTCACATAGGATATAACAGAAGGTCCGGTCGGGGACCCGCGCCATATTTTACGGACAGTTAGTAGTGTTATTGAAATCATAATTCATAAACGTGCATCTTAACTCAGAGTGCATTCTAGCGGAAGTAATTTAAAGTGTATTAAGAACCCAGTCATTTGAATGTCCACTATACCAAATAGGAATGATAAGAACAATATACAAAAATAGTTATGGTCATAAGGCCTTACAAGATTTCCTCAAATAATATTGTTTTACATACTTCGGCACGCAGGCCGGCCACACATGAATACTAAAAGGTAACACACTTTGCATTGGCCTTCGAGGGCTAGCTTAACAAACTTGGGCTTTAGTCCGCTATTTCCCGCTTGGCTCAACTGCAATTGCACGATGACATTCCACCCAAAAGGTGGCAAACAAGGCAACGATCAGCATTAGCTGACCAAATTATAACGACCTTACCCCTCACTCAGGGTGGCATGGCCGTCCAACGCCCCGTGCTCTCAGGGCACATTATCGGTGTACCGGAATTACCCAGGGTCCCATTTCCGTTCTCAGCGACGGTTAGCATAATTTGAGCATTTTCTAGAATTTCCGGGCCGAAGCCAAAGAAAACGCCCCTATGGCTATGACAAAGTCAAGGTGATCCCCGTGAACCACACAATGACTCACTCCAAGTTGATCGACATAGAGTTGGGTACAGTTCATCTCTTTCCCGGTGCTCAAATCGTCGAGCGCAACAAGCCACGATGCGGGTCAGCATCCCCTTTCTCATTCACAACAGTACATAACTCTTATATGTACCAAGGCTGGCTCTCACGACCACCTTAGTCGGGCCCCTTGGGCTCTCGGCTCCTCACATTGGCCACCCGGTCTCCAAAAGACAGGCCTCATAATCACAATAACCTCCAGGTCTCCACGAGACATACCTCACAATTACATTGGCCGCCAGGTCTCCACGAGACATGCCTCACAAACAAATGCTCACTAGGAGCTATCGCCGACGGTAGCGCTACAGCCGCGCGGTAGGAGACAAACTAACGTTTCTTCCGCTGAATGGGTGTTTTCCTAGAGACCTACTCAAGTACTCTCACTGCAGTCATCTATGCACACCGAGACTCCAAAATTTATACACTACCACAGAGTCTTCTCTGGTATACAAACAATCATAACCAATCCAGACCAACCCATCTGGATGGGTTTCACACAGCAAGCATATTTTGTACTTCGCTTCCGGATTCTAAATGCAAAGTTAACGGGGATACACAAATCAACCCATCGGGAGAATCGCTTCCACGAGTTTGTGGAGCATCTACCCTCACATGCAAAAACAAAGGACTTCACGTGTCCAAAGAAGAGGATCTTTACCCTTGAAGTTCGTTTCGATGCCATGAGAATCTAGCCGGATGAAAATTACCGCAATAGGTTTGCCTCCGTAGATCCGAACTCGTCTTGTGAACTAGAGCTCTGAAACTCCAATGATGGCTGGATCTCCTTCCTCTTCCTTCACTCTCCCTTCTCTCTAACCCTTAGAAAAAGAAAACCTTGGGATCAAATGAAGAAGAAATGCCATATTTGGACTTATACCGCCTGGGATGACACCCCACCATCGGATCTGTATTAAAAAATGACGAATGACCATTATTTACTCCAAATTTCGGTTTACAATACTTACCGGCGCGCGGTAGCTCAAGCATTAGCTTGTCTCGCAAGCCACCGTTCAAAACCTCCAATCACACGCTGGCATGTGTTCGCGTCATAACTGCTCTGCTATCGCTTCACGATATCTTACTATTGTCGGGTGATAGCTGGTTCGTCTCGTAACCGGCGCAGAAACGACAAAAGCACAGCTATCGCCTGCGCTAACCATACCGATGGGCGGTAGCTCACCGAGAGCTTTACCAAATAAATCAGCCCTGCTGCCGCCTCATGGTAGACGATACGATGCGTAAACGCGACGCTCTCGACGCAGTGACGTTACCACTACGCGCTATCGCTACCGCCAACAGTACCTTACAAAGAGGTACTTCCGATAAAATAGCTTCCCTACTACCAGCATTAACCCAATTGCCCGGTAGTATCTCAAAGAAGCCATTTCCTGCCTCAGGAAACTTAGGGCGTTACAAATCCCCCCACTTAAAGAATTTCTCCCCGAAATTACATTTGGTAGGAAAACACAGGAGTATCAATACTACAAAAGTTTATCTCATAGAAATAGCTCGGGAAAGTCATCTCTCATGGTTTGTTCGCCCTCCCATGATAGCTCCTCACGGCCACAGTTGTCCCAACAGACCTTGACCATCCTGATATACTTATTCCAAAGTTGCTTGACTTCTGTGTCTTTGATACGAATGTGATTGAACTTGGCTGTCAACCCACCATCAATCGGCACCTGATCTGCAGCAACCACCGGCATAGCGTCCAGCACTGCCTTCTGCAATACAGATATGTGGAATATGTCGTGCAGACCGCTTAGTTCTGTTGAAAGCTTAAATCGATAAGTGGCTTCACCAATGCGCTCCACTATCTCAAATGTCCCAAGGTATCTTAGACTTAGCTTTTTAAGCGTTGAATTCTTGATACGCCCTCGAACGGTTTGATCTTCAAATACACTCAATCGCCCACGACGAACTCGACATTTCTGTGCTTGGTGTTATAATACTTAGCATGCCTATCCCGAGCGATCAACAACCGCTCCCGAATTGTATGAATTATCGAAGTTGCATATTCGACTTCCTTTCACTTAAGCAGCTTTGATTCGCCCATCTCCAACCACAATAAGGGAGTACGACACTTCCTACCAAAAAGGGTCTCAAAGCACGCCATTTGAATACTTGTCGGGTAGCTGTTGTTGTAGGCGAACTCGGTTCTCTACAGATAATCCTCTCACCTCTTCCCGAAATCTAGGGCGTGCATTTGAAGCATGTCTTCAATCGTCCTGTTTATCCTCTCGGTTTGACTACCCGTCTGCGGATGAAAGGTCGTACTGAACTTTTGTTTGAAACCAAACAATTGGTGTATAAGCCTCCAATCATTAGACGTGAAGCGCCCGTCTCGGACACTAACGATGATATGGGGCACACCGTGCAGTCATACAATATTATCCACATAAATCTTCGCCAGCTTTTCCACAGAATCTTCCTTCCTATTTGTAATGAAGTGTGACACTTTCGTTAAACAATCAACAATCACCCAGGCTGCGTCGTTCCCCTTTTGCGATCTCGACAACTTGTGCACAAAATCCATAAATATGTCATCGAACTTCCACTCTTGTATAGGTAATGACTTCAGAAATCCCCCGGGCCTCTGGCATTCGGCCTTCACTAAGACACATGCCTGACATTTCGGCACATATAGTGCTATGTCCTTCTTCAATCCTGGCCACCTGAACAGCTTTTTCATGTCTTTAAACATTTTCGTGCTCCCCTGGTGGATTGAGTACTTTGCGTAATGTGCCTCGTGCATCAACTCCTCCCGCAGATTAACAACATTTAGGACACAAAATTGACTGTTCTCCCACAAAAGTCCATCAGTAACAGTAAACTGGGCATTTGACCCATCCAAATGCTTGGTCATGTAGCGTTTCATACTGTCATCTAGCTCGATCACCTGCTGAATTAGGTCAGCGAGGTCATATTGCACCTCTGTTCGGTTCAAATGTGCTTCAGTACTAGACCTTATCAACACAAGAGATATTCAAGGCCTTTAAATCTCGAATAAGACGCTCGTCATACATCTGTATCCAGTAGGCCTGCGCAGGAACTCTGCGACTTAATGCATTCGCAATAATGTTTTTCTTGCCAGGAACGTAATGTATCTTGAAGGTGTAGTCCCCAAGGAACTCCATCCACCTCCGCTAACGCATATTCAAGTCCTTCTGATCTAGTAGATATTTTAGGCTCTTATGGTCTGTATAAATATCGACATTCACGTCATACAAGTAGTGCCTCCAAAGCATCAGAGCGAATATCACGACCGCTAACTCCAAATTGTGGACCAGATAGTTCCTCTCATGCACTTTCAACTAGCGCGAGTACAGAACATGCGTCGTGGTCAGACGACTTTTCAACTCTTCAAAAGCTTGCGCGCATGTTGGCGACCAAATAAACTTCTGATCCTTCCTTGTCAGGGTAATAAGGGGTAAGGCTACCCGCGAGAAGCTCTCCACGAAGCGCTTGTATTAGCCAGCAAGCCCCAGAAAACTTCAGACATCCGCCACAGGAGACAACACAGGCCACTCCTGTATCACAACAATCTTCACTGGATCCACCACGATTCCCTCTCCACTAACAATATGACAAAGGAATGCTACCAAAGACAGCCAAAACTCGCACTTAGAGAACTTGGCGTACAACCGATTGCTCCCTCAGTGTCTCCAATACTATGCATAAGTGACCTGCATGATCTTTCTCATACTGGGAGTACACTAGGATAGGTCGATAAATACTATCACGAATTGGTTCAAATACTCCCTGAATGTCCGGTTAATCAAGTCTATAAACACTGATGGAGCATTCGTTAGCCTAAACGATATGACTATGAACTCATAGTTCCCATAGCATGTACTGAACGCAGTCTTGAGAATGTACCTTTCCCTGATTATCAACTGATAATAACCAGATTTTAAATCTCGTTTTGAGCACATAGTTGATCCAACAAGCTGGTTGAACAGATCATCGATTCTCGAAATCAGGTACTTATTCTTCTCTATCAGCTTATTCAATTCTCGATAATCGATACATAGCCGCAAACTAACATCCTTCTTCTTCACGAAGAGGACCGGTGCGCTCCAAGGTGACGAACTTGGACACATACCCTTGCTCTAACAGTTCTCGAAGTTGTACCTTCAATTCTGTCGTCTCCTTCGGTGCTAAGCGGTACGGAGCTCGCGACACAGGTTTGGCACCTGACAAAAACTCATTGGTGAAATTGATTTCTCTTTGAGGAGGAGCTCCAGGGAGATTTTCGGGGAAAATGTCTACAAACTCCGACACCACGAGAATACTGACCAAATCCGGCTTGGGCTTCCTCATCTTTAGTAGAGTGAAGAACAACTTTGCACCCTCATGAATTGCTTTAACTACTTGGAGAGCAGACATCAGTATCTTGCTCGATCCCTTCATACCATAGAAAGTAGTTTCATGACCCATACTCAGACCCAGTTTGACCGTATTTATACTACAGTCGATGTAAGCACGTTGCTCCCAGAGCCAATCTATGCCAAAGATCACATCAAACTCTAATATCGGCAGTAGTGACGCTTCCAAGTCAAACTCCTAACTTCCTATCAGCACCTTAACACAACAGACCTTATCCGCGCACATCGAACACCGTTAGGCAGCAACACATCCAGTATATCCTTCGCCGCGAAGGAAGACACTCTGATACGCGTTGTGAAATCTTCGGACAGAAAGGAGTGCGAAGCTCCTATATCAAATAGTACTCTTGCCGAACAGTCCAAGATCAAGACAACGCCTAAACCATGACAATTATACGACCAATGTATAAGGCATGAGGTATAGAAAGCATTATAGTTAAAATCTAACATATACTTGTAACCAAATCGCCTTGCTTAATGGCCTCCTGCTGGCCAAGGTTATAGACTCTAGGTTAGGCTGGAACATGATGGGATGCGGTTGACTCTACCGTCTTCCCTTTCTCAGCATAAGATGCTCCTGCCTTCTTCTCCGCCTTACCACTCCAACAATCACGGGCTATATGTCCCGGCTTGCCGTAATTAAAATAATGTATTGGGCCTCCTCGCCCAAATGATGGCCCAGAAGTAACAGACGAAGAAGCTGGTCCAGTAAATCTGGGCTTCTTGTTCCACTTTTGATACCCAGTCTTTGATGGTCTTGGTACTTTAAATTCTGGGTTCTTCACAGACAATACCTTCTTACTTTGGACCCTCTTCAGATCCTGCTCCAGAGATCAGGCTGTATTGATCAGGGTCAGAAAGCCGTGCGTTATTGGACCTGAGAGCAGTAACCTCAGATCATCGTACAGTCCTTCGTAGAACCGATTGGTCTTACGCTCCTCATCTGTAAAGGTAGAACCCGCATATCGACCCAATCTTGTGAACTCATACAGGTAGTCGTTCACACTACTCTCGCCATGGGTTAGTCTCTGGAACTGATTTTACAAAGCAATTTTCTTCGTTGACGGTATATATCGTGCCAGAAACAATCTCGAAAACTCATCCATCGTGATGTTGGTGAGTTGTCTCTCAGCAAAGTGATGTCTCTCTAATTCATCCCACCACAACCTTGCTTCTCCATCCAAAAGGAATGTGGCTATGGTAACCTTCTGCCACTCTTCCGTCTTTATTGCCGACATGACTCTCTTAACCTAAGAGAGCCTGTCCTCAACTTGCGTTGGGGTCCCAGTCCCCATAAATAGCGGAGTGTTAAAGCTTATCACATGCTTGAGCTACTTTTCAGTCACTCTTCTTTGCACTACGGGCTCTGCCGCTACTTGATCCACCACTATAGGTTCGGCTATGCCAAGCGGAACTTTACCCAATTCAGGAGCAGGAGGCTGCACTTGCCTCCCTGGTTGGGCATTTATCATGGCGAGCACCACTTCAGTTACCAATCTTATGGTTTCAGCAGAGGAGGGGTCGCAAGCACGTCATTAGACGCACTAATCTCCGTAGAGTGTTGATGTTGGTACTGCTCTGCACCACTCCTATTCACCTATAATCGTGAAACATTCAATTAGGTGACCGAACATATTGCCAAAAATAAATTTGTTGGAGATTGAGGAGACCGGACGGACTTATGTCTAAACACAGTGGTCTATCTGTCTCAGCGACCTAGTAGTTTGGTCTAGCGGTCTGGTGGTGAACCTCAGGTTACGGTGAGGTGGACAGCAGTAGTGGCGGTCTGAGGGATAGCTGTAGAAGTGGTCTGTCAATTAGCCGCAGTGGTCTAACTAAAGTCGGAGCAGTATAGCAGAGTGCCGTAGCAACAGCCCGTTGGTTAGCTGCAGCAGTTTGGGTGAAGCTGCAATATTCTGGGTGAAGCCGCAGTTGTTGGTTGGAGCCGCAACAGCGAACAGATGGTCAACCTCAACGACAGTCTGGTGGCAACCCGCAATTGCAGTCCGATAGCTTGCATCAGCTGCAATCTGATATGTAGCCGCAACTGCGGTCTGGTGGCAACCCGCAGTTGCAGTCTGACAGCCTGTTCCAGTAGTCTTCCATGGAAGTTAGGCGACTTTCCTAGTTACCACTTAGTGTTCTGTTATTTATTGTATAGTGGATGGTTTGACTATGTCAAACCGCGTCGTCCGTCCGACTTGTATTTAGTCCCACATCAGTTGTTGTATTCTCTCATCTCCCCCTATTTCTATAAATAAGGGGGCATACCTATGTAATGATTATCATTTTGGAGTAATAAAATTTGCCTTTATTTTGCTCTTTTTCACATGGTATCAGAGCTATTCGGTTCTTTGCTCCTATTCGCACGACTTATATTCTGTCCCTGCAGTTTCCCTCCATTCCCTCCCTTGCTTTTATTTTTGTTCGTGCGATTTCTCTCTGAATCCTATTCTATTTCAGCTTGTGCCCTTGTTGGTCACGCGGTTTCCTTGTGTGCATGCTCTCTTTGCTTCTCCTCTTTTCTTTTCTCTTCTCGCTGCAGCTTCTCTAACTACTGCGGGCTCTGTATCTTGGTCACGGCTAATTTTGTTGCCGCCGGTGTGTTGTCACCTTGACCGTGCGGTCTTTTATCTTCTTGCTTCTTGTCTGACCGCACAGTTTATCTTCTCTGTTGAGGTCTCCGCAGTTTGGTCGCGGCATCTTTCCTTCCACTGGTGTGTTGACACCAAGACCATATGGTCTCTCCTCTTGTTCGCACGGTTTGTTTGCATTGTTTGTTCGTGCGGTTTGTTTTGTGAAACCGTGCGGTTTCTATCTATTTTATATGGACACTCCTTCTTTTTCTACTCTCTATGTTCCTCCTTCTATTTCTACTTCTTCCTTCTCTGCTTCTAGTAATTTGGGCACTGCTTCAAAGCTTACGGGTCCAAATTATCCTGACTTGAGTGTATCCTTCATTTTTCTCTTGCATTCTCAGCGCAAACATCATCATTTGATTGATGACCCTCCTCCTTCTAGATCTGTTTCTTTTGATGATTGAGATGTTTTTGATGCGTTTGTACAGACTTGGTTGGCCAACAGTTTATCCGACGAGTGTCTGCTTGTCATCCGACATAATCCAACGATCAAGGTTGTCTGGAATCATCTTGCCGCCTTATATTCAAAGGGAGCCCAAACTGCGTGCATTTATACTCTGTATGCCGATATTTTCGCTCGACCAGAAATGACTCCTGCTTTTGCTTATCAGGAGGTTCAGACTCTTGGTGCTAAACTTCTTCAGCACCACCCTTTTTCTGTGGATTTGGCTGAGCAACACCGACATTTTCAGGAGCTTCTGGTTGTTTGCTATTTTCTTCATCTGTCGGATTCTTATGATATGATCCGCCAACAAATTCTTGGAGAGGCGGATACTCCGACTCTAGATGCTACTGCTGCTATGATATCTGTTGTTACTACTCTTCTTTAGCGTCCTTTGCTCTCCTCTCAGTCTCCGTCTCCTGATCTTGTTGCTCATCCAGCTCGTAATGACATCTCTGGTGGTCGTATTGGTGGCCGTGGTGGTGTACGTGGTTACTCCAAGCATCTTTGTTCTCATTGTGGCCGACTTGGTCCCTTGGTTGATCGGTGTTGGACAAAGTATCCGCATCTTCATCCAACATCAGCTGATTCCTCCAAGACATCCACGTCTTCTCTTATTACTTCTGAAACTGCTCAGTTGGCTACTACGAGTAGGTGGCTTATTGATTCTAGTGCTACAAATCATATGACCGGAAAATTCTCGCATTTTCTCTTATCTTGACAAGAGCAACCGATTACCTTCAGTTCTTATTGCGGATGGTTCTCCTTCTCTGGTCTGTGGGTCTGGCACTATGCATATTACTCATTCTCTTCAGCTGCAGGACACCGTTTATGTCCTGAATTTTTCGTACAACCTTCTTTCTGTTACTGCTCTTTATAAACAGTTGCAGTGTCAAGCTATTTTACTGCATCTACTTGTGCTTTTTAGATTCCTCATTCCAAGGAGGTGATTGCTACTGGGACTGAGAGCGGCAGCTTGTTTTACCTTGATACTACTTATGCTTTTTCTGCCTCTTCTTCTCTGCTTCAGTGACATCTTTGCCTTGGGCATCCTCCTCCTCGAATTCTTTATCAGCTTCTGCCAGATTTACCTCGCGGCGATTCTACTCTGGATTGTGAAGCTTGTCAGTTTGGCAAGCATCACCGACTTTCTTTTCCTGCTATGCATGGACGCAGTTCTTCTCGTCCTTTTGATTTGGTTCATTCCGATGTTTGGGGTCCTGCTCTCCTTCAAACTGTTGGTAGGGGTAGTTTGTATTTTGTTTCATTTATAGATGATTTTTCCAGGTGTACATGGTTATATTTGTTACGCAAATGCTCTGAGAATTTCTCAATTTTTTCTGCTTTTTATACTAAAATTCATACACAATTTGATACCCCTATTAAAACTCTTCGTACTGATAATGCTAAGGAAAATCTTAGTAATCAATTTACTTCATTTTGTTTGGATCATGGCATGGTCCATCAAACTACTTGCCCTTAAACTTCCCAATAGAATGGTGTTGTTGAACGTAAGAATCATCATCTTTTGGATGTGACTCATAGTCTTCTTACTCATATGCATGTTCCCCGGTCTTATTGGGGTCATGTAGTTCTTCTTTCATATTTTCTCATTAATCGAGTTCCGTATTCGGTTCTTAATGGAAAAACTCCCTTTTCTATTCTCTATCCTGATGGGATACTCTGTCCGTTACCTCTTCGTGTCTTTAGTTGCACAATGTCTGTTCACTCTCCTACTTCTGGACGTGACAAACTCTCTCCTCATTCTATGAAGTGCATCTTTTTGGGCTATTGTTCGACACAGAAAGGTATCGCTGTTTTGACCCTGTTCTTCAGAGACAGTATGTGTCGACAGATATTACTTTCTTTGAGGATTCTCCCTTCTTTTCTTCTCCCTCTCTTCCTTCTTCTTTTAATGGTTCTTCTTATTCTCCCGAGATACCGACACCTCTTCCGGAGCATGCCCTGCTTTATTCTTCTCCTATTTCTGATTATTCTCCTTCTAACTCTTCTACTGTCCATGCTTCTTCTCCTGAGCAACTACAACCAGCTCCCAGGACAGTAGTCTCTTCTTTGGATGGGGTTGATATAGTAGACAGGTCAGATCTGGATCTTCTGATTGTTCTTTGGAAAGGTGTTCGCTCCCGCACTCAGCATCCTCTTCAGGTTGTGGTCTCTTATGCTCAGCTCTCTCCTTCATCTAGGAGCCTTGATCTAGCTCTCTCGGCTAATGTTGTTCCTGTCTCGTATCAAGATGCTCTTGTTATCCCTCATTGAAAGGCTGATATGGATGAAGAGAAGCGTACTCTCACTGAACGGGATACTTGGACTCTTGTTCCTACACCTCCATGTACTGATGTGGTTGGCTGTCACTGGGCCTTTGCCATTAGGTTTCTAATTAATGGATCTACTGATTGTTACAAGGCCCGACTTGTTGCCAAAGGTTTTACGCAGACTTATGGTGTGGATTTCTTTGATACTTTCTCTCCTGTGACAAGGATTACTACGATCTGTGTGCTCTTTTCAGTGGGCGTCAACAAAGACTGGGAAATGTCTCAGCTAGATGTGAAGAATGTCTTTCTTTATGGTGATTTACAAGAAACTGTCTATATGGAGCAACCTCCTGGGTATGTTGCTCAGAGGGAGTCTCAGGTCTGTAAACTGCGAATTGCAATCTACGGTCTTAAGCAAAGTCTCAGGGCCTGGTTTTATAAGTTCAATGAGGTCATTTTGTTGGTTGGGTTTGCTCGAAGTGCTACAGATCACTCGTTATCCATTCGCAATACATCGGCCAGTCTTGTTGTCTTTGTTGTTTATGTGGATGATATTCTTCTCACAGAGGATGATAGAGAAGGTGTGGATATGACAAAGAAACATCTTCTTAAGCATTTTGTTACTAAAGATATGGGATCTTCATAATATTTCTTGGGCATTGAAATATCTAGGAAACCGGGGTTTATTGTTCTTTCACAGAGAAAGTATGCCTTGGAACTCTTAAAAGAGACAGGCCTCCTTGTGTCTAAACCTGCTAGTTCTCCGATGTCAATTGGAGATGACAAGTGTTGAAGTGAGGACTCACCTCTTCTTAAGGATGTCACCGGGTACAGACGGCTTGTGGGGAAACTTATTTATCTAACAGTCACAAGACCAAATATTTGTTATGCATTAGGAGGAGTGAGTCAGTTTATGCAAGCTCTTAAGGAGTGTCATTTGTAGTCGATAATGAAGATTCTAGAGTATGTGAAAGGTGCTGTAGGGAAAGGACTTCTGTTTCAGAAAAAGGAGCATTTGAAAGTTAAAGCATATTCTGATGCGAGCTATACAGATGATAAGGAAGATAGGAAGTCCACATCTGGGTTCTATACTTTTATTGGCAGGAATTTGGTTAGCTGGAAGAGCAAGAAACAAGATATTGTCTCCAAGTCAGGCGCAAAAACTGAGTATAAGAGCATGGCTCTAACTACTTATGAGCTAAAGTGGTTACGGACACTTATGCTTTATTTTGGAGAGCTTTATGATCATTCTCTGCCAATGTTCTGTGACAATAAGACAGCCATATATATTTCGAAGAATCCTTTCTTTCATGAGAGGATGAAGCATATCAAGGTTGATTGCTACTTTATTAGAGAGGAGATTTTGAAGAATCAGATTTGCACTCTGTTTGTTACCTCAGAGAGAGAACTAATTGATTTCTTCACCAAGCCAGTTACTCCTTCTGAGGAGGTTTGTAGCAAGTTAGGCATGGTAGATATATATGCTCCAGCTTGAGGGGGAATGTTGGAGCTTGAGGAGACCGAGTGGACTTACGTCAAATCTCAACGGTCTATCTATCTCAGCGACCTAGTGGTTTAGTCCAGCGGTCTGATGGTAAACCTCGACTTGCGGTTAGGTGGACGGTATTAGTGGTGGTCTGAGGGATAGCCATAACAATGGTCTGTCGGTTAGCCGTTGTGGTCTGACTAAAGCCACAATGGTCTGGCAGAGTGTCGCAGCAACGGCTTGTTGGTTAGCCGTAGCAGTCTGGGTGAAGCCATAGTAGTCCGGGTGAAGCCAAAACAGTCTGGTTGGAGACGCAGCAGCGGACAGATGGTCAACTTCAATGGTAGTCTGGTGACAACCTGCAGTTGCAGTCCGATAGCTAGCAGCAGCTGTGGTCTGATATATAGCCGCAACTGCGGTCTGGTGGCAACCCGCAGTTGCGGTCTTGCGGCCTGTTCCAGCGGTCTTCCCTGGCAGTTAGACGACTTTAATAGTTGTAGCTTAGTGTTCTATTATTTGTTGTATAGTGGGTGGTTTGACCATATCAAACCATGTAGAACGCCTGACTTGTATTTAGTCTCACATCGGTTGTTATATTCTCTCATCTCCCCCGATTTCTATAAATAAGGGGGCATACCTATGTAATGATTATATTTTTGGAGCAATAAAATTTTCCTTTATTTAGCTCTTTTTCACAAAATTATAGGAACACGAAGGTTCCTCAAACATGTGTATTTTTATTCCTAAGTGGACATTCATGGGTTCTTTCATGTTATAACGATAATGCACATACATGTGCTATGAGGACCTTGACCATCCTGGCTCACCAGCACTGCTATTCGTCCCAGACCCTCATCATAAACTATAGTCCGTGCCACCCTAACCCCTCTCTATGCCCCTTCGACCACGACAGGTTGTTGGAAACCGTAGAGTGAAGACCCTGACCAGCCTAGCTCACCAGCGCTGTTATTCGTACGAGGTCCCACAGACTGCAATCCTCCCTTAGATGAGAACTGATCTGGTTAAGCGCCCCTACGGGGACTTCCAAGAGATAACCCATCCCAGAATTGCTCCAGTCTGAGCATGCTTAACTATGAAGTTCTTTCCCTTCTCGTCACAAATTGAGTTGTAGCTCAATTGGTGATGAGAAGTGAAGAACTTCACTGTTAAGCGTGCTCGGTCGGAAGAAATTCTAGGATGGGTGACCTTCTAGGAAGTCCCCGTAGGGGCGTTTAACGCTTTGCTGGCCGGAGATGCGCCAAGCTCTCTGATATTACATGGTGGTTCCCGCCTAACTCAACCCCAACTCGGTCTCCATCCTTGTAGCATTCATTTGCTATATGCGGGACGAGCGAATAGAATTCAACCTGCCTATTTTTCAGAAGCTATTCATCTTCCGGGTCAAGAACGGAGGGATAGTATTCTTCTCTGAGCAGCTGCTCAAGACTTGCAGCCTCGCCAACAAGCACCATCATTAGAGCGAGAAGTTCGTCTACATCTCGGGCGACTTTGGCAACGTTCCTCTTGAGCCAGTCCAGTATGACGACGCGGCCTATAAGCCACGCGCTCTAAGGGTCGCGCGAGAGCGCCATCCTCGAGTTCTTTGGGACCAAGGACTTCGACGTCTAGTTTATTAGACGGGACCTTGATTCCCTTCAGCCTGTACCTCCTGGCGTAGGTTTTCTCCTAACCTGGCCATGCAATTATATAATTTAAGATGTAGAGCTAACCGTTGTTGATCTCGCAGGCGAGCGAGAAATCCCCCTCCACCAACCATTTGATGAGTCCAGGACTCTTGCCGACCCCCTGGCTCTCGCGAAATTCACCGCACTCGCTTACTGACATGAATCGGCTCCCCCCTCCAAACCTAGCGCTTGGAAGAGAAAACCCAACGCCCTCTCCCCCACCCCTTTCAAGATACCCAGGCCAACTGCTGCAAAAAAGGGTAAGTCCGTGTCGGCATCTCCCGCCCGATCTTTTGCCGAGATCCCATCCATAGCAAGCAAGGTGACTACTACTGTTGAGGCCGCCACCAAGGCTCCTGCCGAGAACCTATGAGCCATAGGTGGGGCTGATGACGAGAGGGCAGCCGCCGAGACTTCTGTCCAAGTTCCTTCCAAGTAGATGCTGAGAGGGCATCGGAACTTCAGCTTTGGCCACCAGTTCCTCGATGCGGAGGGGAAACCCTTGATTTGGTTGGATCATGAAGCTAACTGGGACTCCATTTCCACCCTCCTTCCCAGCTTGACAGAGCAGGATGAAGTCACCGGCGACACTTTTGCGCTGGGCTATGGTCTCTATAGCCGAGAATACGTCGACGTGTTTGACCGGTCTCCCACCCGGCTGCTTGCCTACGACTCCATCCGGGCCGTCAATAGTTGGGATAGAAGTCACTGGCGAGTATGAACAAATGGTCAAGGGGCGGACTCAATAGTTGTTTTTAGAATAGGTAGGTTAAGAATATACGTCGAATTCGTCGAGTATCATCATTGATACACGACGAATTCGTCGAGTATACTTACTAATACATATCGAATTCGTCGTATATACTTAGGGTAAATTCATTGGAATTGTAAAAAATCTGTTCAGTAAAATTCGCTAAGTATCATTGTGCATACTTGCCGAATTCATTGTATGTATCTAACGGTACTCGCCGAATTCATCGAATATGCTAAGTGATACATGCCGAATTCGTCGAGTCCAGTCGACACTACTTCTCATGATTTTACCAAGTCTAATTTGTCGAATATCAAATCATTGAGTGTGTTGAGTTAACTTGATGATATTCGACGAATGCAGCTTATGGCATTGAGTGAGAAGAAAGCGTTGAGTGCGTCGAGTCAGTTCACTTATACTCAACGAATTCGTCGAGTATGCTAGGTGATACTCAACGAATTCGTCAAGTATGCTAGGTGATACTCAACGAATTCATTGAGTATGACTCGTCACCAAGGAGTTGAGTGACCAGCCGGCCTGTGATGTTTTGTCTTAGTCTTTTTCATCGTATATCAAAATTTATTCGACGAGTATCATTATGATACTCGACGAATTTGACTTAGGTCATTTTTCCGAAAAAATATCTTCCTCCTGTCACGGGTTCGGTCGGCGATGTAATCTATTGGGGCTGAGTTCACTATTTGAACCGACAGTTGTGTCATGTGTGTGCGGAGTGTACGTGTGTTGTAGCTGTAAACTACTTCTGCATAGTAGAAACCGCTCTCAGTTAACAGTGCAACTATTGTCCTAAGAGCAGGAGTATATTAGTTGATGTCTTGTGGGAAATTGAATGAATGAATTGAAAAGTAAGAAAGAAAATGGCGAATTCATTGATGATACTTCGTCCCACTCCAAGTCAAGGCTCGATGATGTTTTTATTCGACGTATATGCCAAAAACAGAAAAGGAAGAAAGAAAAACAAAGCAACAAATTATAAAAACTAAAGCAAAGAAGAAACGCAATATGAACAAATAGAAAAGGGCATTTATCTCCTATCTCTCTCTCCAAAAACTCACACTACTGTGTTCCCCAGCAACGGCGCCAAGAACTTGATGCGGTCTACGATAAGTGTACCAGTCGCACAAGTAATATAAAATGGGCGAATTTTCTTAAGTATCAATCTCTCAAGGAACACAGTAAGGTGGAGTTAATTTTAAGGAGGACTTGAGATTGAAGTCCTTAGGTTAGAGTTTACGACAGGAGTTTTGATTGTTGCGGAAAAAGAAATAAAACACTAATAAACAACTCCTATGCAATGTCGCTATGCAATTCTTCGCTAGGTGGATGGAAAACTACACGGGCCGATATGCACCGAATCGCTAGGTTGGATGGACGAGTAGGCTTGCAGATGAGGTGGTGAGAACGGTGGAATGAGGGTCGTGAGCACCTCTTCGCTACGCACGCCACTAGCAATTTTTAGTGCGACAATGTGTGGTGAAGGATGGATAATGGTGCACCTCAAGAAAATAACGCAAATATAAAATCACATAGATATGATTATCAAATTAAACACACTTCATCAAATACAAAGAGATCAACTACACTATCAACAACAAGAGAAGAAGAGAGTGCAAAATCGATCTAATCCAAAGTCTTACTGGGGATTCACGGAAGGAATCGTCGGGTGGTCAATCCGCGTCCTAGCACGGTCCTAAATTGCATCCGGGGTAGATGAGGATGTCACTAACTCCCAATGGACCCGTCTTCTTTGTGTCACAATCCGGGGGAGGAAGACACAAACTTCTCCTAGCTTGATGGAGAAAGCGAGGTCAAACTCTTCTTGAAGCTCAAGGATGAAGGAGGATGCCGAAAGGAAGCTCCGTCTTGGATTTGGCGTTGAAAGCTTGTCCGGAGTCCCTCACTACGGTGAAGAATGAAGGGAAACGACAGAACCCTTCCTCGAAGACGAAAATGGTGGAAAAATGTCGATGATCCCGGATAAGGGAGGAACCTGCAAATTTATAGATAGCAGAAATAACAATGCACACGATCAGTGGCGCACGATCGGTGATCGTGTGCACTGAGTCCTGTGATCGTGTGATGAGCAATGGCAGAAATCATGAAGAAATGAGATAACGTGCACGAGCAGTGGTGCACGACCGAAGGTCGTGCACATAATGTCTAATGGTCGTGCGATTACCCCAGACAAAACTCCAAAAAAAGGAATAAATGCGCATGAGCAATGGCGTACGATCGCTGGTCGTGTGCACTATGTCTAATGCTCGTGTGAATGCCCCAGACAGAACTTGGAAAATGGAGAATAGTGCACACGATCAGTGGCTCACGACCAGTGGTCGTGCGCTATAGGTCCAATGATCATACGTTATAGATCTTGTACTGTTTGGGTTCAACGAACAGGCCGCGCATGACCAACGGTCGTGCGCTAAGGAGTCCACTGACCGTGTGCGTGTAAAATCGCACGATCAGTGGCCCTTAGGCAGAAAGCGATCACAAACAATCCTGGAACAATCACACAACCTTTGCGCCTACAGGGAAAATAGTAGAGCCACCGAAACGGGCATACCACATTCTCCATACACAGAAAAACACACCAAGTAGGGCAAAAGAACAAGAACTACGAAATCGCACAGAAAACGGGCCAAAAGTGCACCTCCTATGGAAATAAAGATTAGATGAAATTTATACAATAACGAACTAAAAGTGAAGTGCGTGTGAAAGAAAACTAGCCCAAATGAGTCCGAAAATCAGTATATAAATAGGACTCATCACACCCCAGACTTACCTATTTTCGCGTCCCGAGCAAACAAAATCAATGTAGATAGGGAAAATGAATTATCTAACATAGAAATTGAGATACGGAGTACCATGCGAACTCACATGCTTGCGCGCATAAAAATATAATAGAGGAAATTTCTAAGTTTACAAAATAGTTTATACTTTTCACAATGCGTATCAATATTTTATTACTACTCAAAAAATGAATCACGGTGAATCTTACGGTCACGCACAGCGAGAAAGTAGGCAAACTACTAAGGTGAGCTTTGCTAAAGATCGGGGCTTAGGATCACCTCCAAAGAAATCCATGAATGTCGGGGACCATACGCTTGCCCTTTCACACTCTCTCCACGGTACTAGTACAACTCAAGCGTGAATCCGTATGACTTAGGATAAGAGATGGGGCTTGGGTTTCAGTGAGGTAAACAAAGATAAATAAGAAGGCTATACACCTAATCCAAATGAGCTAGCATAAAAAAAAATCTATCCGCTAACCAAAATACATGCGGGTACCCCACACCCCCAGACTTAAATTTTAAAATATGGTGTGTGTGCACCACCTACTCCAAATACAATCTCATCTCAAATAGAATTTCAATTATACTTTTTCTTTTCACTTTCCTTTTTCAATATTAATTTTTATATATTTTTTCAATTAAGCTTTTTATTTTAACAATTCAGCAAATAAAAACTTTGGAGCACATCCACACATTCACAAAGAATATCATCACATCAACACCCCAAAATGAAAATGCAAAACACGAAAGTTCAACTTGGGTGGGCGACTAGGATCGGCTATGAGGATTTGGTGAAATAATGGTGGAGCTAAATCAAAAAAAAGGGGTAGGCACAACAGGGCTAGCGAGGATAAGACGTTAGGAATGGTACAAATCTCAACCGGGCCAAAATGATGGCCTACATCACGCTCACTCTTGACTAACCATGCACAAATGCTTCGAGAGTAGCTTGGGGCAAATTCTTAGCCACCGAGAAAGATGATCCTTCTTCCTGACTCGAGCAAAATGAGTCTAATGACGGCTACACACATCCCTACACTATCGTTCGATTCACACCGGATTCACCAATTTTTGAGTAGAATAAATAGTATTTACGCAATTAGAAAAAATATAAAACTATAAGCATACAGAAAAATTAAATCAACTCAAATTTCTACACTAGACGAGAGCACTCGACTAGGAGCACTGCATGAGTCAACATTTTACTCTGTCTCACAATCCTATGCCAACACAACAATTTTCCCAATCATACAAAAGAAATGAGTTTAACTCACATCACGCTAATAGCCAAGTACACCCTCATGTGGGTGCAGTGGTGTGCGATGCAATGAACTAATCAAAATAAAATAATAAAAGCTTCTAGTATGCAAATGAAATGTGCGCGTGCAGAAGGTAACAAATACTGGCTCTCCCCCAAACTTAAACTAAGCTACACATCATATGATACTGAAATTAAAATCAGATACAGATAAATGAAGATGTTACCCAATGCTCAGGCAGTGAGCATACTAGAAGATGCGTGAAAAACAAATGCAGATCTGCCAAACGAAGATCACAACCCCGCCAATGCGAATTTTCCATGAATACCTGCAAGGGTGAGCTCCGCAAAAACAAAAAATAGACAAAATACAAAGAAATACTAAAACTAAGATAGACATGAAAAATAAAAATACAGAAAATGTAAGATAACTACTAGGGTTATTGTCCTCCCAACAAGACTTATTAAATTTTATACATTTCTAGCTAATGGGCCTGTGAAAAGAAAAGTGCACAAGTAACTGTTCCATTATCTGTTTCGGTAACGAGTACCGATACGGCGATAAAAAAGTTACCCCTCTACCTAAATAATAATACCTGCCCAACACAGGTAGAGGAAATAAGAAGTAAGAAGGGGAGGAGCGATGGTCCTCACTCATCTCACCACAAAATAAATCCTTGCCTAGCAAGGCGTTATCCACCATAGGTTCGTAGGAGGTGATCGAGATGGCAGGGACTTCTACTGCGAAGGAGTTAGAAACCTTCTCGCACTGGCAGATGCACTTGTCGTCGGCATGAGCACAAGGCTCATCGTCATCTCAACGCACCCATGGAGACTTAGCCTGTACATGCTCAAATAATGAAGGGGGGTCAAGTAATAAATAAGAGGAAAAACTAAACCACGCATAATATGGGAGAGTGATCTCGGTATCACCCTCAGCAGGATCTTCCTGCGGGCCGAGCTTGGTGCATCTCCCGGGATGGGTAACCTCACTCAATGCTTTTTACCTTAGCAAAATATTCCTGCTTCTCTAGCATTTGAAGCGTTGAGTGAACATGCCTCACTCAATGCTTTTTGTCTTAGCAAAATCTTTCTGCAACTTCAGCATTGAGAGCGTTAAGTGAGCAAGCCTCACTCAATGCTTTTTTGCCTTAGCCAACATTCTAAAATTAGTTCGACGAACAGAACTGAGTTCGACGAATGGTGAGCTCAGCTCAACGAACTCTGAACTTAGTTCAATGAATTTTGAACTAAGTTTGACTAACTCAGAATCTCAAGTTATGAGAGTAGCTCGACGAATGTGGGGCTTAGTTCGACGAACTATGAACTTAGTTCAACTTACAACATTTTTACTGTATGGCGTTGAGTGTGTCTTCATCACTCAACGCCAACCTCCTTAGCCATATTTCTGCCTTTTGCAGCATGGCGTTGAGTGAGTTGAGTTCACTTAACGCCTGTGGACTTAGCCACTTTTTAGCTTATTTCAATATAGGCTCTGATTGACTCAGCCCGCCTTACTCTGAACTGAGTTCAACAAATGATGAACTGAGCTCGACGAACTCTGAACTTAGTTCGATGAATTCTGAACTGAGCTCGACTCACAGTATTTTGTTGTATGGCGTTGAGTGTGTCTTTATCACTCAACGCCTATGGACTTAGTCATATTCTAAGCTTGTCACTGCTTTGGCTTTGACTGAATAGGCTTTACTCAGAGCTATAAGTCATCTGGCATTGAGTGAATTAATCTTCACTCAATTCCTGTGGACTTGGACAGTTATCTGTCTTTCCACCACTTAGGTAAGAACTTACCTGTCTTAGCCACTTTGGCTACCTGTCCCATCATTGCTTATCAGGACAAACTGCTATCATTAATCTTAAACACAAGTTAGATCACAATATGTGTATATATTGTTTCTTGTCCTTCTTAACATTCAGGGCATTGGGATAATTGGACCCAACAATCTCCCCCTATTTGAAGAAGTCAAAACCTAAGACAATGTAGACACTAACATATTTATGTTATATATATACATAACACATCGTCACAACATAATTCAGATAAATCATAGACATATCAAATAATATAGAAGATAAGTCAAAATCATAGTAAATGATAAGTACGACAGATCATGATTATAACAAATGGTTGTTCTATATAATCATATAGGGAATAAATGTTTAAGTAAGTTAAACAAAGTGTTTTATCCCTAGCCCTATAAGCAGAACCTAAAACATTTTAAGTTTCAGGTTCCCTTATCATAATCTCACTGCCTCTGGATTTCTTTGTCGGCTTGTCTTCAGGTCCAGCTATCTTCTTTCCCTTATTATTAGCTTCATCAGCAACCTTAGCCTTAGTAGCTCCAGCTTCAACTTTATCCTTTTGTCTCTCAAAATAGCTGAAGGGATTGCAGAAGTATTTCGATGATTCCACAACATCAGGAGTGAAGAGATTTGCCTTTTTGTTCCTCCAGAAAATCCTTCTTTTTGTGTCTCTCTTTTCCATCTTATCCCATTCAGTCTTTCTATACCATTTACCTTTTCTGATTTCTTATTTTGGACCTGATCCCAAGCAAGCAAGATGATTGATCTGGACTCTGGGTTCCATTGCCCGAAATCAGGTCATTTTTCCATTTCTTCTCTATATTTTCTCTTTCTCATCCTGACTTCTTCTTCTGATTCAGTAGTTTCAACAGTCATCTCTCTTGTCTGTAGTACCTGGTCTACAGTAGGGCTGAAAGAGGGAATTTTAGCTGTAGTAGGCTGCACTCCCCACTGATTACCAGCACTATCATGATCTTCTATATACATCACACACTCTTGATTATCTTGAGCAAGTTCTCTGTTCAAAGTTTGTAGTACTTGAGCAGGCATCATTGGGATATTGTCATATTGTACTGGCTCTAATCCCAATGAGCCTCTCACAATATTTGTTGCCCAGACCATGTTTTTAGTAGTTGTCCTTATGGCTTCTCTCTCACCCCCTTTTTGGCTTCTTCAATTAGAGTATTGTTCTGGGAGCTTCTTGCTTTGCCTCTTTCTACTTCTAGGTAGTTTACTTTAGCAGTGACATGGTTCTTGACTTCCAACATGTGGTCATCAAGCATCTTGTTGCAGGCATCCATTTTTGTGAAGATTTCACCGTTTTGTTCACTTCTCAGAATCTCAACATTTTCAAGGATTGTCATACTATTCTTGGATTGAATCTTTTGATTTTCTATGATAACAACAATGTTCTGGCCTGATAGATCCAGCTTCTCAATTGTAAAGTCTACAGCTCCAACAGCTCTTGTGAAGAATTTTACTATTTCTCCTTTCAGCAGATTCATTTCAAACCTTATAGATTTGATCTCAGCTGCAAAATCATTTCTAACATCTTTAAGGGAATCATCCACATAATTTTGTAGTGCCCTCCTTTGCTCATCCAGCAAACCCTTTAGCTGGGCCAAGAAGTTGGTGGCAGCTGATCAACTTTGGTAGATGTGCCCTCATTCAGAGCTTCTTGTAAAAGCATGCTCCCAGTTTATTGAGCTGTCATTTTCAGGATACGGTGAGAAGTAAGCTTTCTCATGACTGTAATCCTCTTTCTCAGATTCTGAGGAAACTAAATCATGTACTTCATGAGCAGAAAGATCAGATGGTATCTCCCCCTCAACCTCTGCCATGCTTTCATTAGCATGTAGATCAGCAACAACAATAGCAACCTCTATTGGAAGAACCTTTAGTTGCTCCCCTACAAATAATGTATCATGCATTATCACTTGCATCAGTTGCTCCCCCTCAATTTAAGCATTCCTTCCCTCAGCACTTGGAATTTCCAAGACTTTATCCTGTAGTGACTCATCTTCAGACATAACAGTCTCTTTGTCTGAGGCAACTTTTATCTCCCCCTCACTCTGAGGCTTAGGAGCATTATCATTATTAAACATAGGCATATGCCTATATACATCTTCCAATCTGGAGGCATCTTCCTCCATTTCTGCAGATATTTTGTTAAAAATTTCCTTTGTTATTTGCCCAGCATCCTTGGCTGAAGGCAAAACATCTCCTTCCTCTCCAGCAGATCCAGCTAACTCAGTAGCAGTCACATTCACTTACGGAACAGTATCTGACTCTAGTCTGCTCACACAACTATGAGGGGTAAGATCAGAAGAGACAGATACCTGAATATTTATGTCCCTCCTAGACTCTTCACCAGATGATGATAGATTAGGATTATGAGGCTCTTCTTCCTCAGATGAGCTGCTAGAGGAGATAGGCTCAGTAGCAGTAATTCTCTATCCTTTCCTTTCCACAGCTTCTGAACCATGGGGCTAAAGGACCCTATCCCATCTCTCAAGCATCCTGATGTTCATCCTTCTCATGTGGTGTATTCTTGCACCAAGTTTCAGATTCAAAATTTTTGGGACTATTTCCCGCAGATATAGTGAAAGGATTCTCCCCAAATTTGGTTCAGCCATGCAGTCCACTATTCTCTCAAACACCACTCTTCCCCAATCAGTTCTCTTGGTTAGTATGACCCTAGCCATTAGTTCAAACATCCTTTTTGAGATTTTGTCATTGGAGCCTGTTTTGCATATCAGAGCTTTCCCGATGACATTAGCTAGAAACTTACCTCTCAGGTTAAGTTCTTTCCTTAAAAATGATCTAGAGGTGTGCTTATAAAGTCCACACCATTTCATTGTCGATTTTACATTGTCCAGTAATAACTCTTCTTCGTTCTCAGTTGCAGAGAGCTTTGGAAACTATAGAGCCTTGCTGAGCCTTCTGGGAGTTATCTTGATCTTCTTCCCGCTTATTATGGTCAAAATTTTACCAGCTGAAGCATCTGCTTTGGCATTGGCAAACAACTCCAGCACTTCCCTCTTCCACAGAAGACAGGGTTCCGTCAGGACGAAGGCTAGGTCAGATTTATGTAGAAGATTTAGCACTTGCTGAACTTCTTTCGGAGCATCAATGAATCCATTTCGAACCACCTCTGCTCCTTAGAAGAGGAAATCGTGTCCCTTGGGCGCCATTTCGCCGGAGAATTTGAGAATGCTAGCGAAAGTGGCTTTTCGTTGATTTAGCGAATGTAGGCGGGAGAGGATAAGGAATAGTGACTTGGCGTATTGCACAAACACTTCTATTTATAGGTATTCCTAAAAAGAAGACGAAAAGTCACTAATCCATATTTCTTATTTAATCTTGATCAATGACCAGGATTGAACCCCGACACATATCCGCAGTCCTTCTTTTCACCAATATTGTTGAGTAAGCTTGTTTTGCTTAACATCAATTTTCTTTTAGTAATTAAATTTTCAACTATCCCGTAACTGTGTTTGCCTAACTTGCAGAGGTAATATATACATACAGTACACATTCTAAAATATGTTCTATTGGGGTTCAATTAGACATAATTTCAATATCCTTACATTAATTTCAACAGAGAGTGTATTAGCCCCCAACCTCAATTGGCTAAACCAAATTTTGATACTTATCTAACCTAGTATTCCATATGTAATATGTCTTTGGGTATGTTGAGACAAGTTACATCTTGTGGTATGGTGAACATATGAGCCACTAACATATTTATTGAGAAGAGTTGTTTAGATTAATGTTTTTACATCTTCTTAGTCATTTGTTTCAATTACCCTATCTCATATATGTGTAATCAATTTTGAAATTAAAGAAGGGTGAATTCTACTTATCTCTGCTCAATAGACTTGAAGCCCATGCTGGATTCACAGCCTCTGAGCATACTAGCAACCTTGCTTTTGAACTTTAGCCTTTGATGTTTATCTGGCTTTCCTTTGTAAGCTCCCCCTTAATAATTACACTTGTCATTGACATCTTGAGCATGATGATAAGTTGAATTATCTCTTGTACCCAGACATGGGTCTGGTACATCTCTGTCCAAGGACCATAAATGATTATGGCAACTTGGACTAACCTGCAAAACAGAATTAACTTACCTTAAGAACCCAAGCTGACTTGGGTCCTAGGTTCTTGTTAGCTTAAAAATGCAAATGTCTACCTATAGGAGCTCTGTTAGGAAGACTTTCTCTTGTCCTTGGCACACAAAGGTTGTGTCAACAATCTATGGCAAAGTGGCCCAATTTGCCACAGCACTAGTACTCATGAATATTGTATCTTCTTTTCTGAGCAGGTCTGGCAGCATGGTTTACTACAGACTGAACAGAAGGAAGAGCAGCTTCCTTGTTCTAAATTCTCTTAGTCATAGTCTGACTGAGAGTGGGTATGTCATGAGAAGAGCTTGGTTTTTCACAAGGTTTATCAACAGCAGTTCTCTTTGCATATGACATGCTGTTGGTGCCCTTGGAAGATTCCAAGTCTTATATCTTGGTAGATTTACCCTTGGTCAGAGTGTGAGCAGGGAGATTTTGAGAAGAGGTCACTGCCTTGCTCAAGAGTGATCGAGCTGGTGCACTAAATACAAAAGGTCCAGAATGGGCCTTTTGCACTTTTTCATGGGGGGCCTTCTGAGCACTCAGTCCCATGTCCTTTATTCTTCTATTATAAGAGACATCTGTAGTCTTACAAGGAACATTCCCATTCCTCTAGTGACCATCCATAGGATCTTGTCCATACCTATTGGAAGGGAGAATTACCGTGTGAAAGGTATACTGAGGCCTGACAGGAACTTGGCCTCTTTTCTGAGATTTGATCACTTTAGAAATCCACTCAGATTCAGATCTTCCCTTGATAGAATCTATCTTAGAGAAGTTAGCCACAATTCTCCTCTCCCTATCAAGTTTCTCTTCAAGATTCTTGATAATATAGTCCTTGTATTTTAAGGACTCTACATGAATATCTACCATGATCTTCAGATGGGCTGCTTCCCTCTCTTTTAGACATAGCAATGATGAAGCTTCATCTTGTAGGGAAGCAGTATTTTGTAGGGAGGCACTTTACTCTGCTTGTTTCTTAACAAGAAGCTTGCTTTCCTTGAAAGCTCTTAGAAGGGCAGCATGATTGTCAATCAATTGATTGATATCATCATCTATCAAAGGACCCTCATCATCACTTGATGAGGAGACATAAAAATCTGTACAGGATTCATATCCTGACTCTAAGGATGAGTTAGATGGGGAATATACTTTATTTTGACCGGGTTGATCCTGACAAGATTCTCCTTCTAGTGTAGCTATTGGTCCATGACATCTACATTCACCTTCTTAAGCTTCATCCACCTCTGTGTCACTCTCTGAATGTGATAGAGGGTCCCTGATCCTTGCTCTTGCATCTGGGAGGACTTTGTCTTCCCCAAGAGCAGTCAACATCCCAATGATATTCTTTTCCTCTCTGTAGATTTGATGCTCCATAGAGTTCCACACCTTATGGTTCATCTTTGAACACATAAGTTTAACCGTTTAGTTATCCTTGGAGGTTAACTCAGACTGTTAGGTCCATTTTGAGTAACCTCCCTCTGATACCACTTAAAATTCTTTATTTCAAGGATAGCTAAATCACCTAGAGGGGGTGAATAGGTTTCTTAGTCCTTAGTGACTATCTTTTATTATCTTTTAGTTTGCTGCTTAAGTGTTTGGTTAATTTTTTATTTCAAGATGAGCTACCTGCACAAAGAAAACCAACACAACAGAGTACACAAAGATTTATAGTGGTTCCCCAATATTTTGGTACATCCACTCTCCTCCACCTTGCCAACTTCCTATTGGTCAAGTCCCAAACTCCTCCAAAATTCTCCTCAGAGCTTACACCTCAGGCCCTCAGCCTTACACTCAGTTCTCTTCAGAACCCTACCTAAAAACCACAAAGGTTCCTATCTCAGAGCCCTGCAGTGCTCCTACAGCTCAGTGGTCCTCAAACTACCTACCTCAGCCTTATCTCTAAGACCTACAGCTCAGGATTTTCAGCCCTACAACTTTAGGTACAAGGCCCTACTCTCAGAGTGCTGCAGCACTCCTACAACTCAGTACCCTTCCAGGTACCTACCTCAGTGCCCTTCCAGGCACCTACAGGTCAGTGAAAAACTTATCACCTACCTCTGGCCAAAAGGCCCTACAACTCAGATCTAGAAGGATCCTATAAGATGGAAATGGGTTGATGAGATTCTTGATTGAACACAAGAGTAATTTCTCTGTGATAATCAATCTTGGGTGAGTTAGACTCAGCCCCCCACTATGACACCATGAAAGTTTTCCTGTGTCAACTTTACTGGACTAAGTGCACCTTAGCCCCAATTATTTAATAGCAACGAGTTTATCCACTTGAGCTGGAAGTGACTTGCAGAATACTATTCTGCCTCTTTCTGAACTGAACCAAAGGTTCGGCTCTCTCTTTTTCACAACAACAATGATGTAGAAGCTTTGGCTTATGCTAGAAGCAACTTGTAGATCAGCTGCTTTGCTCTTTTTTGAACCGAGCTAACTGCTCAACTCTATCTTCTTCTTCACAGCTCATAAAGAGAATGTTCTTTAGAATGTATTGGCTGGATCTGTGAAGCACCTGCAAGAAGGGTTGGCCCTTGCTGCTATCTCTTTCTCAGAGAATCACACTGAGCTTGCTAGCTAATGCAGATGAAGATGGCACCAGCAATCTTGTTGTTGAAGATGTTGATCCCAATAGCTAACTTGCTCTTTGTATTGCTGACTTGAGCTTCGTGTTCTTCAGCTCCATAACAATGGAGAAGAAGAAGAACTTCTGTCACAGCTATCTCTTTCTATGTAGAGCATTTCCTTTTATTTATTGAAACCCAATGGCTCTTTTAGCAGTGGGTCCCACACATTTAATGATGGCTGCATTTTTGTTTTAACGCCTAACTGACATTTAGTAAGCCTGCGGCGCCTTTTGTCATGTACTGTGGCTTTGCCGCTAACAATTTGAATATTGTTGATTTTTTGACTTGCTGACATCAACACCTGAAGACTTAGTCAAAATTCAAACATCAGAAGTATAGGCGTTGAGTGAGTGAGCTTCACTCAATGCCAAAGTACTTAAAATAAAAATCTGTTTCTAGGCGTTGACAGCGTTGAGTGAGTGATGCACACTCAAAGCTTTTTGCCTTAACAATTTTTGCAGTCTTTTTTACATGCATGCCATTGAGAGCATTGATTGAATATACTTCACTCAACTCCTTGTACCTTAACCACATTCTGATTTTTAGGCGTTGAGAGCGTTGAGTGAACATCCCTCACTCAACGCTTTTTGCCTTAACAAAATCTTCATGCTTCTCTGGCGTTGAAAGCGTTGAGTGAACAAGCCTAACTAAACGCTTTTTTGCCTTAGATAAATCTTTCTGCAACTTCGGCGTTGAGAGCGTTGAGTGAGCAAGCCTCACTCAAAGCCTTTTGTCTTAGCCAAGATTCTGAACTTAGTTCGACGAACAAAACTGAGTTCAACGAATGGCGAGCTCAGCTCGACAAACTCTGAACTTAGTTCGACGAATTTTAAACTAAGTTCGACTAACTCATAATCTCAAGTTCTGAGAGTAGCTCGACGAATGCTGAGCTTAGTTCGACGAACTATGAACTGAGTTCAACTTACAGCCTTTTTGTTACATGGCGTTGAGTGTGTCTTTGTCACTCATCGCCAAACTACTTAGTCATATTTCTGCCATTAGCAGCATGGCATTGAGTGAGTTAACTTCACTCAACGCCTATGGACTTAGCCACTTTTCAGTTTATTTCAACATAGGCTTTGACTGACTCAGCCCGCCTTACTTTGAACAAAGTTCGACGAATGGTGAACTGAGCTCGATGAACTCTAAACTTAGTTCGACGAATTCTGAACTGAGCTCGCCTCACAGTATTTTGTTGTATGGCATTGAGTGTGTCTTCATCACTCAAAGACTATGGACTTAGCAACATTCTCAGCTTGCCACTGCTTTGGCTTTGACTGGATAGGCTTTACTCAGCACTGTAAGTCATTTAGCGTTGAGTGAATTTATCTTCACTCAATGCCTGTGGACTTGGACAGTTATCTGTCCATCCACCACTTAGGTAAAAACTTACCTGTCTTAGCCACCTAGGCTACCTATCTCATAATTGCTTATCAGGACAAACTACAATCATTAATCTTGAACACAAGTTAGATCACAACATGTGTATACATTGCTTGCTGGTCCTTCTTCAAATTAAGGATATTGGGATCAATGGACCCAACACATGTGATCACCACCCCTTAAAAGAATTTGCCCATAAATTCAAATAAGAAAGTCCGAAACCAGAAACTGATACCAAATTTTAACACCCCCATCCATTACATAGGATATAACAGAAGATCCGGCCGGAGCCTTGCGCCATATTATACGGACAGTTAGTAGAGTTATTTATTGAAACCATAATTCACAAATGCACATCTTAACTTAGAGTGCATTCTAGCAGATGTAATTTAAATTGTATTAAGAAATCAGTCATTTGTGTGTCCACTATACCAAATAGAAATGATAAGAACAATACACAGAAATAGTTATGACCTTAAGGCCATACAAGGTCTCCTCGAATAATATTGTTTTACATACTTCAGCACGCAGGCCGGTCACACATGAGTAATAAATGGAAACACACTTTTCTTTGTCTTTCGAGGGCCGTCTTAGCAACCTTGGGCTTTAGCCTGTTATTTCCCGCTCGGCACAGTTGCACCTGCACGAAGACATCCCACCCAAAAGGTGGCAAACAAGGCAACGGTTAGCATTAGCTGACCAAATTATAATAACTCCACCCCTCACTCGGGATGGCGGTGCTACTTCCCTGCAGGCATTTGCATATGTATACATTGGCAATTAGAACGTGCAACTTAAGCACCATTTTCCACAGACGTTAGCATGACCGTCCAACGCTCCGTGCTCTCAGGGCATATTATCGGTGTACCGGAATTACCCTGGGTCCTACCTCTGTTCTTAGCGATGGTTAGCATAATTTGAACATTTTTTAGTCTTTCCAGGCCGAAGCCAAAGACAACGCTGTTATGGTTACGACAAAATCAAGGTGATCCCCGTAAACCACACACTAACTCAATCCAAGTCGATCGACATTGGGTTGGGTATAGTTCAGCTCTTTCCCGGTGCTCAAATCGTTGGGCGCAACAAGCCACGATGCGAGTCAGCATCCCTTTTCCCATTCACAACAGTACATAACTCTTATATGTACCAAGGCTGGCTCTCACGGCCACCTTAGTTGGGCCCCTTGGGCTCTCGGGTCATCAAATTGGCCCACCGATCTCCAAGAGAATGGCCTCACAATCACAATGGCCTACAAGTCTCGAAGAAACAGGCCTCACAATCACGTTGGCTCCCAGGTCTCCACGAGACAGGCCTCACAAATAACTGCTCGTTGGGAGCCACCGCCCGCGGTAGTGCTACCGCCACGTGGTAGGGGACAGTCTATCGTTTATTCCCTTGAATGAGTGTTTTCCTGGAGACCTACTCTAGTACTCTCTCTGCAGCCATTTGCGCACCCCAAGACTCCAAGATTTATACACTGCCACGATGTCTTATCCGACATACAAACGATTATCACAAATCTAGACCAACTCATCCGGATGGGCTTCACATAGCATGCCTATTTCGTACTTCACTTTTGGAATCTAAATGCAAAGTTAACGAGGATACATGGATCAACCCATCGGTAGAATTGCTTCCATGAGTTTGTGGAGCGTCTACCCTCACATTCCAAAACAAAGGACTTCACGTGTCCAAGGAAGAGGAATGTTACCCTTGAAGTTTGTTTCGGCTCCATAGGAGAGAATCTAGTCGGATGGAAATTATAGCAACAGGCTTGCCCCCGTAAATCCAAACTTGGCTTGCGAATCAGGGCTCCGAAACTCCAACGATGGCAGGGTATCCTTCCTCTTCATCTTCCTACACTCTCCCTTCTCTCTAACCCTTAGAAAGAGAAAACCTTGGGATCAAATGAAAAAAAAATGCCATATCCGGCCTTTTACCGCCTGGGATGACACCCCACAGTCGGATCTTTTTTTAAAACTGATGAACAACCATGATTTACTCCAGATTTCGATTTACGAGACTTAATGCCGTGCGGTAGAAAGTTGTTGTCGCGCGGTAGCTCAAGCATTAGCTTTTCCCGCAAGCCACCATTCAAAACCTCCAATTACATGCTGACACATGTCTGCGTCATAGTTGCTCTGCTACCGCTCGGAAATATCTAACGATTGCTGGGCGATAGCTGGTTCGTCTCGTAACCGGCGTAGAAAGGACAAAAGCACAGCTACCGCCAGTGTTATCCCTACCGCTGGGCGGTAGCTCACCAAGAGCTTTGCTAAATAAATCAGCCTTACTACCGTCGCACGATAACAACCTATCACCGTGCGATAAACGATCAGTCGCGTCAACGCGACACTCTCAATGCATTGATGTTACCACTGCGCGGTATACTACCTCCACGCGATACCTTGCAGAGAGGTACTTTTGATAAAATAGCTTCGCTACCGCCAGTGTTAATCATACTGTCGGGTGATATCTCACAGAAGCCATTTCCCATCTCAGGAAACTTGGGGCATTATAAGAATGGAGGAGTGTCGTATAGCATCCGCATAGCGGTGTCATCTCCCCATCATCGTTGAGACAAGTTTAACGGCGGAACGAAGGGTATCTGCAACCAAACCACTTTCAACCAGCCTATCGGTTCACTCACACGGTAACCACTGCAATAATTGGCGGCTATCTTCAACAAAAATAGCGGGCAAGCGCGCTAAAGGTCTTCATTTTTGGTGCAATAACAAATACACACTGGACCACCATTGTTTGGCAAAGGAGAGTTCTTATGTCATAGAGCTATTCTCCGATAATGAAGAAACAAACACATACCCGTTCGGCGAAGACCAAGCCGAAGCCATACTAGAAGACGAGGACATAGAGGTAGTTCCCCACCTATCCATACATGCCCTTATAAACATCACTCAATACCATACCATGAAGGAAGCGGCTTCCTATCAAGGGTGCGATATTCAAATTCTGATTGATTTGGGATGTACGCACAATTTCATGGATGAGGACACAACCCGTCGATTACATTGTCTCTTAACTTTGATACCTTCGTTCAACGTAGCTATAACGATTGAGAGGAGGGTATCTAGCTCTAACAAAGTGGCGACATTCACTTGGAGGATGCAAGGGGTATTTTTCAGAGTAAATATGTTAATGATACCCCTCGGTGGGTGTGAGGTGGTTTTAAGGGTGCAATGGTTAGTACGTTGGGGTGATAAACTAGGAATTTGGCAACCTCCACATGGACTTCACAAGTCAAGGCCAAAAGATATCGCCTAGGGGAACAAAGACAATGTCAGGGACATGGATGAAGCAACATAGCTTTGAGAAGATGATCGCGAAAGAGGGGCAATTGAACTTGTTGTACCTATGCACCGTCTTCAAGGTTCAAGATCTGTTACTTGGTGAGGACAAAAGGGAATTCATGGCTGCTCAGTTGGAGCTCGGTGAGGACACCAAAATAGGCGAGGGTCGACCACTAGAAGAGGATAAACAATTGGATGGAGTGCTGACAGCTTTTGTCGGCACCTTCAAGGACCCCTCCGGATTACTATTGCATCGACAACATGTCCATTGCATCCCCCTGATCGAGGGGCATAGGACTGTCAATATGAGATTGTACCACTATACGCCACTACAAAAAGATGTGATATCGAAGATCGTGGATGAGATGCTATGCATGGGAATCATTAGGCCGAGTTGCAGCCTCTATGCATCATCTATGGTCCTCTTACAAAAAGGTGACAGAACGTGGAGGCTTTACATTAATTACCGCCAACTCAACTCACAAACAGTGAAAAACAAATTTCTGATTCCCATCATTGAAGAACTCATCGATGAGCTGCACGAGGCTATTTTATTCTCCAAGTTGAACATACGAGCGGGTTATCATCAGGTCTGAATGGCAAAAGAGGATATTTATAAGATGACATTCTGAACTCACCATGACCACTTTGAGTTTTTGTCATGCCTTTTGGCTTGACCAACGCGTCGTCGACATTCCAGAACCTAATGAACAAGATCTTCCAAGATCAACTTCAGAAATTCATCTTAGTATTTTTCGATGACATTGATTTTTAGTAAATCTTGGCAGGAGCACATGGAGCATCTCGCCTTTTCCTTGGAGACACTATGCCAACACAACTTATTACTCAAGCAAAGTAAGTGTACCTTCGAGCAACGGAAGGTACATTATTTGGGAAATATCATCTCACACGAAAGGGTGGCCACAGATCCAGAGAAGATTTGGGCTATGTTGGATTGGCCATCACTAAAGACGCTGAAGCTGGTGCGGAGCTTCTTAGGCCTCACCAGATACTACCGGAGATTTATTCAAGGCCACGATGTCATTACTAAGCCTCTAACGAAGTTACTCAAATCAGCCTACCTATAGTGACAGAATAAGCAGAACAAGCATTTAATTAGCTCAAGATGGTCGTGTGCCAACCACCCGTGCTATGCTTGCCCGATTTCACCAAGCCATTCGTGGTTGAATCAGATGTCTCTGACAAGAGAATAGGTGCAGTCCCTTGCAAAATGGCCGACCGATGGCCTATTTTATCAAGACGCTGGGCAAAAAAAATTTGATGCTCTTGGTATATGAGAAAGAACTACTTGTGGTGGTACTAGCGGTATAGCAGTGGCGACATTACATAATTGTCGGATCATTCGTCATCCGCACGGACCAACAAAGTCTGAAGTTTTTAGTGATAAAAAAATTGACGATGTCGGCACAACAAAAGTACTTGTCCAAGTTGTTGGGATACGACTACACCATTCAGTACAAGCAAGGAAAGGAAAAATTGTGCGCCAACGTGCTATACAGAAGGAAAGGGATGGAAGAGGCCGAGTTATGCGCCTTGGTCACAGTTACCTCAAATTTCCTATAGAAGCTTAAGGACTTGTGGCAATGCGACACCAAAATTCAGCACATCATTGCTCGTAAAATAGAGAATAACACCTATTTGTCAAAATACCAATGGGAGAGGGGATTGCTAAAGTGGAGAGGGCGGTTGGTGGTCGGGAACGATGTAACCATTAAGCTAAAATTGCAACAGATGTATCATGATAGTGAAAGGGGCGAACATTCAGGTATAACACCTGCATATCATTACCTACGCAAGTTGTTTTGGTGGAAGAAAATGAAGGTTGAGGTTTGCGACTACGTCTAACGCTGCACCATATGCCAACAATATAAGCCAGATAATTAGAAAGCAATGGGGCTGCTACAATCTCTTCTGATACCGGATAGGATTTCACAAGAAATATTATTGGATTTTGTGGAAGGGCTTCCTAAGAGTAATGGAAAGACAATGATATTGGTGGTCTTTGGTCGACTTAGTAGGCAAGCGCACTTCATATCCATACTCCATCTATATATGACTAAGACTCCGAGAGTGTAGCTCAAGTGTTTTTGGAATCCATTTTCAGATTGCACGGAATGCCCGAGTCGATCATTAGTGACTAGGACACCACCTTTGCGAGCTAGTTTTGTCAAGAACTTTTGTAGGTGCTGCTAGTCAAGTTGAAACTATCTACTGAGTACCACCCTCAAACTGATGGCCAGGCCAAAGTAGTGAATCTGTGCTTGGAAAATTAATTTCAATGTATATTCTTGGAACTAGTAATATAAAGAAGAGTAAGACGAGAGACTAACATCTAGGAAAATAAATTTGGATTCTTGTCAGGGCGGTCGACCATGGAAGCTATACATCTCTTAAGGAGACTCATTGGTAACTACTGGGAAAGAAAACAAGATCTGCATTTGCTGTTTATTGATCTTTAGAAGGATTATGATAGAGTTCCAAGAAAGATCTTATGGAGAGTCTTAAAAAAGAAAGGTGTAAATGTATCATCATATATTGACATAATTAAAGATACGTATACAAATTCAGTGACAAGGGTGAGGACATCTGGAAGATTAACACGGGAATTTCCTATCACTGTTGGCTTAAATTAATGTTCAGCTTTAAGCCCTTATATCTTTACCCTTATCTTAGATGAGCTCGCTGGACATATCCAACAAGCAATACCTTGGTGTTTATTGTTTGTGGATGATATTGTTTTGGTTGATGAGACACGCGAGGGTGAAAAAGCAAAACTTGAATCTTGGTGAGACACTTTTGAAAAGAAGATTTTTTAGGTTGAGCAGGGCAAAGACGGAGTATATGGAGCTTAAATTTAGCAGTACAAGAAGGACAAATGTTTGTTATTAAGTTGGGTTGTCAAAATATTTCATGTAGTGAGTGTTTTAAATATCTTGGATCGATAGTTCAAAAAGATGGAGGTATTGATAAAGATGTGACACAAAATCCAAGAGGGTTGGTTGAAGTGGAGAGGCACGTTAGGGATCTTATGTGATAGTAAAGTACCATTAAAAATTAAGGGCAAGTTTTACCGTACTACAATTAGACCAATGATGCTATATAGTTCAGATTATTGGGTAGTCTTGAGCAAAAATGAGAGTTGCGGAGATGAGAATGCTTAGATAGATGCATGAACATACGAAACTAGATTAAATTAGGAATGAATGTATTAGGTATAAGACAAGAGTTGCTCCAATTGTAGAGAAGATGGGAGAAGCTCGACTAAGATGGTTTGGACACGTACAAAGGAGACTATTAGAGACACATGTTTGTATTATGAGTATAACACTAAAAGGAGGGGTTAGATCTGATTACTCTAGGGGGGGGGTGAATAGAGTATTAAAACTTTTGGTTGTTTTAATTTTATATCAGAGTAAAATAGTGATACCATATAATAGAAAAGGAAAAACAAATAGGATAACTATTCTATAGATCACAGCCACAGCAATAACAAAACAAGCAGAAAAGAAGCAACCAGATGACACAAGAAATTTATAGTGGTTCCCCTAAACTTGGGTACATCCACTCTTCTACCACCCTGGTAGGAATCCACTAGCAGGTTTTTGATCAGGTGACTGCCACCACAAGATCTGATTCAGGTAGATCAGGAAACCCTTTAGGCTTTTGATCGGGTGCCCAAAAACCAACTTCAAGTCATTTGGAGGAAGACTTGTCAACCAGACTAACTTTTGAAGGGAGTTAAAACCCTATACAATGGGGTGGAAAGAGTTTGATGGAAGTCTTCTCTTTTCTAAAAACAACTTGACAAGACTATGTGGATTTGATTGTGTCAAAGCTCCCCCTAAGAAGATGAAGGTTCAGGAAGAATGAGCTTTGCTTCAGGGTGAGCAGGTCTTCAGCTTTTGATCTGCCAATGTCCAGAAAATCCAGTGACTGATGTTGAATAGAATATGTCTGTAGATTTCTGGAACTAAGATGAAAAAGACTCTTGATTTGTTATTGATTGTTCTTCTTCTGTCTTAAGTATTGGCAGGGAAAGCATAACACTGAGAGAATGAGAATGTTGTCTGCTGGTTGTTGAATGTTCTCTATGCAGTGCTTCTGATTTCTTCTCTCTGTATCTGTCTTGAAAAAGAGACAAGCTCTTTTATTTTACTGCCAATTAAAATTCTCCTTTTGAGTTTGAATTCTTTCCATAAATGCTGGCTGATCTGGAGAATTGAAAACGGCTGGAATAAAAGCATTAATGAGTTTCCCCAACTGTCCATGATAGAATAAGCAAATAATTATTCTAATGAATACCATATTTAATGCAGCCAATAACGGCTATATCCAGGAGAATATTTGCATTAAATACTAAGAATAATACTGCTAATAAATAAGAATAAAGGAACAGGAGGAAGGAAAGACTCATTCTGGAACTAGACAGAAAATGTCGAACACTGAATGGAATTCGTCGACCTGAGATCCAAGATCGTCGACCAGAGAATTCCAGTTCGTCGACCTAAGCTCTGCGAACTGCTAACTGAGAAATACTTTCCAATTCTGCACTCTGAGTTCGTCGAGCTGAGAAACTGACTGAAGAAAACTAAACGTCGACCCGAGCTCAAATATCGTCGAGCTCAGCATAGAGAATTAACTCTAAGTTCGTCGATCAGAGATCGACGATCATCGAGCTGAGTTCGAAGAATTTCGAACTGATCACTGTCTTCTGAAATCTTCTAAGTCTGAGTCTTCTGAGGTCCTTTGCTGGCTGGTCAAAGGAGGTAGAACTAATAGGACTTAGCCTAAACTCTAGGACTACTAGACATGACTCTGGCTATACAATATGGGCCAGACTCAACCTAAGATAGTGAACCTAGCCCAAATCCAACTAGGGATCCAAAAAAACACCTCTATCCGTCACAGAGCATATAGTAGTAGGTCTGGCCAGGCCCGATGCCATATACCACAGACAGACCAAAGGGTTACTCATTGAAACCATTCTTCCAATCTTACGTCCTACACAGAGTACATTTTAGCGGAAGCAATTTAATAAGTTGCAGAATAAAGAACCCAGCCAAAAGCATGAATGTCCACTAGCAAACCCAAATAGGAATGAACGTACAAAATACGCAAAGTACTGGCCTTATGGCCTTACAAGAGTTTACTTAATAAAATAGTGTTTTCCAAACAACGGCACGCATGCCGGTCACACATGAATAAAACAAGTAAACACTCTCAAGGCCTTCGAGGACCGGCTCAACAACAAGGGTTTTGGCCTGCTATTTTCCACTAAGCTCCGTAGCACCTGCAAGAAACAATTTACCACAACGGTGGCAAACAAAAACAACGGTCAGCTAAAGCTTACTAAATTATAATGACCCTGCCCCTTTCTCATGGCGACGATGCTCCTTCCCTGCACTTATTAGCATAATAAGCAGTATAGTGAAATTCCACATCACCACAGGTGTAGGCACGCACGACCTCACACCATGTGCTCTCAAGGCACATTATCAGTGAACCTGGTCAAAATCGGCGGTCTCACCACCGCCCCTTGGACGGCAAATCTCGTGAGCATTTCAGTCTTTTCGACCGTAGTCTAAGACCACCCAACTATGCCAACGGCCAGTCCCTTTTTCAGGTCTCTATCAACGAACCACATAGCTCGGGTCTGGTTCAACATGCCCGTTGCTCACACTACAATGTCAATTTAAGCCATATGTGTGGGCCAAGCTTCACCGGATCCCAAATCGATTTCACACATTACATAACCTAGTTATGTTCCAGTTGGCTCCCAGGCCACCAAGATGGCAGAATCTCGCTTCTGCCCAGTTTTTCGGGTGCACCTTGGAGTCAATCTCCAAGGTTCCCTATTGCAATCTACCGCGTAGAAAACCCAAAAAATAACCATCGGCACGGAGTCTTCTCCGGCTATTCATGCATAATGAAATATCACCGATCTTGACCAACTTATCGGGATAGGCTTCACACACCATGCCTATGTCCGTTCTTCAATTTCGGACTCTACATGCAGAACAACGGGGACTATTCATGTCTACCAGAAGGAACACCTCAACTCACCGCATACTCGCGAGAGCGGGCTTCCTATGCAAAAAAGGAAAGAGGACTTCACATGTCCAAGTAGAGAATCATTACCCTAGCATTTCTCTTCAGCACCATGAAGATCTAGTTGGATGGAAAGTACCGTATTGGCCTCGCCTTCGTAGATCTGAACTCGGCCTGTGATTTGACGCACTGAAGCTCCTCCGACAACCAAATCTCTCTTCCTTCTTCTTCCTTGCTCTCCCCTCTCTCTAAAACTTTAGAAAGATAATGGTTTAAGTGGAATGAGGGTTTTCAACCCTATTCTCGACCTTAACAAGCAGGAACAGATCTGGGCCTTTAGATCCCAAAATACGGAAACGAACGGTCACGATTCACACTTAAAGTCAATTTACTGGTCCGAACACGGCTGATAGTTTAACTTTCAAGGCAGCCTAAACACCTAGAGGGGGGGGGTGAATAGGTTCTGCTTTTCTTATAAAAATTTCTAGGCAGAATTCAATTCAATAGCTAACACAATTGGCACAGCAATCACAGAAAAGAAAACATCACAGATTGCACAATGTTTTATAGTGGTTCCCCAAGGTCTGGGTACATCCACTTTCCCCCTTCACCTATCTAGCAGTATGCTAGATTCGGCCAAACTTCCACTTATCTCAGATCAACAGATCCTACAACTCAGAACCCAACTGGTTCCTATAACTCAGGCACAACTGCCCTATCTCAGCCTTGCCCCAAGGCCTACAACTCAGAGAATATACTTCTCCTACACTCAGGCAAACAGCCCTACCACTCAGAGTTCAACACTCCTACACTCAGCCTTTATAACATAGGCTTACAACTCAGATCTGTGTAAACAGATCCTACAGAAATATAGAAAAGATTATTAATCTGTCTTGCCAAAGTTGAGAGAGAAAAGGCCAAGACAATTCTTGATCAGCTGATGCAATCAACTGTATCTGAGCCTTCTTCAAGGCTTCTTGAAAATGAACTTAGCTGAGTTGATTCCAAACAGCTTCTTGAGAATCCACTGGTGGTTTCTTTCTTCTTCTTCTAATTCAGGCTTGATCTCTCTCTATCCAGCACTTTGAAAGATTCTTCTGAATTCTGATTAGAACTCTTCTTAGATCTATCCTTAGATAGTCTTCTTAGATCTCCCGGAGAAGATCTTCTTAAGTGACTAGCACTTTCTTGAAATGAATTGGATTGTGATCCTTCTCTTCCTTTTTGATTCAAAGTTATTCAAAAGGACTATCTGTTGTATTTTTTTCTCCTTCTGAATCTGTCTATTTATAGACATTCTTCATGGTAACCGGCTGATCCGGTTTCTAACCGTTTTCTGACAAGTCTGACAGCTTCAGTTAACCGGTGGTAACCCACAGCTGTCAAGTCATCAAACAAGTCCTGTGCCTTAGTCTGGAACCACAAGTTGTTGAAACAGTCTGTCAGAAAGTGTCGAGACCATCTGTCTATCTGTGTCGACACAATTGACTTTGGTGTCGGCACAGTCTTCAGTGATGTCGACTAAGTTGCCTTTGAGTCAACACAGCTTCTTCTGAAAATAACTTGGTCTTGACTCTTCAGTGTGTCGACACAAGTCCTGTGTGTCGACACAGTTGTTGTAGAATCATAACTTAGTAAGTGTCGACTTAGCCTTCAGGTGTCGACACATTCATTTCTTAAATCTGCTTTAATGTGTCGACTTAATCACAATGTGTCGACACATTCTGCTGGTGTCAACAAACTTGAGGTCGACTATTTTCTTCTGTGTCGACACATTCAGCTGATGTCGACAATCTTGAGATCGACTATACTCTTCTGTGTCGACACATTTTCCCAATGTTGAGGTCGATGCTTTTCTTCTATGTCGACACAAATTCCCAGAGTTGTGTCGACTCTTTTCTTCTGTGTCGACACAAATTCCCAGTGATGTGTCGACTTACTTCTTCTGTGTCGACACTTTTTCCCAGTGTAGTTGTAGACTAACTGCTATGTGTCGACACTGCTTCCCAGTGTTGTGTCGACTATTTTCTTCTATGTGTCGACACTACTTCCTCTGTGTCGACACTTGGACTTAGAATTTTTCTGCAAACTTTATCAATTCTTCACCTGTACATGTCAACTTAAAACAACATCAAATACACCTTGATGTATATCATTGAGCTAGGTTGAGCTTCTTCAAATCAGGTACACATTTTCCAATGTACCCAACAACGGCTTGTGACACGCCCGTGTCCAATCCCGTATGCCTCAATCGACACAGAAACCGCCGCATACCGAATAGGACACGGCCACTGGACATGCTCGTGTCCCATGTCGTGTGCCACACACGGCCATGCACACATTTGTGTTCCAGGACTTGCTCCCCCAATCGACCCAGCCGACCAAACAACCCGAAGAGGACACTGGTGCTAACTCTCCCATATAAGTTTTGACACACCCGTGTCACCCAGTATATAGCTTGATCCAGCCCATGTTCCTCACCCGACACAGCTCGACAACGAACCCGAGCAGGATACAACTTGTGACACGCCCGTGTCCCAGACCGTGTTCCCTCTCCCCACACTTGTTGAGTGGATTTTGTCGACCACTCGAGAGTTTGTTGAACCCGAGCACGACACGGTCCTAGATATGCCCGTGTTCCAGGCCATGTGACTCTTCCCAAGCACCAAACTTGGCTCCAAATGTTGTCCGTCGCTTTTTTGAGTTTTGGGGCATTATAATGAGAGTCTAGTCACTAGGCATGTTAAACAAGGGAGGGGTATACTAATAAAGATTTGGAATGAAACTATAAGGAAAGACATGATATACTTAGGCGTTAGTGAGATTATGACAAAAGATAGGGCACAATGGCTACCCCTAGCGGAATGGTGGTACAATAAAACGTACAAAAGTGCAATCAAGATGACTCCCTATGAGGTGGTGTACAGGAAAGCACCATTGATACATACATCCTACAACCCTAGCATTGCAGAAATGGAAGAAGTGGACCAGTCCTTGGCAGCACATGAACAAGTCATCCAGATTTTGAAGGTCAATCTTGTCACATCCCAAAACGGCATGCAAGTAATGTTGAATAAGAAGCATAGGGCACAGATGTAGAAGTTCCACTCAACGCCTTCATGTAGAGAAATTTCAACCAAGTCCAAAAGCGTTGAGTGATGAAGGATCACTCAACGCCTTAACAGTTAGACTATAAATGTCAAAAGCATTGAGTGTTGAAGGCTCACTCAACGTCTCAAGATGCAAAATTTTGCTAAGTATTTTTGTGTTGAGTAACAAGGCCTCACTCAACGACTATGTAGATTTTTTTGGAAATTACCAAGTCCACAAGCGATGTGTCATGCTGACGTCATCAAGAATTCAAAAATCGCGGGATTTGCAAGCTAGATGACAAAAGGCATCACATGCCTATAGTACATCTTTTATTGCAAAAGAGATGTTGCAATTGCATATTTCAGCTGGTCCATACTCGCATAGAGTCGTTGGACGGACATCAATAAAATGACATTTTCGAGAAATTAAAGACAAACTATTTTGGTCATCTTCTTCCTCTCGATCAAGAAGAAGACTTCATGGAACTCATTCTTACAGTGAGTCTGTGAACCAAAGACAGAAGTTGGTTGTTAAAAAAATAAAAGAACTGAAGAATTAATTTGTCTTAAACAGCAAGATCAGAAATCTCGTTTTTTGAACAAGAAGAAGTTGTAGAGCTACTTAAGGTTGTTGTTCATCTTCAAGGCCACTACAATCTACTATTACATCAAAGGCTTAAAGGTACAGGGCTCTACTGTGTCTTCTCAGCATAATCTAAACTACTGAAGATCTAAATACTTATTGCTGTTGAGAAGATTGGACTAAAGTTTTATAGTTCAAGAAGAAGAAGACTGGGAGAATCTTTTTCTCTTGAGTCAATCAACATCAAACCCAAACTCTTTTTGTATGATCATTTTTGATCTGAGTTCTAAGCCTAAAGTATAAATGCTAAGAGGTATGATCTGAGTCAGATCTGAGTTGTAGGAGATTTATTATCTCTATGTGTAGGACTAACCTTCTAGCCCGAGTGGTAGGACTTTGTGTTAAGCTTGAGGTATGTGATCTGGAGGATCACTGAGTTGTAGGAGTAAAATTTACTCTAAGTGGGCAGGGCTTAGGCCTGAGGTAGGACTTGGAGGAAGTCTGAGAGATCCTGAGGGATCTATGTTATAAGCTCTTTGAGCCGAGATTTTGATGAGATTATTTTGTCTAATACACTGTTAGAAAGAAGGGAGGGAAAGTGAATGTACCCATACCTTGGAGAACCACTATAAATACTTGTGTGTTTATATGTGTTCTTGAAAGCAAACTCAATAATCTAACTCACAACACACTAAATTAAAAAGTTTCCATAAAGACTTGAAAACCTATTCACCCCCCTCCCCCTCTAGGTGTATAGCTACTCTTGAAATGAAGATTTTCAAGTGATATCAAAGGGAGGTTGTTCAAAAGGACTTAACAATCTGAAGAGATCTCAAAGAGTAGTTGAAGATTAACTCTATGGGTTTAGGTGAGAACCACAAGAAGTTGAGCTCCATGAAGCTCCTTATCTGCAGAAAAGAAAACTTTGGAATTCAGAAAGAAAGGGTTAGGCTATTCATGGAAGCCTCAGACCCTAGGATCTTTCATTCCCATGAAGGTCTCTGTCTTAGATGTCAATGACAAAAATCCAAAGAAGTATACTGAAATGACTAATGATGAAGTCATCTTGGCAACCATGGATAAGAGGGCACAAAACATCATTGTCAGTGCCACGAATAATTCCACCTTCCAAAACCTTATCCATTGCAAAACAACTAAAGAAATGTGAGACTCTCTCATTGTTTATATGGAAGGGACAGAGGATGTGAGGGATGTCAGAAAATCCCTCCTAAATCAATAATATGAAGCATTCAAGCAAGGGAAGAAGGATTCCATAGCTGAATGCTATGAGAAGTTCTTTATAATAGTGAGCAGTATGATCACCTATGGTAGACCGTTCACTAATTATAAGCTGAATGACAAGTTCTTGAGATCCCTAAATAAGGAATGAGATATCAAGATTTGTGAAATCAAAGAAGTTGGCAACTTGGCCAATACATTGCCTCATAATCTATTTGGGAAGTTACTATCCCATGAGATGCAGCTGAACTCCAGGAAGGCTGAGGAGGATGTTGTCAGATCTCTCAGCAAAGAGAAGACTGTTGTCTTTAGAGCTGAAGCTGCAAGAAGAAATAGGGAAAAGACTCCTCCATCAGGGGAGTTGCAGAGTTAAAGAGCTCAGATCCCAGCTCCTCTGGAAATAAGCTATCATATGGAGAACTAACACTATTCTCCAAGCAGTTCAAGAAGATGTGTAGCAGGAGGAGACAGTAGAAGAATAAGGGAACTTCAAGCTCCTCATCATGGAAGCCCTATCTCAAAAAGTACAAGTCCAGAAAAGACCCCTTTGTGGAAAGGTATGACTCCAAACAGAACAAATATGTTAAGACTAATGTTGTTTATTACTATTGCAACAGGAGTGGACATGTCATTACTGACTATCCAGTTAAAAGGAAGGAGCTCATAAAGTCTAAAGGCAAAAAGCATCATAAGGACAAGAAGGTTTAAAAGAGCTTCTTGGCCAAGAAGACTGTCAGCCTATCAGACAGTGATTCTGAGTCTTCAGAATCAGATGAAGAGGAGGCCTATATTAGTCTCATGACTATTGAAGAAGAGGCTGGTCATCTTGCTGCCCCATCTGGCATAAGGGCCCCACTATCCTCTATTGGCAGTGACTGTGAAGAGGATGAGGAGTTCAATATCATGGCCATATTAGAAGACAATCAGGATAATCTTATTACTGATGAGGTACACACTATTCTTAGCTCTCCCTTTATCTATGAGTCTAGCTCAGACTCTGAAGCATCCACTTCCTCCAATGGGAACGATGGTTCAGAATCTGAAGATAATGTCAATCAATTGATTGACAATTATGGTGCAATTATGGATGCTCTGAAGAAGAGCAAAAGTCTTGTTAAGAGACAAGCTGAGGAGATTGACTCCCTACAACAAGCTCCTTCCCTGCAGTCTGAGTTAGCGCCCATGCTAGCTCAGATGAGGAGGGAAGTTAGTCAACTAATGACAATCTCAATTATCCAAATTGGGACCATTAGCCAGAAAATCAAGATCATCATGGATCTTGAAGAGAAACTTCTTAAGGAGAAGAAGATTGTGGCTGAATTCTCTAAGCCCTAAACTGTACGGCCACTGATTGTTTCATTCACCTCTTAAAAGGATAAGGGAGGTTTGGGGTTCAAGTGTAACTCTAAAGCTGCCCATTCCACAGGAAAAGGCAAAGCTCCTGTAGTGCCTCAGGCCAGCTTTCAAAAGGTAATCCTCCCTTCCAATAGGTATGACTAGGACATGTATGGTCACTAGAAGAATGGGAACTCTTCCTGTAAAAATACTAAGGTATCTTACAATGAAAGGAGAAAGGACATGGGTGTGAGTGCATTAAAGGCTCTCCATGAGAAAATCCAAATGGCCTATTATGGACAATTTGTGTTTGGGGCTCCAGCCCCCACACTTAAGGATAAGGAAATGGGATATTTCCAGGTTCCTCTAGAAAACACCTTGATTAAGGGTAAGTCAATCAGTAAGCCATACCTGGAAGTTTATAAAGTCATCAACTCAATGTCATTTGCAAATATGACATCTATTGGTGCTACTCAAAATATGTCATGTGCATCCACTGGCAGACTAACTTTCAGTCAGATTCTTACTGAAAGAAAAGAGAAGAAGGTTGATGTTCTTCCCTTTGAACAGACAACTATTGATAGCTTGCACTCTTCCAAGGCTGTTCAAAGGAGGATATACAACATTCATGTATCTTTGTGTTGTGGCAAGGTGAGACACTTTTCCATAAATTGTTGACACAATCTTAGTGTGCCAAGGGCAAGGGCGAGTCTTCCTATCCAGAACTATTGTAGGTAGACATGTGCATTTTCAAGCTAACAAGAACTAAGGAATCAATCCCTTTTGGGTTCCTAAGGTAAACTAATATGTGTGTGCATGGTAGTCTAAGTACCCGTACAATGCCAATATAGTACTTGGACAGTGGTTATTCCAGACACATGACTAGAACAAGGAGCAACCTTAAGGATTATACTCTAGTGAAAAATGGACCTAAAGTGATCTTTGGAGGTTCAAATAGAGGAGTCACCAAGGGATATGGTATGAACACCAATGGCATAGTCACCATCACAAAGGTAGCTTATGTGGAAGGATTACAACACAATCTGATTAGCTTAATCCAACTATGTGATATTGGCTATGTCATTGTCTTCCACAAGGATGAGTGTCTGATCAAAAGATCAAGTGACCAAGAGGCCATTTTGACAGGCACTAGGAGTGAAAATATTTATTGTTTAAACTTCTTATGTTTAAGTACAGACTCACATATATGTCTGGTAGTAAATGAGAAAGTCTCTTATTGTGTGCAATGATATAAGAGGCTTTCTCACTTGAACTACAAGATAATCTATAAGCTCTTCAGTGAAGGGCTAGTCAGAAATGGACTCAATCTAAGATGCACCAAAGAGAGCATTTGCTCTGCATGCAAAAATTGCAAGTAGACAAAAGCATCCTTTAAGAGCATTGAGGCCAAGGATTCGAAGAGGTGTTTGTACCTCTTGCATATGGACTTGTTTGTTTCTAAGCCAGTTCATAGTCTATGTAGGAAAGTCTATACACTTGTGATATTTGATGACTATTCCAAATTTGCTTGGGTTTTCTTTTAAAATAAAAAGTCTAAAACCCTTAACATCTCTGAGACCTTTGTTAGGAAAATTCAGAATGAAAAGAATAGTTCTATGGTCAAAATCAGAAGTGACCATGTTACTGAATTTCAGTCTGAAGGCATGAGCAAGTTCTGTAAATAACAAGGGATTTATCAAGAGTTTTATTCTCCAAGAACACCCCAGCAAAATGAGACTACTGAGAGGAAAAATAGAACTCTCATAGAAGGTGGCAAAACACTACTCAGTGATACCTCTCGCCCAGAATAATTCTGGGCTGAGGCAATGAACACTACTTATCATGTCTTGAATAGAGCTTCTATCAACAAGTATCACAAGAAGACTCCCTATGAGATTATGAAAGGAAGAAAACCAAATCAAGCCTATCTCAGGATCTCTGGAAGCAAATGCTTTGTGCTCAATAATGGGAAGTCCTACTTGACTAAGTTTGGTGTCAAATCCTATGAAGGAATCTTTATTGGGCACAACAACCATAGCAAAGCCTACATAGTGTACAACTTGAAATATCAAGTTGTAGAAGAGTCTGTAAATGTTGTGTTTTATGAATCATCTATGATTAATAGTGAGTTGCCTAACTCTTTTAGATCTGTAGGTGTGGAGTTGGAGATGGATAAATTGACCATAAAAGATACTCCTCTTACTGCCCAAGAGGAAGATTATGGTGCGTGCATTCCTTAAGAAGGACAAAGTATATAGGGCATGTGTGAAGACCAGCAGGATCTAGCCATTGAAGTTTAAGATGCTGAGAATAGAATGCCAGCAATTGTCAGGCATTTGAGGGATCATCCAAGAGATCAAATCATAGGTGATACTAGACAACGAATTACAACAAGGAGCAAAAGCCTCAACATTGTTATGTACTCTAGCTTCCTATCTCACGTTAAACCTAAAAGGTTTGAAGATGCCAACATAGATACATTTTGGATTGTGGCTATGCAAGAAGAATTGAACCACTTCAAGAGATGCAAGGTCTGGAAGCTAGTTCTGTAATGCCCCAAAAATGGGAAAACAGAGGTCTCGTGTAACACCCCGAAACTCAAAAGAGGGACGGGTGACATTTTAAGCCCAATCTTAATTTTGGAGCAGGTGTCACGGGCGTGACACAGGCGTGTCACGGGCATGACACAGGCGTGTCACGGGCGTGTCACGGGCGTGAAACAGGCGTGTTCGGCCGCGGGTCATGTGGTCGACATTTTGACGATCGGAGATCGTCGAGTTGAGGCACACGGCGTGGGACACGGGCGTGTCCCAGGGCGTGCCACTTTGGGCAGTTTTCGGAGTCATGCACACGGGCCATAACACGGGCCCAGACATGGGCGTGTCACATACGACACGGGCATGTCGAGTGCCGTGTCGCAGGCCGTGTCCTCCTCGGGTTGGAAAAGCTGGCCGATTGCACACGGAGGGCGTGACATGGGTCTCGACACGGGCATGTCACAGGTGACACGGGCGTGTCGGAGGCCGTGTCGAATGCCATGTGCTAGTTTTCGAGTCGGTCGAGACGGCGAATGGGTGACACGGCCGTGTTGCAACCCGTGTTCGACCCAGATTTTCTAATTTGAGGCCTAATCGTGGTCGTTCATTTCCTTGGCTTTGGATCCGACGGTGGGGTCTGCTCCTAGGTGGTTTTAGCCGAGATAAGGGTTTCAAAACCCGCATTCTCTTTTTGCATTCTCTTTCTAAATCTTAGATAGAAGGGAGAGTAAGGTGAGAGGTTGGAGACCAAGATCCGGCCTCCGGTGGAGCGTCGGAGCTCCGAATCGCGATCCGAGTCCAGATCCGCGGAGGTGAAGCTGCTGCGGTGCTTTCTAACCGCTTAGTTTTTCATGGCGCCGCAGAAGAACGCAAGGGTAACGATTTCTCATCCTTTGGCATGTGAAGTCCTTTTTCCCTTTGCATAGGAATCCCTCTCTCGCGAGTGAGCGAAGAGTTGGAGCGTTCCTTGGGGTAGATATTTAAAGTCCCCCTTGTATAGAGTCCGTATGCGAAAACGGGCATAGGCATTGTGTGTGAAGCCTATCCGGACATGTAGAGCCGGATCGGTGATGTTGCATTGCATATGAACCGGGGAAGACTCCGGGTGTTTGGGCATTTTCGGGTTTTTCTACGTGGTAGATTGCAGCAGGGAGCCTTGGAGATTAACTCCAAGGTGCACTCGGAAAACTGGGCAAAAGCGGGTTTTGCCAACATGGTGATCAGGGAGCCAACGTGAACATAACCAGGTTATGTGATTATTGTAGTGGAAACGGGACTCGGTGAGTCTTGGCCTGCGCATATGGCTTAAATTGCCGTTGCGATATGAGCACGGGTCAGGCGGAACCGTACCCGATCTATGTCGTTCGGTGGAACCGTTGGCATGGATGAGGGTCTTCGGCGGTCTATGGCTTAAATTGTCGTGACCAAGGCCAAGAAGTCAAAATGCTCATATGGTTGGCCGTCCAAGGGGCGGTGGTTGAACGGGAACGTCTATGGCTTGAATTGACGTGACGTTGGCCGGTTCGCCTTAAATGTGCCCTGTGTGCACGAGGTGTGTGGCCATGCGAGCCTATGCCTATGTTGAAGTGTGTTTACACTATATTGATGCTATACTAATAAAGTGCAGGAAAAGAGCATCGCCGCCCCGATTACGGGGGCGAGATCATTATTATTTGGTCAGCATAGCTGACCGTTGCTTTTGTTTATCACCGGGCGGTGGATTATGGCTTGCAGGTGCTGCGGAGCCGAGCGGGAAATAGCGGGCTAAAGCCCATGTTGCGGTGCTGGCCCTCGAAGGCCTACCTTTCTTTATGTTTTCCATTTATCTCATGTATGGCCGGCCTGCGAGCCGAAGTATGAAAGACACTCTTGTTGAGAGAACTATTGTAAGGCCATAAGGCCGGTACTTTTGTATTAATCATTCCTATTTTATCTAAGTAGTGGACATTCGTGCTTGACATGGTTCTTTTATTTGTGCAACTTAAGAAATTGCTTCCGTTAGAATGACAGTGTAGGACATTGGTGATTGGTTGTATGGTTTCAACGCGTAACCAACCGGTCTGTCCATAGTATATGGCATCGGGCCCTGGCCGGACCTACTGCTATATGCTATGCGACGGATAGGGGTGTTACATCTCGGGTGGCTATCGTCAGGCGATAGTGAGTATCGTTGGCGATAGCACTTGACGCACTCAACGCCTTCAGTGAAGCGTTGAGTAGACTCAATGCACTCGACGCTTTCAACAAAACATTGAGTAAACTCAACAAATATTATCATGCAACGATAATGTGTATCGATGGCGATAGTGATAGCACTCAACGCCTTCAGCAAAGCGTTGAGTAGAATCAACGCGCTCGACGAACCATTGAGTGTGCTATCAGAGTAGCGATAGTGGGTATCGCTAGGCAATACTACCGCATATGGTTGGACACGTATAGGATGGTCGTACTGCGTCCGAAAAGCGGTTACCGACGATTTTTCCCAGGCGATAACGAATATCTCCCGACGATAACGTTAAGTTTGACTTGTCAGCTGAAATTATGTCCTTTACTTTCTTTTGATGAGATGATCGTGTGGCTGGGTTTATTCCCGAGGCTGCTTAACCAGAGAAAAGATAGAGAGAAGATTTATTTCTCTTCTCTCACTCTCTCTTATCCTTCTCATCAAGTTCTTGGAAGAAAGGAAGAAGAAGGCTGAAGTCTGAAGCTTTGCTAACTTAGTGGAGGAGATCCCGTGGTCGAAATCGAAAACTAAGGCAAGATTCGTGAAGAGGAAACCGATGCGCTCCTTTTCAGCCGGATAGAAAGCTTGCTAATGGCTCCAAAACAAATGTTGAGGGTAACGATCTTCCTTCTTAGACAAGTGAAGTCCTCCTTTTGCATATATATGGAATCCCCCACCAAAATGTGGAGAATCAAGTGAATTCTGATGGGTTGATATGTGATATCCCCGGGTTATTTTGCATATAGAATTCGGAAATCACAACACAGAATATGCATGTTGTGTGAAGTCCATCCGGATAGGTTGGTCTGGATTGGTGATGTTTTATTTTACGCACTAGAGAAGACTTTGTATTTGAACGAGTAGTTTACAGGGTCTGTGGTTTGTACCTTTGAAATGAGAGTAGGAGGAAGTACTGGAGGGGTGCTCTAGGAAAATACCCAGTAAATACCACAGTTTGCATAACTGTTGGATATAGCTGGGCGACAGTGAGTATCGCTGACGATAACTCTTGATGAGCTATATTCTGTTAGCCTGTCTCTCGGAGACCGTATGGCTAGAATATGAGTTGTGAGCCTGGGAGCCCAGCTATGGCCATGAGTGTTATTGCGTGTCAATTGCGAGCTCTGGTCCTAGGGACCTGGTGGGCGACTGTTGAAACTGGGAGCTTGAAGAGCCTAGCTAAAGAAAGGCTAGTGAGCCGAACGGGAAAGGGGAGGCTGACCCGAGTCTTATCATAAGGCTTGACTGCTTCGGCTTTCGTCATTGACATTACGTGAAAGGAGAGGTTAGATATGATTACTCTAGAGGGGGGTGAATAGAGTATTAAAAACTTTGGCTCTTTTTAATTTTATATCAGAGTTAATATAATGATACCATATATTAGTTAAGAATAAGAAAACTAGGCTAAATATTCTAGTAATCACAAACACAGTAAAAATCAAAACAAGTAGAAAAGGAGCAACCAGATGACACAAGAAGTTTATAGTGGTTCCCCTAAACTTGGGTACATCCACTCTTCTACCACCCTTGGTAGGAATCCACTAGCAGGTTTTGATCAGGTGACTGCCACCACAAGATCTGATTCAGGTAGATCAAGAAACCCCTCAGGCTTTTGATCAGGTGCCCAAAAACCAACTTCAAGTCTTTTGGAGGGAGACTTGTCAACCAAATTAACTTTTGAAGGGATTTATAACCCCTGTACAATGGGCTGGAAAGAGTTTGATGGAAGTCTTCTCTTTTCTCAATACAACTTGAGAAGACTATGTGGATTCTTGTGTTGTCAAAGCTCCCCCTGAGAAGTTGAATGTTTCAGGAAGAAAGAGCTTTGCTTGAGGGTGAGTAGGTCTTCAGCTTGATCTGTCAAGGTCCAGAAAATCCAGTGACTGATGTTGAATAGAATGTCTCTGTGGATTTCTGGAATAGAAGTTGAAAAAGACTCTTGATCTTGATGTTTTGTTCTTCTTCAAACTGGAGTACTGGCAGAGGATGAGAAGGCCTGTGAGAGAATGAGAAAATTTGTCTGCTAGTTGATTTCAATTGTTCTCTGTTAGTGCTTCTCTTCTCTTGTTTCACTGTATGTATATCTCTCTCTGTGTCTCTAACTGTATATCTCAAAAAAGAAAGAATTTCTTTTATTCTAATTAAAATTCTCTTTTGAATTTTGAATTCTTTCCATAAATGATGGCTGATCTAGAGAAATGAAAGCGGCTGGAATAAAAGCATTAATGAGTTTTCCAACAGTCCTTGATAGAATAAGCAAATAATTATTCTAATGAGTACCATATTTAGTGCAGCTAGTAACGACTATATTCAGAAGAATATTTGTATTAAATACTCAGAATAATACTACTAATAAGTAGAGAAAATAAGGAACAGAAGAAGGAAAAACTCATTCTGGAACTGGGCAGAAAACGTCGAACGCTAAACAGAATTCGTCGACCTGAGATCCAAGATCGTCGACCTGAGCTTTGCGAACTGCTAACTGAGAATAACTTTCCAATCCTGCACTATGAATTCGTCGAGCTGAGAATCTGTCTTAAGAAAACAAAACGTCGACCTGAGCTCTAATATCGTCGAGCTCAGCTCATAGAATTAACTCTGAGTTCGTCGATCTGAGATCGACGATCGTCGAGCTAAGTTCGAAGAATTTCGAACTGATCACTGTCTTCTGAAAACTACTAAGTTTGAGTCTCTGAAGTCCACTGCTGGCTTGTCCAAGGAGGTAGCACTAATCAGGACTTAGCCTAAACTCTAGGACAACTAAACATGACCCTGGCTATACAATGTTGGGTCAGACTCAACCTAAGTTGTTAACCTAGTCCAAATCCAACTAGGGATCCAACAATCTCCCCTTATTTGGGTGAGGTCACTAATACAAAAACAAAATAGTCATAAAGCAGAAGGAAAATATATCTGACAGAAAAAAATATTCAGCAAATATTTACAATATTGTGCTTCATGACATATACAGAAAATAGAGTTCAAAAGACAATAGAAAAACACAGAAAATAAACTCATTTCTTCTGTTTGGCCTTATCTTTATCTGATCCTTCGCCAGGCTGTTTGAATTAGATTTCCCTGTTAGGATTGGCAGCTTCTTTATTTTACATGTACATATCAGATGCTCCAATCATAGTTTGGGATGAAGTTCTGGGTACAACAGCTTCTGGGTGCAATTTCATATAATCATCAATATTGAAAAATTTGTTAGCCTTAGCATACCTTTTTAATTCTTCTTTTCTATAAGTTGGCATAGTAGAGTACTGAGAGATGTCTTTGCCTTCAGCTCTAGCTTTGTTGATTTGAGAAAGTCCTATAAGTTCATGAAATCTGACCATCATGGAAGAGGTCTCCTGTTCTGGATCAACAAAAGGAATAGGAGGAGACTCTGGCCTTTTAGGACTAGATTCCTGCATTGGTTCTCAAGTAGGCACTTTCTTAGAAGAATCTGGAGGTGGATTGCTTGAAGATGATTGGTGACTGTTATGCCTGGGCTGTCTTTGGTAAGTCCTGGTATTAGAAGAAGATTTTTGAGAGATGTTGTTGGGTTTCTCTATGAGGATGGCACAACACTTGTGCACGCAGCAGAAGTAATAAAAATCAAGAACAACCCAAAGAGATTGGGATCAGGCAATGAATGTTGAATCAAGAAGTTAACAAATAACTAGGTAAAAGTTATCTTTCCGGTGTTGAGTCAAAACTCAACAGAGATGCTCCAAGCTTTGAGTCCTTGTCGGTGGCGAGTTCTACGTAGAATAACATCTACGTCTCTGGAGAAATCCACATGAGAAAGAGAACACCGAGCTTCGTCGCACGAAGGGTCGGGAAGTAGATCAACTACACCTTGCACTTCCACGGACTGCTAGATCCGCGCCAGGAATAGCAACACCGGTGACTGTCGTCGGAGAGGAGGCCGGCGGAGCGAGCGATCGGCAGAAGCGGAACTCTTCCGTCCGGCGGGGTTCGGGATTCGGCGGATCGACACGGCGGAACACTTTCGTCAGGTTCGATTCGGCCGTAGGAGAAAAGCACGCACACCTCCTCATCCCTAAACCCTAAGTCCTTATTTATACCAAAGGTATAAACAGACCTAAGAGAATCGCTATCCGCAGACCACACAACATAGGGTTTCAGAATCATTCGTCGGGAATGAACTCCAGGTTCGGCGAGAATCAAGCCCAGATTTGGCGAGAATCAGCAGACAGATTCGGCAAGAATCATCTACAGAATCGTCGAGAATCGAGGATGGAATCGTCGAGTATCACCAATCGCCGGGAATCAAACAACTCGATTCTCGATGAATTCGTCGAGAGTCGTCGAGTCATACTCGACGATTCTCGACGAATCATTCGCGACGAATGATTCTCGACGAACTCATCGAGTCATACTCGACGATTCCCGACGAATCATTCTCGACGAACTCGTCGAGAGTCGTCGAGTCATACTCGACGATTCTCGACGAATCTCCTTGGCAACGTTTGCCTGACCGCCATTCTGTATGGTGATTGGTAACCCTTACCAACACAGTCAATCTTCCAACTTCTCCACGTGCTCTTATGTGCGACCCTGCAGTCTCATATCGCATTGGCAGTGAGATTACATGTTTGACCACTTCTAGATAACCATGGTAACTCCAACAGTTTCCCACTTGATCTTGAAAGTATCAAACCAAAAACCTCACAAACAATGAGCGGCATCTAGCAATGCATCATTGCTACCCAAGCAATAAGAGTTCATAACTCAAAAGCCTATATGAACAATGTTCCAGCGTTGTCTTTGTCCCTTTGTCCTTTACATCCAAAAAGAACTAGAGGCATGGACCGTGTCACCCTCATAATAGCTCAATCCAAGTTTCTTGATCTAGAACGGACTTCCAGAGAATGGTGAGTCCAATATCACATATTGACTCAACCAAGCATGGTCATGCATTTCTCAGTCCAGTTCCATCAAGGGGCCCATGGATGTAACTCCTGTCATATAGGAGGACAAATCCCATATCTACTCACACACAAGCACCCAAATGATTCGTAACGTGCCCAAAAACCACCCTTATCATCAACCTTTCTCAAGGAAGACTTTAGATGGCATCAAAGCACGCTCTTCCTCACTTGATGAATGTTGTGACTTCAGGTAAAAGGACTACAACACCATTGTCAATTGAGACCTACTCGTGACACGTTTAGATAACAATCTACAGAGTAGCCTCAGATTGGGTCTCTCCAGTACAACTTGTTCATTAACAAGTACCCACGTGATGACTTGATATCATAATATCATGACTTATGAGAACTGGTCATCAGTCAACACACGTGCTAGTCTTAATGTATCATCATCACCCTTAGTTTCTATGATGATACAACGACCAGGGACCTTTTAAGAATGAAGCTTAAAATAAATCATAGGCTCTCACATTCAAGTCATGTACTTGATGTCCTATGGAAGAGAACATTCTAAGGATATTTATTATGTTAACATTTGACTATCGCATAGAGAAATCATAATAAAAGAACTTGTCATTAATTGTAAAAGAAAAATCTGGTACACAATCCATCATATGAATAAACAATAAACAGCCAACAGAATATATGTTTACATGCAACCCACAAGACTCTCACTAGAGTTGATAATTTAGGTATCGCATACCCATTGATCTAGTATGACCATCATGCTTTCTCTGCGCGAGAGGCTTTGTCAGTGGATCCGCAATATTCTCCTCAGTTGGCACTCTGCAAATGTTCACATCTCCTCGTTCAACAATCTCACGAATAATATGAAACCTCCGAAGTATGTGCTTGGAGAGCTGATGAGATCTAGGTTCCTTAGATTGTGCAATTGCACCATTGTTATCAAAGTAGAGAACTACGGGACCAACAATGCTAGGAACTACATCAAGCTCGTCGATGAATTTCCTAATCCATACAGCCTCCTTCTCTACGTTAGCTACAGCGATATACTCGGCCTCTGTTGTAGAATCAGCAACTGTCTCTTGCTTGGAACTCTTCCAGCTCACAGCTCCTCCATTAAAGCAAAACACAAACCCTGACTGAGACTTTGAGTCATCCCTATCAGTTTGGAAGCTAGCATCCGTGTAACCACTTATAATGAGCTCTTCCTCTCCACCATACATCAAGAACGCATCCTTTGTCCTTCTCAAGTACTTCAGGATATTCTTGATTGCAATCCAGTGACACTCACCAGGGTCTGACTGATACCTGCTAGTCATGCTCAAATCAAAGGAGACATCGGGTCGAGTACATAACATTGCATACATGATTGATCCAATTGTCGAAGCATATGGAATCAACTTCATGCGGTCCTTATCTTCACAAGATTTTGGACACTGGTCCTTAGAGAGATTCACACCATGAGACATGGGTAAAAATCCTTTCTTGGACTCAAGCATGTTGAACCGCTTCAACACATTTTCAATGTATGTACTCTGGGTCAAACCCAGTAACTTCTTCGATCTATCTCTATATATCTTAATACCGAGTATATAAGCCGCTTCACCCAAGTCCTTCATAGAAAAACAGTTCCCTAGGTTGTTCTTAACAACTTTCAGGGTAGGAATGTCATTCCCAATCAATAGTATGTCATCTACATACAATATCAGGAAGACAACAATGCTCCCACTGATTCGCTTGTAAACACAAGGCTCATCAACATTCTTGATGAAACCAAACTCTTTGATTTTCTCATCAAAACGAAGATTTCAACTTCGAGAGGCCTGCTTCAGTCCATAGATGGACCTATTCAGCTTGCATATTTTAGTGGCTTCATTTGGGGATACAAAACCCTCGGGTTGTTTCATGTACACTTCCTCAAGGAGGTTTCCATTAAGGAAAGCCATTTTGATATCCATCTGCCAGATCTCGTAGTCATAATATGCAGCAATAGCAAGCAATATCCTTATGGACTTTACCATGGCAATAGGGTAAAAAGTCTCATCATAGTCAATACCATGAATTTGCTTGAAACCCTTAGCCACCAGCCGCCGTTTGAATGTATGTACATTCCTATCCATGTCGGTCTTCTTCTTGAAGACCCATTTGCACCCTATGAGTCGTACCCCTTCAGGTGGTTCCACCAAGTTCCAAACTTGGTTTGCATACATGGAGTCCATTTCGGATTTCATAGCCTCAAGCCATTTGTCAGAGTCCGGTCCATTCATAGCCTCTTGGTAGGTTGTTGGTTCATCATCATGATCCATAAGCAACACATTACCTATTTGAGACATGAGAAATCCATATCTCTCTGGCTCAAATCTAGGTCTACCAGATCTACGTAGGACTTGTGTTTCTTGAGCAGGTTCTCTAGCTACAACATCTTGTAGTCCTGTCTCAGAATCTAATTCCGGTTCATTCACTACTTGTGGTTCTTGAACTTCTTCAAGTTCTACCTTTTCAGTCTTTCTTGATAAGAATTCTCTCTCCAAGAAGACGCCAGTCCTTGCGACAAATACTTTGCCCTCGGACGGTAGGTAAAAGTAATACCCTTTCGTTTCCTTAGGATATCCCACCAGATAATATTTGTCCGATTTGGGTTCCAGCTTGTCAGACATTTGACGTCGCACGTATGCCTCACAGCCCCAAATTTTAATGAACGACATATTAGGACGCTTCCCAGTCCATATCTCATATGGTGTCTTCAGAACCGTTTTCGTTGGAGCGCGATTCAGTGTCATTGCAGCAGTCTCTAAAGCAAAACCCCAAAAGGAAACAGGCAAGTCTGCATGACTCATCATCGAACGTATCATGTCTAACAGAGTACGATTTCTCCTCTCAGACACACCATTATGTTGTGGTGTTCTAGGTCGAGTGAGCTGTGATACAATACCACACTCTTTCAGATGATCACGGAACTCATGACTCAGGTATTCGCCACCTCGATCAGATCGGAATGCTTTAACCCTTTTACCCAACTGGTTTTCTACTTCATTCTTGAACTCTTTGAACTTTTCAAAGGTCTCGGATTTGCACTTCATAAGATACACATATCCGTATCTACTGAAATAATCAGTAAATATAACGAAGTAGAAATATACACTTCTAGCAATGGAGCTCATGGGTCCACATACATCACTATGTATAACACCCAAGAGATCCTCAACCCTCTCAGTATAACCAGTGAAAGGGCCTTTAGTCATCTTGCCTAACAAACAAGATTAAAATCGCTCAACTGATTCATAATCAAATGAGTCCAAAAGTTTATCTTTATGGAGCTTGGATATGCGCTTCTCGTTTATATGGCCCAAACGACAATACTAGAGATATGTGGGGTTTGAGTCATTTGTTCTTAGTCTTTTATTATTTTATACATTGTAAATCAGATGGTCTAAGTTCAAAACATAAAGACCATTAAATAATTGGGCTACAGCATAACAAACATCATTCTTAAATATAGAACAACAATTGTTCTTAATTATAAAAGAAAATCCAATCATGTCTAAGCATGAAATGGATATAATGTTTCTAGTTATGGCCGGAACAAAATAACAATTATCTAATTCTATTACAATCCCACTGGGCAAAGAAAGACAGTAAACCCCTACGGATACAGCAGCAACTCTTGCTCTATTGTCGACGCGCAGGTCCACCTCCCCTTTACTCAACAATCTTCTCCTTTCCAGTTCCTGCACATTTGTACAAATGTGTGAACCACATCCGGTATCCAATACCAAAGATGAAGGAGCAGAAAAGTTTATCTCTATAACGTAAATGTTCAAAGCGGAAGTCATACCTCCCTTCATTTTCTGCAGACCCTCAATATAAGAAGGATAGTTCCTCCTCCAATGACCAGCCTTGCCACAGTGGTGGCATTTCCCTTCCTTCACCGTGCTCTTCTTTTTCTTCAGTGTAGAAGACTTGGGCTCAAGATATAACTTAGGTCCCACCTTCGTCTTCTTAGAGCCCTTGGCCTTGCCCTCTCCCTTATACACCATCAGTATGGGGCTGGCAGGCTTGGCCTTCTTCATGTTGATCTCGACAGTTCTTAACATGCTTAGGAGCTCAGGCAGTGTCTTGTCTATTTCATTCATATTGTAGTTAAGGACGAACTGCTCATAACTGTCCGGCAACGATTGCAGGATCCGATCTGTGGCCAACTCTTGACCTAGAGGAAAACCCAGCCTTTCAAGGTTCTCTATATACCCAATCATCTTGAGTACGTGAGTCCCTACTGAGTCTCGAACTCCCATCTTGTACTGAAATAATGCTTTTGTGATGTCAAACCTCTCTTGACGAGCTTGCCCTTGAAACATTTTCTTGAAATGCTCGTCAATCTTTTTGCACCCCATGTTCTCATGTTGCTTCTAAAGCTCAGAGTTCATGGTGGCAAGAATAAGGCATTCGACGTCTAAGGTGTCATCAGTATACTTCTTATAAGTATCTTTATCAGCACGGGAAGAATTCCCGGTCGGCACCTCGGGGGCTTCTTCTTCCAAGACATAGAGCTTTCGCTCTTGCCTGAGAATAATTCTCTGGTTCCTGTACCAGTCCATGTGGTTAGTCCCACTGAGCTTATCCTTCTCAAGGATGGCTCTCAGAGACAGAGTGGAGTGTGAACCACTTGCCATGGAATTCTACAAGAATTCATGCAGAATAATATCAGTACCAAAATTTCAAAATACAACTTATTTTTAATATGGACATCAATTAAAACTCCCACTGTTTTTATTCGAAATGATGGCCCTCACTATCAATTCGGAGAGTTCATGCGAGCTACTCTCTTAGTGGACAAGATCCGTATTTCACCAACACAATGAGTCAGCTTTGGCTTTTCTCTTACGATGTGGTTATTTAGGTAGGCAATGCTTGCCAATTGCATCCTCATGCAATTCTTGTATGGTTAGTGAATAACTCCTTATTCGCATCCATCATATAGTGCATGCCAACCCTATGCCTCTAGGCACTCAACCTTTGAGGTCACCTAGTTAAGTTATACCCGATGTCGACAGTGTGATATCACAATTATCCGCTCGCACCCTTACCAAGATAGATTAATGCACCTTGCTTTGGCAAGCCCACACTTCATTGATCGAGGCAGGAAGAGTGTCATTCATCAGAAGGCATCCGAAGACTTAATATTTGATGAAGGGATATTTGATAATAGGTTAACAATTAACCATGATCAACATTTGATCAATGTGCACATCCACAGAAAAACATTTCTAAAATCCACATGCATCTCTTATGTGCACAACATGCTACTATCAACATTTGATAGAAGAAAGGGCTAAATCTGAACATCCGGACTCTTCTAAATCTTCAGATTTACATGCATTGGACAAAGGCAAAGGCAACTCGACTTAAAGCAGTAGACAAGATCATCTCTCCTTGTTGGATTCAAAATCCAAAACAATACACGGGTTCATAAACCACTCGAGGGATGGTTACTGCTAAGGAGACAACAATTTCTAACAATTAGAAATTACCACGAAATCCTAGACGTTCCTAGCGGGGTTCCAAGGGGCAGAGTCCATAGCCTGTGGGTTATGGTCCCACCGATTTCCCTTGGAAAAATCATCAACAATTGATGATCTAGGATTAAATCTAGACATTTAGAACACTTCTAAATCCCTAGGTTTACACATACTGGAATAACCTAACTTCCAATACAACAATCATGGCCGAAACCTAGCTCTGATACCACTGTTGGGTTTCTATATGAGGATGACACAACACTTGTGCATGTAGTGGAAGTAATAAAAATCAAGAACAACCCAAAGAGATTGGGATCGGGCCATGAATGTTGAATCAAGAAGTTAACAAACAACTAGGTAAAAGTTACCTTTTCGGTGTTGAGTCAAAACTCAACAGAGATGCTCCAAGCTTTGAGTCCTTGTCGGTGGCGAGTTCTACGTAGAATAACGTCTACGTCTCTGCAGAAATCCACACGAGCAGGAGAACACCGAGCTTCGTCGCACGAAGGGTCGGGAAGGAGATCAACTGCACCTTGCACTTTCACGGACTGCTAGATCCGCGCCAGGAATAGCAACACCGGTGACTGTCGTCGGAGAGGAGGCCGGCGAAGCGAGCGATCAGCGGAAGTGGAACTCTTTCGTCCGGCGGGGTTCGGGATTCGGCGGATCGGCACGGCAGAACGCTTCCATCGGGTTCGATTCGGCCGTAGGAGAAAAGCACGCACACCTCCTCATCCCTAAACCCTAAGTCCTTATTTATACCAAAGGTATAAACAGACCTAAGAGAATCGCTATCTGCAGACCACACAGCATAGGTTTTCAGAATCATTCGCCGGGAATAAACTCCAGGTTCGGCGAGAATCAGGCCCAGATTCGGCGAGAATCAGCAAACGGATTCGGCGATAATCATCTGCAGAATCGTCGAGAATCGAGGATGGAATCGTCGAGTATCACCAATCGCCGGGAATCAAACAATTCGATTCTCGATGAATTCGTCGAGAGTCGTCGAGTCATACTCGACGATTCTCGATGAATCATTCGCGACGAATAATTCTCGACGAACTCGTCGAGAGTCGTCGAGTCATACTCGACGATTCCCGACGAATCATTCTCGACGAACTCGTCGAGAGTCGTCGAGTCATACTCGATGATTCTCGACGAATCTCCTTGGCAACGTTTGCCTTAAACCCATTCTGTATGGTGATTGGTAACCTTTACCAACACAGTCAATCTTCCAACTTCTCCACATGCTCTTATGTGCGATCCTGCAGGCTCATATCGCGTTGGCAGTGAGATTACATGTTTGACCACTTCTAGATCACCATGGTAACTCCAATAGATGTTGCCTGAGGGTCCTGAAGAAGGAGGAGGAGGAGGAGGGTCTTTCCTAAACTGTCTAGGAGGAGACCTATACCTTCTCCTTTTCTTCCTTTCTTTCTGCTCATTCTTTGAGAGCCACATCCATTGTGGCATCCCAAGATAGGGAGTAATCTTTTGCAAAATATAATATGGGGTGTCATTATGAGGATTAGGCTTTGGAACAGCCTTAGGAGGGGCTTTCCTTTTCTTAGACACTTTGTTTTTAATGTCATCAGAATCTGAGTCATCATTTTGATCATCATCAGAAGATCCTTGAGGATTATCATACATAGCATCAATCTCAGCAATAACATCTTTTGGAATTTCCTTTATAACTGGAGGAGGGATAACTGGAGGAAGAATATCTTCAGTAAGAACTTCTGTTTCCTGATCCATGTCTTCAACAAGGATTTCATCAAAGTCAGGCAAAGGTGATGTAGAGAAGCCAAAGGGGGAGGAGAGAGAGCCTTGGGCTCAGAGAGATCATCCTCAGCCACTTGGATAACCTCAGCCTCTGGAACTAAATTGAATTTAGGCTCAGGAGCTTCAAAACTTTTCTAAATCTACTGCAAGGTCTCTGAACTAATGGGGGAAGAAGAGCAAACAATATATGTACATAATTGAAAAGAAACAAAGGGAAGACTGTTTCTGTGCAGGAGATCAAAAGAATTGGGAACTGAATTCAGTTCAAAATCTGGAGCAATGAAGCAATCTCCATAAAGAATTCCAAAAGGTTCTTCAGAAGTTTCACTATTAGTTTCCAAGAATTCAATAAGATTTGCATCTGTAATTTCTGTATCAAGAATATCAATATCTACATCTGAAACTACTGCTGCAAAATCTTCAACTGCTGCTGCTGCAGGAGCTACTGCTGCTGGAGCAACTTCTTCACTGAGTATCTCCCCCTACATGGTTTCAGGGGCTACTGGAGCCAGGCCCCTGATAGAAGAAGATGGGACAGGGAAGACATCAAGTTGAGCAGTAAGGGTTAAGATAGAGGAAGCAAGAGGTGAGATGGCCACTGCTATCAGCTTTTTCAGAAGGGGTGTGATGGATTCCAAGATTATAGAGATGGAGGGTGAAGATGATTCTAAGAATTCTGGGGGGGGGGGGGGTTGCGTAGAGATAGATGGATTGATGATGAAAGATGATGAAGGATGACAATCTGTCATTGGTTCATCTGAAGGTGATAAAGAATTGCTTGGGGAGGAAAGAAGATTGAAAGAGTGTAGAGAAGTGAGATTTTGGAGTGGAGGTATGTCTGCAAGATGAGATGGAAGGGGGAAAGAGATGGAGTAGCAGAATCTGGAGATAGAGGTTGTTCTGGAAGTTGTTCTTGTTGTTGTTGTTGCACTGGGGATGAAATGGGGGCAATGAGGAGGTGTAGGATGATGTGTAGGTTGAGGTTGAGGTTTTGGAGCTGGAGCTTGATAAGGTTGTTGAGTGGATGTGGATAGAGTTTCAATAAGAGGAGGAGGAGGAATGGAACTTTCTTCTGCAGAGTGGGGAGTGGCTGGTGCGACCCTAATACTCTCAGAAGTTTTAGAGGAGGAAGCCCTGAAAGGCTTTGGGATACTCCTCTCCCACTTGCCAAACAAGGTGCGACTCAGCCTCTTAGATGCGTTTATGAATATGGTCGGGGCGACCAGGGATTCAGCTGCCTTGGCATGATGGAAGATTCCAAGAATCCTTCCAAAACAAACTTCCTTCTTGTTGTTCTTCTTCCTAATCAGATTGAACACAATCTTAGCCCAAATAACGGCTTTTTTATTCACCAGAAAACACATTACAAAAAATTATTGTATGGTAATGTGATCATGGGCTGTATGCTTGCCCGACAACACCTTACCGACTACATATGCGAGAAACTTATACTCGATACATAGGTGCTTCTTCAACAATTTATTTGGGTTGTCTCCACAAAAACCCATCAACGCCAACATTTCATCATATTCAGAAGATTCAAGTTCAATATCTTCTTCCCCATTTACTAGTTCAAAAATTTCAGTAAGAATGGTTGGGGTTAAAAGAACGGTGTTACCCGATATAGTTCCAACCATAGTGTCAACATCTGGAGTAGATGAAGTATAAACCCATTCTCTTATTTCAGTAGCATCAATCCTCATTCTGGTAGTCATTAGGTTCTTAAAATTAAGTTCTTCAAATAACTGCAGAATATCTATAAAGATTTGGTCTGATTGTTGAAACAAATCGAAATCAATGTCAAATCCCATGTCGAATTTCATTGTAGAAAGAGCACCTGCTGGAATCATCATTAGTCGTCTGCAACAAGAAAGAAGAAAGATCAAGTGCAAGGGAACAGAAAGTGCGAGATGGAGGTCGAAGAAAACCTAGTTATAAGGTTTTGTCAGAATATGAAACGACAAACTTCGTCCTGCGAAACAAGAGAAATCTTCGATCTAAGGTCAACAAAATATTTTATTGTCAAAAGAGTTCTTCGATCTCAGTCAGAAGAAGGGGAAAACTATTCGTCGTACTCAGGTCGATGAAAACTTTTTTGAAGCCAGATCGTCGATCTTCAGTCGACGAAAAATGACTTCCACATACAGTTCATCGATATCAGGTCGACAAAGTATCTCAAGAACTTCCCTTAGTTAGTCGAACTCCGTTCGACAAATTTTGGCGAATTCTCCGACCATAGACAGAATTAAATTAGTATATCACCATTCATCATGCCTAGCTGATTCATAAAGGATAGATGTTTCTTCTCATCCAAGGGTTTGGTGAAGATATCTTCCCTTTGCAAATCAGTGGGAATGAAGGTAATATCAATTTTCTTCCTGTCCACACACTCTCTAATGAAATGGTGTCTAACATTTATATGCTTGGTCCTAGAATGATGTACTGGATTCTGTGCTATAGATATAACACTAGTACATTCACAAAATAGAGTTGAATAATTTAAGTTATAACCATAATCCAGGAGTTGATTTTGTATCCATAGCATCTGTGAACAACAACTGCCAGCTGCTATATATTTAGCTTCTGCTGTTGATGTAGACACAGATGTCTGCTTTTTACAAAACCAGGAGACAAGTCTAGCACCAAGGAACTGGCATGTTCCTGATGTGCTTTTCTTGGCCACTCTACATCCAGCAAAATCAGCATCTGAGTATCCAGTTAACTCAAATTTTGATTCAATTGGATACCAGAGTCATAGATTTGGGAAACTCTTTATATATCTCAAAATTCTTTTTAATAAAATAAGATGAGATTCTTTAGGGTTCACCTGGAACCTAGCATAAAGATATGTAGAGAACATGATGTCTGGTCTACTTGCTATGAGGTATAGAAGGGATCCAACAATGGCCATATATAATTTTTGATCAACAGGTTTCCCTTGTACATCAGAGTCAACCACAGCATTTGTAGCCATAGGTGTTTTCTTAGCTGAGGCATCAGCCATCCCAAACCTTTTGATCAGCTCTTTAACATATTTGGATTGGGATAAGAAAATGTCATCGGGTGTCTGCTTCACTTAGAGACCAAGAAAGTAGGAGAGCTCACTCATGCTACTCATCTCAAACTTAGAATGCATAAGGTTGGAAAACCTTTTGCATAGTTTGGGATCTGTATAGCCAAATATAATATCATCTACATATATTTGTACTAAAAGAATTTTATTATTATGATGCTTGAAAAACAAAGTCCTATCTACCATGCCTCTAGAAAACTTATGCTCCAAAAGAAAGCTAGCTAAGGTTTCATACCAAGCTCTTGGAGCTTGCTTTGGACCATAGAGACCTTATGCAGTCTAAAAACATAAGAGGGATGAGATGAAGAGATAAAACCTAGAGGTTGTTCAACATAAACCTCTTCTTTTATTTCTCCATTCAGAAAAGCACTCTTAACATCCATCTTGTAGACTTTGAATTTCTTGAAAGCATCATAAGCAAGGAAGTTCCTGATTGCTTCTAACCTTGCAACAGGAGTAAAGGTTTGATCATAATCAATGCCTTCCTCTTGCCTATAGCCTTGAGCAACAAGTCTTGCTTTATTCCTTATAATTGATCCATGGGCATCAAGCTTATTCCTGAAAACCCACTTAGTTCTAATGACTGGGTAGTCTTTGGGTCTTGGAACTAAGTCTCAAACTCTGCATCTCTCAAACTGATTGAGCTCCTCTTGCATAGCAATAATCCAGTGTGGATCTTGCTCTGCATCTTTAATGGATTGGGGCTCACTTCGAGATATGAAGCAGGCATGCATCATGTCCTGGTAGAGTTGATGTCTTGTCTGCACACCAGCTGATATGTCTCCAATCACTTGAGATGTTGGGTGATCTCTAAGTATGACAAGTTCAATTGGTGGAGTTGTTTGAGCAACAACTTGGGGAATTAATTCCTCTGGTGGAATTGCATTAGTTATTGTTGGATCAACATAGATGTCAGCTTCTTCATCATCACTTTCTTCAGCATCATGTGGAGGAGAGTGAGTAACAGCCTCATTAGTGAGTGTCAACTCATTCAGCCTCTCACATATGTTAGGTACCTGCAAAGAATTACTGGTAGAAGCTTGCTTCTCCTTGTTAAACATGTTAGTCTCATCAAAAGAAACATGAATGGATTCTTCAATTTTTAAGGTGGATTTATTATAAACCCTATAAGCCTTGCTTACTTGGGAATACCCAAGAAAAATTCCCATTTCAAACTTGGCTTCAAACTTTCTAAGATATTTCTTATTGGTTATTTTGAATGTAATAAAGGCAATCAAAAATTTTAAGGTAATATACTTTAGGTTTCTTCCCTTTAAGTAGCTCATAAGGAGTCTTATTCTTAAGCTTGTGTATAAGACTTCTATTCAGTAATTTGTTGTGCTTATAGCCTCTGCCTAAAATGATAGGGGCAAATAAGCATCTGTATGTAATGTGCCTATTGATTAAATCAGTGTTCTATTCTTCCTTTCAGGAACCCCATTTTGTTGAGGTGTTCTAGGAGCTGAGAAACATTGTCTGATGCCTTCCTTCCTACAGAACTCTTGCATAAGAAGAGACTCAAACTCAGTGTCATGATCACTTCTGATCAATGCAACTGGAGTATAGTACTCAATCTGTATGTTCTTGAGAAAATCTATAAGAATCTTAAAGTTATCAAACTTTGATCTCAAAAAGAAAACCCAAGTGAATCTAGAGAAGTCATCTATAATCACTAAAGTATAAAATTTCCCTCCTAGACTTTGTACTGCTATAGGGCCAAAAAAGTTCATATGTAGTAAGTACAGAATTCTAGGTGAGTCACTTTTAATTAATGATTTAAAGCTACTTTTAGTTTGCTTGCCTAACTGACAAGCCCTGCAAAGACTTTCCTTCTTATAGGGGTAAGAGGGCAATCCTCTAACAAGGTTGTCTTTAGATAACCTAGCAAATTTTTTAGGTTTATATGTCCTAATCTCCTATGCCAAAGATCATTATTAATATTAGTAGAGTTAAATAGACAGATTTTTGATTTAGCTGATTGAAAATTAACTAGGTAAATATTTCCAACTCTAGTGCCAGTCAAAACTACATTATTGTTTAAAGAAGTGATAAAATATGAGGTTTTAGTAAATGATACATGAAACCTTTCATCACATAACTGACTTATGGAGATGAGGTTGTGCTTCAGTCCACTTACATAAGCTACATTCCTGAAGGTGACAGCTCCAACTTTAACTTTTCCATAGCCTTTAGTCTGGCCATAATTGGAGTCACCAAATATCACTTTTGGTCCTAGCTTTGCCTTGTAGTGAGTTAGGTTGGCCTTATTTCCTATCATATGCTTAGAATATCCACTGTCCAAATACCATTGTTGCTCTGTGGTAGAATAGTCTTTTTCCTGTAAAACAGATTAGTCATTTTTGACCCAGGTTACCTTGTGTCCTTCTTTCTTCACATATTAAAACTGGAAATGAAAGAGTATTCTTGTTGACTTTTATAACCTAAAAGATGATATTTCTTAGGTGGAATAATCCATTGATTAAAGTTATTATTAAAAGTTCTTGGTGGTTTAAAGGTCTGAAAAAAAATAAAAGATCTGTTAAACTGATTTGCATTCGACGAATTCAGGTGAGTTCGTCGACTTTTGAGTTCTACAATCGGGTTAAGTTCATTGAACTCCGCTCAGAGAATGAAAATATTCATTTTCTGGGCCCCAAAAACATCGATCTCTGGTCGACGAACCATACTGGTTTTATCGATCGTAGTTTAGAGAATAGTTATAATACATGTTTGCGTTCGGAGTTTGTCGACTTAAGTTTGACGAACTGTATACATTTCGTCGATCTGAGTTCGAAGAAATCTGCTGAACATAGTTTTTATTACTACTTTTTTTCTCTTAGTTTTGTGTTTTAGGTCAGTTTGTTTAGGACTATTATTTTCTACTTTTTCCCCTTTTCTGAAACAAATTTAACTGGTGTGGTTAATATATTTTTCTTAATTAAAGGGGGTAGGCTTGATGAAGCACCCAAGCCCAGCTTACCATTCAATCTGGCATTGATTGTGCTTGTAATGTCCATCAGCTTAAGGCTTCTCCCATTGAGAGATTCCTCAAGTTGTCTGGCCTAACATAATTCAGTCTTTAGTTTTATGATTTGTTCATTAGCTAGTGTTATTTTATTCTTTAGCTTATCATTTTCTAGCATTAGGTTATTATGTTCAGTTAATTTTTCTCTAAGTTATTTAATAACCTTTTCAGAATTAATTGAATCTAAGCACATTGTTTTAAATTCAGTTTTGAAATTATCAGAACTATAATCAAAAGAAGAAAATACCTGATCAGCTTCTGATTCTGATACTTCTTCATTTTCAGATTCATTTTCAGCATCTGAAGGGCTGCAAGAGGCATTGATAGCCATGAGGCAGATTTCCTTAGCCTTTGCCTTTTCTTCTTATTCACTGGAGTGGAAGATGAGGATTCATATTCTGTATCATTCCATGTTTCAGCCACAAATCCCTTTTCCTTCTTTTTGTGTTTGCTGATGAGGGCATGATGTAATGCTTGCTTCTAGATTCCTTTTCTCTTCTCCTTTCCTTCTTTTGATTCTCAGGACATTCAGACATAAAGTGTCCTGGTTTCCTGCATCCAAAACACACTACTTCTTTAGTGGGAGTTTTATCATACCTTGGCTTGATGTCATTTCTGGATGACTTTCTCCTGAAGTCCTTCCTTGCCATTTTATAGAATCTCTTTGCAAGGAGACTCATCAGCTCTTCATTGACTATTGGATCTTCAGTCTCTTCAATAGCTTTGAATGAAATATTTTATTCTTTTCTTGTTGGAGAAGGAGTTCTTGGTTCAACGTCTTCTCTGGATTTTATCAACTGCTCATAAGATTTGAGCTTTCCCAGGAGAGATTCAGTTGAAATCTCATTCAAGCTTCTGGCCTATTTGATTGGCAAGATCCTGGTGTCATATGAGCTTGGGAAGCACATTAGGATCTTGTCATTCACCTCTGTGAGAGAGATGTCTTTATCCAGTGTCTTCAGCTAACTGATGATAGAGCTTAGTCTGTTGTACATATCACTAACAAATTCAGCTTCATCTTTCTTAAAGTTCTCATATTATGAGATGAGAGTTGGTCTTCTATCCTTTCTCTCATCTGCTGAGCCAGCAACCATCTGGTTGAGAGAGTCCTAGATTTCTTTTGTAGAGGTGCATTCATCCACCTTTTGAAAAATGTCATCAGACATAGTTTGAGCCAATACGTTCATGGATTTAGCATCTGCAATTTTGGCTTTCTTCTGGGCATCAGTCCACTCACGTGGTAGAACAACATGAGTGCATGAGGTTGAAGTAGAAGCCATTGCTGCAGTAGGAGGTCCTGTCAAGATAGAATTAAATATATCCTCATCAATAGAGTTCATATACAACTTAATTCTTGCCTTCCAGATGACAAACTTATTTAGGTTGCATACTAAAGGTCTGGTGCTTGCATAATCCTTGTTTTGTGACATTAGGATAGAGAATAGTTGAGAAGAGGAAAATCTGATCTAACTGGATCTTTGTTCAAGTGTTAACTTGTACAACCAAACAAACACACCCTCTGATACCAATTGAAAGGAGAGGTTAGATCTGATTACTCTAGAGGGGGGGGGGGTGAATAGAGTATTAAAAACTTTTGCTCTTTTTAATTTTATATCAGAGTAAATATAATGATATCATATATTAGTTAAGAATAAGAAAACTAGGCTAACTATTCCAACAATCACAAACACAACAAAAAGCAAAACAAGTAGAAAAGGAGCAACCAGACGACTTAAGAAGTTTATACTGGTTCCCCTAAACTTGGGTACATCCCCTCTTCTACCACCCTTGGTAGGAATCCAGTAGCAGGTTTTGATCAGGTGACTGCTACCACAAGATCTGATTCAGGTAGATCAGGAAAATCCCTTCAGGCTTTTAATTAGGGGCCCAAAAACTAACTTCAAGTCTTTTGGAGGGAGACTTGTCAACCAAACTAACTTTTGAAGGGAGTTATAACCCTATACAATGGGGTAGAAAGAGTTTGATGGAAGTCTTCTCTTTTCTCAGCACAACTTGAGAAGACTATGTGGATTCTTTTGTTGTCAAAGCTCCTCCTAAGAAGTTGAATGCTTCAGGAAGAAAGAGCTTTGCTTGAGGGTGAGTAGGTCTTCAGCTTGATATGCCAAGGTCCACGAAATCCAATGACTGATGTTGAATAGAATGTCTCTATGGATATCTGGAACAGAAGTTGAAGAAGACTCTTGATCTTGATATTTTGTTCTTCTTCAAAATGGAGCACTGTCAGAGGATGAGAAGGCCTGAGAGAGAATGAGAAAAGTCGTCTGCTAGTTGATTACAATTATTCTCTGTCAGTGCTTCTCTTTTCTTGTTTCAATGTATGTATATCTCTCTCTCTGTGTGTCTTTAACTATATATCTCGAAAAAGAAATAATTTCTTTTATTCTAATTAAAATTCTCTTTTGAATTTTGAATTCTTTCCATAAATGTTTGCTGATCTGGAGAAATGAAAGCGGTTGGAATAAAAGTATTAATGATTTTCCAAACTGTCATTGATAGAATAAGCAAATAATTATTCTGATGAGTACCATATTTTATACAGCCAATAACGGCTATATTCAGAAGAATATTTGCATTAAATACTTAGAATAATACTGCTAATAAATAGAGAAAATAAGGAATAGAAGAAGGAAAAACTCATTCTGGAACTGGACAGAAAACGTCGAATGCTGAACAGAATTCGTCGACCTGAGATCCAAGATCGTCGACCTGAGAATTACAATTCGTCGACCTGAGCTCTGTGAACGTCTAACTGAGAATAACTTTTCAATCCTGCACTCTGAGTTCGTCGAGCTGACAATCTGTCTGAAGAAAACAAAATGTTGACCCGAGCTCTAATATCATCGAACTCAGCTCAGAGAATTAACTCTGAGTTTGTCGATCTGAGATCGACGATCGTCGAGCTGAGTTCGAAGAATTTGGAACTGATCACTCTCTTCTAAAAACTACTAAGTCTGAGTCTCTGAAGTCCACTGTTGGCTTTTCCAAGGAGGTAGCACTAATCAGGACTTAGCCTAAACTCTAGGACAACTAAGCATGACAGATGACAGATGAAGATGTTAAAATCTGAGTCTGAGTCTCGGAACCCTCTGTTATATTTCATGTGATAGATGAAGATGTTAAAATCTTAGTATCAGCATGTCTTAGTCTTCCTACTACGAATTCGTGGTCAAATTCTTTTGAGGGGTGGCAAGCACGTATTTGTGCTTATCGTTATAACAACAATGAACTCAAGAATGTCCATTTAGGAATGCAAATACGCATGTGTGAGGAACATGACTATTTCTTTTGATTGTTGTTTGCCTTTTTAGTAGTAGCTAAATTGTGTATTTTACACCTATAGGTGACTAAAAGTTGTGTGGGGCAGTTTGAATCCAAACTTTCTGGTGAGAGTGTGACACCAGCTGATGTGCCCATACCTCCTCCTTCTGCGGAAACAACACACTTAGTTGATGAGGCAATGTTTGCAATGATGAATGCACAGCCGACTAGGCAGGTGCGACCTGCGATGGTACTAGTACAGGTTGGTGTAGTCGAGCTTATAGCTGTGAGGCAAGTGCCTGTTGAGGCTTTGGTTGATAGGCGAGCGAATGATCGGCAGCTGAAGCGCTTCATGAGTTTCAGTACCCTTACGTTCACGGGTGCAGGATCCCCAACACATGTGGTGGACTGGCTTTTACGAGTCAAGAGAATATTGACGGCGACTGAGATAGAGGAGGGATAGAAGGTCACCTTGGTCACTTTTCTTTTGGAAGGAGAGACTCGGCTTTGGTGGGATGAGTTGGAGCTACACCACTTCGCGAGCAGACGACTATCAAAGATCTCGATGGAGGAGTTTTTGAGATTGTTCATTGTAACGCATCTGCCATCGTTGCAGCAAATTGCAATGGAAAATGAGTTTCAGCATTTAACTCAGGGCGATGGTAGTGTGGATGACTACTTACATGAGTTTACCAGATTGGGACGCTATATGGGATATATTTTGTTGACGAAGAGGGTAAGACCAATAGATTCTATGAGGGACTGCGAGATGAGCTGATGTTACTGCTCTCGGGTTCGATGAAATAAGGTTTCCAAGTGTTGGTTAATACGGTTCGTTCGTTAGAGAAAGACATGAAGAGGGTGCAGGGCAAGATAGACTTGGCGGTGATAAAGCCCGAGTTCAAAATGCCACGTCCTGGAAAGGCTGACTACCGAAAGAGGTGGAGAACAAAGTCCAGGTATTCTGGACAAGATCCATCTATGGATACTTCTAGAGCAACTTCAGGGCGAGGTCCTCACGCGTGTTACACTTGTGGCAAACCAGGACATTTTTCCCGTGAGTGTTCCAGTGACCTTCCAAAAAGGACAAAAAGGCAGGAGCATCGTACGCTGAGAAGAGAATGATGGTGGAGTTTACCGCATCCCAATATGCTCCAGCTCAGCAAATGGTGTACAATCATGGCCAACAGGAGGCCATCAAACAGGATGATGTCATCATAGGTACGAGTAGTATATAGTTTTCATGTTTTCTATACTTTATACCTTGTGGATTGCTTGTGTATAACTTGATAAGTCTAGGCTTTATACTTATTCAGGACTATCCGACGAGAGCACTGTTCGATACAGGTGCTTCTCATTCATTTCTATCTGAGGACTTCGTATCGCGTATCATAGTGTCTACTCTTGTGTCGACAGATAGAGTAAAGGTGTTGTTACCTAACAGATGCGTGATGCGTGCATATAGGTCTTGCTATGTTGAGGTGCGGATAGGAAGTCAGGATTTCGGATTAGAAGCATCTATGCTGCCGATATTTGAGTTTGATGTAATCTTTGGTATGGACTGGCTTTCGGAGCTGCGTGCCTATATAAATTGCAATTCAAAGGAAGTCACACTGGGACAGAACACAAAACAAGAGACTAAGTTCACTGGGATGCGAGGATCGAGCAAGATACTGATGTCTGCTCTCTAGGTAGTCAAGGATGTTCGGAAGGGCGTAGAGTTGTTCTTCACGCTGTTAGAGGATATTAAGCCCAAGTCAAGTTTAGGTGACGTTCATATCATATCGGAGTATGCATATGTGTTTCCTAAGGATCTTCCTGGGTTACCGCCCAAGCAGGAGATTGAGTTCGCTATAGAGTTGGTGATAGGTGTGAAACCTGTGGCCCGCTCGTCGTACCGTGTTGCACCAAAGGAGATGGTGAAACTAAGGTTCAATTGCAAGAGTTGTTAGTGAAAGGCTATATACGTTCAAGTATGTCACCTTGGAGTGCACCAGTCCTCTTTGTGAAGAAGAAGGACGGAAGCTTGCGTCTATGCATTGATTATCGAGAGCTAAATAAGTTGACAGAGAAGAACAAGTATATAATACTACGGATTAATTACTTGTTTGATTAGCTTGTGAATCAACTGTCTACTCGAAGCTGGATCTAAAGTCTGACTATTATTAGTTGAGGATTCAGGAAGATAATATTCCCAAGATAGCAATGGGTATACGTTATAGGCACTACGAGTTCATTATAATGCCACTTGGGCTAAAAAATGCACAATCGGTATTCATGGACTTAATGCATCGAACGTTTATAGAGTAATTGGACCTATTTGTGATCGTCTTTATTGACGATATATTTGTGTACTCTCAATCCGAAGAAAATCATGCAAATCATTTGCGGATGGTTTTGCACACTCTGAGGAGAAACAAGCTCTCTGTCAAGTTCTCAAAGTGTGAGTTTTGGCCGTCGTCAGCGGCTTTTCTTGGTCATATGGTTAGTAGAGAAAGTATTGTGGTGGATCCGGCAATGATAGTTGTGATACGGGAGTGTCCTGTGTTATCTACTGTAGAAAAAGTCAGGAGCTTCCTTGGACTTGTTGGCTACTACAGGCGCTTCGTAAAGAACTTTTCGCAGATAGCTTTACCTCTTATGACGCTAACGAATAAAGATCAGAAGTTTGTTTGGACGCCTGAGAGTGCGCGAGTTTTTGAGGAGTTAAAGATTCATTTGACCACGATGCCTATCTTGAGTTCACCATGTGGTACGGACGGCTATGAGATTTATAGTGATGCTTCAGGGAGCGGCCTAGGCTGCGTTCTTCTTCAGTTTGGAAAGGTTATTGCTTATGGCTCACGCCAGTTGAAAGTTCACGAGCGAAATTATCCAGTCCACGACTTGGAGTTGGCGATTGTGATTTTTGCGCTTAAGCTGTGGCGTCACTACTTATATGGCATGAAAGTTGACATATTCAGGGACCATAAGAGCTTTAAGTACTTAATATATCAGAAGGATCTAAATATGCGGCAACGGAGGTGGATGAAGTTTCTCGGGGAGTACACCTTCGAGATATATTATACTCTCTGGAAGGGAAATGTTATCGCAGATGCCTTGATTCGGCGGACTCCGGTACGATCAAATTTGTTGCAGATGCATGATAAGCGTCTGATCTAGGAGTTGGAGGCCTTAGAGATTTCTTGTGTTGACAAGAATTCTATTGCAAATGCGTGCTTGAACTGGAAGGAGGTACAATATGACCTTGCGGACAGGGTTCGGTGAGCAACGGAACTCGATGAGAGTATGAAACGATATGCAGCGGATGGGTCAAATTCTCAATTCTCCTTAGGTGACGGTCTTTTGAGAAAAGAAGGTCATTTTTGCGTCCTGAATGTGGGTAAACTATGAGAGGAATTGATGTATGAAGCACACTTCACAAAGTGCTCAATTCACCCAGGGAGCACAAAGATGTACAAGGACATGAAAAAGATGTTCTTGTGCCCGGGTTTGAAGAAATACATAGCTCTTTACGTGACAACGTGCAAAACTTGTGGCTTGGTAAAAGCTGAATATTAGAAACCTGGAGGTTTCCTGAAGTCATTACCAATTCTGCTGTGGAAGTTCGATGATATCTCTACAGATTTTGTGCACTGGATGTCGAGATCACAGAGCGGGAACGATGCCGTGTGGGTGATCGTTGACCGATTTACAAAGGTATCACACTTAATACCAAACTAGAAGGACGATTCAGTGGAAAAGTTGGCTAAGTTGTATGTGGACAAAATATTACGATTGCACAGTGTGCCCCGTAGCATCGTCAGTGACCGAGACGGGCGCTTTACTTCAAATGATTGGAGGCTAATTCACCACTTATTGGGTACTCAACTGAAGTTCAGTATGGCCTTTCATCCGTAAACAGATGGTTAGACTGAGAGAACCAACAGTAAAATGGAGGATATGCTCTGGATGTGCGCATTGGATTTCACGGAGAGGTGGGAGTACCATCTCTATATGATCGAGTTTGCTTATAATAATAGCTACCAAGATAACATTCAGATGGCGCCCTTTGAAGCTTTATACGGTAGGAAGTGTCTTACTCCTTTAGCTTGGAGGGGAAAATGTTAATCGAAGTTATTTAAGCGTAAAGAAGTCGATGATGCAAATTCGACTATACGCGTTATATGATAGCGGCTATTGGTAGCCCAGGATAGGCGGGCAAAGTACTACAATGCCAAACACCAAAACATGGAGTTTGCGGTGGGAGATTGAGTATATCTAAAGATAAATCCATTCAAAGGCGTGTCCAGGATTCGATGCTTTAAAAAGTTGAGTCTGAGGTATCTTGGTCCATTTGAAGTGGTTGAGCGAATTGGGGAAGCAGTCTATCGATTAGCTCTTTCAGCGGAGCTAAGTAGCTTGCACAATGTGTTTCACATATAGGTGTTGTGGAAAGCTATGAAAGAGCCAACACAAGTGATCGTGGATGATCGAGTATCGGTTGATCGTGGGCTGACGACCAAAGTTAGACCAATTCGTGTCGAGGATACAAAGATAAAGCAACTATGAAACAAGGCAATCGGGATGGTCAAAGTCCGTTGGGACAATTGTGGTCGTGAAGAACTCACATGGGAGCGTGAGCAAACCACGCACGATGAGTTCCCCGAGTTGTTTGTAAATTAATGTTGTAACATAATTTATTGTTGTTTTTGCCTACAAATAAATAAAATTTCGGGATGAAATTTATGTAAGGAGAGGAGTTTTGTAATGCCTCAAAAATGGGAAAATAGAGGTCTCGGGTGGCTATCGTCTGACAATAGTGAGTATCGCTGACAATAGTACTCGACACACTCAACGTCTTTAGCGAAGCGTGGAGTAGACTCGATGCACTCGACGCTTTCAATAAAGAGTTGAGTAGACTCGACGAATACTATCGCGCGATGATAGTGCGTATTGCTGGCGATAGCGATAGCACTCGATGCACTTAACGCCTTCAGCGAAGCGTTGAGTAGACTCAACGCACTCAACGCTCTCAACACACTCAATGAAGCGTTGAGTAAGCTATCGGAGTGACGATAGTGGGTACCGCTGGGCGATACTGCCACATATGGTTGGGTATGTGTCAGATGGCCGGACAGTGGCCGAAGAACGGTGGTTGACTAAGGTCAAAGCGGCTATAGACAATATCGACTAGGAAATAACGAATATTGTCTGGCGATAGCGTTAAGTTTGACTTGTTGGCTGAAATTATGGCCTTTGCTTTCTTTCAATGAGAGGATCGTGTGGCTGGGTTTATTCTCGAGGCTGCTTAACCAGATAAGAAGTGGAGAGAAGATTTATTTCTCTTCTCTCACTTTCTCATCCTTCTCATCAAGTTCTTGGAAGAAAGGAAGAATGCTGAAGCTTTGATGCTTAGTGGAGGAGATCTCGTGGTCGGAATCGAAAACTAAGGCAAGATTTGAGAAGAGGAAAGCGAGACGCTCCTTTCCAGCTAGATAGAAAGCTTGCTAATGGTTCTAAAACAAATTCTGAGGGTAACGATCATCCTTCTTGGACAAGTGAAGTCCTCCTTTTGCATATGCATGAAATTTCCCATCAAAAGGTGGAGAATCAAGGGAATTCTGATGGGTTGATTCGTGATATCCCCGGGTGATTTTGCATATAGAATTCAGAAAATCACTACAAGAAAATTGAGTTTTAGTGACCAAAATTTAATGACTAAATATATTTCGTCAAAACATGTTTTAGTGACAAAATAAATTTCTGTCACTGAAAACACTTTTTTAGTGATAGAATTATTATTGGTAACTAAAGAGACGTTTTTAGTGACTAAATAAAAATTTGGTCACTAAATACACCACTATAGTGACAAAATAAAAGTTCGGTCATTAAATCTATGTCTTCAGTGATAGATATTTTGTGGCAAAAGATATTCCGTCACAAAAGGCATATCTTTAGTGACAAAATATATGTTTATCACTAAATAATCATTTTAGTGACGAAATATAAGTTTGTCACCATTACTCTTTTTTAATGATAAAAATTAATTTTGTTACAAAATTATTTACCATATATATATATATCCTACTTTATAAAAAAAATAGCATGTTTATAATTAAGAAATATAAAAGTATGTTCGTGAGCTCCCCCAGAATGGTTGACTTTCTTTTTCGCAAGAAGGAAGCTTTGACGTCCTTGCGATTTAGCTCACGGCCGATCAACTCCCGCGACGAGCCGACGAAGGATGCAACGACATCCCAGATAAATCTGCAGGAGTCCTTTCTCTACACGACTACAACTTCGAGTTACCAAATATTATAAAAAAATTGATCATTCATTTTAATTATACTTAATTAGGACTTTTCCTCATAAATAAAAAATTTTATAATAAAATCATTAAAAAAAAGAAAAAACAAATTAATTTTGGCTAAGTCACTAATATAAATACTTAAAATTTTTTGACTAAACCTTCTCTGAAATAAATTTTAAATTTTAAATTCAACAGTTATCAAACCCTACCACCAAACCAATCGTAATCCGACCCACGCCTCCTGTAACCAACCCACCTCTTCGATCTCCACAAACATCAATTTCTTCCAACATCGATCTCATCTTCCTCCCCAAATCCCATTGCCGACTGATCCACATCTTCTAGGTGGCGATCTTGCGCGCCTCTCCCCTCTTGGTTACGCACTCCACTCTGGATGATTAAGCCTGTGAATCATCCTGCCAATGCCGCTGACATAGCCCAGTGTCGCTCGCTACTACAAAATTTCAGGCTCATTGCCATCAACGACAAAGGATGCCCACTTCTTACTTTCACTGTCGTCATCTACATCCTCGAGGAAGCAGAAATAGGCGACCACTAAATTTCTACATTGCGCCGTACCACAATCCCTCCCGCTCAACATTTTCACGCTCTGCTACGACATCACATCCACATGCCCTTTGCACGCCAATCCCTCCCTCTCGAGATTTCGATTTTTTCATCCACGCTCTCCAGCGACCTGGTACGTGCTCCACGCTCGCATGATTTGAATTCTTTGCGATCTCCTCTAAACACTTCTCCCTTCTTCCAGGCTGTCCATTTTTGCAACTGATATCTGCTTGGGGTAGCTCTTACTCCTCTTAATGGTATGTAACTCTTCTTCCACCTCTAAATAGCATGCATCTTTTCTTCTTCCTTTGAATGCTATGCAAGTCTTCTTCTACCTCTAATTGACATGCACGGTCTTTTCTTCCTCTGAATAGTACACAACTACTCTTTTTTCCAACAAAAATGCCCTACTTTTTTTAATGTCTACGGTTGCTTCTCCTCCCTCACAAAAAATAGTCTAGATGCTAATTATGCTCTTAAGGTGTTTGACATTTGACCTAATATAGCAAAAAAAAGGTGAAACTGAAGTCACTAACCAGGAATAAAAGGAGTATTAAGACTCATTGATCCACTGGACATAGTCGGATGAGTTCCACCTGGCTGGTTTAGGCATTCCAACCAGCAAGGAGCATGGGAAATTGTATCAGGCTTGAGGTACACATATATGAAGATAACTGAAAATCTGTATGAATTATAATTAAGTGGTATTCTTGCTTTCATATGTTTCGTATTACAGAAAATTTCCAGTTTTTTTTCATTGGAGATGGAATTGAAATTGGCAGCTCAAATCTAATAATGCATTCATTTGAAAACAGTTGTTGAAATCTCCAGGGGTTGTTGTTCAATCACCGTCGATCTTTATAAAGATTTTCACCAGAGTTTGTGGACAAGTTCTGTGATTTATGGTATGCCCAATTAATTTTTGATTTTTTGTTTTAACTATAGCATTCCTGGAGAAGATATCGTATGATCCTTCATGGAAAAGTCCTTGAAGTTTAAGTTTTACTTGCATCAAAAAACTTTGTATTTGGAACTCTTGGAGCTTTCATGATAAAAAGAGCAGTTCTAATATGCCAATTAAAGCTGCAAGCTCTCTTCCATATGGAAATTCTTGATCAATTTTACCTCAAATAGAAAATATAGATGTTCAAAATGCACTTTTCGACTATCTTCACTTTACCAAATGTTTGTAGTTCTCTGATGCAGAGCACATTAGCAAGAATTCCCCTGTGCTCATTCAGAGTCTACTGGAAAAGGACATTGATGGAGAAGAAGTATCAAGTCCAGTCTCATGGTTTCATCGCTTCAATCCCATAAATGAGTGTTAAAAAGTGTGCTGCTTATTTGTCCTACAATTTTTAGAGATTTGAAGCTACTCGACAGTTACATAAATGTTTTGCTACAATTCTTTAGAGGTTCGAAGTTACTTATCTGATAGTTTTTATAAAAAACTCCATGAATTTTATACAATTATTTAGAGTTTCAAATTGCAATTTTATGATGATTTCATTCTACTGAATTTTAGTATACAATGCCTCCCCCCTCCCTAGATGGGGCCGAAGGCCGCGGGAGAGCATCAAGCACGGACGTAGCATATGCGGAGATCCTCGTACATTAATTTCTACTTATAGACATGTATTTGTATATATACAGGTGATGATAATTGATCATGTTTTTTTTTCCAGAAAAAACAGGGTATGTCTGTTACTAACTTCTGCAGACTAGATGTTTATTACTTTGAAATTTCATATTACATGGAGGCTAAGATGAACTTTTTCTATTGTGTAGAGTGATCACATGGTGACAATAAAAGTTCTTTTCAAGACCCAGCTAAAGCAATCTCAAGTTTAGCATCAGCTCTGAGGGGAAGTAGTGATCCATAGTCATCTCAAACATCCAAATATATTACGGCTATATGGGTATTTCTATGTTCAGAAACAAACCAAATAATTATAAACTAAGTTGGATAGAAAATTTAAAAAAAATTCTTAATTTCATCATTAATTGTACTATAGATGAGTGTTTAGTCAATACACACCTTTACTTATTGGAAGACAATGTGTGACACTTTAGAATACCTTTCGCCTAAAATGGGTAAATTGATCATTCCCATCCATTCATTTTGTCATGATTTTACATATGATCTATGCATGATTCAAATTCATATTGTTATATTTCTTTGTTTATTGTTATTACAGTTGAAAGTGCAGAGCATGATCGATGTCAATGTGGACATTTGGAGCCTGGGCCTTCTGTGTTGGACATCTAAGAAAGTTTTTAGTTGATCATGACATACTTCCTCTATTTGAATAAGTTCATGTAGAAGCTTCAGAAGGAGATCGAATAAGTTCAAAGACAGAAATTCGACAAAGTCCGTATCAAATTTGTACTTTAAGAGGAATAAATACTGCAACTTTTATGTACCTACTTTAATTAGAGATGAAAATTTTATTAACATGTATTGAGAGGTTTGGGCTATCTCCCACTCTCTTTTTTATCAATTAAAAAAATAATTTATGTTGAACAAATTTCTCTTTGCAATTGAGTATTTTATTTATTCTTATGTTTGGATGTCTAAATTAAAATGTAATAAATATTAAATCAAATAATTTGATGATATTTTGTTAGAAATTGGAACAAAATTTAATGACAAAAATTGTCACTATTACATCATTTCTATAGTGATTAGATATTTCATCAATAAAAATATACATATTTAGTGACATAATTAACTTCGTCACTAAATATTTTTTAGTGACTGTATTAATTTGATCACTAAAATTTCTTATAGTGACCAAACAAATTTGGTCACTAAAGTTTCTTCAGTGACCGAATTATTTTGACCACTAAATATTATTTGTGATCAAATTAAATTGGTCACTAACTATGCACATTCAGTGACAAAAATCTTTTTAGTCACTAAATGCATTTAGTGGCGAGGTATTTGTGACCACTTTGTGATGAACTGAATTTGGTCACTAAATATCTTTTGTGACCAAAATCTAACTTTTAGTGACGAACAATTTCGTCATTAAAAGTTAATTTTGTAGTAGTAAAATTACAGTACGGAATAGACATGTTGTGTGAAGCCCATCCAGACAGGTTAGTTTGGATTGGTGATGCTTTATTTTGTGCACCGAAGAAGACTCTGCATTTGAACGAGTAGTTTACGGGGTCTGTGGGTTGTACATGTGAAATAAGAGTAGCAGGAAGTATTGGAGGGGTGCTCTAGGAAAATATCCAGCAAATACCACAGTTTGCATAACTGTTGGATATCGCCAGGCGACAGTGAGTATCGATGGCGATAGATCTTGATGAGCTATATTCTGTTAGCTTGTCTCTCAAAGACTGTGTGGCTAGAATGTGAGTTGTAAGCCTGGTAGCCCAGCTTTTGTCGTGAGTGCCATTATGTGCCGACTGCAGGCTCTAGTCCTTGGGACCTGGTGGGCAGCAGTCGAAGCAGAGAGCTTGAAGAGCCCGGCTAAAGAAAGGCAACAGAGCTTAACGGGAAAGGGGAGAATGACCTGCCTCTTGTCACGGGGCTTGATTACTTTGTCTTTCGTCAATGACATTATGATTTGAGCAATGGGGAGAGTGCTGAACCGTACCCGCGTTATGTCAGTTCGGGATGGATTGCCTAAAGTAATTGGCTTTCGTCGTTGGCATAATGAGAGTCTTAGGCCCCGTACTGGAAAGACTGAAATGCTAAAAGTTTACCATCAAGTCTTGTACCTCTAAACGGTGGTGGGACCCTTGTTTTCCGGTACACTGAGAATGTGCCCTAAGTGCACAGAACATTTGGCCATTGAGACATTCGTTTGTGATATTTTTTGGGTGCTTGAGTGTATCTCCTTATGATATATCTATTATATTAATGCTATGCCTACATGGAAGGAATACTGATGCCCCGGGTATGGGGTGGGGTTGTTATAAATTGGTCGACTGAAAGCTGACTATTGCCTTGTTTGCTGCCCTTGTGGTGGATTGTCCCCATGCAGGTGCTGAAGAGACGAGCGAGAAATAACGGGTTGTCGCCCTTATTGCTATGTCGTCCCAAGAAGGTCAAGTGAAGGCTTTTTAGTATTTTCATGTTTGGCCAGCCTGTGTGTCGAAGTATAGAAAACTTTTGTAAATGACAATAGTTGTAAAGCCTTAAGGCTATATTGACTTTTGTGTATTTTTGTACATTCGCATGTGTTGAGTTCAATTTAACCCTGAAGCTTCTGCTAGAATTCTCTGAGTTATGATTTGTTTGGTTTTTTTGATATTAACATGTAACTCCATCAACTATCTATGGGATATGATGTGGGGCCCTGACCGGACCCTCTGTTATATTTCATGTGATAGATGGAGATGTTATAGGTTCCCAAACCACAAGGACATAACATCATTGGAACCAAGTGGATCTATATGAATAAACTTGATGAGATGATGTTATAATCAAGAATAAAGTTAGACTAGTTACCAAGAGATATAGACAAAAGAAAGATATTGATTTCGATCAAACCTTTGCACCAGTAGCTAGATTGGAAGCTATAAGACTGTTCCTTGCATATGCTGTACAAAAAGGATTCAAGGTCTACCAAATGGATGTAAAGTCAGCTTTCTTAAATGGTGACCTAATATAGGAGGTTTATGTTGAACAACCCTCTGGTTTTGTTAACTCTAACTTTCCTGATTATGTATTTAAGCTCAAAAAAGCTTTGTATGAGTCAAAGCAAGCCCCTAGGGCATAGTATTAAACCCTATCTAGCTTTCTCATAGAGAATAAATTCTTAAGGAGAAAGATAGATAAGACATTATTCTTTAGTAAAGTCAAGGGTAAGATCATTCTATTCCAAATTTATGTAGATGACATAATATTTGGGTCTACTGATGATGGCCTCTGCAAGAAGTTTGCTAAACTTATGCAAAGATAGTTTGAGATGAGCAGTATGGGTGAACTCAAGTATTTTATGGGCCACCAAGTTAGACAGTCGGAGGATGGTCTATCCATCTCTTAGTCTAAGTTCACAAAGGAGCTAATTAAAAATTTTGCAATAGAGAGTGCCTCCATAATGAAAACTTCTATGGGGTCAAATGTGTCAATAAACAAGGATAAGATAGAGAAACCTATTGATGAAACCTTGTACAGAAGCATAATTGGCTCCCTCCTCTACCTTACTGCAAGTAGGCCAGACATTATGCATGTTATATGTTTTTGTGCTAGATACCAGGCTAGCCCTAAGGAATCTCATTATTTTACAGTAAAAAGAATTTTGAGATATCTCAAGGGCACACCTGATCTTGGTTTATGGTACCCTAGGAATAATAACTTTGAACTAATTTGGTATTCAGATGCAGACTTTGCAGGTTATAGAGAAGACATGAAAAGTACCTCAGGCACCTGTTAATTTCTAGGAAGAAGATTGTCCTCTTGAAACAGCAAGAAGCAAACAAGTGTTGTCATCTCAATAGCTAAATCAGAGTATATCTCAGCTGGTAGTTACTGTGCACATCTACTGTGGATTTAGCATCAGCTCCAAGACTATATTGCAATCTCTATTGCTAGGAATTATGTGTCTCATAGCAGGACTAAGCATATTGTGATTAAATATCACTTTATAAGGGAGCATGTAGAAAAAGAAGACATTAGTCTTGAGTTTGTCCCCACAGACAGACAAGTGGTTGACATTTTCACTCAGCCACTAGATGAAGCCAAATTCAACACCACCAAAATTGAGGTTGGCGTGTAAAACTTAGTATTGCTTTAGTGTTTTCATGCATGTGTTGCAGGAAAAATTGTCTCTTGTAGGATATCAAGGGCAGACATGGACTAAGTATTAAAGTGTCGAATGCGCTAAGTCTAAGTGTTCAGGCATCGAGAGAATTGAGATAACATCAGGCATCGAGTGCGTTGAGTCCAAGTGTCTAGGAGTCGAGTGTGCTGAGAAAACTTCAAGCGCCGAGAGCATCGAGTGCGTCGAGACCACTCGATGGATTCTCCCAGGGACTTTTCATTGTGTCTATCTTATGGGATTAATCTCAGCCGTTGATCTCCTCATGATTATCACAACAGGTATGCGTGTATCAACATTCTCAAATAAAAGGTAAGTATAAATAGAAGTGTGTGTGCTTAGAATAAAACACACTATTCCTAGCCCTTTCGTCTTTCTACCGCCCTGTGACGAAAGCTTGAGAAATCTATAGAATTTCAAAGGATTCATGGCCCCGAAAGGAATAGATTTCTTGTTCAAGGATTCAAAGTTAGTAAGAAATTGTTTCGAGGATGCACTAGAGGAGGTACAACTCATGTTCCATCTACTGCAGGTTGCTGACCTAGAATACGTTCTGTTAGAGCGAAGCTTGCTATATAAGAGAGAAGTTCTTGAACTTTACTCGAATGCCATTATCGACTCATCCTCCAATAAAATCAAATCATCCATCAGTGGGCATAAGATCAAGATCACTCCCAAAAGATTGAGCAAAGACAAGATATCTAGAAAGATGTTTGAGCTGATGACAAAAATAATCCTATCCAAGAGAATTGATTGGGGGAAGGTGTTATTTGATAGAATAGTAGAGTGTATCCCAGAGCCAAACCTGGGAAGAATACTGTCTTTGTACTTACACAACACTATTCCAGGGATCCTCCAAACGAGGATAGGAACAAAGATCCATCACATGAGGAGGATGAACTCAAAGATGTTTGATAGGTGGGATAGAGTCTTGCTCCTACATCAACAATCTTCTAACAAGAAAAAGAAAGCAGCCATGGCCACTGAAGAGAGCACTAGAAGCAACTCTTCCGAGAGCAGTGAGGAAGAGGCACATGATCCTTAGTTGTCTGATTATTTTGAGGAAACAAGAAGAGATATGATTGCTCATGTTTCAATATTTTTTGAACCTGCAGTAAAGACTGTCCAAGTCAGTGGCTTCCAATAAGAGAACATCCCAATAGAGGTAGCTAAAATGGTGACTAAAGGTATTGTGGACAGGATCTGTGAAAACATTGAGGGGGAGACTTCCCAGATGGTTACACCTGCTGAGGGAGAGACAGTTCAATCTGTTCAAGAACATCTAGATTCCTTTATAAAAATCTGTAGAATAGAATTGCTCAAACTCTAAAAGGTCCTGAAGTGATTCTTTTCTGTCCTCAAGTTGAGGGGGAGCAAGTCCCTGATAAAATGATTGAAGATGCTCCATCTATAGTTGATACAAATCATCAAATTGCTATGGGGAATACAGAGATTGAGGGGGAGATTCTAATAGAGCTCCCTGCTCAAAAAAATGAGAATGTTATTGAAATTTCTGAGGATGGTGAACCTGCTATTAATAAGCCAAAGAGTGATGTTACTAATCACTCTTCTGAATACATGAGAGTTGATTCTGAGATAAGGGATGAAGAAAGGCAAGAGCATGAGGATGTATAGGACCAAGGCAAATCTCATCAGGGTGATCAAATGTCCTCCACATTCTTAACTCAACTCAAAGGTCTGCTAGATGACTAGAGATGACAACTTGAACACTTTGTTGATGATTCCATCAAAGAGTTGAGAAAGGATCTATCCACTGAGATAAAGCCCGTTAGATTTGATGTTAACCTACTGAAGGCCAACAAAGTGTCATTCTTCATGAGAGCAGCACCAGCTTTTACCCACACTGAAAACAAGCTTGAGGAAATTTAGAATAAGCAGCTTGATATTATGCAAAATTAGAACATCACAACTAGCAACATGAAAATGGTCCATGAAGTGCAGAAAATCCTCATGGAAGAGCATAAGACAACTCTAGAGTGGAGAATGGATGTTTGCACTCAGTACATGGATGATCACCTGTTAGAGGTTAAGAACCATGCCACTAAGGGAGTCAACTTTCTTGATCAAAGACTCTCTATTACAAAGAACACCCTGATTGCAATTATTAGTGAAAAAGTCATAAACAGGGAGAAGGTAATGATCAATGCCAACACTGATAATGTTGTTTGAGTTACCAATGTAATCAGAGGTTCATTGGGGCTTGAATAATATTCATATGACAATATTGTTCCTACTCCTATTCTAGAAGGTTAGACAAGAAATCAGCATGATTATCAGCAAGATGAACAATATGGTGATGATCAGGATGGTGATCAAGTTGGTGCTCAGTGGGCTAAATCCTCTACTCACTACAATATTTTTGGTCTTTAGCAACACCTGACTTGACAACAGTTATAAAAATGTTGCATAAACTTTGTTAGAGAACATTTTATAAGTGTTGCAATAAGTTTACATCTTTAAGCAACACTTTCTGTGCAACATTCCAAAACTGTTCTCTAATCTCTTACAGGGAACATTTTTGGAATGTTGCCCTAGAGGATTCACTTTACGCAACAATTATGATATGTTGTCTTCTTAAAAATTTATTTGCAATATTTTAAAAGTGTCGTTGTTAGTTTTCAATATAGCGACAAATTTCTATATTTCGACCGTGTTAGATTTTCAAAGTTTTTAAAAATCGTTACTCCACATTTATTGCGACGTTTTAAAAAGGTCGTTGTTAGTTTTCAATATACCTACCTGGAATTTTAATTAACATATATCGGACCGGATTTTAATTTGTTAGAGTTGTGGAACACTTCCGGTCTGATCCTCTTGTTTCTCACACAGAGTTTGCCCATGTGAGATTAGAGGAATCGAAGTGTGAATCCCTCCGACATATTCGACGCCGACGACAGCGGGGGTCCGGGGGAGGCAGCCCCTGGCGGAGGTCCCGCTGACCGGACAGCGGGCAGGGGTCCAGGGGACAGCGTCCCCGGTGGGGGCTCGGGGGCAATGCCCCCAAAACAAAATTAGTTTTGGGTTTCCCGGGTGTGCAGATATCTGCTTGCTTTTTCCATTCGAATAGATGTTTAATTACCTTAATTAATTCCACTCCTCATTTAATTATATTACTTAATTATTTATACCTTACCCAAAACCCCGGATTCAACATGACTTCAGCCATCGCCTAATTTCTTCCCAAAACCTAGCGCCAACCCTCTTCCCCGACGCGACGACGGGCTTCTTCCCTGGGCGCGGCTACTGTACCGCCTGCATCCTCTTCCGCATCGACGCTGGCGTGCAAAATCTTCTTCCCCTCCCACAACGACAGTCCTATTGCACCGACCTAGCTTCTTCCCCGTCGACGCCGACAGTCCGATTGCACCGAACCGACGACAAAATCTGTCAGAATTTCTCCGCCGGATACCTAGCACAGGGTTCTTGCACATTCTTCCTCTGCATATCTTGTGCTACCGTTCTCCATATTGCTAAGGTATACCCCTTCTCTTACATATCTTGTGTCCTAGGTATACCTAGCTTGTTTGATTCCATTTTTTTGTGTGCTTAAATTCTAAAATGTTGAGGGTTGGGAATCCATTCCTCATGTATGTTGTGTGTGTGTGTGCGTTGTAGGTGTTTATGTGTGTTGTATGTGTATATGTGTGTGTGCGTGTGTGTGTGTGTGTGTGTGTGTGTGTGGTGTATGCTGTATGTGTGTGTGTGTGTGTATTGTGCGTGTGTGTGTGTGTGTGGTCTGGTGTATGTTGTATGTGTGTGTTAGTGTTGTTTGTGTGTGTGTGTGTGTTGTTAGTGTGTTTGTGTGTGTGTGTGTGTGTGTTATAGGTGTGTGTGTTGTTGTATGTGTGTGTGTGTGTTGTTATTGTTGTTGTGTTGTATGTGTGTGTGTTATAGGTGTATGTGTTGTTGTATGTGTGTGTGTGTGTGTGTGTGTGTGTGTGTGTTTGTGTTTGTTGTGTTCTATGTGTTTGTGTGTGGTTGTATGTGTTGTATATATATGTGTGTGTTTGTTATTGTTGTGTTGTATGTGTTTGTTGTTGTGTGTTGTATGTGTGTGTGCGTTTGTGTGTGTTATTTGTGTTTTTTGTATGTGTGTGTGTTGTAGGTGTGTATCTGTGTTGTTGTTATTGTGTTGTGTGTGTGTTGTATGCGTGTGTATGTGTGTGTGTGTGTGTGTTTGTGTATGTGTGTGTGTGTGTGTGTTTGTTGTGTTCTATGTGTTTGTGTGTGGTTGTATGTGTTGTATATATATGTGTGTGTTTGTTGTTGTTGAGTTGTGTGTGTTTGTTGTTGTGTGTTTTATGTGTGCGTGCGTTTGTGTGCGTTATTTGTGTTTTTTGTATGTGTGTGTTGTAGGTGTGTATATGTGTTGTTGTTATTGTGTTGTGTGTGTATTGTATGTGTGTGTATGTGTGTGTACGTGTGTGTATGCGTGTGTGTGTGTGTGGTGTATGTTGTATGTGTGTGTTAGTGTTGTGTGTGTGTGTGTGTGTTGTGTGTGTGTTGTATGTGTGTTGTAGGTGTGTGTTAGTGTTGTGTGTGTGTGTGTGTGTGTGTGTGTGTGTGTGTGTTGTATATGTGTTGTAGGTGTGTTTTTGTGTTTGTTGCTATTGTGTTGTATGTTTGTGTGTGTTTGTGTGTGTTGTATGTGTGTGTATTTGTATGTGTTGTATGTGTGTTATGAATGTGTGTGTTGTCGTATGCGTGTGTGTTGTTGTATGCTTGTGTATGTGTGTATGTGTGTGTGTGTGTGTATATATATATGTGTGTGTGTGTGTGTGTGTGTATGTGTGTGTGTGTGTGTGTGTGTTTGTTGTGTTGTATGTGTTTGAGTGTGTTTGTGTGTGTTGTATATATATGTGTGTGTTTGTTGTTGTTGTGTTGTATGTGTGTGTGTGTGTGTGTTTGTTGTGTTATATGTGTATGTTGTTATATGTGTGTGTGTGTTTGTTGTGTTATATGTGTATGTTGTTATATGTGTGTGTGTGTGTGTGTGTGTGTGTGTGTGTTTGTTGTGGTGTATGGTGTATGGTGTATGGTGTATGGTGTAAGTGTGTGTGATATAGCTTCTCTCTCTCAAATCATTTTTCATACACATAAATTATCTTGCAATGTTTTATACTAATGTTTTTCTCTTAACATATCAGCGAAGAGCACACAATTCTTGTTTTGTAAATTTTGCTTTGATAATGTAACTCAATATAATATTTTTTTATTTAGGTACCGTCATTTTTCATTATTCAGAAGATAAAATATGATTAAAAAGGATTGGATCTATTTGCCTCGTTATGGTGAAGATTATATTAATGGTGTTAAACATTTCTTGGATATTGCGTTTAGTAAAGGGTTGTTCGAAGGAGAAGAGATTTTATGTCCATGTGTTGTTTGTTGCAATGGTATTTGGGGGAAAAGAGATATGGTGTTTGACCATTTGGTAATTAAGGGATTTGTAAAAGGATACACCGATTGGATTTATCATGGAGAGGATATTAAACGTATGGATCTTGATCAAGAAACTAATGATGATGTCTCATCTAATGATATCAATGGATTATTATTTGACACATTTAAAGATGTGTTTCAAGAAAATGGTTTATATAAAGGACTAAATGAAGATGCAACGAAGTTTTATAAGCTTGTTGAGGAAGCAAATAAAGAACTATATCCTGGTTGTAAAAAATTCTCTACATTATCTTTTACTATTCGTATGTATCTACTGAAATGCCTGCATGGATGGAGCAATGCATCATTCACATCTCTCCTAGAGTTATTGAAAGAGGCTATACCTGATTTGAACACTCCTATCTCTTTTAATAAAACAAAGTCTATGATTAGAGACCTGGGATTAGATTATAAAAAGATTGATGCATGTCCTAATAATTGCATGTTATTTTGGAAAGAACATGAGAAAGATGACAAATGCCATACTTGTGGCGAATCTCGTTGGATTCTACATCCTGAAGTAAATTGTGAGTCTAAGAAATCCCAGAAAGCTCACAAAATTTCTGCAAAAGTGTTGAGACATTTTCCTTTAATTCCAAGACTAAAACGACTCTACATGTGTTCAAAAACTGCTGATTCAATGAGGTGGCATGCAGAAGAGCGTTCAAAAGATGGTAAGTTAAGGCATCCTGCTGATGGACAGTCATGGAAAGACTTTGATGTGAATCACCCAGGTTTTGCAAATGAAACTCGTAATGTAAGACTTGGATTGGCTAGTGATGGGTTTAATCCATTTGGTAATATGAGTCTGTCACATAGCACATGGCCTGTGGTATTAACAGTATATAACTATCCTCCAAATTTATGCTTGAAGCCAGAGAATCTTATGATGTCTTTGCTTATTCCTGGACCACGATCCCCTGGAAATGCTATTGATGTGTTCCTACAACCATTAATTGAGGAGCTAAAGATATTGTGGGATGTCGGAGTAGAAACATATGATGTTTCCAAAAATCAAACATTTCAGATGCGTGCTGTACTTTTGTGGATAGTTAGTGACTACCCTGCATATGCTATGTTATCTGGTTGGAGAACTAAAGGAAGGTTGGCATGCCCTGTTTGTCATTATCAAACATCTTCTCATTATTTGAAACATAGTCGAAAGATGTGCTACATGGGTCATCGAGTATTTTTGGATGTGAATCATAAGTGGCGTTCTGATAAAGTTTCTTTTAATGGGATGACAGAATATAGGTCTGCACCTTCCTTGTTAGATTCAAAAAAAAATTTAGAAGATTTACAAGACTTTTCTGACATATTCAAGGAGAATGATAAGAAGAAAAAGTTTGGTCCGTGGAAGAAAAAATCTATCTTTTGGCAGTTGCCATATTGGAACAGTATTACTTTATGCCATAATTTTGATGTCATGCACATTGAGAAAAACATATTTGATAATATAATTGGGACACTTTTAGAGATTGAAGGAAAGAGAAAAGATCATGCAAAGGCTCGTTTGGACCTACAAGATATGGGGATAAGAAAGAAGCTTCATTTGAAAGCAACAAGTGATGGCAAGAAAACTCAACTCCCAAAAGCTTGTTTCTCTCTAACAAAAAAATGAGAAATCTATCTTTTGTGCTGTTCTAAAGAATGTAAAATTTCCTGATGGGATAGCCTCTAATATTTCTCGATGTGTTCATGTTGATGAAGGAAAAATATCCGGGTATAAGAGTCATGATGCTCATATTACTTTGCATTACTTGCTACAAATAGCAATAAGAGGTATAACTCCTAATCAAGTTGCAATTCCATTAATTAGGCTTTGCTCCTTCTTTCGTTGCTTATGTCAAAATATCATTGATTTGAGAAGTTTAGATCATTTAGAAATGGAGATGACTGAAATACTTTGCCAGTTTGAGAGAATCTTTCCTCCTAGTTATTTTTGACATAATGGTCCATTTACCTATTCACCTAGCAAATGAGGCTAGATTAGGTGGGCCAGTTCAATTTCGATGGATGTATTATATGGAAAGATATTTGGGTGAATTAAAATCATGTGTTCGTAATAAAAGTCGCCCAGAAGGCTCTATTGCAGAAGCATATTTGGCGAAGGAGTCTTTGACATTTTGTTCTCGATATTTATCCAGTGATGTTGATACACGCATCAATCGAGTGGCAAGAAATAATGAATTTTCTATTAACGGACATCATATTGGGGGGATAACTCTCATTTCTCTTGATCATAAGTTACTAAACAAAGCTCATGGTTATATTTTGTTCAATTCTGATAAAGTTCAAGATTACATCAGGTACTATCACCATTTACTTATTTCAATATTCTAAAAATTTAATTTGACATTGATAAATAATCTTGACTTATTTATTTTATAGTGAACATGAGGTTTATCTTCAAAATTGCAAAAAAAGAAGTACGTGGAGCAAAGGTAAAAGTCAAAGAGATGATTTCATTCAATGGTTTGCAACACGTGCCATGAATGATGATGTTTCTGATTTCGTAAAAGAGTTGTCTCGGGGGCCAAATAATATTTCAAAAATGTATTCTGGATATCTTATTAATGGATATAGATTTCATACAAGACAACGCGATGCAAGGAGGAAAACCCAAAATAGTGGGGTCACTTTGGAAGTGGTAACCCAAAGTTTTAAAAGTGCTAAGGATCAAAATCTTGAAAAGATATGTATGACATATTATGGAGCAATAAGTGATATCATTGAGGTAGATTATTATGGACATTTGAATCAAGTGTTGTTCAAATGTGTTTGGTTTGAAGCTGAAGAATACAAATACGGGATGACTTGCGTTTATTTTAATAAAGAATGTTACAAGAATGATCCATTTGTCCTAGCATCTCAAGTACAACAATGCTTCTATGTCGAAGATCCTTTTAATAAAAATAAACAGTATGTTTTGAAAATACTACCAAGGGACTCATTTGATATGGGAGATAATACAGATTTAAATACTTAAGAAATACCTGAGGTGCCAATAAATATTGTTCTATCAGCAGATGATGTTGAAGTTGATTTGGCTAGGGAAGATTTGCCATATGATATTATTGAAATGTCTTTATCTGAAATTCATGTTCAACACAAGGAGCTCGACGATGAAATCATTTTTGAAAGTGAAAATGAAAGTGATTCTGACTTTGTTTTTAGTGATAATACAATTTAGGTAATGTTTTTTTATTTATTAAATAGCATTTGTTCGAATTATTGTACAAGCATATATTATATATTAAAATGTGTTTAATGATTTGATTTTATCATTACAGAAATGAAGAAAGCAAAAAGTGGTTTTGATGTAACTATTGAAGCAAGGTCCAGTGTTGAGTTGGCGAGAAAATTTCGTCAAGTTAAACAGGAGAAAGCTGATATTTATCATAGAAAGCTTCGTGAAAGAAAGGGCAAAAATATTCAAATCATTGATGAGCCTAATGGGAGAAATGAGTTACTTAAGATTGATGGAGCTCTCAATCAAGAAGATGTTGAAGTCGTTGAACCAAACAAAGGAATTGGTATGTAGATTATTCTTTTTTTATAGTCTATTTACTTTAGATTGTCTTATTTTAATTTTTCATTAAATAGCTAAAGATCCGCTTCCAAAGAAGCATCAACCTGAAGAACCTGCATCCATTGTACAACATTTGAATCAACATCAAGCAAAACAGGTAAAAAGGAACAAGAAATGTCCTTCAATGTTGATTGATGATTTTGTTGGAGTTTATGAGATTTCTCATAAAGGAATAAATCAACATGATCAAATTCAGCCTCCTAAAAAGGTGAATAAAAATCAACCTTCGTTAAAAGTGAACAAAAAACTACCACCATCTAGAAAACTAGATTTTGAGCATAGTGGGAGAGATGAGTTACTTCGGGTTAATGAAGCTCTCAATCAAGAAGATGTTGAAGTTGTTGAACCAAACAAAGAAATTGGTATGTAGATTACTCTTTTTTTATATTGTGTCTATTTACTTTAGATTGTCTTATTTTTATTATTCATTAAATAGCTAAAGATCCGCTTCCAAAGAAGCTTCAACCTGAAGAACCTGCATCCATTATACCACATTTCAATCAACATCAAGCTCAACATGTAAAAAGGAATAAGAAATGTCCTTCAATGTTGATTGATGATTTTGTTGGACTTTATGAGATTTCTCATAAAGGAATAAATCAACATGATCAAATTCAGCCTCCTATAAAGGTGAATCAAAATCTACCACCATCTAAAGAAATCCGAGAAGAGTATAGTGGGAGAAATGAGTCGTTACTTCGGGTTGATGAATTTCTCAATCAAGAAGATGTTGAAGTTGCAGAACGAAATAAGGAAATTGGTACGTTAATTATTCTTTTTCTTATAGTGTGTGTATTTACTTTACATTGTCTTACTTGATTATGTTTATGTGCCCCACTATACGCTGAAATTAGGAGCAAGGATCAAAAGAACTCGTGGAGAAACAATGTGCAAAAACATTCATGCAAGAACTTTAGAGGAGCGAAAGGAAGTTACCTTAAATGAACATGGTCAACCAATAGGACCTACTGACCGTGTCGTGTCAGACTTAAGTCTCTTTTTGGGCACATTGGCTAGAAATTCCGTATTTTGCCCATTAATTTACACAAGTTGGGCTTCCATGCCAGAGGAGAACTTAGAGCGTGTATGGAATTATACCAAGGTAAACTTAAATCTATTTTGTTTTCTTAATATATTTTGTATAATTATTTACTAATATTGATCGAATAACTTTTTTTCATTTTACATTTTGTAGTCAAAGTTTATTTTACAAGATGATGCAAAAAATTGGGTAAAGTTCACTGTTAGAGATGCTTGGAGACGTTACAAACACATTATTAAGAAGAATCATTTTTTGAAGTATTCCAACATGACTGATAGGATCAAAAATCGCCCCATCAAGATGTCAGAGTCTCAATTTAAAAAACTTTGCATTTTTTGGAGTTCGGAAACTATACAAGTAAGAGTAATATTATTTTTTAAATTATAGTAGAAAAACTATTTATATGTATCTTTTCTCATTTTTAACTTAATGTGCAGTCAATCAGCAAAAGGAATACTCAAAGTAGGGCTACACAAAAGTGGAGGCATCGAATGGGCACCAAAACCTTTGCTATAATTCGTGAAAGAATGCTAATACATTATATTTCACTCACATTTCTAGCTCTCAATTTTGATTCTTGAATGAAGTTTATACGCATAGACAATTATATTGTGTATATTTCACCCATATCCTTTGCAGAGAGCATCAAGCTCCTCATGGGACCTCGCTGAAATCAACTTGAATTTCAGCACGCTGCTGCACTGCGCTGCTGCTGCCCGCTGAATTTCAGCGCGCTGCAGGTGCAGCCCGCTGAATTTCAGCGCGCTGCAGGTGCAACCCGCTGAATTTCAGCGCGCTGCTGGTGCAGCACATTGAATTTCAGCGCGATGCTGGTGCAGCCCGCTGAATTTCAGCGCGCTGCTGGTGCAGCACACTGAATTTCAGGGCATTTCTCTTGCTTCGAATTTCAGGCGCTGAGTTTCCTACAATAAACTAGACAAACGTTGACATCAAGTACCTCGTTCTGACATGTATGCACGATCAAGGGCTGTCTTTTTAATAACTTTATCTCATATAGCCTCAACATGGGTGAAAACCCTATAATAAGGCACCTGCTCACCACGTTAAGGGATGGAGGATAGGGTACAAGTTACAATCCATTATTTTTGAGCTTTGATCTTCTCTTGCTTCGAACTGATTGTACGAGTTTTGAGTTCCTTTTTCTGTTCGCATGAGTTCTAATAAAAAGTGTTCTTCTGAAATCCAACCTCAAAGTCCTCTTTATCATTCTTCATTTGGTCAAAGCTGGACTTAACTAAAATCAGTCCAACAAGTTTAGTGTTCCATTTATTCTAATTTCTGTACATGAAGTAGGCGTAATTTGATGGTTATCATGATGCTTTTATTTATCTACGCTAGCTATATGCCAAAAATGTTATAATTAGCTTATAAAGGTTGCATATCTTACAAATACACAGTCTAGATTCATTGGTACGTCGTGCTTATAAAGGTTGCAATTTTAGCATGATGCAGGTGCAGCACGCGCTGAAATTCAGCGTGCAGCATGCCCTGCAGGTGCAATATGCGCTAAATTGTGCAGCACGCTGAATTTCAGCGAGCTGTGGCGCAGCACGCAGAAATTCAGCGTGTTGCGCCCGCAGCACGCTGAATGTCAGCGTGCTACGCCCGCAGCATGCTAAAATTCATTATAGTAGTATGAGGTGCAAGCCCATGTAGCAGGTTGAGTAAGAAAGGAATGACAGTTTGGAGAGTTTTATATGACTGGCTGTAGAGTTGGTTGTTAGGTTTACTTTTGGGCAAGTTTGGTGGGGACTCATGAGAATGTTATTGAGGATTAGCCTTGTTTTTGCTTGACAGAAAATTGTTTGGCTGGTTCTCAGATCTGGAATCGGTGCTCTGCTTCCTCTAACTTTGTTTTAAGCATCTTTTTGTACTTATAATGTTTTATTTCCTCTCAATCTTGGTTGTATTACACTGTAGGCAATTTGGGTTTTTATCTGTGAAATATTTTTGTTTTGGTTGGACGATTTATGTTGAGGTCTTACTTGCCTAGTTGTGGAGAAATTTTGGGGGTCGTTAGCTGGCCAGAAGTTGAGCTGTGTATGTGTGTGTATTTGTTTTTGACCGACTATTGTTGCTCCTCCTTCCCGTTTTAGTTTATTTGTTTTAGTTTTGTTGTCTAGTTGCTGCTATTTGCCCCCTATAGTTTGGGTGTTGTTGCATGGTTATGATATAATAATGAGTATCCAAACTTTGGGTTTGCTTGTGCATGCTTCAATTTTAATTTAATTGGGGCTTTGTAGGTTTGTTGGCAGTAAGGTTCATTGATATGTCTTTATGCAGCTTCGGTTTGCTGAATGCCAGCGTGCTGCGCCCGCAGCACGCTGAAATTTAGCTTGCTGCGCCCGCAGCTCCCTGAATTTCAGCGTGCTGCGCCCGCAGCTCGCTGAATTTCAGCGTGCTGCATTTCAGCACGCTGAATTTCAGCACGCTGAATTTCAGTGAGCTACGGGTGCAGCACGCTGAATTTCAGCGAGCTGCGGGCGCAACACGCTGAATTTCAGCGCGCTGCACCTATAGCGCTTTGCAGCGCTGAACCTGTAGCGATAAGCTCGTCGTTCTACTCTGCTACACCTTTCCTACCCTAAACTAGACAAACGCTGACATCAAGTACCTCGTTAGCTACCTAATTATCCCTGACAACAACATCCTCACAATCACACAAACCTTCAGCAATGAGAAGCACGCTGAAATTTATGCGAATATTGATCTTCAAATCCAATTTCAATGTTCATCTGTAGAATTTTTAGATCTAGATTTCAACTGAGCAGTCAATTTATGTGAATATTGATTTTCTGATGAAAGTTAATTTCATCAATCTGCTGGCAGAATTGTATTTAGTTTTTGTTTGTTGGGATGAAATTTGAATGAGAATTGGAGTAGTGTGAGAGAAAACAAAAATGAGAAGCTTGCAAGTAATTCAGTATGAGCGAGCTTGTACAAGCTGCAGGTGTAGAATGCTGAAATGCAGCGAGCTACACCTGCAGCACGCTGAAATCCAACGTGATGTAATTTTAGCGTGATGCAGGTGCAGCACACGCTGAAATTCAGCGTGCAGCATGCCCTACAGGTGCAGCACGCGTTAAATTGTGCAGCACGCTGAATTTCAGCGTGCTGCGGGCGCAGCACGCTGAATGTCAGCGTGCTGCGGGCGCAGCACGCTGAATGTCAGCGTGCTGCGGGCGCAGCACGCTGAATGTCAGCGTGCTGCGGGCGCAGCACGCTGAATGTCAGCGTGCTGCGGGCGCAGCACGCTGAATGTCAGCGTGCTGCGGGCGCAGCACGCTGAATGTCAGCGTGCTGCGGGCGCAGCACGCTGAATGTCAGCGTGCTGCGCCCGCAGCACGCTGAATGTCAGCGTGCTGCGCCCGCAGCACGCTGAATGTCAGCGTGCTGTGCCCGCAGCACGCTGATTTTCAGCGTGCTGAATTCAGCGTGGTGCGCCCGCAGCACGCTGATTTTCAGCGTGCTGAATTCAGCGTGCTGCGCCCGCAGCACGCTGATTTTCAGCATGCTGAATTCAGCGTGCTGATTTTCAGCATGCTGAATTCAGCGTGCTGCGCCCGCAGCATGCAGATTTTCAGCGTGCTGAATTCAGCGTGCTGCGCCCGCTGCACGCTGAATTTCAGCATGCTGAATTCAGCGTGCTTCGCCCGCAGCACGCTGAATTTCAGCGTGCTTCGAACTGATTGTACAAATTTTGAATTCATTTTTTTGTTCGCATGAATTCTAATAAAAAGTGTTCTTCTGAAATCCAAGCTCAAGGTCCTCTCTATCATTCTTCATTTGATTACGTGCAGTTCATTAATTATGTGCAGTTCACTAATTTTGTTTAATTTTCAATAATTTTTTTTATGCATCTGTAGCGTTCGAAAGCGAAGAGAGACCCTACTCAAGCTGAAGTTTTTATTGAAACTCGAAGTAGCACTAGTGGAAAGGAGCTGGATTTAGAAACCAGCAATACAATTGTGAGTTATTTTTTTATTAAGATCACATATAATTTGCTTATTTGTTTTTTTTAAATCAACTATTCAATTTGTTTTCAGTCACAACTTCAAGATACTATGAATAATGAGGAAGGTAATGTAGAAGCATTTAAAATTATGTTTGGGAAAGAACATCCTGGATCAATGCGTTGCTTTGGGAAAGGTATTACACAAACTGCTTTGAAGCGAAAGGAAGACATTGCGGCTTTGAAGAAAGTACATAATGAAGAGGTCGCTCTATTGAATGAAAAAGTACAAAATGTGGAAGATACACTTAATACTCTAAAAAGTGTACTTAAGATTATGCTGCAGCAAAACAAACCCATTGGAGTTGATGTAGAATCATTGGAGAATCTATTAGGTTCATCTCCAGGGGATGCAAATAGTGGACAGAAGAGAGACGGACTACCACATGCACATTCTTCTACATCAACACACGTTCCAAACTATGTTGAGGTATAATGTTATAGATTTTCACACAATATATTAAAATACATTTATATGTTTACAACTTTTTAATTTTATATTGATCTTGATGTCATTAGATTTATATATATATATTATTTTACTTTGTGCAGAAAGTTCTTGATGTCGGGAAGACAAATGAGGAGTTGCAATATGATCGATGATCCCATATCATGAAGAACATTTTATGTTTAAGCTGATTTAGATAATTTTGTTTGTGTACTGTAATATTTAAATATTTTGATGTACTTTGATACATTGTGATGCTAATGATGGGTTATTAATTTGATGTTAAAACATGTGAAACTTTAATATTCTAAATGAAATTATTTGTCTTGTTAAATTGTTAAATATTTATGTGTTATAAAAAATATCTCATGATATAACATGTTTGTTTTTGAAGTTTTAATTTATTTTCATGTTTTTTTAAAATTTATATTTTTTTTATTAATTAAATATTTTTGGCAACATTTATTAAATGTACCTCTAAACATTTTAAAAATGTTGCAATAGGTCTATATAAAAACTGTTACCTTTACTACAAAAATAAGCAACAGTTTCAAGTAATGTTGCCTAAACATGTGAAATTGTTGCCTTAGGTCTTTGGTAATGCGGGCATAGGCATACACCCATATGACAACAGTTTTCATTGTTTTGGCAACGTTTTGCGGTTTTAGGCAACAGTTTTCAAATGTTGCTAAAGACCAAAAATGTTGTAGTGACTGCTGTTGAAATTCCTACATTCAGCCCCATTACTGATCAGATAGCAAGAGCTAGAGGCAAGTCCGTTGCTGAAGAGGAGGAAGAGGTCAGTCTTAGTAAGAAGAGGTACAAAGGAGAGATGGAAACTAGGAAAGACTTTGAGAAATGGAGTCCTCAATCAAGGACTATCATATTGTTTGCTTGGAATCAAATAAAAGATAAGAAAGCTGAAAGGGAAAAGCTATATAGCTCCCTAGAATGGGCAAAATTAGAAAGAAATGAAGAGGCCAGGACAGGAGGAAGTTCAGAAGAGACAAGAAGTCAGGTGCAGTGCCACCAGATGCTCTTAAGCCCAACAAATACTTTTCTAAGCCCTATAGTTATTTTGAGAGACAAAAGAAAAAGAAGATTGAAGATAAGGAAAAGACTGCAAAGAAACCCAGCAAGGGGATAATGATCAAGGAACCTGAAACATGAAATGTTTTTATTTTCTTTAAGGGCTTTAGGATTGTGAACATTATTATAAACACACTGTCTATTTATGACTATTTCCTTAAATGATAATCATATGTTTGTCTGGGTATCAATTACTGCTCTTATATATTGTGAATGTTTATCTCCTGTATATGGTAGTGTATATCATTGACTAGGGTTCTGACTTCTTCAAATAGGGGGAGATTGGCCGGTTTATTGATCACAATATCCTAGATTTGAAGAAGGCCCGCAAGTTAATGAAATACACATAAATGTATCTAATATATGTTCAAGTTCATTGTATGCAGGTTGTACACTATTGCATTGATTGGACAAGCAATCAGAGTCACAGTGACAGTTGGACTCAAGATAAGGTGCTGAACAAGCAAAAATTTGGCTAAGTCTAAACGGGTTGAGTGAACTTACTTCACTCAACTCCAGAAAGGAAAAAACATTGACAGAACTCTATGCAGTCAAAGCCTTAGTGTTGCTGAATAGAAATCTGTCAAAGGACAAACGCGTTGAGTGAAGGCAGTTCACTCAACGCCTACTCAACTGGATTTTAGATTAAGTATAGAAGTATTGAGTGAATACTGGCCACTCAATGCCCCATTAAAAAGACAAACAAAGTCCAGAAGCGTTGAGTGTAGAAGCTGCACTCAACTCCTTCATGCAGAGAAATTTCAATCAAGTCTAGAAGCGTTGAGTGTTGAAGGATCACTCAATGCCTTAACAGAGACTGCAAATGTCAAAAGCGTTGAGTGTTGAAGGTTCGCTTGACACATCAAGATGCAAAATTTTGCTAAGTACTTTTGCATTGAGTAACAAGACCTAACTCAATGCCTATGCAGATGTCTGGAAATTACCAAGTCCAAGCGCTGTGTCATGCTGGCATCATCAAGAAGTCAAATGTTGCGGGATTTGCAAGCTAGATAACAAAAGGTGTCGCATGCCTTTAGTACATCATTTAATGTAATGAGATGTTGCAGTTGCCTATTTCGGCTAGTCCATACTGCGCATAGAGTCATTGGACGGACATTAATAAAAGCAAATTTCCTAGAAATTAAAGACAAGCTTTTTTGGTCATCGTCTTCCTCTCGATCAAAAAGAAGACTTCCTAGAACTCATTCTTACAGTGAGTCTTTGAACTACATACAAAAGTTGGCTGTTAAAGAAATAAAAGAACTGAAGAATTAATTTGTCTTCAACAACAAGATCAAAAATCTTGTTTTCTGAATAAGAAGAAGTTGTAGAGCTACTTCAGGTTGCTGTTCATCTTCAAGGTAACTACAATCTACTATTATATCAATGGCTTGAAGGTACATGGCTCTACAATGTATTCTCAGCACAAGCTAAACTACTGAAGATCTAAATACTTTTTGTTATAGAGAAGATTGGACTGAAGTTTTTCAGTTGAAGAAGAAGAAGACTAAGAGAATCTTTTTCTTTGGAGCCAATCACCATAAAACCCCAACTCTTTCTGTAGGATCATTATCGATATGAGTTGTAAGCCTAAAGTATAAAGGCTGAGAGGTAGGATCTGAGTCAGATCTGAGCTGTATAAGATTTATTTATCTCTGATTGTAGTGCTAACCTTCTAGCATAAGTGGTAGGGCTTTGTATTAAGCCTGAGGTAGGTGATCTGGAGGATCACTGAGCTGTTGGAGTAAAATTTACTCTGAGTGGGCAGGGCTTAGGCCTGAGGTAGGACTTGGAGGAAGTCTGAGAAATCCTAAGAGATATGTGTAGTAAGCTCTTTGTGCCAAGATTAATTTGGAGGAGATTGCTTTGTCTAACACACTGTTAGAACTTAGAAAGGTGGGAGGGAAAATGGATGTACTCATACATTGAAGAATCATTATAAATACTGGTGTGCCGATCTGTGTTCTTGAAAGCAAACTCAAGAATCCAGGTTATTCTGGTCGACCAGAACGTCAAGTTTGTCCGCAACAGTACCAAACTCAGAATTTTTGCACCTAATACAACATGAAAACACATCAAAAAATTGCAAAAACCCTCCAACAAAATACATCAAAAATTCAAAACAATGCAAAATGCCACCACCAAATCGTAAAAAAAAATCTGAAATGAAGAAAAATCCATCCAGAAAATCTATTGCAAAACCTTAGAGTAAGCAAAAAAGAATTGTTGGGTACCCCCTAATTTATAAAAGATTATGTTAACTTCCGCGCACTGGATCGCAACTCCCGCACACTGGATCACAACTCCCGCACACCGGATCGCAACTCCCGCACACCGGATTGCAACTCCCGCACGCCGGATCCCGCAACCGCCGCGTGCCAAATCGCAACCGCCGCCGCCGCCGCCATTACGGGAGGGCGGTGACAGGCGGCCCGCCACCCATGGCCGGTCGGCCCCCCTTGTGGCTGGCGGTCGCGGCCGGCCTCCCCCGGCCGGCCGCTTCCCTTCCGCGGTCGGCCGGCCGCTTCCCTTCCGCAGTCGGCCGCCCTAGGCCGGCCTCCTCCTTGCGGCTGGCGGCCCCGGCCGGTCGCCACCTTACGGCCGGTGATAGCGGCTGGCCGCCCATGGCCGGCCGCCTCTGTGTGGCCGGCGGCTACGGCCGGCCGCCTCCTCGGGGCCGGCGGCCACGGCAGGCCGCCCCCCTCCGGTCAGGCGGCCTTGGCCGACCACCCAGGACCGGCCACCCGCGGCCGGCCGCCCCCTCCCTCGGGAGATCGCCGGCCAGCGCGCCTCCTCCGACCACCATCATGGGCCGGACTTCTCTCCACTATCCGATTGTGTCAAGAGATCATGGCCCTCCGATCACCACAAGCGATCACGGCCCTCCGATCTACGATTAACCATCGTAATCACCGTAACCGCCCTAACCACCTCGGAAATCCTATATAAGCACCCTTGATAGTTCATTTTAGGGGATCTGGATTCATTCTCTCGTTCGCTCTCTCTCTCTCTCTCTCTTCATTTCTGCTTCTCCCTAGAGCTTTTCTCTCTACGCACCTCCTCTCCTCCTCTTTCACTCACCAACTTGGCAGGTTCTCCACTAAGCGTCGCCTAAAGAAGAAAGAGTGAAGTGTCAATAAAGGCAGCCCTCCTCAGTCTGAGCCACAAAGTGCAGGCACTCTGCGGAGTGCAAGCTTTAAGAGCAAGCACTTAAGAAAGACGCACGACAAAGTGCATGAACTCCTAAGCAGTGGCCTGTCACCCAAGGAGAGCTCTCTCAACCCCCCAGTATTTATAACGAGCCGCGGCCTGTCTCCCTCGCATTCTCTCTACAAGAGCACTGTAATATAGGCAAATAGTGGATCTTGGCTGGCACAGACCCGACCACGTGGTTTTTTCCCCTTTCCGGGGGTTTCCATGCTAAAGTTGTGTGTGTTAAATCTCTCTTTTTATACTTTGACTGTGTGCGTACTCGATCGCCTGGGGCTAAGATGGACCGATCTGGAACCGGTCTACCGAGGGCATTGAGCGAACCGCAACAGTTTGGCGCCGTCTGTGGGAAACATTCCCAGCAAGCGTGAGAAGACTCAGAAGTTTGTCAGAGCGTGACAAAATGGCTGGAAAGAGCACCTGAATGACTAGGGGGTCGATCCGGCGTCAGCAGGAAGATCAAGCCGCATCACAGTCTCTAGCGAACGTGCAATCGCAAGAGGTCAACGCAGCACCTGGTGCAGTGCCGCCCAAAAACGTGATGCCCACACCAGACATCCAGGTCGAGATGCTCGCCCTCTTAAGGCAACTCGCAGGCCCCCATGTGCCCGCATGGTCCCCAACTCAGGAGAATCTACCAGTACTACCAGCAGAAGGCCATAGGGCCTTTGAAGAAGAAGTCGAGTCGTCGAGGCACGACAACACTGAGAATCCCGTTCGCCACGTCAGGGAGGCAGGAATCTCCCCCCTCCACAGCAATCGACAGCAGTAGGCCCCAGCAGAGCCAGGCGCAAGAATGACTCGGGAAGCTTTCCGCAAAATGTTCGAAGAGGAATTTGGACCCGTCGGCCGACGAGCAATGACGACGCGACACCCCACACGAAGGGCATCACCCTTGGCTCCTGAGGTACTGGCCTATCCCATCCCTCAAGGATTCAAGATCCCCCACGTTGAGACGTACGGCAGAGTGGACGATCCTTGGGAGCACATCAACCACTTCTACACGATCCTCCACCTCTACAACGCGTCAGATCAACTGCTTTGTCAGGTCTTCCCTACCACCCTCAAAGGGCAAGCCCGCACTTGGTTCCATTCCCTGTGAGAGGGGTCCATCAAAAACTTTCCCCAGTTGAGCCAGCAATTCCTCGATCAGTTCATGGCCAACCGCAGGATCGCAAAGGATCCATCCCACCTCTCTGGCATCCGGCATAATGAAACCGAGACTTTAAAAGAGTTTTTCCGCCGATTTACTGCGGAAGCGAGACAGATCCCTGGGGTAGACCCTGAGCTCCTTCAAGGGGTATTCCTCAGAGGACTCCGCCCAGGCGGATTCTACTCCGCTCTAATGCGGGATACTGTCCCCAGTTATGCAGATCTAGTTCACCGAGTGGAAGCTCAGATAGCCGCGGACGAGGGCATTGAGGCCCACCATCGATAGTTTGAAGGAGGCCAAAAGAGGCAGAAGCAGTAGGAGCAACCCTCTGGAAGATGAACAGAGAGGCGTGACGAGAACCGTCGCAACGAGCATCGTAATCAGGAGCCCCGGAGAGGCCAGGATTATGGGCCTCCCCATACTTACACCCCTCTCAACACCACTCGTGCCAACGTCCTATATGCCATTCAGGACGATCCAGCGCTCAAGAGGCCAAGGGCGCTCCCGCCCAGCCCAAGGGCTGATCCAAAAAAGTACTGTGACTTCCATTGAGGAACCATGCACACTACTGAAGAGTGTGTGAAGTTGAAAGATGAGATATAGCGACTTGTTCGGTAGGGGATGCTCGAGCATTTTCTGCAAGGATATGTGCAAGAGCAGCACGGATGCCCGCCTGCGCGGAGGGAACCGCCACCTGCGCATCGAGAAGCGTAGAGGGGCAGGCAGGTGGTCGGGATTATGGAAGTCATCTCCGGCTTTCCCTTTCCTGCAGTCAACTCCATCGCCGCTCCCCAAGAAGATAAGGCGACTGGAATCTTTCCTTCTATCATCTTTGGCGAGGAGGACCTCCAGGGCCTCCGCACACCGCACCAGGACCCGCTAGTTATTATAGCAGAAATTGGCAACCCCATCTTCCGCGTAAAGCGAATTCTGGTGGATAACGATAGCTCGGTAAATGTTATATTCATGACTGTGTTTACCAGTATGGGAATCCAAAGGCAGAATCTTCGTCCAGCATCAGTCCCCATCTACGGCTTCAACGGGGCACCCGTATCCGTAGCAGGCACCCTGAAAGTGAGGGTAAGATCTATCTTAACTCTAGAGGGGGTGAATAGAGTATTTTAAAGTAAATTTACAATTTAAAATTGCATAGTATTAAAGGCTTAATTTATGTATAGGTGTAAGGTGCTTTGATGTAGAAATAAAACTAAAACAGGAAAATAAAAACCACAGCACACAGCAAAGAATATGCACAAGAAACCAGAAGACACAAGGAGCTATAGTGGTTCCCCAATCAACCTGGGTACATCCACTCTTCTATCACCCTTGGTAGGAATCCACTACAGGATGAGTTGATCAGGTGTCCTGGGCACCAATGAGCTTTTGATAAGGTGCTCAAAAACCACTAGATTTTTTGATCAGGTGTCTTGCCACCACTGAGTTTTGACAAGGCTCTCAGAACCAGAATCAAAACTTTTGAAGGGAGTCTTGATAACCCTTTTACAGCAGGAAAAGAAAAAGGAAGAGGTGAAGTTGTCTTCTCTGTCTCAATCACTGAGAGAAGACTTAGTGGATTGATTGTGTTGTCAAAGCTCCACCTGAGATGTAGATGGTTCAGAGATGAGAGCTTTGCTAGGGTGATAGGCCTTCAGAAGCTTCAGATCTCCAGCAGAAGATGATTTCAGCAGAGGCTGAAATGTGAGTTGTCTGGAGTCTTTGATGTTGAAGCTATGAACACTTTACAGTATGCTAATTTTCAATCAAACTCTTCAGGATTGATCACTTGATTTTCCTCTGAGTTTTTCTGACTATCTGTGTATGTCTGTATCGAGTGATAGATAGATTGTCTTTCTCTTGATCTGCTGTTGGATGTTTTATTCTCTGATGATCCTTTTTCCAAGATAGCCGTTAGCAGTCAATAAATGTCTTCCATAAATGTTTTGTCTTCAGGAGGAAATTCCAATAGACATTCTCTGAGAAATCCCTTGAAACTTGCTCCAGAGTAAATGAAAACGGCTAGCAAATCTCTTGAAATAAATGCTGAGAGAATTTGAAAAACATTTCAAAAGCTGACTGAATTTGAATCCTCAAAGTCGTCGATCTCTCAAAAAAACGTCGATCTGAGCTCTACGATCGTCGACCTGAGCTCAGAGATTGGATTGAACATCAGACAGAAAATGTTGACCTGAGCTCTACGATCGTCGAACTGAGCTCAGCGACTTGGAAACAAGCTGAAGTCAGATCGTCGATCTGAGCTCGAAGATCGTCGACCGGAGTTCAACGACTCAGTAGAGTTGAGCTCAGAGAGCGTCGAACGGAGTTCGACGTTTCGTCGACCTGAGCTCGACGAAAACTGTCTTTGCCTAAGCTCTAAGTCTTGAACAATGAATGATCCTGGGGACAGCTTCAAACCTAAGTTCTAAGCCCTAGACTCATTCTAACTTGACCTTTTCAACTATACATCTAGGTCAAACTGATTTCCTAAAAACATAGTGATCCTTGCCCAAATTAGTAATAGGGTGTTCCAACAATCTCCCCCTATTTGGGTTAGGATTACTATTTACATAGCTCAGAAATAAGTACAAAAGCAAATACAGAAAAGCAAAAAGAATTAAAGCAACAGAGCAGAACAAGCAGCATAGCAGCATTTAGATAGAACATCAGCAAGAGTTTTAAAAAGAATGAACTGTCTGCTTACAGAGATCACTTCTTTTCACTTCCTTTCTTAAACAAGATTTCCCTGTTGGGATTGAGAGCTTCTTTCTTTGACCTTCTGTCATCCTCTGCACCTAAGGAGGTTTGAGATCTTGCCCTGGGAACCATAGCCTCAGGATGCAGTTTCATGTAATCCACTGGGTCAAAGAACTTCCTTGAGGCATATCTTTCCAATTCTGCTTTTCTTTGCTCTGATAAGGTAGTGATGTTGGAGGTGTTTTTTCCTTGCTCTCTAGCCTTCTTCAACTGATCTAAGGAAGCAAGTTCTTTCATCCTTGCAGTCCAAGATAAAGGATTGTTCTCTGGATCTTCAAAAGGGATTGCAGGTTCATATCTATTAAAAGTTTCTTAAGCAGCAGAAGTCATTGCATCAACAGTTTCTCTGAGCTTATAAGGGAAAGAACCTTGAGATGAGTCCAAATGCCTTTGTCCTTCCCTTTGATGTCTTGATTGAATCTTGTGATCTCTCTGATTACCTCTATATTGTCCCCTTCTGTACTGATAACTTCTTTGATATTGCCCTCTGGGATGATATCTTTGTGAAGATTGGGAGGGGCTTTGCTTTGGAGCAGAGGTTAGAGAAGCTGACCCTCCACCTGATCCTGAATCTGGAGGAGGAGGAGGAGGCTGAAACAGGGATGAACCTTTCTCATACTTATCAAACTTTCTTTTCTTCTTCATGGCCTTTAGTTGGTTTTTAGAATATTGCATCCATGGTTCAGTTATCTGGCAATCATGTAGAATATAGTAGGGTATATCATTAGCATCCTTGGCCTTAGCAGGAGGGACCTTCATCATGGCCTTGCTTCTTGCTTTCCTTTTCTTTGCAATAGTACCAGAAGAATCATCAGATTCTGTATTGAATTGATCACTTTCAGAACTTTGAGGTCTGTCATACAAATCATCTATACTTTTGATATATTCCTCTTGAACTTTGGATTTATCAGAAACAACAGGGGCAGGAGGTGTTGATACAACAACAGAAATCTCAGCAGTACTCTCAACAGGAGCAAATGAGATAGCAGGAGTCTCAGATACTTGCACTTCCAAAAATTTGGCCAATTCTACATCAGGAGAATTATCAATAACAGCAGGCATATCAACAGGCAGCATTTCAATGTCTATAGAACCAGCAGATATAACATCAGCAGCAGCATCAGTACAAACAAAAACACCAACATCCACAGCCTTAAAAGAGTTGGCATAAAATGCAATCAGACTGGGATCACATTCTAAAATAGGCACAATGGCCTTAGTAAGGTCTTCAACTTGTTGAACTGGTGAAAATCTTTTGTGAAGAGAATCAAAATCACTCAACAATGACCTGAGGTCCACTATAAACATTGGAACTGGAGCAGCAGCAGACACTTCTTCAGCTTCATGAGTTTCATGAGGCATCTCCCCCTAGCTTGATGCAGGCAGGGCTGGATCAAGGCACCCTAATGAAGGAATTGCCTGAGGAGAGGAGAGAGCAGACAGTCTGTTAGATAGCTCCTGGATAGAGTTTAGGAGTGGAGCCAAGGAGGTCTCCAGCAAGGCTACTAGCTTGGGGGCCAGTATCCCATAAAGCCTATCTGCCAGACCAGAAAGATTCACTTGCTCAAGGAATACTTGAGTAGAGGTGAAGGAAGATGTTGCTGGAACTGATGGAATGGCTGCATGAGGTGAGGTTGAGAATGGAGGGATGGATGGCTGAGATATTGGGATGGTGGAGATAGATGATATAGGTGTGGAGATGGATGGTGAGAAAGATGGTTGATCAAGGATGTCATTGAGGAGCTGTTGGTAAGAGGAGGATGATGGAGGCTCAAGAGGTGAGGAGGGGGAAACATCCATGAAGGAGTCATCCACAATGGTGAAAGATGGTATGGAAGAGTCAATGGATGGATAGTAGTACAAAGGATGTAATGGTTTTGAGGTGGTGGCTGGAGGAGGAGAGATAAGTGATGAAATTTTGATTGGGGAGGAGATGGCTGATTGGATGGTTAATGAGGAAGGTAAGGCAGAAAAAATAGGAGGAGGAGAAGGAGGAGCAGAGGAGGAGGTAGGCAGTCTCTCAATGAGGGCAAGTGTTGCTGTAGGGGAAGAGACTGAAGCAGTCCTTGTGCCTGAAGCAGATGTTGCTGCAGCAGCCCTGTTAGGGTTGATAATCTGCCTGTCCCATTTTCTGAAAAGGGCACAGGTGAGCCTTTCGGATGCATTGATGTGCATACCATTTGAAACCAATAAATCAGGGTACCTGGAATGAAAGAAAACCCCTAGAATCCTTCCAAAGAATACACAACCTTTGTTGATTTTCTTCTTGAGCAAGTCAAAGAAGATAGACCCCCAATCCAAATGTTTCTTGTCAATAATAGCTCCCATTAAGCAGAACTGATACCTTGAGATGGTATCATGAGCTGAGTGCTTTGCCCGAAGCACTTTTCCCACAACATCAGCCAAAAATTGAAATTCAATTGATAGATTCTTTTTCAAAAGCTTATTAGGGTTCACAGCAGAGTGACCCATTCGATCTAACAACGAATCATATTCCTCTCCAGACAAATCAATGGATTCATTCCCAGTACTTAAGGCGAATACTTCTGTCAAAAGATTAGGGGACAATGGTACCTTAGTCCCGTTAATCGTGCCGACAATAGTATTTTCATTCTCAGTTGTTGCAGTAAAAATCCATTGCTTTATTTCATCTGCTGCAATCTTTATTCTGGTGGTCATCAACTGAACTAATTGCTATTCGCGGAAAAGATTCAGAATATCTTTGAACCGCTGATCGCTGCCATCGAAGGAGTTCATATCTATATCAAAACCTGTATCAAATTTCATTTTGGAAAGAGCGGCGACCGACACTGCCATCTGTACCAGCAAAGATTCAACAAACACGACCAAGTGTAGAGAGTTTGGAGGGAAAGAGAAAATTTTGTAGAGAGTATGAAAGCGTAAACGACGAACGGCGGCCGAAAAATGATTTTATATTAGGGTTCGACGCGAAAAAGGAAGGATCGTCGATCTCCGTTCGATGATCAGGACTCCTAAGGGAAGCAAAAAGGTATTCAACATCGTAGATCTCAGTTCGACGATCTAGAGAACGTCGAGCTCAGTTCGACGATCGAAGGCCTGAAAGAGATAGTATACAACTATCTGACAAGCTCTGAACTCCGGTCGACGTTTTGGGAAAACGTCGATCTCCGTTCGACGTTTTTCAGGAAACCGTCGATCGGCGTTCGACGATTTCTGGGGAAAACGTCGAGCGCAGTTCAGAGACAGAAACTATCCTATAGACACAAAAAGAAATGAGTTTTTACCCTAATCTTGGTCTGTTTTTAGCTTTTCAAAATCTTGTAATTTATTTTAGGCTTCCTCCATCTAACATGCCTAACTGATTGAGGAAGAAGTTGTGTTTCTTTTCATCCAAAGGCTTGGTGAAAATATCTCCCCTTTGCAAATCAGTTGGGATATATTGAAGTTCAGTTTTATTTTTCTCAACATTATCCCTTAGAAAATGATGCCTAATTTCTATGTGTTTTGTCCTACTATGGAGGACTGGATTTTGTGCAATGGAAATAGCACTGGTGTTGTCACAAAATATTTTAGATTTCTCTAAGTTGTAACCATAGTCTAGGAGTTGATTTTGTATCCACAATATTTGTGAACAACAACTGCCTGCAGCCATATATTCAGCTTCAGCAGTTGAAGTTGACACAGATGTTTGTTTCATACAAAACCATGAGACAAGTCTATCACCAAGAAACTGACAAGTTCCACTAATGCTTTTCCTGTCTATTCTGCATCCAGCATAATCAGCATCTGAAAATCTAGTTAAGTCAAATGCTGAATCTTTTGGATACCAGAGACCTAGATTTGGACAACTTTTAACATACCTAAGAATCCTCTTTACTAAAGTTAAGTGTGACTCTCTAGGGCTAACTTGGAATCTATCACATATATATGTAGCAAACATTATATCAGGCCTACTAGCTGTAAGGTACAATAAAGAGCCAATCATTGCTCTATATGTTGTCTGATCAACTGGTTTCCCATGTTCATCAGCATCCAATACAACATTGGTAGGCATGGGTGTTTTCATACATGATGCATCAGACATACCAAATTTCTTAACCAGTTCTTTTGCATACTTGGTTTGAGAAATAAATATGCCTTCAGCATGTTGTTTGACTTGCAATCCTAAGAAGAAGGATAGCTCACCCATGCTACTCATTTCAAATTTAGAGTGCATAAGCTTGGAAAACTTTTTGCACAAGTTTGAATCAGTAGAACCAAATATAATATCATCTACATAAATTTGTACTAGTAGGGTATGGGACTTATGGGTTCTAATAAAAAGAGTTTGGTCTACTCTCCCCCTAATAAAATCATTTTCCAGAAGAAAGCATGCTAGAGTCTCATACCATGCTCTAGGAGCTTGCTTTAGACCATATAATGCTTTATGCAGTTTGAAAACATAATCAGGATGAGTTGGAGAGACAAAACCTGGGGGTTGTCTGACATAGACTTTTTCTTTGATCTCCCCATTGAGAAAAGCACTCTTCATATCCATTTGGTAAACTTTGAATCCCTTGTGAGCAGCATAAGCCAGGAAGATTCTTATGTCCTCTAACCTTGCAACTGGTGCAAAGGTCTGGTCATAGTCTATCCCCTCTTCTTGAGAATATCGTTGAGCAACTAGCCTTGCCTTGTTCCTTACAATAATTCCTTGATCATCCAATTTGTTTCTGAACACCCATTTTGTTCGAACAATGGAATGATCCTTTGGCTTAGGCACTAGTTCCTAGACTTTGTTTCTTTCAAATTGATGCAACTCCTCTTGTATAGCAATGATCTAGTGTGGATCTTGCTCTGCATCTTGAATGGATTGAGGTTCAATTTGAGAGAGAAAGCAAGTGTGCATCAGGCTTTGGTTGACCTGATTTCTGGTTTGCACACCAGCTGAGATGTTTCCAATCACTTGGGAGATTGGATGATCTCTTGATGTTACTAAATCAACAGGGGGTGTTGATTGTTCACCAACCTGTGTTGTTATTTCCTCTTGTGGAATAGCAACTGGCTCTTCAAGAAGATTTTCTTCCAGATGTTGAGCAGCTTCTTCATCTTCACTACTTTCATCCTTTTTAGTAACTTGCAATCTATCCAAGTCTTCAGCTAGAGAATGTACCTGCAAATGTTCTATGGTAGAAGCATTCTTCTCCTTGAAAGACATATTAGTTTCATCAAAAGAAATATGAACAGATTCTTCTATTTTTAGAGTAGTTTTATTATAAACCCTATAAGCCTTACTGATCATGGAGTATCCCAGAAACACTCCTTCATCAGCTTTTGCTTGAAATTTTGCTATATATCTCTTGTCATTGTTGTGAATATAACAAATGCAACCAAAGATTTTGAAGTAATCTACTTTAGGTTTCTTCCCTTTGAGTAATTCATAGGGAGTCTTGCCCTTCAGTTTATGTATCAAACTTCTATTCAGTACATAGTTGGAGGTGTTCACTGCCTCAGCCCAAAAGGATAGAGGAAGGTGAGCATCTGACAACAATGTAGTTGTAGATTCAATTAGGGTTCTATTTTTCCTTTCTGCTACCCCATTTTGTTAAGGAGTTCTAGGAGCTGAGAATGTATGCCTGATCCCTTCACTCTAACAGAACTCTTGCATAAGAAGAGAATCAAACTCTGTCCCATGATCACTTCTGATCAGGGCAATATGAGTGTTGAACTCACTCTGTATACATTTGAGAAACTCTGTCAAACATTTAAAGTTATCAGACTTCTTCCTCAGAAAGAACACCCATGTGAATCTTGAGAAGTCATCTACAACCACTAAAGTGTAGGATTTCCCTCCTAGGCTTTGTACTGTAATGGGTCCAAAAAGATCCATGTGTAACAGATACAAAATCCTAGGTGAATCACTCTTGTTAAGTGACTTAAAACTATTATTAGTTTGCTTGCCTAGTTGACAAGCCTTGCAAAGTCCTTCCTTCTTATAGGGGCCAGAAGGTAGTCCTCTAACAAGGTTATCCTTGGATAGCCTAGCAATGGTTCTAAGGTTAATATGTCCTAGTCACTTATGCCATAGAATATTAGGTCTAGATATGGAATTGAACAGGCAAATATCTACTTTAGATGAATGAAAATCTACTAAGTAAATGTTATCTTTTCTGTTACCTGTCAACACAGTTGTGTTGTCCTCTGACTTGACCTTGCATATAGCTTTGTTGAAAGTCACTTGATATCCTTCATCACAAAGTTGACTGATACTTATCAAGTTGTGCTTGAGTCCTTCAACATAAGCTACTTTCTTGAAGGTGACTGTTCAAATTTGGACTGCACCATATCCTTTTGTTGTTCCAAAGTTTGAATCACCAAAGATTACTTTGGGTCCAAGCTTGGCTTTAAAGGATGTGAAGTTGTCCTTATTTCCTGTCATGTGCTTTGAGCACCCACTATCTAGATACCATGGCTGGTTTGATGTTGGATAGGTCTTCACATGCACATAAACAACTTATATGTTTTTGACCCAGTTTACCTTAGGCCTAGATTGATATCCCTAAAATTCAGAAATGAAAGACATCCCAGGTTGACTCTTATAACCTTCAGGATGGTATCTCCTAGGAGGTACTATCCATTCAGTATAGGGGTTGAAACCTTGGGATGTAGGACTTCTAGGATTGAATCTAGATGTACCTTTGAAGGATTGTTCAAAGTCCTGATCTCTGTTCGACGATCGTCGAACTGAGATCGACGATCTTGGATCAGATCGTCGATCTCTGTTTGAAGATCGACTGTCCTGAAGTTCAGAGTTCAGGTGTCGTCGAGCTGAGTTCGACGATCATTTCTTGGATCGTCGAGCGCTGTTCGACGATCGTCGAGCTCTGTTCGACGCATTCTGTTGAACTATATCTTTCTTTGGCAAATCTGCATTCTTCCTAGCTACCTCTACAACTTCCTTCCCTTTATCAGAGATAAATTTGATTGGAGTTGTCAGAACTATAGGCTGGCTGGATGAAGCTCCCAATCCCAGTGTACTATTAAGTCTAGAGTTCACTGTGCTTGTGATATCCATCAGTTTGATGCTTCTCCCATTAAGGGATTCTTCAAACTGCTTGGCCTTGGATAGTTCACTCTTCAGTGAAGCTATCTCCTCCCTATAGCATTCTAACTCTTCAGATAGTTTGAGGTTCTCTGATTTTAAAGTGCTATACTCAGACAGATGTTTTCTGGGGGAAGTGATTTCCTTCTCAGACTCCAACAGATCTAGGCATAATACTTTAAACTCATGTCTAAAGTCCTCAGAACTGAAATCAAATGAATTGATTACCTGATCTTCTTCTAGTTGAACTTCTAAATCTGATTCGGACTCTTCTGTTTCTGAATCTGTTTGAGAGGCATTGATAGCCATCATGCAAAATTCCTTTTCATCAGCATCATCCTCATCATCACTGGAGCTGGATGAGGCTTCAAAATCCTCTTCAGTTTCACTCCATGTCTCAGTAACAAATCCCTTCCTTGTATGTTTGTTCTTGCTGTAGGAGGGTTTGTCTGAGGTGTTCTTCTTGAAGTATTTCTCCTTTCTTCTTTCTCTTCTATATTTCTTGTCCTTGTTTTTGTTTTCTGGACAGTCAGGCACAATATGGCCTGGTTTCCTGCAACCAAAACATATAATTTCTTTGTTGTTATTTGATTTATCATACCTTGGCTTATCATGTCCCTTATATGATCTCTTTCTGAAGTCTTTTCTTGCCATTTTGTAGAATCTTTTGGCTAGTAGACTTAGGAGCTCATCATTTCCTGTAGCTTTATCTTCAGGCTCCTCTTCTGTAGCTTTGAAGGCTATGATCTTCTCTTTTCTGATGACTGGAGAAGTAGCCTTTTGTTCTTCTTCTCGATTTTTAATGAGCAGCTCATAAGATTTGAGCTTGCCCAGGAGAGCTTCAATTGTAATCTCATTTAGACTTTTGGCATCTTTGATTGGCCAGATTCTTGAATCCCAAGTGCTGGGGAAACACATTAGGATTTTGTCATTCAGCTCAGTCAATGAGATTTCTTTATCCAGAGTCTTTAACTCATCGACAATCAGACTTAATCTGTTGTACATGTCTGCTACTTACTCAGCTTCTCCTTTCTTGAAGTTCTCATATTGGGATATGAGATGGGATCTTCTATCTTTTCTCTCATCAGCAGATCCTGAGACAATCTCAGAAAGTTTGTCCCAAATTCCTTTGGCTGAGTTGTATTCAGCCACCTTCTGAAATATCTCATCAGACATTGTCTGAGCTAAGATATTCATGGCCTTGGCATCTGCAGTCTTTCACATCTTTATTTCAGCATCTGTTCCTGAAGGAGGTGGAACAACATTTGTACTTGAGCTTGCTGGTGGACTTGGGCACACTGTCAAAACAGAATTAAATATGTCTTCATCAATAGAATTCATATAAAGTCTAATCCTTGCTTTCCAAAGTGCAAACTTGGATAGATTACACACTAGAGGCCTGGTGCTTGCATAATCTTTGTTCTGTGTCATGTCTTTATATAAAATTAAATATAATGAAAATAACCCTCTTAAAAGATTGATCTTATCAAGGATCTTTTGGTTCAGGTGTTAGCCTATATGAATAACCAACCTGGCTCTAATACCAATTGAAAGTGAGGGTAAGATCTATCTTAACTCTAGAGCGGGGGTGAATAAAGTATTTTAAAGTAAATTTACAATTTAAAATTGCACAGCAATAAAGGCTTAATTTATGTATAGGTGTAAGGTGCTTTGATGTAGAAATAAAACTAAAGCAGGAAAATAAAAACCACAGCATACAGCAAAGAATATGCACAAGAAACTAGAAGACACAAGGACTATAGTGGTTCCCCAATCAACCTGGTTACATCCACTACAGGATGAGTTGATCAGGTGTCCTGGGCACCAATGAGCTTTTGATAAGGTGCTCAAAAATCAAACTAGATTTTTTGATCAGGTGTCTTGCCACCACTGAGTTTTGACAAGGCTCTCAGAACCAGAATCAAAACTTTTGAAGGGAGTCTTGATAACCCTTTTACAGCAGGAAAAGAAAAAGGAAGAGGTGAAGTTGTCTTCTCTGTCTCAATCACTGAGAGAAGACATAGTGGATTGATTGTGTTGTCAAAGCTCCCCCTGAGATGTAGATGGTTCAGAGATGAGAGCTTTGCTAGGGTGATAGGCCTTCAGAAGCTTCAGATCTCCAGCAGAAGATGATTTCAGCAGAGGCTGAAATGTGAGTTGTCTGGAGTCTTTGATGTTGAAGCTATGAACACTTTACAGTATGCTAATTTTCAATCAAACTCTTCAGGATTGATCACTTGATTTTCCTCTGAGTTTTTCTGTGTATGTCTGTATCGAGTGATAAATAGATTATCTTTCTCTTGATCTGCTGTAGGATGTTTTATTCTCTGATGATCCTTTTTCCAAGATAGCCGTTAGCAGTCAATAAATGTCTTCCATAAATGTTTTGTCTTCAGGAGAAAAGTACAATAGACATTCTCTGAGAAATCCCTTGAAACTTGCTCCAGAGTAAATGAAAACGGCTAGCAAATCTCTTGAAATAAATGCTGAGAGAATTTGAAAAACATTGCTGACTGAATTTGAATCCTCAAAGTCGTCGATCTCTGAAAAAAACGTCGATCTAAGCTCTACGATCGTCGACCTGAGCTCAGAGATTGGATTGAAAATCAGACAGAAAACGTCGACCTGAGCTCTACGATCGTCGAACTGAGCTCAGCGACTTGGAAACAAGCTGAAGGCAGATCATCGATCTAAGCTCGAAGATCGTCGACCGGAGTTCGACGACTTAGCAGAGTTGAGCTCAGAGAGCGTCGAACGGAGTTCGACGTTTCGTCGACCTGAGCTCGACGAAAACTGTCTTTGCCTCAGCTCTAAGTCTTGAACAATGAATGGTCCTGGGGGCAGCTTCAAACCTAAGTTCTAAGCCCTAGACTCATTCTAACTTGACCTTTTCAACTATATATCTAGGTCAAACTGATTTTCTAAAAACATAGTGATCCTTGCCCAAATTAGTAATAGGGTGTTCCAACACACCCTAACCCTTCCGGTGACACTAGGAGAATTTCCAAGGCAGGTTACGCGTGACATACAGTTTGTGGCAGTCGATACAGAATCGCCCTACAACGCGATCTTTGGTCGCCCCCTCCAAACAGCTTTGCAGGCAGTTCCGTCAATCCCGCACCTCGCAAAGAAGTTTGTCACGCCTGTTGGAGTTGGGGTCGTCAGGGGCAGCCAGGACATGACACGCTCATGTTATCTGCACCAAGCGCAGCCGGACGTCGTCTCAAGAACCAACATCTACCGCATCTAAAGGGCCACTCTGGAGAAGAGCCAGAACCGAGGCGAATGCGCCTCCCAAAAACATTTCTTTACATCTAATCACCTAAGGACAACTATAAAGTTGTGAGGAAAACCCTCGTGTACAAACTATCCTGCTTACTGTATTTTCCGCTTTCATACTAACTCTTGTCATGCAACAAACACGTCAGAAGGACATCTCATCCCTCAGACCCCCCTGAGGCCAGGATTATCTGTTCCTCAAGGCGGTCCGGGGACCATCGATATACGACCCGCTTGGCGGTTCGGAATCCGTCACCGTGCAATGGCACAACCAGGCTAAAGAAAAAACAAAACAACTCATCTCATTACATTTATATACTGTGATTGTGATATCACAAACTCCTAAAACTTGCAGGATCGATTTGGAATCCGTCCCCTGGGGTCCGGCGAGCAACTGTAGCACGATTGTCTCGATCCCCTTGTCGGGGTTCAAAGGTTCGCCCTTCACCGGTCCAGCGGATTGCGATGTCATCGGGAATGTGCATCCCTGGTTGACCGCGGCCCATAGCGCGATAGCCTCAACCTAGCAACAGGTTGTGATGTCGCCTGGGGACCGAATACCAAGTTCTACGCAGACTGTAGCACGGTGTCCTCGACCTTTCTCCTATGGCAGAAATGCTCACTCTTCTCCTACGAAGCGGGTCGCGACATCGTTAGGGACCAGCTCCCTCAGTTGTGCGCAGCCCACAGCGCGATATCCTCGACCTCATTCCACCGGCGCAAGGACCCAACCTTCGCTGTGTAGTAGGTTGCATTGTCGTCCGAGTCTTTGGGGCGCTGTGTCTCAGCAAATACTAGGGTCCATCAGCTGCTCGCGGGGGTTTGAATCGACCATGTCCTCCTGCCGACAATAGGCCGAGGATTATGACTCTTCACCTGCATCCAAAGCTCGACACCCCGCCATCCTGGGAAAGCCCCCACGATCGGTTTAATTACAACCTCAGGGTCCATCGGCTGCTCGCGGGGGTTCGAATAGACCATGTCCTCCTACCGACAATAGGCCGAGTATTATGACTCTTAACCTAAATCCAAAGACTGACGCCCTACCCTCGCAGGGCCTGCCCCTCTCGCGACCGGTTCCTAACTAAGCTACAATCGCAACTAAGTCAGGTTCCGGCCCTGCTGAATCCACACCTAACCAACCAAAGCCATACTGTTGCGCAATGGCTTCACTCTCTCTATCGTGGTTCAGGGGTGCACCCTTCGTCCGCCCAGCGGTTTGCGACATCGTCGGGGACCAGCTCCCCTAGTTGTGCGCTGCCAATAGCGCTATATCCTCGACCTAACAACAGGTTGCGGTGTCGCCAAAGGGACCAAACATTGAGTCCCCCGCAGATTGTAGCACGATGACTTCGACCTCGCTCTCATGGTGGCAAGGCTCTCGCTTCTCCTACAAAGCAGGTCGCGACGTCATTGGGAGCCAGCTGCCTCAGTTATGCGCAGACCGCAATGCGATGGTCTCAGTTTCTCTACCCTGGCACAAGGGGACGCCCTTCGCCTCGTAGTAAGTAACGACGTCGTCAGGGTCTACGGGGCAACGCCCCTCCAATGCCACCGGGTTCACCACAACTGCAGGGGTTTGAACGAACATGGCCTCCTGCCGACAATAGGCCGGAGCTCCCATAACTCTTCACCCCCATCCAGAGCAAACACTCTTCCACCGCTCAGGGCCTGCCCCTCACGGTTAGTGCTTGGCAAAGACAACAGTTGGCCGCAATAGTGAGAAACAAAGGCAATGACGACCACTCAACAAACATATCAACAAGTCAAAGAAGTACAATGGTACAAATCAAAAAAGTACAAAGGTACGAATCGATGGAGACAAGCCCACAAATACAAAGGAGTACATGTATACAAATCGATAAAGAGCATTAAACAGATATTGCTGTCACTCAGCGGCCTCGCTCGCCTCAGCATAAGAGTCCTCCTCCTCTGACAAATCCTCAAGCCCGAGGTCGGAAACGTCGAATCCCCATTTCCAGTACACCATCCTAAGGGTCTTCGCCATCCCCTGGCAGAAAGCGACTTCCCGCAAGTCCTCCATCTGTGTCTCCACCTCCTGAGTCCACACCTCCTCGCGGACCTCCTCCGAGATCAAACACTGGTCTCGCATGTAATCCATAGAGTCCTGGTACTCTGCCAGACAAGCCGCCTTCAGCTCAACCTCCCACTCCGCGGAGGAAAGGCGCGTCATCTCCGCCCTGGATAGATCCAGCTCTATCCGAACTTTATCTAGAAGACACAAAGTCTCGTCAGCAGCCGTCTTCTCGGCACTGTGCGCAGCTCTGGCGTCCTCCAGCTCACACCGCAGCTCGGATCCAATCTGCCTAAGTCGTGAAATATCGCGCTCTCGTCACCCCTTCAGATCCGAAAGGGAACTCTTCGCCTCCCGAAGCTCATCCTGAAGGGCCATAAACCCTTCCTTCACGCTCACATAGCGGTCATTCCACGTAAGCGCAATGTTCTCCTGAGTCTCCATCTACAAAAGAAAAGGATAAGTCAGAAGAGCTTTTCTCAAAAGCCACTGCTCAAAAGTTGAGATCATACGTACCGCCTGGTTCATCGCCTCCAAGGAAGAGGAGACCCTCTTTCCTTTCACCACCTGCCGCACCGCAGCCCGCGCTGGGGAAGCCTGGGGGGCAGAGGGCCCAAGGACCTTAAGATCCGCAACATCCGGCTCGCCTCCCGCTCTAGAGCTGCAAGGGGCAGCCCTCTCTCAAAGTACATCCTGTCGCGGCAGAAGGCCAGGACCCGCCTCCTCTACTCCATAACCTCCGAACACTAGCTTCCTCTTCCTGTTACGAGAGAGAGGGATGGCAGCAGCATGTCCCGAATCAACAGACAACCCGCATAGCAGCAAGCGCTTATTATCGACGAAAGTAGAAATGCTGACAAGATATTCCCCAACTCTCGGGGCTCCACAAAACTAAGGACGGGAGTAAACTCCTGCTCGTGTCCTCTAGGATGCCGACAACGGTCCGGAAGCACATTACACACCTCTGATAATCCACTCGAGTTCCTGACATATCCAAACAAGATATTCCCATGGCGACGATCAGCCCGGGTCTCGAACTCCAGCCACCGCTTATTGCTGAAGACATACACACGGCCCCCGTCGTCGGCACGAACCTCACACCAATCCTTGAAAATATCCAAGGAAAACCTCGATCCGTGCTCGCGAAAGAACGCAATGAATCTCATGATCCGCGTCATCCCAAGAGGGGGAAACTGCGACACAGCAATGCCGCAGAACTTCAGAATCTCAACAATTTTCTCGCAAGCCGGAAGGCGAAAGCCGCACTGAAGAGACGACTCACAAAGGGTCATCCAGCCACTCGGAGGGTTTTGCACCCGCTCTTCAGACTAGGGATCCGGACCTCCAAATCGGGGGGCAATTTGAAATGCCTCCTCCAAATAGCTACGTGCTCGAGGGAGAGACTCGAGCGCAACCGCATTGGACGGCTCTGCGCGCACCGCTTGGAAACCTGAAAAAACAGAAAAGTAAGGTCAGAAAAGCAAGTTCGAGCACACTTTACGCCCATGCACTCGAGCCACACACGTGTATAAAGCACGCTCAAAATCAGCCCTCAAGCAAGCGCGCAGTCGAACCACGCGCAAACAAGCGGCCGCACCGAGTGCGCCCCGCGCGCACCCGCGTGCCCCGCACGCGGGCTCAGACCCGCGCGCGGGCTCAGCCTCGCGCGCCCGTGCGGGCTCAGCCTCGCGCGCCCGCGCGGGCTCAGCCTCGCGCGCCCGCGCCCACGCCCGCGCCCACGCCCGCGCCCGCGCCTGCGCCCGCGCCCGCGCCCGCGCGCTCGAGCGCGAGCTTAGCCCCGTGCGCGCCACACATTCGCACGCACCGCCTACGTGCGTGTGGAGCGAGGGCCTCCTCCCCCCCTGACGTCGTCTGGTTCCCAGACCTTTCCCTTGGTCAGAGTCTCACCTTAGCACTGTCGCTGTCGCCGCCCATCTCGGTGTTTGCACTTGTTCCGGCTATCGCCGCCAAGCCCCGTCGCAAAGAAGAAAATTCCCGCGCTTTCCGTTCGCTCAAAGACGAGGGAATTTTGGGGGGCAAATGATGGGTACCCCATCATTTATAAAAGATTATGTTAACTCCCACGCACCGGATTGCAACTCCCGCACACTGGATCGCAACTCCCTCACACCGGATCGCAACTCCTGTACATTTTATAGCAACTCCCGCACGCCGGATCCCGCAACCGCAGCGCGCCAAATCGCAACCGCCGCCGCCGCTATTACGAGCGGGCAGCGGGCGGCGCCCGACCATCCATTGTCGGTAGCCCCACCCCTTGCGGCTAGCGGCCGCGGTCGGCCTCCCCCGGCCGGCCGGCTCCCTTCCGCGACTGGTCGCCCGAGGCCGGCCGCCTCCTTGCGGCCGGCGGCCCCGGCTGGCTGCCTCCTTGCGGCCGGCCGGCCGTGGCCGGCCGCCTCCCCGAGGCCGGCAGCCACGGCCGGCCTCCCCCTCCGGTCGGGCGGCCGCCCCCTCCCTCGGGCGGCAGCCAGCCGGCGCGCCTCCTCCGACCACCATCGTGGGCCAGCCTTCTCTCCACCATCCGATCGTGTCAAGCGATCACGACCCTCCGATCACCACAAGCGATCACGTCCCTCCAATCTACGATTAACCACCGTAACTACCGTAACCACCATAACTACCTCGAAAATCCTATACAAGCACCCTTGATAGTTCATTTCAGGGGATCCGGATTTATTCTCTCCTTTGCTCTCTCTCTCTTCATTTCTGCTTCTCCCCGGAGCTTCTCTCTCTATGCTCCTCCTCTCCTCCTCTTTCATTCACCAACTTGACAGGTTCTCCACTAAGCGTCGCCTAAAGAATAAAGTGTGAAGTGCCGACTAAGGCAGCCCTCCTCAGTCTGAGCCACAAAGTGCAGGCACTCTGCGGAGCACAAGCTTGAAGAGCAAGCACTCAAGAAAGACACACAGCAAAGTGCACAAACTCCTGAGCGGTGGCCTGTCACCGAAGGAGAGCTCTCTCAACCCCCCAGTATTTGTAACGAGACGTGGCCTGTCGCCCTCGCATTCTCTCTATAAGAGCACTGTAACAGAGGCAAATAGTGGATCTTGGCTGGCACGGACCCGGCCACGTAGTTGTTTCCCCTTTCCTGGGTTTTCCACGCTAAAGTTGTGTGTGTTCAATCTCTCTTTTTCTACTTTGACTGTGTGCATACTCGATCGCCCGGGGCTAAGACGGACCGATCCGGAACCGGTCTACCGAGGGCATTGAGCAAACCGCAACAAGAATTATACCAGCCAACAAAGAAACCAGCGATCCAATTTTTATTTGCAATTTGGAACCGGCGAAACGAGCGAGAGGGGGAGGCTGGTTTGCACGGATCAGTTTTTAGGGATTTGAAATTAATCAATTTTATTAAAAAAAACTCATTTTTGCTCGACTAAACGAGGTGGCCAGATGGTCCCTCCCTTAAACCCTTGTTTTTTACGACATCGTCAGTTGAAGCGTCTCGAGGACATCTTTTCAAAACATCTTTTTTCAACCTATCCCCCGAGAGGCATACTCACCCTGTTGGCTAGTGGGAGCCCAGTCAGTAGAAGCGTCTCGGGGACATCTTTCCAAAATATCTTTTTTCAACTTGTCCCCCAAAAGGCCTACCCACCCTATTGGCTAGTGAGAGTCCGGTCAGTGGAAGCGTCTTGGAGACATCTTTTCAAAACATCTTTTTTCAACCTGTCCCCCGAGATCCTACCCACCATGCCGGCTAGTGGGAGCCCGTTCAGTGGAAGCGTCTCGAGGACATCTTTTCAGAACATCTTTTTTCAACCTGTCCCCCGAGAGGCCTGTAACATCCCATTTCCGGCTAGACCCCTAGGAGTCGGTTGGTCGTGATAGAACCCTAGGAAACCCAAAAAACTGAAATAAATCGACCCAGAATTGGCCACACGGGCCTGTCACGCCCGTGACCCACAATGTCACGCCCGTGACCCACAATGTCACGCCCGTGACATAGGGCGTGACCACGTTCGACGATCGTCGATTTCAGTTCGACGGTCGTCGACCCAGAATTGGCTACACGTGCCTGTCACGCCCGTGACCCACAATGTCACGCCCGTGACATAGGGCGTGACCACGTTCGACGATCGTCGATTTCAGTTCGACGGTCGTCGACCCATAATTGGCCACACCGGCCTGTCACGCCCGTGACCCAGGTGTCACGCCCGTGACCACCCTTCGACGATCGTCGATCTCAGTTCGACGATCGTCGAACCCAGAATTGGCTATCCGGGCCTGTCACGCCCGTGACCTATGTGTCACGCCCGTGACCAAGGCCGAAACGTCAGCCAGACTTTAAATTTCGGTAACCGACGTCGTAATCAATTCTGATTATGGTAAGTTACAGCAGGAATATTTATGAGCCGTTTCCTACTCTAACTATTTAATAAAATAAGGAAATGAGGTCCAATAGGAAATCGCCACCTGGCAAACATCTCTTCGTTTCCAGCAATTCAATTCCCTACATCATAACCGAAACGTTTTTAAGAAGAAATATTAATGGCCATGAACGTTTCATCCTTTCCCCTCCCCACTTGCTGATCAATAAAAAGGCTCCCTAGACCCAGAGATGGAGTTTCCACCCCTACCCGACGAATTGAAGCCTTGTACCTTGCTGTAGGAGAAGTTCAGCAACGCCACCGCCGCGCCATATCAACCGTCGTTCATCTCGCCGTCAAACCATGAAAAAGGTCCTACTCTACTCTTTCTTCTATGGACAGATCTTAGAAATCATTAGGAGAGATATCGGGCTCAAAAGAGCCGGATCGGGTGAGCGTTTCCATGTTTTCCAAAATTTCATGGTGGCGGGTTCGCCGGAAACCGCCTCTCCGGCGGCCGTGCCGCCGCCCGACGATAGCCCTCACCTCAACAGAGGTGGTGGTGGTGGTGGCCAGCCAGGGAGATGGCTGGATGGCCGGGAAATAGCTTTGGAAAAGCTACAGGAAAATAAGTTTTCAGGGCTCTGGTTTCGGGCTGTAGAAGAAGATGAACAGTGCCATGAATTAGATTCTATTTTAAAACAATTTTTGAATGAAAATATCTGTCACTTTAAATAATTTGGGAACAATACTTAGAGGCTTCTAAAGGAAAAATGGTCAACATAGAAAATGTAGCCCTTGAAATCTACTTTAATTCAAAATTGATTTCACTCGATTTGGATGTTCTGGTTAGACCACAGCACCCTTTTTGGTGAGGTCTGTCCATAGGGCTGTCTTGACCTTAGAAAAATTCCCCACTCCAATCCAGACATCAAAATGACTTGAAGTTTGGGGTGTGGCCTAATCTTACCTATATCTAGGTTCTATCCAAAAATGGGAATTTTTGGAGAATGTTTTTCTATAGTTTTTAGAAAAATTCAATAATCCTATCTTAATTTAATTAGATGGCTAAAAGACTTCCAAACCCTCCCAAATTTTGTTGAGTGGTCCCTGGGTTTATCATAAGGTTCTGGTAAAAATTTCATCTCATTTGGAGATGTTTTGGTTAGGTTTGTGTCCAACCCTAGGTTGATCCTTATAGAATAATTTAAGATCAAACACCCCCTTGGTATTTGAGTGGCCATATCACCTCAACAGAGGCTGATACTTTGGTCACTGACTTTTCAGGGCAGGACACACCCTCCAAGGGAGTTTGGAGTGGTTTGGTGTAGGGTAGCCCTAGGACCCTAGGGTAGGTCCCTTAATGGGATTTGTAGGGTTGTGAAGGTCATGGGTCAACTGACCTTAGACTGACTCGAAATTTGGTGGAGAGGACCATAGGGACCTTAAAGTCCTCTGGTAAAAATATTAGGGTATTTGGAGACCTTTAGCCCACCTAAAACCCTAACCCTAGTTTAGGTCACCAACCTTAATTTGAATTATTAAGCTATTAACTGAACTACAAATCAAGCAAAAATTTGGGTAGAGTGATTTTATAGTCCAAGATTTTAGAGAATAGTATATGTATACATTAGGATCCAATTCTTATGATTAGAAGTTTTATGATAAATAATTTTGTGAACAAATAGTGTTTTGAGAAAGTATACAAGTGGATTAATCAAAACACATGACATATATAATGAATATCATAACATTAAAATAAAAAATAATATTACTTCCACTATTTTCAATGCACATGAGTAAGAAGTGCAACTACTGAAGTGTTCTACACCATACTTATTAAGACTTATCAGAGAGTAGAGTGGTGCTTGGAGGATCGCATTTATGCCTTTTGAACATCATTTTTATTTTTGTGATCTGGTGTACAAAAAAAGGTAATATATGATTTGTTTGCTACAAGATACTTTATAATTCTTTTTCCGAGGTACTCAACTTCACAATGCTCATTAAGACTTATCAGGAAAATGAGTAGTGTTTAGTGGAGTTTTTCTTATCAATTTTATTTGATTTTATTTTAGTGGCAAAGGACTTTGAATTCACTTGTTGCGCAAACAATAATAATTTTTCAAAACACCACTCTCCAATGAATAAGCGCATGAAAACAAAGAATTAAAATAATCACTTCAGTGTAGTGTAAGTAATCTATTCATGCATTTTAATTATTATATTATTACACGATACAATTATGCAAGTATAAGATTAAAATTGCATGTAGGTTATAAAAAAAGTGAGTGAATAAAATCATTATCAAACCTAAAACAATATGCATACTTAGAGGCAGATTAAACAATCTTACATATATTTTCTATAATCAATTTCATTGCACATAACAAGATATTTTTTAAGACATGAAAACCAAAACAATGTTTTAAGAAACTTGAAAATTTAATCAAACATTGTATTTAATCTTTAATTGATATAATTTATTCATCTTTGACAATAGTAATGAATAATAAGCAGTTTTTATAATTTTTTATTTTTAATAAAAATATCAAACAATAAACACACAACGAGAGTTATATATCAGGACGGGTTAGTCCTGCGAGCTGGAGGCTCGGGATTTGTATATCAAGATGAGTTCGTCCTGCGAGCTGGAGACTCGGGTTTTTGTATATCAGGAAGGGTTTGTCCTGCGAGCTGGAGGCTCGGGTGTTTGTATATAAGGACGGGTTTGTCCTGCAAGCTTGAGGCTCGGGAGTTGTATATCAGGGCGGGTTAGTCCTACGAGCTGGAGTCTCAAGTATTTGTATATCAGGACGGGTTAGTCATGCAAGCTGGGGCTCGAGGGATTTATATCAGAACGGGTTAGTCCTGCGAGCTGGAGGCTCAGGTTGAAATAACTTGCATGTGCATAGAAACAAACTAGTGGTGGGTCATGCGGTACTGGGCCAATTGTCACATCGATGGCAGTACAATGACTCTAGTGAGGTGTGAGGGTTTGAGGGGCCAGTAGGTTGTTTTATACTGCGATCTGGAGGACAATCCCTGAAAATGCACACCTGACCAAAAAGACTGGTAGGTTAGACAACAATTAGTACGCAGATACTCTAGAGTGCACCTCAGACATGTACAGAGGAATATGGGAGGTCTAGGCCTGGTAGTGTGCATACCCTCCTAGGAGTGGAGACGTCCGCTCCACTACTGTCGTAGCCACAATAGTAGTACCAGAGAGTTCAGCTAACTCCAAAAAGTGGTAACTAAAGGTCTGTGATCACAAAGTCATGTGAGTGAGTTGCACTTGTATGAAACATAACATGCATAACATATCGTAGCATACATATGTCATTAAGACATTCATACTACAGATCCTTATCATATAAATTAGTATGAGCTCTTTTATATGATAAGTTACAATTCCTGAAACCTTAACTTATAAGTTTATATGGACATTCATATAAGTTAAGGTACTCCTGTGATGGTAGCATAGCGGTAGATAGTTACTTTTCTTCACAGTACTTTCTTTTACTATACTGTTCTTCTTTTCAGTACTACTGTGTCTTTTATTATCGTCCTTTTTACTATATAGAAATGTTAGAATAATGTTATATCTGCTACATAGTTTTACTCTTATTAGAGTAGTTCTACTGTCTCCTGCTTCCTTTGATATTGCTCTGTCATCCTTCGCTTTCATCCTCCTGCACGGTGCTTAGGAGTCGCGGTGGTCAGGCGAGGACAAAATGGTTTAGTCTTTTTGACTAACGGTCGGTTGTGACCATATCATTTTAGGAGCTCGAGAAGCTGGAGCACCAGCACGACCAGTAGGACGAGGTGGCAAGGCTTGAGGAGCAGTTACTGCACACTAATACTACAATTCAGCGTTAGGTGATGATGAGTGTCTTAGTTTTTGCTTCCGCTTAGAGTGTGTGAGAGAGAGATTTGCTACATTTTTGCATGTACCGGGCATAAGCCATTACTCTCATTTTTGTACTCATTGTGGACTGCACTTTCACTATATATGTATATATATGATGTTTTTATGTTCTATGGACTTGTAATTGTTTATTTTACTTCTGTTCTCAAATTGACCTACAAGTTAAAATGATTGTACTAGCCGGCAGGATTAGCGTCGTGTGGTGGAGACTAACCCGTGTGTTAGTGTTACCATAAGACGGCGGTTCTATGCATAAGACCCGGTAACTCCTTGGTAAGGGGAGGGGTCTTACAGTCGAGAACAAAAATTGTAACAGGAAATTCGAACGGTTGACAACAAGGCTTTTGATGTAGAAAACCTCGGAAAGGGGAAAAACCAAAGGGCTGGATCAGTGCCGACCAAGTTCTACTATTTCGTCGGGTGTCAGCAAAGTTATCTCTCGAGGGTGACAAGAAACCACTCATTACAATAATTCTTCTAGATAGCGGCGGTCGCTTGAAGTGGAGTGGCGATAAGTGTACTCATGAGTAATTTGGAATGAAGAATGCAACAATAGGGCTCTGGGTTAGAAGGACAGAGCCAGATAAGGTCTTCGGGCTATCTTCAAGGTACCTTCGAGGAGCGAAGGAAATTTTCATGGCTCCAAAAGAATCTTCAAAGGCTGAAGGAGATTTTCGAACAAACTTCAAAGGATCTTTAAACTATGAAAGAGGTCTTCGAGCAATTTTCAAGGGATCTTCGAACTACGAAGGAGATTTTTGAACTCTGAAGGAGATCTTTGAGTGCCGAAGGAGATCTTTGAACAGATTTTCAAGCGCTGAAGGATATCTTCGAGAAATGAAGGATATCTTCAAAGAGATCTTCAAGTGCCGAAAAAGAACTCATGAAGATCTTTGAGGAAGACTCTGAAGCTCTTTCGGTCGTTGAAGGCAATGCATCTCCAAATGAGGGCTCTGGTCCCTTTTATAGTTTTTGAGAGGGGCATTCTGGTAATTATGTCGCTAGGGGTGAGGTTATCCAAACACCCAAAATAATTGATTTTGTTATGCAAACTCTCTCCCATGATGGGGGATTTTGCTATGCGCACCCCCATGATGGGGGGTTTTCCTATGCGCACCCCCAAGATGGGGATTTTACTATGCACCCTCATGATTAGGGATTTTTCTACGCGCATCTCATGATGGGGGGATTTCATTATGCACACCCCCACGACAGGGGATTCTGCGGAGAATGGGAGTATAGCGGCGACAATACAACGATCGCACGGCCAGCGCGGGTTTGTACCGCCGACACAGGGCCACACGGCCGGCACAGGTTCGACGACAACCGCACGTTCAGAGCTGGTCGTGCAGTAATAACTGCCGGTGTAGTGCAGGCTGCGCGGCCAGAGCGGGGCCGCACAACCAGGGAGTCCATGAAGTGGTGGCCATGTGGTTGCATGGCGGAGGCTGAGCCGTGTGTGCAGAGCCCTACAGTGTCAAAGGTCGAGCGGTGAAGGCTGCGCCATACAGGGCTGCTCGGCCGGGGAGGCCTTGCGACTGGAGCGCCGAGTACATGGCCCTACGACCGGGGCGCAGGGTCGGCAGCCTTGCGCTCGGGCGCAGGGTTGGAGACCATGCGGTTGGTGCGGCAGGGGCAGCCGCACGGTCGCAGCGGGCTGTGAGGTGAGCATGGTTTATGTTGTGCTTGTGTGCTATTTCGATTGTGGCGTTGGTGGGTGGAGTAGTGCCTAGCTTGGTAGTGGACAGTTCTGTCCCCACTAATATGACTACTCATAATAGTGGGGGAGGTGGAATTATTGGCACTCCCATTATGAAGGAATTTTGGCTATTGGCATCTCAATTTCCCTTAATTATTTAGAGTGTGCTCATCAATGCTTCTAAAAAAATTGAAATCCCTTAATGTGAATTGTCTTTCTTGGACTAAGAACCATGCTAATAAAGGAATATTATGTTCTCAACAACTTCTTCCAACTTCTTTGTGATAAATTAAATTTAGTCACTAAATGTCTTTAGTGATCAACCCACTATATTTAGTGATCAAATTTTTCGTTACTAAAGACTTATTTTCTTGTAATGTGAAATCGATGTGTAAAGGTTTGGGTCTCCATTACTGAAATCTATTATTGTAGTCTTTCAGAATTACATAAGATATATAATCTATTCGTCACAAAAATAACACAGAGCTAATCAGAGAGCGATAATCACCAAACACAGAGAGATGGAACTGGAATACATATAGCAAGCGATGGAATTGACAACACCCCCAAGAGTGGTGGATGGTCTGAAACAGTTCAACTTACATGAATTTAAAACTAGCTGGCATGCTTCATTTAAAAGAAATACTTAGACCGTTGGAATTGGATACATGTAGGCTCCGTTTGGCACGATGGTGGTGGTCATGAACTAAGGGGTTAAACCGTCATTTGTTAACACCCACCTAAGAAATTTCATCCATTTTTATGTTTAAATAGATGATGTTTTATAAGTGTTCCTTAGCGAATGACGTTTTAACACATGCGTTTATGAAGGCCACCACCGTGCATACCACCAACAACAACAGGGACAAAGTAATCCTGTGCCAGAAAATCAAGCTCTACAAGGCAGTGCTTGGGGTTAAACAAACAACCCAGACGAGTGCTACGGAATTCACATACACATGACATAAGATGATCCCCGCATCTATACCTTACCAATTTGCATACGAAGCGAGCTCTTTGACCTTCACATATGTTGAGGCACACAGGGAGTGTACAACTCGTCCAAAACAGTTCTCTAGTGACAACCAAGGTTAATGTCTCCGCCGTCACTTCAAAAGAAGAGAGATTATTAATTAGTATCATTATTGTGGGGCAAATTTTTTGGTACGTATGCGTAACTATTATTGTTTCGTGCGCGAGCAAATCTGGCCGTATAATTTGTCATTTCAACGGCCCAGATCTTCCGTTAAAAATACGATTGTATTTTCTCTAATATGATCGTATTGAAAAGTGATCAAACACTGTTAATTTCATGAGCTTACGGCCGGATTTTCTCCCGCAGGTACGTATACCAACCAAAAAATTTCCCTTATTGCGGAGAGGGAGGGAGAGAGAGAATGTAATGCAAACCATTGCTTGGGAGAAGAATAAGGAGGAGGAGCATCGGAATCATTATTCTCCGGTAGAAATCCATTCATATATTGTATTGCCGGTCGGTCGAGCTATTGATATATTGGCTGAAGTACGGAGATCAAAGGTGGTTGTTGGCCGCATTTATATTGATGATTCATCTGCCTGCAGAAGACTTGTTCTTGGTTGCTCTCATTATTTTTAAATATTCATTCACCTGTTATACAAAACTTCATTTCACTTCCTCCAAATATTTCCATACAACAAATTAATTTCTTGTTCAATTTTTATTTTATTACTATTGCGGCCTAACTCGACGTCCAGGTCGGACCGGTAAAACCTGGACCGCCTTAGCTCTCGGAACGGCCGAGCGCGCACACAGTCAATGAAGTAGATCGATCGTTCACACGAAGTTTTAACGTGGAAAAACACCTTAATCGGGTAAAAAAGCGCGTGACCGGTTCTGTGCCGTTCAAAGTCCACTATCCTGCTTGCGGTTACAATATTCTTGCCGAATCGAAGGCGACGGACCGCTCCTCGTTACACTTTTGGGGAGAGAGAGAGGGAGAACACGTTTGGCTCAGTGGGAGACAGGCTGCCACACGCAATGTAAGAGACTTAATTTTGCAGTCGCCGGTGTTGAGGCTCGGATGCGGTAGGTGGCACGCTTGACGGCTAGGGAGCTTGCTTCCTTGTGGACTTAGATGAATCGTTGAAGGTATATCGGAGTACCGTAGGAGTATATCTGATGGTGGAGCGGTGGTTTGCCGACAGAGCTTTGGCCTGAGGAAGAAGAAAACCTGAGGAGAAAAGATGAGAAATGAGGAGGACTGGGGCTTCTTTTATAGCCAACAAGGGGTGGTTATGAAGGTTACGCAGCTATCCACACACCGTAACCACCTTTATAAATATTTTTACTATAGTTTAGGGGCACATTAATTTTGTTATTTAGAGACCACTTTAAATTAATGGTTATAATTCCTCCCACTAACCCGGTGGTTAGTGGGTGGTTACCTGTGTATCGAACGACTCGTAATGACCCGAGATGATCTGACGGTGGGGCCAACTTGCTACGGGCGGCCGACGATCTTGCTGTCGCCCTCGCCGGCGGCAAGGAAGGCCGTCAGCGACCAAGGAGGGGCTTCTTGAGGTGATTACGAATTTCTACATGATTCTTGGATGATTAAATTTTGGATGTTGATCAAGTGTAAAATCTCATCAAATTTTGTCCAACCAAAGAAGAAATGGAGCTTCTTGAGGTGATTACGACAACTCTGCAAGTTTTTTTTATTTCGAATGCATATAAGTCTTCTGTTGCAATAACTAATATGATATTCTTCCATTCTTATGATCTATTATACAGTTTCAGTCTATTATACATTTTGACACATGAATTCATCAGAACTTTTTCAGATAATACACTTCTAATTGCTCCTGATTCTTTGGTTGTATCAATTTCTTCATTTGATGCTCTAGAGGATGAGGAAAATGGTACCAATTTTAGAAGATAGATTGGTTGTTTTATCTTTTGTACTTATTTTTTTCTCCTTTTAACAATGTTTCAAATTTATGATGCGATCAGATATACATTTGTGACAGAGAAAAGCTTGGGATGTGCAGATTTTGGGCCATTTAGAAGGCAGTAAAATTATGAAGCTCTTGAATGGAGCAACAATATATGCAGCACTTTTGATTCAATTAGTTTTGACTAATTAATCTCCATGTACAAACATATATATGACATTTTATCAATTTTTGGAGAAGTTAGAAAGTTCAAATTATAGAGAATATCGTATAACATAGCTAATTTTGATTTATTATTTTATTTTATTTTTCTTTGGGTCTGTCATTAACACAATGATCTGAGATTAAAATTATGCGATTTGCCATTAACAATGGACTGCCGTTAGCATAAATAGGTTTACAAATAACACCGTCCATAATATATCTAATAAATCTTATAATAAAACAGCAGTACCCTCTCTCCTCCTCTCTCTTCTGTCTCTCTCCTAATCTTTCTACGTCAAAATAGAGAGATGGATGGCCGGGTAATGTCGTTTTATTATTAGATTTCTTTAATATATTAGATATATTGTTAGTGACTGAATGGAGAGGGAGATGGGAGATAGAGAAACAAATGGCAAGGGAGAGAAAGTGGGGGATAGGGAGGGAAAGAAATTAATCAAAATGTATATTTTTTTGCAAAATAATATTTGTAATATTGATTTATATTTTTTTACGATCATTTTGATTGCTCATATGTATATGTTGAGGGCGCAGCCCGCCTTGATGCGAGTGCATCCCACAGTGACGCATCGAGCACATGTGAAGCCCGCTTGGTTGCGGCAGAGGCCCGCTTGAATGCGGTCGAGGCCCGCTTTGATGCGGTCAAGGCCCGCTTGGATTCGACTGAAGCCGCCCAAGAGCATCGAGCACGGGCGTAGCCCGTGCGAAGATGCTCATATATATTTATATATATACTATTTACAAAAAAATTATTGAAGTCGTTGCAATTGCACAGTGGAACACGGTGGGACACCAAGATGATTTTCAGTCATTGGATTGAGTGAGGGAGTGGGCTGCAAATAACAAAAGTCCTGATTTCCAAAAATCCAAAACGTCATCTCCTGATGCATAACATTAGCGAAGTGATTGGGCTTTGTCGTCGTTGTCAGTCTGCCCGGCGACCACCTGCAAGTATGCCGGACCCCGACGAACTTGTCGGGGGTTGTCCGGCGGCGAGCGGGCAGGGCCACCCGATCTGGTTAGATCATAACATCGTAACCATTTGATCATACAAACGAATCATGGTCGTCCATATAAATTTTTATAGAGCCCCTAAATATAGCATAATAGGTTGTCCTAAACCTAAGAATTTTACAGGGCTTCTACCTTACAATGAGAAATTATCATTTTACCCTTCGATTTATGAAAAAAAACTCAAGACTCTCGACAATATAATCCGCCTGGTTTAGACCACCCACTGTTGAAACCGGAAACCGGCTTCTGTGGAGTTCGAACCCTAAGAAGGGGTGACCGCACACTTATTTCTTTTGGTGAGCCCACTCGCACAAAAACTTTGGATTTGAGATTGACCCACGGCTGTAGCACGGATGTCCCACCACACACCCGGAAGATCTTAGAGCGATTAACCTCCTTAGCCAATGTTGAGCTAAGGGCACCTCAAAAAGCACTATAAGAGCAGAAAATGAGAAAACTTGCCTTTTGAGGTACCCCTGTGAGTCTATTTATAGAATTCCAAGCCTTCTCTGCAAACAGCGCAACTACAATGTTCTGAAAGACTATATGTAGCCCAAATCGATCTACCAACAATACAACCCCGCTATTCTGAAAGCCTATACCACGCATCACTTGGCTGGGCCTGCTCCTATCGGGCCCACTCGTCGGGCACAGGGTATTCAACAATCCTCGCTCTTTGCGAGATTGCCCCAAGCTCGGAAAGAATCATCTAACCCCGGAAGATTGGCGAGTGTGGCAGGAGTAGGAGGAATCTTATGGTGGGATCCACAAACTGCTATATATATACCTGCCTGCTAGGGAGAACATTACTGCCCCCTACCTTCCTAATTTTAGCAACATTATGCTTTTTGTAAGGAGTTCCAAGAGAGTCTCAACCGTGCCAGGGAGCTCAATTCCTCCCGTGTTGCTGAACTCCGACCCTGGCTCTCCAACCAATCGCCGAGTGAATTACTGAAGCGCTAGCCCGCGAAGATGGCTAGACCCTACCCAACAGTCGGTGAGCCCGTCCTCGACGATCCACCCTCCACGCCAGGCCGAGGACTCGCCTCCTCTTCTTCGAAGCTGGTATCTGAAGATTATACCTGCGCTCATTGATTCCAATTAGACTACTTGGGAATAACCTCTCTGGATCTATTTACAGTCCGACCAATCTAAGAGGAAGGAGGTTGGTGATGCTCTCGCCAACCATGGTACTCACCAGCAAGATGATGCGGGTACCCCCTTGGTGCTAGTCGATTCCCATCCCAAGGACTCACATTCTCGAACTACTAATGATGATCATGTGAGAAACCCGGGTAATCCGTCTTACCCTTACGTCCGCTCTCGTTACCTTTCTCATCCATATTGCTTCTTTCCAACCCCTACCTTCGGGACCACCGGCATGGGCTCATTATCACTAAAGTTGCTGGTTCGCGAACCCCCACGTGATCCTACCCCCGATCCTTCACTCGCAAGGGGAGGCATTAGGGACATCCCCATTCCTCCCTTTGATCTGATCTCCGACCTGGGCTCCTTTCGTTCGGGTCACGACAAGGTACTCGCCACTCCTCTCGCTCGGCCTTACCAAGGACAGTCGAACTGTTGGGTATTATATCCACAATAACCCAGATTTGTGTGAAGTCACCCTTGAACTAAGATGAATTAAGTTTGTATTTGATGTTATTCTGTGGTTAAGTGCTTGAAGGTTGTTATTGCTAAGTGTAGACCAATGCCAGTTTATAGTGAGTCACTAAACACAGGACCATGCAATGTAAACCCTCATTGTGTGATCCATAGTATTGATTATGTGTAACCTCTCTATTGGGATTCACTTCATCTTCAAGCACTAAGGAAATGGATGAGTTCAAGAATTGATGTTTTCAATAAAAAAGAAAAGTAAATTATTTATAAAATTTCCCTAAGTACATTTCTCGATAAATCTAAGATATTTTTCTCGAGAAGCCTAAGTCTAGTTCTCGAGAAAGCCTTGATGTTCTCGAGATACTATAAGAATTCTCGGGAAATTATCTGAAAGGTTTCTAAGTCTTTTTCTCGAGAAATGTCATGTAGATTCCTCGAAAGCCAAGTCAGTTCTCGGACAATGCAATGGAGTTCTTGATAAGTCGAATTTATTTCTCGAGAAGCGGAAACTTCTTTCTCGAGAAATCCACTACTTCTCGAGAAATCGTTTCCTCAAGTTTCAGAAGTTTTGCTAAGTAAATTTCTCGAAAGGCTTGGATGTTTTCTCGAGAAATCTGACTCCTGCTCTAGGATTCCACCAAGCCTCTTTCTTGAGAAATAAGGTTCTTCTTGAGAAATCAGTATTCCCTCTTACAAAATTTTCTTCAAGTTCTTTTCTCGAGAAGCCGAGTTCTTTTCTCGAGAAGACAAGATCTTTTCTCGGGAAGTCATCTTCTTCTCGAGAAATGTTGTTGGAATTTCTGAAGTTTAAAACAGTTAGACGGAATTTCAAATTCAGATCTAAGTTTAGAAAGTTTAATCTCCATGGATCATCTCTTAATGACGTTTGACCGTTGGGCGATGTCTTATATAAAGTCACGTCAAGGATTTTGCCAAACCCTATTTTTAATCACTGCTAATCGTATTCCAAATAAGAATCATCGCACATTTCCAGATTGGGAAAAAGCTACACGCCAACATCTTCATTCTTCACGGAAGCTTGTTCCTCGATCCAACGATTCGAAAGCAGAAGAAAGGTTCGACAAGATCCCTGGCTTTAGATTCTCAATCTCTCATTTGATCGGGTCGGATTTAAGAAATTTCAGATCATGTTTATCTCAAGAATTCTTCCTCATCTTCTTTTCCAAGATTTCAGTTTTTCAAGAAGGAAGAAATCTGAAGATTTCAGATCTGAAGTGTAGTTGTTTTTCATTATTATTGTAAAAACTTATTTCAACCTTTGTAAGAGCTTTGTCTCCGAGTTTGTAGGAAGTTTTTCTTCCGAGTGTAGATCCCGTTTTGGGGGATCGAGTTGTAGGAGCGTTTCTCTTAGTTGTACAATTAGTTTCAATCCGAGATAAAGTAAGGTAGCCTAGTTTAGCATGGTGCTAGATTGGTGAGGTGGAGAGTGGACGTACCCAAGGTTGGGGAACCACTATAAATTCTTTTGTCATCTGGATTATGCTTGACTATTTTATGTTTTATACTCTCTCAACTTTTTATTCCGCAAAAGACGCAGATCTCACCTATTCACCCCCCTCTAGGTGATTTAGGTAGACAACTAGACACTTTCACGAACTCTTCCCTCCATCCACACCTCCAGTAGACATCCAACTTGCATGCTTAGTTGAAGCATTCACCACGTCTTGAACCCCAAGTCACATTTTATTTGGATTGTTATCATCATAGGCCTTCTTGGACACTCTGAAGCCGAAGAGTCATCTAACCCAGGACTCTACTCGCCACCTCCCTCTCCTAACTCCCTGGAAGGCTTCTTAGGTGTCTTGATCGAACTGTCAAGATGAAGAAGCGAACAGTTTGGCTCCTCAAGAAATATGAATTCATGCTGCCCGAGATCCAAGAGGAGAGGGATGTCGGAGAGCAGCGGTTGCACACTCACGAGTAGGACAATGGGATGTTAGCAGACGAGGTGAGGTGAGGGTCGGGAAACGAGATGACATCCCCCGGAACACTCATGGACCACATACAAGAAAATATGTGCCTTGTAAACCAAGACCTTGAGATGGTCCACGAGTTTAATAATCCTCGCCGACTACCAGCGATGGGGGAGCGAGGCCGGGATAGATGGAAATGGCTCCCGAGCTGAACCTACCGACACTCTCCCCTTTGACCCTCAAGTCTTCTTGCATCTTGTAATAACTCTTCTCGCCCCTGTTGTATTTCTTCTTGAGGATGCTTGCATAACTCTGCTCAATAATTGTAATCATGTTTAATATTTGGTGCGAGTTGATCTCTCGCGAATGTAATGTTCTACTTTAAATTCGACTTGCTTGCTGGTAGAATAGGTCGCGGGAGATAGGCACCGAGGCAAGCGAGTTGGCCTAGGATAGTGGCTCGCCTCACCCTAGCTCTTTCAATAAATAGGACCCCCTCCCCCCACCTACTCGTACCCCATCACATTTATTGTAGTCACACTATCTTATCCTAAACTTTTCGCCACTTGCACTCGCATAAAGACCACTGTTAAGATGGGAAAGACGCGAGCCGATTCCGATGGATGGTCGAAATGTGCGAAGCTGTTTGCGGAGTATTCCTTCTTCGATGGGAATCCTTCTGAACAGGAATACCTTGCCTTCGTAGCAGACTTCGTTTCTCCTGGGTTTACTGTGCGTAAGCCGGATAGGGGTAAGACAATCAACACCTTTCTTCCTAACGAGCTCACCTTCCCCATCTCGCACTTCAAGGTGGGGCTGCACCTTAACCCATGGCCGGAGGTTTGACAGGTTTTGAAGTACTTTGGGATCATCCCTGCGCAGCTCAACCCCAACATGATTGCCAAGTTGGTGGCCTTCGCGAGCTTCCTCCAGAAGGAACAAATTGAGATCAACCTCACCGTCTTCCGCAAGCTTTTCATCTACTGTGCCACCAATGATGGAGTCACCTTCTTTGTCAGCTCACAATTCAAAGTGCACGAGAATGCTAACAAGAACTATCACTAGTTCACCAAGTTCGTCTTCATCAAGGGCGATCTCGACAACATCCCTTACTCGCATGTTCAACGGAGCGAGGAGACATACCAGGCACTGACTGTATCGGGCGACGATTCGAACCTCCATTAGTTTTTCCTTCACAAGGATTTTGAGGTTGCCTTCTTGCGAAGGGGCCTCGACTTGCTCCTGCTAGTTCTTCCTAGTGAATGTACGTCTCTCCCCCCTTTATTTTTTATTTTGAAAGTGAGGAATAGGTCTACTTTACACTAGAGGGGGGGGGGTGAATAGTGTATTTTAAAAACTATAATTTATTTTTATAACGGATTTAAAGTAAGTGATATATATATATATAAAGCAACAATCACAACACACAAATAAGAAGAATAACAATCACAGACGACACAAGGAAATTTATAGTGGTTCCCCAATAAATTTGGGTACGTCCACTCTTCTATCACTCTGGTAGAAATCCACTACAGGTTTTTGATCAGGTGCCCTACCACTACAAGATCTATTTTCTAAGGGAGATCTAGTAACCCTTTGAGGTTTTGACCAGGTGCCCAAAACCAAGCTTAAGTCTTTTGATAAGGAGACTTAGAAAACAAAAGTTAACTTTTGAAGGGAATTAAAAAACATGTACACAGTTTATGAAATAAACTAAAAAGTGAGATGATGTCTTCTCTATCAAGATTCTCTAAGAAGACTAATGGATGTTGTAAACAAAAAGCTCCTTCTGATTTGTGTAGAGATTATGATCAGGAGTGGGAGAATTTTCTTCAAGGTGTAGGCCTTCTTGAAATTGACTGATTGAAGACTTTGCCCTAGCAGAGATTGAAGCAGAAAATCTATTAGAAAATATGTTGATCTATATTAATCTGTTGATTAGTTGATTAGCTGATTAACCCCTTAGCAACAATCTTCTGAAAGTATATATAGAATGCCTAAGGAGAATTCAAGTATTTGAATTTTGAAAACATTCCTTGAAATGTCTGAAGAGTCTCCGAGAATTTGTAACGACTATATTTAAATGTTTAGAATAAAATCATTCCTTAACTGCTCTGGTAGTTAATTAGAATAATAACTCCGTGAAAATTCCATAATTAATATTGCCAGAAATAGCTATATTCATTAAGAATATTTAGCATTAATTATCAGAGTGTAACTTCCTAAAATTATGCCATATAAAATCAATCTGCTTTTGAATATAATATTGCTTGTATACTACAAAGAATTAGTCGAACTAAATCCTGGAAATCGTCAAACAGACTCTGGAATTCGTCGAACCTAGCAAACCTTTCGTCGACCTGAGCTTTGAGTTCGTCGAACTAAATATATAATTTTTCGAACTAAGCTTGGCTATCGTCGAGGTGAGCTGTAGAGTTGAGGTCAGAGTTCGTCGACCAGACCTCAGCTTTCGTCGAGCTGAACTCAGAGATAGAACCCTGTGTTCATCGAGCTGAGATCGGCGTTCGTCGAATGAACCTCTGCTTTCGTCGAACTAAATTTCTACTGGAATTCCTTCTGAGGCAATAACCCTGGAAATAACCTTTGACCCTAGACTATGCATATTGGGTAAATCTAAACATCCTAAACAAAAGATAGTGATCTTAGCCCAAATAAGTAACATGGTTCCAACAGATTTGCCAACAAGTTGTTTTCTTTTCCTGATGAGGCTAAGTTCATTCCATGCAGGGGAGCGCCTGATCCCGGAGCATCCTCCCTTTATGGATTCGGGGTTGCACCCAACCCACTCGCTCGAGAGAGGGAAGCTGTGGCGACGTGCAAGAGGGAGCAAGAGGCCACCGAACCACCAAGTAACCAGAAGCGACCCACCCCTGCCGAGTCAAACTCGGCGTGTCCTCCGCCGTCGAGAAAGAGCTAAAAAGGCGATGGTGTATAAGGGTAAGCAGGTCCAGAGGGACTTGTCGGAGAAAGAACAAGGCATGAGCAATTTCCTTGGGTTACCGGGCGTGATGATATCTGAAACCCGCGAGGCTGGATTGTCGAGTGCTCACCGAAACTTTGGCCTCGGCGGTAAGGAGAAGGATCAGTTTGGCGAGTCTATAGTATTATGGGACGAGAAGGCCAACCGAGTCTCCATTTCATCTCTTCTCCCCTCCTGGTCCGAGCGCCAACCTCCTTGCAGACATGCCTTCGCACTCGAATTCGGGCTCTACGGTCTCGAGTACGCTGAGGCCTATGACATAGGATGTCGCGACCTCCAATCGCCAATGCACACAAGCTGATGACCTCGAGGAAAGAAATAAACTACTAGAGGGATAGAATAAATACCTCCAGGCTGAGGTCGCTCGCCTGGTTGACACCCTCCTTCCCTCTTCTCGCGACGAACCGAGTAGTCAAGCCAAAAAGCCACTGTTGTTGAGCGAGGCGGAGGTCAACGAGATGATGAGGGTCACCTCCATCAAGGTCGCCAACCACACGCTACAGGTCATGCGTGAACTCAAAGTGTTGACGCTAGACTACGAGGAGATCACTGCTATAGACTTGGTCCCTGGTTTGTTCATTCCCACACCCATCCCTGGCGAGGAGGAGGATGAGCTCGGCTCGCTTTTTGACGAAGTGGAGGGCTGGCAAGACAATCTGACCGGGGGAGGCAACTAGGGGATTTGTTATAACCTCTTTTATGTAATGATTTCCCCCCTCCCTCTTATTTGTACACTCGTCGCGAGGCAATATTCTTTTTTGTAATCGGATATATGTTAATGAAATTTTACTTGGCAATTCGTACCTTCTTTTAATAAGTCTTTACGCCATTTTGCACTCGTACGTGCATACCGCCTTTGAGGCGCGATTTCTCTAAGGTAAAACTATCTACCAACTTCTATCTGAGGTAGGTCAGAACGTGCACTTATAGGAAGGCCTCGAGATCTCGCACCCTTGGTAGTCCGGATCGACCCACTCACTGCTCCTGAGCCCGCGATCTTCTCATGATAGGACGAGTGATCCGGAGACGTGATTTTCCTAAAGAAAAATGTGATGGGGTAGCTTGTAGTCGCAGAGGGAAGTCTCGTGCATCCCTCAAACTTGCCTACTGCCCCCCTGGGGACTAAGCGCAAGTGGGAGACTAGGTTCCGCTCGATTTTCTATTTCATGGTGCTTGTCGTTGGTTCATTGAGGTGTGCGAGTATCTCCAGCCAGCAAGATCACCCCCGAATGATAGTACTCGCCTTCTCCCTCCACTGTTTGTTGAGTAGTTATTGCCCCTCACCAGTTGGTGAGATCCTAGCTAGCGCGAACATGGTCAGCTGGATCTACTAGGTCCAACATTTCAACCTATCCCCGAGTGATTTTCAGTCCTGCCAGCTAGTGGAATCCTGGTCAGCGGGATCTTATCGGGGTCAACATTCCCATCACCATCAAGTGACTTCCACCCCTGCCAACTAATGGGAGCCTAGTCAGCGGGATCTTCTCGGGGTCAACATTCCCTTCACCACCGAGTGACTTCTAGCCCTACCAACTAATGGGATCCTTGTCAGTGGGATCTTATCGAGGTCAAAATTTCCAGCAACCACTGAGTGACTTCCAGCCCTGCCAGCTAATGGGAGCATGGTAAGAGGGATCTTCATGGGGTCAACATTCCCAACAACCATTGAGTGTCTTCTAGCCCTGCCCGCTAATGGGAGCCTTGTCAGCGAGATCTTCTCAGGGTAAACATTCTCATCACCACCGAGTGACTTCCAGCCCTGCCAGCTAATGAGAGCCTTGTCAACGAGATATTTTTGAGGTCAACATTCCCATCACCACCGAGTGACTTCCAACCCTGCCATCTAATGGGAGCCTGGTCAGCGGGATCTTCTCGGGATCAACATTTCTAGTAACCACCGAGTGACTTCAAGCATTGTTAGCTAATAGGAGCCTGGTCAGCAATATCTTTTCGAGGTCAACATTCCCATCACTACCGAGTGACTTCCAGCCCTGCCAGCTAATGCGAGCCGTGTCAGCGAGATCTTCTCAAGGTCAACATTTCCAGCAATCGCCGAGTGACTTCCAGCCCTGCCATCTAATGAGAGTCTAGTCAGCGGGATCTTCTTGGGGTCAACATTTTCAATAACCACCGAGTGACTTGCAGCCCTGCCTAGTAATGGGAGCCTAGTCATCGTGATCTTCTCAGGGTCAACAATTCCAGAAACCACTGAGTGACTTCCATCCCTGCCAGATAATGGGAGCTTGGTCACGAGATCTTCTCGGGGTCAATATTCTCATCACCACTGAATGACTTCCATCCCTGCCAGCTAATGGGAGACTGGTCAGCAGGATCTTTTCGGAGTCAACATTTCCACCAACCACCGAGTGAATTCCAGCCCTGCCAGCTAATGGGAGCCTGGTCAGCGAGATTTTCTCGGGATCAACATTTCCAACAACAACCGAGTGACTTCCAGCCCTGCCAGCTAATGAGAGCCTTATTGGCGGGATCTTCACGGGGTCAACATTTCCAGCAACCACCGAGTGACTTCCAAACTTGCCAGCTAATGGGAGCCTAGTTAGTGGGATCTTCTCGAGGTCAACATTCCCATCACCAACGAGTGGCTAGCTAATGGGAGCCTGGTCAGTGGGATCTTCTCGAAGTCAACATTTTCAGCAACCGCCGAGTGACTTCCAGCCCTGCCAACTAATGGATCCTGGTCAGCGGGATCTTCTTGGGGTCAATATTTCTAGCAACCACCGAGTGGCTTCCAGTACTACTAACTAATAGGATCTTATTTAATGATATCTTCTCGGGGTCAACATTTCCATCAACCACCGAGTGACTTCCAGCCCTTCCAGCTAATGGGAGCTTGGTCAACGGGATCTTCTCAGGGTCAACATTCTCATCACCACCGAGTGGCTTCAAGCCATGCCAGCTAATGGGAGCCTGGTCAACCAGATCTTCTCGGGGTTAACATTTCCATCAACCACCGTGTGACTTCCATCCCTGCCAGCTAATAGGAGCCTTGTCAACGGGATCTTCTCGGGGTCAACATTTTCAGTAACCACTGAGTGACTTCCAGCCCTCCCAGCTAATGGGAGTCTGGTCAGCGGGATCTTCTCGGGGTCAAATTCCCATCACCATCGAGTACTTTAAGCCCTACCAGCTAATGGGAGCTTGGTCATTGGGATCTTCTCGGGGTCAACATTTCCAGCAACCATCGAATGAATTTCAGTCCTACTAGCTAATGGGAGCCTAGTCAGCGGTATCTTCTCGGGGTCAGCATTTCCAGCAACCACCAAGTGACTTCCAGCCCTACCAGCAAATGGTAGCCTAGTCAGCAGGATCTTCTCGGGGTCAACATTTTTAGCAACCACTGAGTAACTTCCAGCAATGCCAACTAATGAGAGCTTGGTCAGCAGGAAATTCTCGGGGTAAACATTTCCAGTAACCACTGAGTGACTTCTAGCCCTGCCAGCTAATAGGAGCCTGATCAGTGGGATCTTCTTGGGGTCAACATTTCAAACTCCCCATTTACTCACATAGTTCAATTGCCAAAGATCTGGGGCATCAAGAGATTTAATATTAAAAAAAAGAATATGTTACATACAAGGTTCAAGGATAGAAATGCTTCAAATCGTCACCGCTTTAGGTGTGACTTATCCCCCTCCAAATTCTGGAGGTGATATCCCCCTGACCTCAGTGCTTCCTAAACTATGTACAGACCCTCCCAATTTGGGTGAAGCTTTCTCACTGTTGCTGATCTTCCTGCGACATCCACCTTTTTTAGGACCAGGTCTCCTTCTGTGAACTGCTTGATTCTAACATGCTTGTCAAAATACTTGTCCATCTATCACTTGATTTCTTCCTGCCTGACGTTTGCCACATCTCGGAGTTCCTCTATCAGATCTAGAGAGAGTCATAACTCATTCTCGACCCTCCATTCCTCTCTACCTTCCCATGCATCCACTATTCGTGGCGTCCGAATCTCGAATTCTATTGGGAGTACCGCCTCGCAGCCGAGAGAGAGCGTGAATGGAGTCTCCCTCGTGGCCATGTTGGGCATGGTCCTCAAGGCCCAAAGTACCGAAGGGAGTTGCCCCACCTAGATTCCCTTCAAATTTTCCACCTTTTTTAACAAGTTTACGATGATCTTGTTTGCCGCCTCTACTTTCCCGTTGCTCTCTGGGTGATGAACTGGCGCAAACCTGAGGCCTATCCTAAGATGGCCCCAAAAGTTGATGAACTCTGCACTGGAGAACTGTGGTCTATTATCCGTGACAATGGCCTAAGGCAACCCATGCCGACAGATGATCTCTCACCAAAAAATGTTGTGAATCACCTGAGAGGTCACCTTGGCCAAAACCTTGATCTCCAATCACTTATAGAAATAATCGATCATAACTAACCAGAACATTCTCTGCCCGCTAACCTAGGGGAAGGGCCCCAAAAGATCCATTCCCCAAAAAGCAAAGGTATAGGGTGCAGTGATGCTTCTGAGTCTTTGAGGCGATAGTAGTTAGAGAGGAGCGAACAACTGACACTTCTGGCATTTCTTTGTGAATTCGGCGGTATCCCGGTCCAAGGTCGACTAAAAATACCCTTGCATCACTATCCTTCCCTCCAGAGTCATGCTTCCTGAGTGGCTCCCGCACTCACCGACATGGACTTCTTCCAAGATTCTCAGGACCTCCTCATCAGCCACGCAGCGTGCTAGAAATCCCGAGGGAGTCTTCCTATACATCTTCTCATCGCACATCAGGTAGTACGCCGACTTATACTTAAAGCGATTCTTATACAGGCCCTCCTGGAATTCTCTTGTGGATAAGAAGATCGCAAATGGGTCTATACATGAGGGGTACTGGTTCACTTCCATATGCTCTCCCTCTTCAATGGAAGGACTGAACAGGTCGGTTATGGTTCCTCCCGAACAGGGTCAAAACTTGGCTAACTAATCTACTTGTAAATTTTCTTCCCGCAGTACATGTCGGATGGAAAATGTTTGGAACATGCCAATGATGACCTTCACCTTCACTAGGTATAACTAGAGAGTAAGTTCAATTCTTTTGAACTTGTCGTCGGCTTGAGAGGAAACTACTAGGGAGTCCGTTAGCACCTCCATGTCATGCACCCCTAGTTCCCCTACGAAACATAACCCCGGGATTACTGCCTTATACTCCGCTTGATTGTTGGTAATAGGAAAATGAATGACCACCATCTGCTCTATCCTCGTTCCCTGAGGACTTTCCAGGATTACTCTTACTCCCAAAGAGTGTCTTCCTGAGGTGCCATCTGTTGGAACCTGCGGTTCACATATCCTTAGTTTGATAATATCAATTCTCATGTTGTATTTGATCACATCGTGTGTTTGGTAGAGTGTGCAGGTTTACAGGTTCAAGTAAAGAAAAAAAGTCTCCTCTGGAACCTATTGCCAGCGGTAATAGTTAACGCCAGGCGGTAGCCTGAATTTAATTGACAAGCGCACTAGATGCTACCGCGGCGTGCTAGTCCTACCGCTCGTTCTAGCTAGAGGAATTAATTCAACCAGGCGCTCTGGAAGCTACCGCACCGCACTATCTACTACCGCGCAGCAGTACTCCACTCAACGAGCGTTGAGATGAATTCGTCGAGACGGAGCTACTGCCAGGCGATACCTCTTTACCGCGCCGCACTAGCACGAAAAAAAGGAAAATATTTGTTTTGAATATTTTTCCAAATTTGCAGGACAGCTATCAGCATCAAGCATGTGAACCTACCGTCGGACGCTAGTCTTATCGCCGGCGGTAGCCTATTTTCACAAAGATGTATAAAAGGCATCTCGTTTTCTATATTCCAAACCAAGACGAAAAGAGACAGAGTTCTATCATTCCTAGGGTTCAGTCGCCTCTCTGTGGTTTGTTCCGCCATCTTCGTCGAAGGATAAGAAAACTGTCTCCCTCCCATTCGCGAACAAAGAACTCCGGCAAGTGAAGAATGACAACGACTACGAAGAGTCGACCGGTTGCAAGTGCATGAATACTTCAAGCACTGGTTGCGGATCGCTCAACGAAGAAAGATTTTTAAGGGAGATTCAAACTTAGATCTTTTTACTTTGTGTTGTACATTTTCTTCTCTCTCTCTCTTGTGGTGAGGAAAATCGACCGGTGAAGGTCGTCGGGATCCGGGAAGGATTTTGTGAGAAATCATCACGGTGTAGGGACGTCTAGATCAGGTGATCTAGTGGGGATCTAAGACACCTCCTTGCATGAGGGTGAAGAGCCGACTCGAAGACCTTTCTTGGAGGGAAAGGGAGAGAGCCAATCGGTCCGGTGTGTGGGTCTGTATAGAAAACCAAAAGTGTTTCTAACTTTACCGCCTCCGATCTCCAGCATCATGGAGATCACATTTTTGTAATTGTTATCATCATATTTTGATTTATTCTTCCAATAAAGTTGATTTCCTGTTTCTGTTTATTGCTTATTGCATTGAGAGTGTTAGACAGTGATTCTCCAAAGGGTACATAGATCTCAAAGTAGTTTGTCCAGGAAAATGAGCTCTGTGACATACCGTCATGCGTTAGCAAACTAACGCCCTGCAGTAGCTTCCATACTTGGTTTCCTGGGGCAAAATAATTTGAATTTCCAATAAATGCGTACAACCTTATTCACCCCCCTCCCGCTAAGGGTTGCCAATAGATTCAACAAGTGGTATCAGAGCCAGGTTACTTCAAAATGCTTAAAGCCCTGAAGTAAGATGACCAATGTTGTTCACGTGTTTCCTGAGGGACAGGGTGTGAGTAGACCTCCACTGTTTATGGGGAGTGACTATAGTCATTAGAGAACCCGAATGAAAATCTTTCTAATGACCCAAAACATGGACGTGTGGTCCATGATCGAGACGAAATACACTGCACCCACTACCACTGTAGGTGACATTGTCTTAGTCAAACTACATGATAAATGGGATGAGGTTGACAAGCTTAGATGTACGAACAATGCCAAAGCTATGAATTCTTTATTCTACGCATTGGATAAAACTGAATTCAATATAATCTACAACTGTGAAACTGCGTATAATATATGAAGTTTACTTGAGCTTACTCACGAAGGTACCTCGTAGGTGAAGGAGTCAAAGCTGTTCTGACTTGAGTCTGAATACGAACAATTCTAAATGGAGATCGACGAGGAAGTAGACATCATGTATACACATTCACCAAGATTGTTAACGCCTCAAGATCCCTCAGGAAGAACTTTTCAAATGGAGATCTGGTGAGGAAGATCCTACGATCTTTGCTTCCTAGCTTTAACCCGAAGGTGACTACTATTGCTGAATCACATGATATCAGCACCCTAGAGATAGAGAGCCTCATTGGAAATCTAAATACATGTGAACTTGAATTAAAGATTCAAGCTGAGGAGTATCTCATGGAGATAAAGAAGAAGGGATTGACACTAAAAGGCGCAAGGGAAAGAAAGTTTGTTGAAGAATCTGAGTAAGACGACGAAGAAAGCATTTATGTCCGAGAGTTAAAAAGGTTCATGAAGAATCCCAAGAGGCAAGAAAAGTTCAAGAAATTCTTGAAGAGAGGAGCTGAAGAAACAAGGAGGTGGAACAAACCGTCAAAGGAGACGAAGAGCAATGATGAGAAGACCCTACCTTAGTGCTATCACTGTCATATGCCGGGGCACATAAAGAGGGAATTTCCAAGACTTTAGAAGGAAGAAAAGGAGAAGCAAAGCCAGCACAAAGGAAAGAAGAATTTGCTAAAGGCACTAACTTAGGACGAGGATGGATTGACAAGTCAAGCACCTCAGACTAGAGTAGTGAAGACGAGGCAAATCTGTGCCTCATGGGGAGAAATCAAGATAAATCTGAAGAAGCGTCTAGTGTCCAGAGCGATACTGAGGTAACTCCACCCTCCTATAATGAACTTCTTGAAATTTACGAACACCTATGTGATAAGCTAGATAGTGTCATACTTGAGAAAAAGTCCATTAGAAATGAAAATAAGAAAATTAAAAATGACTTAGATAATCTAAAAAATGAATTAATAAATGTGGTAAAGAGAAAATCGAGTGCCTTGAGTGTCCTCACTCGATGACAATGATCGAAGAGCTAAAATAAAGTCTCTCCATGGCATCGTTGAGAATGAACAATCTCATCAATGAAAGGAATGTTTTTGAGAAAAGACTTCAAATGTCTCTTGCCAAGATAGAAGAAGGCAATAAGCAATTCGTCAATCAGTGTGTAATGTTAGTCACTGAAAACACTGCCCTAAAGGCGAGGATCCATGATCTCAACTGTGTTATCCAAAAGTTTGGAATAGGCCAAAAATCGCTGAATATGCTATTGGGAGCACAACGTCATCGATATGGAAAGTTTGGACTAGGATACGTAAGTCCAACGCTACCACCGAGTGGAAATCACTATTTAGCTAAGCCTAGAACTAATTCTAAAAATTTACAAAATAAGGTCAAAAATTCTAAAAGGCTATCCCCATCCTCAAGCACGAACTCTAATAACACGATAAAGGCAGCATCCACTTCTGAAACTCTGTGTGCAAACTGTCAAAAGTTTGGTCACACATCTGGCTCGTGTCTGAGGAAAGGTGACAAGAAAACTATGCAAGTCTGGCTACAAAAGTCTTCTACTTATTGTATGGGTGGGACAACTTAGGTAACCAGATCTTTACCCTCATCTTCTTTTTAGGTGTGTTGGCAAGCTAAGGACAAGGAGAACGTGTGGTACTTGGACTCTAGATGCTCCAAGAACATGACAGGAGATATTGACAAGTTCTTTAGCCTGGAGAAGAAGAAGGGGGGCATGGTGACATTTGGGGAAAATGACAAATGACGCATTCTTGGAATTGGGACCATAGGTAATAAAGTTTTTTCAATTTCAAATGTATTGTTTGTAGATGGGCTTAAGCATAATTTAATCTTTATTAGTCTACTATGTGATAAAGACCTGAATGTTATATTTGAATCTTCTACAAACACTTGCAAGATTATTGATTCTAGAACTAGTAGTGTTTTACTTACTGCTCATAGAACTCACAATGTTTACACTGTTAGGATATATCCTCCTCTGATTTAAATGCTTAGTTACTAAGAATGAGGAACTAGATCTTTGGCATAGGAGACTACGACATTCTGGAAGTAAATTAATTGTTAAACTATCGAAAAAGAAACTTGTCCGTGGACTTTCCAAATTAAGCGATAGTTTAAACTCCTTGTGCGCTCCGTGCCAGAAAGGTAAATTTGTTAAACCTTCATTCAAAAGCAAAAATTACGTTTCCACGACTAGACCGCTTGAACTCATTCACATGGATCTGTTTGGTCCTCTTAGTACGTGTAGTGTAGGTGGAAAACGATACACTTTTGTTCTTATAGATGACTACTTACGTTACTAATGAACGATCTTTCTTGCAAATAAATCTGACACTTTTAACGAATTCTCAAATCTTTGCACGAGACTTCAAACTGAGAAGGAGCTAAAAAAATACATAAGGTCGACAAATTGGAAGGCCTTCGCCACTCCACGCTTGAGGGCTAACTCGTAGGCATCTTCCACTTGAGGCTCCACCTCCTTGGACCAGCTCTTGTCGCGGACCTCCTCCATGTGAAAGTAGCAAACAAATGACTAAAAACAAGCCGAAAACTTGAATAATTGAAAGTTTTATTATCCAAAAAGATATCATTTACAAAGGTATGACCTCCCTTTTATAGAATGGAGGAGAGTAGAGAGAGTACAAACTAACAATGTGGGACTAAAAATATACAGAATCTGTGCGGCTAGAATTAAGCAGACCGAACAAGCCGCACGGTTAGACCATGGGCTAACCGCTCGGCAATACCAGATGCAAGAGAGTGAGACGCGGTAAAAGACCGCTAGACCGCCCGGTTTCCAAGCTACCGGAGATAAACCGCCAGACCGCCGGACTACAAACAGCAACAGCCCGATTTCCAAGCCGCTGGAGAGTAACCGCTAGACCGCGCGGTCTACATCCTGTCAGGCTTAGACCGCTAGACCGCCCGGTCTCATAATTCAACACTCCCCCTCAAGCTGGAGCATAGATATAAATCATGCCCAGCTACACAAATGTGGAAGAAGGAAGTAGAAACCGGCTTGGTGAAGATATCCGCCAACTCTTTGTCCGAGGTGACGAACAGAGTGCAAATCTGTCTCTTCAATACCTCTTCCCGGATTAAATGGCAGTCGACTTCTATATGTTTTGTTCTCTCATGGAATACTGGATTTTTGGATATGTATATAGAGGCCTTGTTGTCAAGAACATAGGAAGAGGATAGTCGTACACCTCTCCTACGTCAAGCATGAGAGCCCGCAACCATTTTAACTCACACGTGGTTGACGCCATCCTCCGATATTCGACTTCTGCACTGGACCTTGAGACAACAGACTGCTTATTGCTCTTCCAGCTCACAAGATTACCTCCAACAAATGTGTAAAAAACTGATGTAGATTTACGGTCACTTTTATCATCCGCATAGCTTGAGTCTGAGTAGGCTTCAACTCTTAGATGACCATACTTCTGAAAGAGTAGCCCTTTTCCCGGTGCTGCTTTGACATACTCTAATATCTTCAAGGCAGATTGAATATGACATTCCCTGGGACCTTGCATGAACTGACTAACCTTGCCTACAGCATAGGCGATATCGGGTCTGGTCACCGTGAGATAAATGAGTTTGCCCACCAGACGTCTATATCTCGTGGCATCGGATATAAGAGGTGAGTCATCTGTCCATGTTTTGTCTTCTCCAGTAGCCATGGGATACCGGGCCGGTTTTGCACCGGTCAATCCTGCCTCTTGTAAAAGATCAAGAGCATACTTCCGTTGGGAGAGAACCAACGAGTCGGGCTTCCGAGAGATTTCTATCCCCAAAAAATATTTCGGGGAGCCCATATCCTTCGTGACGAGGTGTTGACGGAGGTGTTTCTTTGTCAAGTCCACCCTAGCCTGGTCATCACCGGTAAGAAGAATATCATCCACATACACCGCCAAAACCACAAGTCCTGATGCAGTTTTGCGAATAAACAACGAGTGATCGGCCGAACTTCTTGTTAAGCCGATGGTAGCCACAATGCAATTGAACTTGTCAAACCATGCCCGAGGGCTCTGTTTTAGGCCATAGATGGCCTTCTTCAACTGGCATACTCATGTCTCCCCCTGAGCAACATACCCAGGAGGTTGCTCCATGTATACGTCCTCCTAAAGATCCCCATAAAGAAAGACATTCTTGACATTAAGCTAGGAAATAGCCCAATCCCTGTTGACAGCCACAGAGAGAAGATCCCGGATGGTGCTGAGGCGAGCAACTAGGGAGAAAGTATCAAAGTAGTCAACCCCATAAGTCTGAGTAAAGCCTTCGGCCACCAGCCGGGCCTTATAGCGCTCCACAGTGCCGTCTGGGCAAAACTTCATAACAAACACCCAGCGACAGCCAACCACATCAGTATCCACTAGTGGAGGAAAAAGGGTCTAGGTACCCCATTAAGTAAGAGTGGCGATTTACTCATCCATGGCAGATTTTCAATGAGGAATAGCAAGAGCTTCCTGGTAGGTGCAGGGAGTGGTAGTAGCCGAGATAGCCAAAGCAAAACACCTGCGAGAAGGAGTAAGCCGATTATAGGAAACAACTGCCGCAAGCGGGTGTTGGGTACACGCCCGCACCCCTTTGCGAAGAGCAATGGGAATATCCAGGTCGACTTGTGCCTCAGGGACCGGAGCGTCCGTGGCGACGAAAGCTGGTCAGGGACTAGAGAGATGGCTGCGGAGAAGAGGGAGGGGGTATAACGGAGATAGGAGGAGATGAATGAGGAGATGATATAGGAGGGGAGACATCGATATGCGTGTACGGAACACAGAGTTATGGTGGAGAGTCAGAGACATCAGGAGGAAGCGGGGATTTAGAAGAGAAGTAGGATGCATTCTCGAAGAAGGTGACGTCCGCGGAGACAAATTGTTTGCGCAGAACAGGATCAAAGCATTAATAGCCTTTTGAGTGGTCGAGTACCCCAAAAAGACACATTTTGTGGAACAGGGGGAAAGCTTGTCACGGGTGGCGGATGGAGCATGCACAAAAGCCGTACACCCAAAGATACGGAGAGGGAGAGGAAAGGGTTCCTTGCCCGGGTAGAGAATGGAGAAAGGGGTCTTGCCATGGAGAACCATAGAGGGAATGTGATTGATGAGATAGCAGGCGAGGAGAACAGCATAGCCCTAGTAGGAGCGAGGCACCTGCATCTGCGTCATTAGAGTGCGAGCAACATCGAGGAGATGGCAGTTTTTGCGCTCTGCTACCCCATTTTGCTGGGAGGTGTAAACACAGCTGGTCTGATGAATAAGACCATGTTACATACAAAAAGAGGAAAACTCATGACTGAGATACTCTTTAGCATTATTAGAGCGAAGGACTTTAATAGAAATAGCAAACTAAGTTTTAATCATATAATAAAAAAACTGTCATACAGAAAAGAGTTCAGAGCGATCTTTTAATAGATACACTCAGGTACATCTAGAGAAATCATCAATAAAAGTTACAAAGTAAGAACTACCCCGACCAACGGTGAGAGTAGGAGCAGGACCCCAGACATCAGAATGAATGAGATCAAACGGGCGAGAGGAACCACGACCTTGCTTCGGCGGGAAGGAGGAGCGGTGATGTTTGCCAAGCTGACACGCATCACAGTCGAGCGGAGGGCTGGTCTGAGGTAAGTGGGGCAAAAGATGATGAAGAATTCGAGGAGGAGGATGTCCAAGGCGAAGATGTCATTGAAGTAGATCGGTAGAAGAGGAAGAGAAGGCAGACAAAGCAGAAACATTGTCGAGGAAGTAGAGGCCGCCGCTCTTAGTACCAGTAGCAATCGTCCGTTGGGTCCTCGGGTCCTGAAAACTACAAGAAGTAGGAGTGAATAAGACAGAGCACTGAAGTTGCTTGCATAAAGTAGTAACAGATAATAAATTGCAAGGGAACTTCGGGATATAGAGGGTGTCCGCTAAGCGAAGCGACAGGGTGACTTGAACCATGCCCGTCCCATGAACCGGGGAAGGTGAACCATCCGTAACAAGAACCGGGGGTAACCGATCATGCATTTGTAAGAGAGAGAAGCATTGAGGATTGCAGGTCATGTTATTTGTAGCACCAAAGTCAATCAGCCATTTACCTTGGGTAACGACGTGAGCACTACCTGAGGTCATGGCCACAGAGGCAGATGGCCAAGAGGAGGCGGAGGTTGAGGAAGATGTATCACCATAGGGACGAAGATGAGGATGTTTCTGCCAGCAGCGTTCAATAGAGTGGCCGGTATGACCACAGTGAGAGCAGAGGAACCTTGATGAACCGCGTGCTCCTGACTGACTGCAACCACTAGTGCCACCCCACTGAGCTTGGTGAGCATAGGAGTCCTGTGGAGGAGGGGAGGACAATAGAGGATGCTGGAGCAGCGAAGTAACAGCGGCGATGCGAGCCACGGTGGCATCCAAAGTGGGAGACTCTACTTCGCCCAAGATCTGCTGGCGGATCATATCAAAAGACTCGGGGAGTCGCAGAATATAACAAACAACCAGGAGTTACTGGAAGTGTTTGTGCTGCTCGGCCAAGTCCGCAGAGAAGGGGCGATTCTTGAGGATTTCGGCGCCATGAGCCTGAACCTGCTGATAAGCCGCAGCAGGATACATGGAGGGACGAGCGAAGAAGTCCGTATAGAGAGTATAAATGCGGGACGTCTGGGCCCCCTTCGAGTAGAGAGCAGCAAGGTGAAGCCATGTGGTCTTGACCATCTCATCATGGCGTATGATAGGAAGGCATTCATCAGAGAGGCTGTTAGCCAGCCAAGTGCGGACAAGCGCATCACAAGCATCCCAGTCATCAAATTGAGCAGAGTCTGGAGGAGGAGGGTCATCGGTGAGTTAATGACGTTTGCGCTGAGAGCGAAGGAGAAAGGTGAAAGAAACGCTCCAATCCGGATAGTTGGAACCAACAAGTTTGGAAACTGTGCCAAGGTTTCCAGAAGGAGTAGGAGGAGGAGGCGGAGCCGGATTGGCGACAAGAGTGGTTGTAGTTGAGGTCTCAGAAAGAGCCATAGGAGAAAGCAACAGGAAGCCGCGCGGTTAGGAAATAAGCCGCGCGGTTAGGGAGAAGGAGAGCTGTAGCGGTCACGATGTCAGACACCAGCAGCCAGAAAAGCCACGACCAAGCCGAAGAACCAAGCAGAGGAAAAGAAGTCGAGCGGCTAGAAGGCAGCCCGCGCGAACAGAAGAAAGGTCCAAACAAGGTGAACAAGGCTAACAGGTCGGATCACATACATGCATGGTCCAAATTTCATCTCATTTGGAATTGCCTTCTAAAATATATATCCATTCTAATTTCCGCCCTATGCTAGGAGCAATCCTAGGGAAAAAAGACTACAGGGAGCTACAGTGCTCCAAATGACTTGATCTCAAGTCCTACAGAAAGTACTAACATAGATCTGCAAACATTATTTCAGCCAACTTTGATGATATGGCCCATAAGTGCCTCAAAAGTGGCATGCAAGTTGCTGTAATTTCAACTCACTTATTGAGTTGGTCTGCTAATAGCAGATAAGGGAAACGATATCAGTGGCCCTGATTTTGTCTCCTTCCTCTAGCTGATGGCATCGATCGCTCCAGGCTTCTGAGCCACAATCCTAGCCACCTGAGCTCCTCCCCGGCCAGTCGTCGCCACCACCACCTCTATTGAGGTGGTGGTCGTCGATTGGCGCCAGATTGACCGCCGATGGAGGGGTTTTCCGGCCAACCTGAGAGGAAGCCCAAACAGACTTTTTCTATAAAATTGAAAATGGAGCTTAACTCAATTGAGCACGAATCCGACTCCTAACAGATAGTAGCTACTATTATTCTGTGAACTGAGATCAACGAGATCAGCATTGGTCGTCGAACGCAGATCGACGATCTCTACAAAAATCGTCGAACCCAGATCATGTTTACCAAAACCATAACTGTAACAAAAATTCTAATATCCAGAAACCAAAACATGTTAATCCATTTTCAAATTTGGTAATTCCACCTAGAAAATTTCACCCCTTAGGTTATAAATACCAACCTATATGCTCCTTTATTTCAAGTTTCAAGTATGAGAAGAGACAAGGACCCAAGGTTACCTGGGTCCAGAACATTTTATCTATTTTCTTGCAGGTAAAGAACTATCATACCACACACTACAAGTGGTACCTGGATAGTGTGTGCTCAAAGCACATGACAGGAAGCAAGGACAAGCTAATCAATTATAAGTTCAAGATAGGTCCAAAGGTGATCTTTGGTGATTCCAGCTTTGGTCAGACAGAAGGATATGGAGATTTCTTCATTAGAGATGTTACATTCAACAAGGTAGCCTATGTGAGTGGTTTGAGACATAACCTCATATCAATAAGCCAGCTATGTGATGTAGGCTATCAGGTTTGCTTTTCTGAATCTCAATGCATTATTTCTTTAAATGACAAAACTGTTCTAATAGGATTTAGACAAGGAAATATTTATCTAGTCAATTTTAATTCTGCTAGCTCAGAAATTTGTTTATTTAATCAGATTAGTAATAATAATACTCTTTGGCATAAAAGATTAGGTCATGCAAACCTTAAAAACATTTTCAAATTATCTAGGGAGGCGACAGGTCGCGGAGACTAAGCACAGGTAACAAAGAGATCGCGCACACAAAGAGCAACGACAAGGAGAGAAAGAAGCAGCGCGAACATGGCGCAAACTGACGGAAGAAACAAGCCGCGAGAAAAGGTCATGAGAAGAAGCAAGCCGCGCGGACAGGTTTAGCGGTTAGAGAGAGCACACAAAATCAGGAGGAGAAGATCGAGTCCTGTGATACCATGTGAAAGTAGCGAACAAACGACCAAAAATAAGCCGGAAACTTGAATAATTGAAAGTTTTATTATCAAAAAAGATATCATTTACAAAGGTATGACCTCCCTTTTATAGAATGGAGTAGAGTAGAGAGAGTACTAACTAACAATGTGGGACTAAAAATATAAAGAATCTGTGCGGCTAGAAATAAGCAGACCGAACAAGCCGCGCGGTTAGACAATGGGCTAACCGCTCGGTAATACCAGATGCAAGAGAGAGAGATGCGGTAGGAGACCGTTAGACCGCCCTGTTTCCAAGCCACCGGAGATAAACCGCCAGACCGTCGGGCTACAAACAGCAACAGCCCGATTTCCAAGCCGTTGGAGAGTAACTGCTACACCGCGCGGTCTACAACCCGCCAGGCTTAGACCACCAGACCGCCCGGTCTCATAATTCAACACTCCGCAATCAGGCTATGGTATCGCATATAGTCCAATGACTGCAGATACTCCGCAAGACCAGCGACCTTCAGCTCCGACACACGGCTCTCAGAAGATAGCATCTTCACTTGGGCTCTCGCCGCCCGAAGACGAGTTTCTAAACTGGTGGTTTCCTCCTAGGAATGCTTCAACATCAGGATAGTCCTCTCCACTAGTGTCTTCTCTACCTCCAATGCCGCACATGCATTCTCCAACTCGGACTTCAGCCCGGACCCCATCTGACGGAATTGTGAAACATCACGGTCATGCTCCTCCCTCGAGGAGGCAAGAAAGCTCTTCGTTGATCTAAGCTTCTCCTCAAGGGCCAAATACCCGTCCTTCAAACTCACATAGTGGTCATTCCAAGTAATGATGGTCTGACCCTGAGTCTCAGCCTGCACAAAGGAAAAAATGAACATTAGCGTCACAGGATGAAAAGTGAAAATTTCATACAAACAAGAATACTTACCACGCCGCCGCCAACCGCCGCCTCCGAAGAAGGAACCTGGAGGGTCGGGAGCTCAAGTACCTAAACCTCAGGGGTGGTATCATCTTGGGCAACCAAAGGAGCTGCCCCATCCATCATCTCGACACCGTTAGAAGAAGCTACGCTGGTTTTTCTCTTACGATTGCCACCAGAGGGTGCCTCGATACTCCGCGAAGACTCTGAAGAAATATCGTACTATAGCAAGCGCTTCTCTTCCACAAATAAGAAAATGTTGAACAAGCGATTAGCAAATTCACGGGGCTCCAAAAACCCCAACACAAGGGAAAATTCCCGCTCTTTCTCCTTCTAGCGGCGACAACGATCGGGGAGCGAGTTCCACACCTCCGGTAAGCCCCAAGGGTTTCTGATGTAGCCAAAAAGAGTGTTCCCATGACGAATATTTATCTGAGCATCGAAATCGAGCCAGCACTTGTTGATGTGAATCTCCACGCGCTCCCCGCCATCGGAGCGAACATCGCGCAACTCTCAGAAGCACTCCAGAGAAAGTCTCCCGCCATGCTCACGGAAGAAAACAATAATGCCCATAAGGCGCATTACTCCCAACGAGGTGAACTGCGAGATCAACACCCGCAAAATTTTAAGATCTCGTCCACTTCCTCATAAGGCGAAAATCGTAAGACAGACCTTAAAGTGCTCTTACAGACTTTCTGCACTCTCTCCTCGACATGCAGAATTCTCACTTCTAAATCAGCAGGTAGCCCGAAATTTTTCCTCCAAATGGCAATTTGGTCCTCGGTACGAGAAGAACGAGAACGTAGTGGTATCATGGTATGATTCGAGCCATGTCTCTAGAAAAGAAAAATTAGATACATATGAAAAGCACAACTCGCAACGGTAAAATTAAAGGGTAGGCCCCCTTGAAGCATGCCAAGGGGCGCCTCCGAGCATGCACATGCACAAAGCATAATACCTATGAGCTCAGTAAAACCAATAATGGTCGCGCAAGCGCATTAGCACGCACGCGCACATGTGCGCCCAGGAGACGACACGCGCTCTCGGGTGAAAACTGGGCATCTGAGCGACAAAGCGCGCTCCGGGTGCAAAGAGCGCACCAGGGCGTAAAAAAGCGCGCCCGGGCCAAAAAAAAGCGCGTCGGGGCGAGAACGGGCGAGAAACGCGCGCTTGGGCGAGAAGCGCGCCCGTGCGACGACACGCGCGCCCGTGCGACGACACGCGCGCCCGTGCGACGACACGCGCGCCCGTGCGACGACACGCGCGCCCGTGCGACGACACGCGCGCCCGTGCGACGACACGCGCGCCCGGGCGACGACACGCGCGCCCGGGCGACGACACGCGCGCCCGGGCGACGACACGCGCGCCCGGGCGACGACACGCGCGCCCGGGCGACGACACGCGCGCCCGGGCGACGACACGCGCGCCCGGGCGACGACACGCGCGCCCGGGCGACGACACGCGCGCCCGGGCGACGACACGCGCGCCCGGGCGACGACACGCGCGCCCGGGCGACGACACGCGCGCCCGGGCGACGACACGCGCGCCCGGGCGACGACACGCGCGCCCGGGCGACGACACGCGCGCCCGGGCGACGACACGCGCGCCCGGGCGACGACACGCGCGCCCGGGCGACGACACGCGCGCCCGGGCGACGACACGCGCGCCCGGGCGACGACACGCGCGCCCGGGCGACGACACGCGCGCCCGGGCGACGACACGCGCGCCCGGGCGACGACACGCGCGCCCGGGCGAAGACACGCGCGCCCGGGCGACGACACGCGCGCCCGGGCGAAGAGACGCGTGCCCGACAAAAAATGCGCGCCCGGGAGACAAAATGCACCCCGGGCGAAAAACTCACACCCCAGCGAAGAACGAACCCCTCAGCGAAAAATGCGCCCTCTGGCTACAAAACACACTCCGGGCAAAAAACTCGCGTCCATGCAAGTAACGTGCGCTCGAGCGAAAAAATGCGTCCGGGTGAAAAACGCGCTCTCGGGCGAAAAATGTGCCCCCGAGCTAAAAATGTGTGCCCGTAGGAAACACATGCTCCCTTGTAAAAAACGCACTCCAGGCGATAAATACGCTCTCGGGTGAAAATGGGCATCTGGGCGACAAAACGCGCTTGCATGCGAAAAACACAAACTAGGGAAAAACACGTCCTCTTGCAGAATGGCTGACCGGTGGCCATTTTATCAAGACGTTGGGCAAAAAGAATGTAAGGCTCTCAGAATATGTGAAAGAACTACTTGTGGTGGTGCTAGCGGTATTGTAGTGGCGACATTACTTAATTGTCAGATCATTCGTCATCCGCACAGACCAACAAAGTCTGAAGTTTTTGGTGATCAAAAAATTGGCGATGCCGACACAACAAAAGTACTTTTCCAAGTTGTTGTGATACGACTACACCATTAAGTACAAGCAAGGAAAGAAAAAATTGTGTGCCTACATGCTATCCAGAAGGAAAGGGATGGAAGAGGCTGAGTTATGCGCCTTGGTCATAGTTACCTCAAATTTCATATAGAAGCTTAAGGACTCGTGGAAACAAGACCCCAAAATTCAGCACATCATTGCTCGAAAAATAGCAATAACACCTATTTTTCGAAATACCAATGGGAGAGGGGATTGCTAAAGTAGAGAGGGTGGTTGGTGGTCGGGAACGATGCTACCATTAAGCTAAAATTTCTACAAATGTATCTTGATAGTGAAAGGGGCGGACATTCTGGTATAACATCCACAAATCATCACCTACGCAAGCTATTTTTGTGGAATAAAAAAATGAAGGTTGAGGTTTGCGACTACATCCAACATTGCATCATATGCCAACAATATAAGTCGGAAAATCAGAAAGCGATGGGGCTGTTACAATCTCTTATGATGCCGGATAGGATTTGGCAAGAAATATCATTGGATTTTGTGGAAGGGCTTTCTAAGAGTAATGGAAAGACAACGATATTGGTGTCCATTGATCGACTTTGTAAACAAGCACACTTCATGTTCATATTCCATCTATTTACGGCCGAGAGTGTAGCTCAAGTGTTTTTTGGAATCCATTTTCAGATTGCACGGAATGCCCGAGTTGATCGTCAGTGACTAGGACACCACCTTTGCGAGCCAGTTTTGGCAATAACTTTTCTGGGTGTTGCAAGTCAAGTTGAAATTATATACTGCGTACCACCCTCAAACGATGGCCAGACCGAAGTGGTGAATCAGTGCTTGGAAAATTATTTTCAATGTATGTGCTTGGAACGAGTAATCAAAAGAAGAGTAAGATGAGAGAATAACATCTTGGAGAATCAATTTGGATTCATGGCAGGGCGGTCGACCATGGAAGCTATACATCTCTTGAGAAGACTCATTGGCAACTACCGAGAAAGAAAACAAGATTTGCATTTTCTATTTATTGATCTTGAGAAGGCTTGTGATAGAGTTCAAAGAGAGATGAAAGTATCTAGTAGTCAACCTAAAACACCTAGAGGGGGTGAATAGGTGAGTTATGTGTCTTATAACAGAATAAAAAATAGTACAAAAAATAAGCATACAGAAACACAGAGAATTTATAGTAGTTACCCGAGTTAGGTGCGTCCACAGTCCCACCTCGCCTATCTACCACAAAGGGCAACATTCAGCTACTTCACCTTTATTTTAGATTGAACACCACCTTACAACTCGGAGCCTCAACTCCTACAAACTCGGAGACAACTCTCCTACCACTAGGTGAACAACCTCTCCTACAAACTCAATCTTATAAACAAGGATCCACAACTCGGAGGCAAGACCTCCTACAATAGTATAAAAATATTATACAATAATAAATTACGAATAATCTTCTTCAGATTTGAAATCTTCAGTCTTCCTTTTCTCTGAAATGTAGAACTTAAAAAGCATGAGGAAAAAGAAAATTTGAAATCTTTGTAGTCTTAATCTGAACAAAGGATCAACTAGATCTAAGAAGAACTTAAACTTTCAAAGATCTAGTCGACACACTTGAAGAATGAATCGTGAAGAACGTCGTCGTCGGCAGAGAGAACATCGTGAAACAATATAGTGTGAATGCCGACTGGAGTTCTAGAAAATTTCTCGATTTGAGTGATTAGGCACGATTAGGGTTGAATGAAAATCATCCTAAGTATTTATAGGAACTCCTCTTCTTGCAACGACTAGAAATCCCTTCTAAATAGAGAAAATGCGAGTTACTGTACATGGCGGTCGGGATGAGCCGCTACGGAATTTGAAAACAAAAAAACAAACCTAAGTATTATTCGTCGAGTATCGTCGAGTATATAAGGGTATACTAGTCGAACTGCTTCAAAACTCGCCAAAAATGACTTAAACAAATCCAGTCAATTCTATTTGAGAACTAAGTGCAATCCTAGAGACACTCGACAAATTTGACGAATATCGACCAACATACTCAACGAATTCGAAGAGTATCGAAAGATCCTTTCAACGAATTTGACGAGTAGGCAAAGTGATACATGACGGATTTTACTTGGCCGATTCTCAAGAATGCAGGAAAAATCGCAGAGTAATTCATATGATTTTGACGAGTATCAGTAGGTATATCCGACAAATTTGAAGAGTAACAACAGATAAACTCAATGAATTTGAGTAGTTTATTCTACGATACTCGATGAATTTTCCTTAGAGAAAATTCTGTGTTTTTGTATTCAACACCACATCCTTCCTTGACACTTTTAATGCACTTGAATCAGAAGTACACTCCAATAGAGAAATTACACGAGGGTCAACACATTGGCCTACATAATGAGGGATTACATTGCATAGTCTTGTGTTTCATGACTCACTGTATCCTAACATTGGGGGTATACTTATCATTAAGGTCCTTCAAGCACATAACTAAAAACATGTAATCAAATACAATCTCAATTCATCGAGTTCAAGGGACACTTCTTTAAATCAGTGTTATTGTGGATACAATACCCAATAATCTCTCCATATTTGAAGAAGTCAGAACCCTATAAACTAAGGTGAATTGCACACAAGATAATCTTAAATAATGATAAGGAAAGTACATAACAATTGATAAATAAGAATAATTTCAATCAGAACATTAAGATATATATATATATATATATATATAAGTTTTGTCGGAGCAAACAATTTCACAATAAATAAGAAAAATAAACATCAGACTTGTTTCCCCTGGCTCTCTGGAACTATCTTTCAAACTATGCCTTTGGATTTGGGAAGTGCTTTGGCGGAGCAGGAGGCGCATCAGGATCATTATATTTGTACTTCCTGAAATGTAACCTTCTCTTAGCATTGACTATTTCAAGATTTTGCCATTCCTCCTTGCTATAGTATATCCACCTATCTTCACTAGCTAAGTCGACTAATGTGAAGGTGTCCAAGATAATGCTTTTAGAAATAGGACTCCACACTTCACACAGTTCTCTGTTCGGATCAGACCTGACAGCAGAAGGTCCTTCACCATATCTTCTTCTCTTGGGAGCTGGTTGAGGTGCCTCTTCAACCACTTGAACATCTGGTCCAACAGCAGCAGTAACCGTTATAAACTGATAAAAGTCTTGAGTGTCTGACCTGTACTGAGAGTAATCCTGAGCTGGATTAACTTCACCATGTATTAGTGCAGGCACCACACGCTCTTGCATCCTAGCATCAGTATGAATTTCCTGACCAAACATTTCTCCATGAAGACATTTGAAATTATCATAGCTATAATTGTTTATATCTTTCAATTGTTGGGTCAGAGAGGCTTCAATTGTAATTACCTTTGCTTTTAGCTCTTCCTCCCCATTTCTGACTTCTTTAAGCATTTCCTTTGCAATTGCATTGCTGTAGTAAACCACCTGATCGTCGGAGTGATTCATACTTATATTTTGGGCATAAATCACTGTCTTGGAATTCTCATCAACGTTTCTGAGGACATTGAAAGGAGGGGTTAGATCTGATTACTTTAGGGGGGTGAATAGAGTATTAAAAGTTAGGCTCTTTTTAATTTTATATCATAGTAGATTAGAGTGATACCATATATTAGTAAGTGAGAAAGGAACTAAGCTAACTATTCCAGCATTCACAAAACACTACAAACATCAAAACAAAATAGAAAAAAAAAACACAACAACCAGATGACACAAGAAGATTATAGTGGTTCTCCTAAACTTGGGTACATCCACTCTTCTACCACCCTTGGTAGGAATCCACTAACAGGTTTTGATCAGGCGACTGCCACCACAAGATATGATTCAGGTAGATCAGGAAACCCTTCAAGCTTTTGATCAGGTGCCCAAAAACCAACTTCAAGTCTTTTGGAGGGAGACTTGTCAACCAAGCTAAACTTTTGAAGGGAGTTATAACCCTGTACAGTGAGGTGGAAAAGGTTTGATGACAGTCTTCTCTTTTCTCAAATACAACTGAGAAGACTATGTGGATTCCTATGATGTCAAGGCTCCCCTTGAGAATTTGAAAGCTTCAGGAAGAAAGAGCTTTGCTTGAGGGTGAGTAGGTCTTCAGCTTGATCTGCCAATGTTATGGAAATCCAGTGACTGATGTTGAAAGAGATGTCTCTATGGATTTCTGGAATAGTTGTTGAAGAAGACTCTTGATCTTTATGTGTTGTTCTTCTCCAAACTGAAGTACAGGCAGAGAAGATGAAGGCGTTAAGAGAGAATGAGAAGGCGTCGACTGCTTATAATTTCTTGATGGTTCTCAGTCAGTGCTTCTCTTTTTGTGTAACTATGTCTCTCTTGATTTTTCTTCCTTTTTCTTGAAAAGGAGAGAATCTCTTTTTATTTTCCTACCAGAAAAATTCTGCTTTGAATTTTGAATTTCTTCCATAAATGCTAGCTGATCTGGAGAATAGAAAATACGGCTGGAATAAAACATTAATGAGTTTCCCAATTGTCCTTGAATAGAATAAGCAAGTGAATATTCTGATTAAGATCGTATTTAATGCAGCTAAGTAACGGCTATATTCAAAAGAATATTTGCATTAAATATTCAAAATAATACTGCTAATAATAGATAACATAGGGAACAGGACAAGGAAAAACTCATTCGGGAAATAGAACGGAAGGCGTTTAGTGAAGAATAGAAGGCGTTGAGTGCTAGACAGAAAACGTCGAGCTGAGATCCAAGATCATCGACCAGAGAAATAAAGTTCGTCGACCTGAGCTCTGCGAACTGCTAACTGAGAAAATCTTTCTAATTCTGCACTCTGAGTTCGTCGAACAAAGATTCTATCCACACAAAACAAAACGTCGACCTGAGCTCAAACATCGTCGAGCTCAGCTCAGAGAAAATTAACTCTGAGTTCGTCGATCTGAGATCGACGATTGTCGAGCTGAGTTCGAAGAATTTCGAACTGATCACAGTCTTCTGAAAAATGCTAATTCTGGGTCTCTGAAGTCCATTGCTGACTTGTCCAAGGAGGAAGCACACTCAGGACTCAGCCTAAACTCTAAGACAACCATGACCCTATCTATACAATGTATGGTCTGACTCAGCCTAAGTTAGTGAACCTAGCCCAAATCCAACTAGGGATCCAACAGACATCCAAATTGCTTTTCAGCCTAGCCATCGTGTGAACAATGGCATGCCCACCCTGTACAAACCATGTATCCAGCATAGATTCCAGCTTATCAAAACGCACCTTGACCTCAGCAAGGTCGTTGTTTATATGCCTTTCAGTCTCTTTCACTTTTTTAGAACCTTCTTCAGAGAGGTATCAAAATGATCATGTTGTTATGCCATCATAGCTTCAATAGACTTTAGAATGGAATGCTCTGAACTTGTACTGGGAAGATCTTCAATTTGAGTACTTGGAGGAGAAGGAATATCTATATTTTCCTCAGAGTCACTGGACAACTCTACCATAGAGGAAATATGAGCGTGCAAAAACAATCTGAAATCTTGAGTCTGTTAGATCGTGAGGCGCCCTTAGATGGGGGGGTGAATAAGAATTAATTAATTTTCTTTAACTACACAAAGTTTACTTGAAGAAAAATAATGAAATCAAGACTAATTTTTCATAAGCAGACTTGAACACTCATAAATATATAAAAACAAAAACAATAATGATTTATTTTAAATGAGCTAAATCTGAATACAAAATATATCTATAGAGCTAGAGACAAAGGCTTATAAAAAAATACAATTTACTTTTGATTTCACCAGTCCTTCTACCAAGAACCGGCAGGCTAAAGCGTATCTTTCCCTAGATCTTGCTACTAGCCTTCCCTAGATCTAACCCTAATCTAGACGATGCACACAAGGCAGAGATTTCTCACTAAGCCGCAGAAGGACTTGGATGCAACTTACAAGGCAACGATTCTCTCCTAAGGCGCATAAGGACTTAGACGCCACGCACAAGGCGGCGATTTACTCTCTCGATTACAATAGAAATAAAAACAAAATAAAAAAGAAAATTTCAGATTTAAAACTCCCTCTAAATGAAGCACTAAAAATGCCGACGAATCCATGCCAAGGTTGCTTCGAATGTCGTGTACAAGCCGTCGATCTTTTGCGCTTGAACCTTCTTGGAAAGATGGAGTAATTCATAATGCTGGAGCTCTCTGGGTCGGATGAACAGGAAGGAACACTCCAGGTAAATAAAATTTGCGATGTCCTTAGAAAATTTAATAGTTTTTATACTTTAGCGATATCGCCTGGCGAAACTGGGTATCGCCCGCTGGCGATATCAAAACCGGCCATCATGTGTCCCACGTATTCCTCATTTTCGCATCACAGATCAGTCATGGCAATCGTGGAATGTCGCTAGGTGATATTCCCCATCGTCGGGCGATAGTGACAGAAACTGCTCGTTGTTTGAGATAGTGATTTAACTTGTCAAGCCACTGTCGCCTATTGGCGATACCTAATATCGCCTGGCGATATCTTCTGAGCTCATCTGTTCTGACCCAAAATAACACCCAAATGCCATTAGAGTTAGACCTGTGATATCTGCACATCATAAATACCCAAAGATCAAATACAAATGAGATTTGTTATTAGCAAACCAAGAAGCATGGAACGCATGCTCAAACAATCTCCCCCTTTGATAATAATAAATCCACTGAGAAAGAAATCATGAATGATCGATGAAGTGTTAGTAACTATGAGTAGCAAGACTAATCATGTGTATGTGCACAAACTCCTCTTGGATGTAACACTCCCTCAATAGGTGTACTCCCCCAATAGGTGTACTCCCCCTACAAGTGTACTCCCCCTAAATCTAAGCAGATCGAACCTATTGTGATTTAATGTCATTTAAATATAAATACAATAGTAAACCATGAGTATGAATGATTTCTAAATTCCATAGTAAATTCTCCCCCTTTTGTACTGTTAAAAGAGATAGCAGAGTGGTGTGGAAGCTAAAGAGGAAAAACACAAAGGAGAAATTAAGTATAGAACATGAGAATCAATGTATAGTAGAGAAGAAAATGAGTAAACACGAAAATTTGCAACATTCAGCCATCTATATCATAGCCACATACACTAATGAAGATGAAGTTGGAAACATTTTTGGTCCAATTTTTATAAGAAGAAATTTTAGAGAAGATAATGAATTCAGAGCATATATAAAAATAATATCCAGATATAGAGTTGTACTAGACACTTTACAATTCTTTCTAAGGTGCTCAACCTCACAATACTTATTAAGACTTATCAAGAGGGTAAGTATTGCTTGATGGAGGTTCCTTATCACCCCCTTTTATTGTAATTTTTAATGACAACAACAAAGATGTTGAATTTTATTGTTTTTTAAACATTTGTTTTTTGTGGTTGGCATGACAAAGAAGTCTGAATTCACTTGTGTGAGCATATAGGATAATCAAATATGAATGACGCAAAGAAAAATTAGAATAAAGCGCTAGCAGTAGCATGCAATTCTAGTGGTTATGGTATAACATTGACAATTCACATATGCAGTAAGGTGAAACCATATGAAGATTTTCACAAATGTGAGTGAAAGAATATTATCATAACTAAAACATTTCTCATACTTAGAGGCATGCAAAAATAATTGCACAAGTATTAAAACACTAGTGCTTATGTTTGTAGAAAATGATATGTGAAGGTTGAACAATTGACCTATGTTACTGGGAACCCAAAATCGAAGAAAATGCATTGAACCATGCCTAAACCTGAGAAATGAAGAAAAAATCGCCAAAAGCAAATTTTGCTCTGTCGTCCAGCGATATCGATTATCGCCGATCGGTGAAAATAGGTCAACTACACCATTCCCATCATTATCCCATGAAGAACCGAAGCGGAAGAAGAGCCCGAAGTCGGCAAAATCCCAATTTCAAGGTTAAAAGATGGATTTTGATTCCTCTGCTTTAGAGATTTTTTAATCTAAATGATATTAGGGTAGAGGATTTGAGGTTTGGTTGAAAAAATTTCAGTTTTTAAAGAACCTTCTTCCATTATTAGAATATTTTGTTAAAGCTTGTGGTTTGAGAGAGTAGATCATAGATCTATGAATTTGGAGTAGAGTTTTCAGAGATTGATGAAGTTTAAGATCCTTATACTTAAATCTATAGTTTTCTATGAAGAAAAAATTTCATTTGATTTATTGTTTTAGGAAGAAGATGATGAATAGTGTTAGAGTTATAATATTGTGATTATCATGAGGGAAATGTGGGAAAAAGTTAAGAAAAATCCAAATCTGGTATATAGAGTAGGTAAAAACTCAGATCTTGAGTGGGTGTTGCCGACTGGCGATAGCGATAATCTCTGATTTTTTTTAAAAACCATCTATTAACTGCAGCAATGGCTTCTAGCTCGAAAGCACACAGAAGTACTGGCAGTGATTCATATTCATCCTATCAAACTTTTCCTGGGATAGAGAATGCGAATATTAGGATTGGACGGGTCATCAAATTCGATCCCGTCCGTCACGCACATATTCACGACCTGTTAGCGATGACAAGAATTATGTCCATCATTATACCTGATACAATTTTATTTGTGTTAATTATGGAGTTCTATAATTATTTAAAGGACCCTCATTTCACAGAACTAAATGGTGGAGTGCGATCATGGATATAGGGACAAACAGTGGAGATAACCCATTATGATCTCAGGGAAGAGTTTGGGTTAATAGAGTATGAAAATAACATAGATGTCGTAGAAAATTATCGAAAGGATAGATCTTGGACGCTATTGAATATGGTTTTGCATGGAAACACCATAAAAACCCTCATTCAATCGACAACCACTCTCACCGCGGATGCACGACTAGTGCAGGACATATTGAGGCATACTATTTTGCTTAAGTCTGGTGATACACGTAAGATTATGGCTCAATTGAGCTATGTCACTTACATGATCTTGGAACGGGAGCCGTTCGATATGGCGAATTTTATCCTATCGATAATACGCTACACATTTAGACTAAAAAGTCCAACCTAGAAGAAACTGAATACACTACCACTTAGTACTGTCATCCAACGCATTTTATATAAGAAGTACACTTGGATAGACCTAGAAATATATTTCAATGATTGTATGCCATCTAGATTATCTACAAGGGGGGTCTATAAGGAGTAGTGAATCAGTGTCCACTATTCGAAAATCGCCAATTCCAAGAGGTGGATCTCTGCGGGAAGGATTGGATGACTTGCGAGAGTCGTTCGAAGATCATAAGAGAGAGGTCAAGAAAAACTTTTTGGGGATTCAAAAATTCTTCAAATTTTTGACCAAAAGACTCAAGTTAAAGCCCACTTCAGCAGAAGTGGCCGAATAGGAGAGTCTGATCATGGAGCCTCCCCAATCGTTTACTCGCCGACCTCGCCGGATAAGAAGCAGTGAGCACAGTTCTGCTGAAGTTCAAGAAGACACAAGTGCAGGAGAAAGCAGGAATTTTTGAAGTTTTCTGCTGAAGATATCGGCAAGCTGTGAATCGGTGCTGACGACAGTGCATTTTCAAAATTTCTCAAGTTACTGCTCTGAATATTGTGTTGTAATATTATTTTATTTATGTTGTGATGTGAGTGCAGTGGTAGTACTGTTATAGACTTTTAAAATTATTGGTTTCCTAATGTTAATCATCATTTTTTGTTAATTAAAGTTTTTTCATTTATTTATTACGTCAATTCATTAGCTTGATAAGTCCAGGATTCCTAGTTCTAGTCTTAGTAATGAAAAACAGGAATCTGGAAGTGGTTTCATGAAGATATCGACAAGCTGTGAATCGGTGCCTATAAAAGTAACTTTAATTGTATTTTGCTTAATGTGGTCTCTAATGAAGTGATGATGTACATCAATGTGTTTGGACCTAGAATGATGAACTGGATTATATGTTAAGTTAATTGCACTCTTGTTATCACATTTTAATTCAATTAAGTAATGATTAATTCCAAAATCTTCTAATATTTTTTCATCCAAAGAGCATGCGCACAATAACTACCTAGTGCAATATACTCATCCTCGGTGGTGGATAAGGCAATAGAACTCTATTTCCTACTCGACCACAAAATTAGTGAAGGGCCGAAAAAGTGACAGGTGCCACTTGTCCTCTTATGGTCTAACAAACAGCCAGCATAATAAGAATCAGAAAAACCATGTAAAATAAAAGCATCATTATGTGAATACCACAAACCTATCTTAGATGTGTCAATAAGATATCTAAAAATATGTTTAACTGCTTTTAAATGAGATTCTTTGGGATTATCTTGAAATCTAGCACATAAACATACAACAAACATAATATCAGGTCTAGATGCAGTCAAATATAATAATGATCATGTCATTCCTTTGTATAGTATTTGATCTATAGAAATACCACTTTCATCTTTTCCTAATTTCAATGAGACACTCATGGGGGTATTTGCTTGTTTTAGATTTTCAAATCCAAATCTTTTTAAAACATCATGAATATATTTAGATTGACAAATAAAAATATCATCATATCTTTTAGTAATTTGAAACCAAGAAAATAAGTGAGTTCGCCTACCATGCTCATTTTAAATTCATTTTTCATAATTTCTATAACATTATCACATAATTTTTTATTAGTGGATCCAAAAATAATGCTTTCAACATATATTTGCAAAATTATAAGGCCATCATGAACATATTTAATAAAAAGAGTACAATCAGCATACCCATTTTGTAATCATTCTTCAATAAATAAATAGTCAATCTATCATACCATGCTCTACGTGTTTACTGTAAACCATAAAGTTCCTTTTCTAATTTAAAAACATGATCAGGAAATTTAACATCAACAAAGCCTGAAGGTTGTTCTACATAAACCTCTTCCTTAATATATCCGTTAAGAAAACCAGTTTTATTATCCATTTAAAATAATTTAAATCTTTTAAAGCTGGCAAATGCAAGAAAAATTCTAACTGCTTCTAAACGTTCTACGGGTGCAAAAGTTTCATCAAAATCTATTCCTTCAATTTGTGAATAACCTCTTGCTATAAGTCTAGCTTTGTTTCTAATGACCCTAGATTCACTATCCATTTTATTCTTAAACATCCACTTAACGCCTACAACAGGATGATTTGAAGGTCTTTCAACTAATTTCCATACCTTATTACATTCAAATTAATTAAGCTCTTCAATCATAGCTAAAAACCAAGAATTATCATTTAAAGCGATTTCTACATTTTTAGGTTCTGTATCAGAAATAAAGCACATGTTTGAGAATAAATTATGTAATGATGAACGAGTACTTACCCCTCTTGACGGTTCTCCAATAACCAATTCTTGTGGTTGATCATTTGGATATCTTTGCTCACTTAGAGGCACATATTCTTGCACTTCTTCTTGTTCGTCTTCTTTTTCTTCTTCTTTGTCTCCAAGGATTTCATCATCATCCGACCTTAGTGGAGGGAAGGGTTCTTCATCTTGACCTGTATTATTAGTTTCTACATAAGGAAAAAGTTCATCAAATTTAACATGAATGGATTCTTCAACTGTTTTTGTCCTTTTATTATAAATTCTATAAGGTTTATTAGCTGAAGAATAGTCAATAAATATGCTTTCATCATATTTTTCATCAAACTTGCCTAAATTATCTTTAGTGTTCAAAATAAAGCATTTACAATCAAAAACTTTAAAATAAGATACATTCGATTTCTTTTGAAAATATAATTTAAAAGGTGTTAATTTCAAGAAGGGTTGAAGCATAACGCGATTAATAACATAATAAATAGTACTAATGGCTTCGGCCCAAAATGATCTAGGTAATTTGTATTTTGATAGCAAGTGCGAGCTAGTTCTTATAAAGTTCTATTTTTCCTCTCAACCACACCATTTTGTTGTGGTATGCGAGGAGCGAAAAATTCTAACTCATTGCAAAAAGATACAAATTTTTCATTATCAAATTCACCTTCATGATCTGAACGAATGCACTTTATTTTTAAATCTAGTTCATTTTGAACACGTACACATAATTTGGAAATTTCTAAAAATGCATCAGATTTTGATGATAAGAAGATTGTCCAACATAAACGTGAATAATCATCAATCAAAATAAAAGTGTATTTTCTACCTCCTAGACATAGTGTATTAATTGGATCAAACAAATCCATATGAATCAACTATAAAGGTCTAGTTGTGGAAACTATAGTTTTGCTCTTAAATGAAAATTTTGAAAAATTTTCCTTTTGACATGGTGAACATAAAGAAGATAGATTTCCATGTAAAATAGGTAAACCTTTAATTAGTTTATTTTGAGACAATTTTACAATTAGCTTGGACCTAGAATGTCCAAGACGTCTATGCCACAAATCTAATTCATCATTTTTAGACAAAAACATTTTAATGAAGAATGTGATAAATCATTAAATTTAATCATATACACATTTTGAAATCTAGGAGCAGTATGAATAATATCATTAGTTTTGGAATCAAAAATTTTGCACATGTTTGAAGATGAGTCAAATAAGATATTTAAACCAATATCACATAATTGACTTATAGAAATTAAGTTATGCTTCAAACCTTTAACATACAAAACATTTGAGATAGTAAATGACTTGTTACCAACTACTCCAATGCCGATGATCTTTCCTTTTCTGTTATCGCCGAAAATGACTACTCCTCCTTTCTTCATCTCTAGGCTAAGGAACTTTGATTTATTGATCGTCATGTGCTTGGAACGCCCTAAGTCCAAGTACCACACATCTTCTTTGTCCTTAGCCTGCCAACACACCTAGAAGGAGGATGAGAGTAAAGATCTGGCTACCCAAGTGGTTCCTCCCACAGTTTAGGTGGAAGCCTTAGGTACCAAGACTTGTTTATCAGAACAATGTCCTGTCTTCTTACAAGTGTGAGTTGTGTGACCAAACCTATTACATTTGGCACATGTGATGAAAGAAGTTGATGGGTTTTTCAAAACAAGTTTTGTTTTTTTGCTGGGAGCAGCAGTGACAGCAGATTTATTAATGTTAGTTTTAACAGGCGATTTTCTGAATTTTTTCTTATCGCCGGCGACAGTCGATGTCGCCAGGCGATAGTATTCTAGAGAGTATCCGAGTCCAAATTTTACGGAACCATAGCATTGGCTTGCCAAAATCATATTCAGTGATTTTTGGCTTATTCCAAACTTATTAGTGGCCATTTCTAAAACATGGAATCAGCCTCTCAATGCGGTGCTTTCAACAACTATGGTGCCACATCGGTTTGCAAAGGTCTTTTTGTTGTCGTATACTTGAGATTGAGAAAGCTTTAGAGATCTCTCTATGGTCTCTTTTTATCTTGTAAGAGTTTCAACCTGAGACCGAGACTTAGAGAGATCTTTCTCAAGTTCTAGTATTCTTGTAGAAGAGGTACAATCCTCTTGACAAGTTGTTTTCTCCTTCCCAAGTATTTTTACTTCATTTTTTAATTTTTAATTTTCTTTTAATAAATGTTTATTTTCAGATTTGAGTAGCTGAATTTCATTCAACTTTTTATCTAAATATTTACAGGTTCTTAAAAACTCATAATATAATTCATCATAAATTTCAGGAGTTATCTCAGTGTCACTCTAGACACTGCTCTCGTCATCATATGATGAAATGCTCTTTCTCATCAAGCACATGTTGGCCTCCTCTTCAGCTTCTGAACCTGAACTGCTTGACTCCTCAGAAGTGGCGTCATCTCAGGTTTCATTCTTTAGAACTTTCTTCTTATCTTTCTTCCTGTGCCGCTTCTCCTTCAGCTCTTTTAGATACTTTGGGTACTTGCTCTTTATGTGGCCAACTCTCCTACAGTAATAACACTCGAGTGGTGGTCTCTCTTCATCATCCTCTCCATCAGTTTGGGATTTTCCCCTTTTATATCAAGATTCTTGTTTCTTGAAAAATTTTCTGAAAGAATTTTTTCTTTCAGGATTTCTCATGAACTTCCTGAACTTCTTCACGAACAAACTTTCTTCATCTTCATCGCCATTCTCATCGGACAAACTTTCTACTTCCCTCTTTGACTTCAACGCTAATGCCTTCTTTCTTGGCTCCAGGCTATACTCCTATTGTTGAATCCTCAATTCCACTTTGTGGGTTTTCAAATTTCCTATCAGATTCTTAATTTGGAGAGTCTTTAGATCGTGTGACTCTGAGATGGAAATCACCTTTGGATTGAACTTCAGGGGAAGCGATCTAAGTATCTTTCTCACCAAATATCCATTTGAGAAACTCTTTCCTAAAATATTCGAGTCGTTCATTATCTTACTGAACCACGTGTACATGGAGTTTACATCCTCATCAACCTCCATCTTGAACTTTTCAAACTCTGACTCTAATTGGAAAAGCTTTGAGTCTTTCACCTGTGATGTACCTTCATGAGTAACTTTAAGGAGATTTCATATATCATACGCAGTTTCACATGAACAAACATGATAAACTCAGTCATATCTAACGCGCAGAATAAGGGGTTCATTGCCTTAGCGTTATTCTTACAACGAAGCTTATCAACTTCGTCCCATTTGTCCTTGGGTTTTTCAATTGTGACACTTCCTACTACAGTTGTAGGCGAAGTGTATCATGTATCTATCATGCCCCATACTTCGATATCTAGAGCTATTAAGAAGCATCGCATTCGAGCTTTCCAATAGTTATAGTCTGTGCCCATGAATAAGGGAGGTCTGCGTATACCTTGCCCCTCAACAAATGCGTGAGTGTTTTGTGCCATTACTCGCGGTGGTAAAACCATTTTTGGAGTAACCTTGCTCTGATACCAAGTGTTGGATCGTGAGGTGCCCTTATAGGGGGGGTGAATAAGGGTTAATTAATTTTATTTAACTGCGCAAAGTTTACTTGAAGAAAAACAATGAAATCAAGACTAATTTTTCATAAACAGACTTGAACACTCAGAAATATTTAAAAATAAAAAAAAATAACGATTTATTTCAAACGAGCTAAATCTGAATACAAAATATCTTTATAGAGCTGGAGACAAAAACTTATATAAAAATACAATTTACTTTTGATTACGCCAGTCTTTCTACCAAGAACCAGCAGGCTAAAGTGTATCTTTCCTTATATCTTGCTACTAGCCTTCCCTAGATCTAACCCCGATCTAGACGTTGTACACAAGGCAACGATTTATCCCTAAGCCGCACAAGGACTTGAACGTCACTCACAAGGCGACGATTCTCTCCTAAGTCACGCAAGGACTTAGACGTCACGTACAAGGCAGCGATTTACTCTCTCGATTACAATAGGAATAAAAACAAACAAAAAAGAAAACTTCAGATTTAAACTCCCTCTTAATAAAGCGCTGAAAATGTCGACAAATCCTTGTCAAGGTCACTTCGAATGTCGTGTACGAGCTGTCGATCTTTTGCGCTTGAACCTTCCTGGAAAGATGGAGTAATTCTGAATGCTGGAGCTCTCTGGGTTGGATGAACAGGAAGGAACACTCCAAGTAAATAAAATTTGTGATGTCCTCAGAAAATTGAACAGTTTTTATACTTTAGCGATATCGCATGGCGATACAGGGTATCGCCCGCTGGCGATATCGAAACCGGCCGCCACGTGTCCCACGTATTCCTCATTTTCGCATCACAGATTGATCATGGCAATCGTGTACAATCGCCAGACGATATTCACTATCGTCGGGCGATAATGATAGAAACTACCCGTCATTTGAGATAGTGAGTTAACTACTCAAGCCACTGTCCCATGTTGGCGATACCTGATATCGCCTGGCGATATCTCCTGAGCTCATCTGTTCTGACCCAAAACACCCAAATGCCATTAGAGTTATACTTGTGATATCTGCACATCATTAATACTCAAAGATCAAATACAAACAAGATTTGTTATTAGCAAACCAAGAAGCGTGGAACGCATGCTCCAATAGAGTCAACATGATAAGTGGAAGCATCTAAGCTTCTCCTTCCTCATCAGAGATATCTATAATATCTTCTTCCTCAACTTGAGGTCCACCGAGAAGCTCTGTAATTCTCTTCTTGAGCTTTCTGATAAACCTGTCCACCTTAGTGTGAATAGACACGGAGGGCAGAACTTATTCCCCCTCAAACACAGCTGGGTGAATCTTTGGGAGACTTACTATAATGTTCTCAAAAGTAGCAATAGCAGTTGAATTATTTACATTATTAGCAACTCTGACCTCATCATCAGCATCCTCATCAAAATCAGCAGCAATTGGCTCACCATCATCAACTATCTCATCATCAGCCTCATCATGCTCAACCTCGGCAGCAACAACACGACCAATATCTGCAATCTGTGAGAGTAGATCAACTGACTCTACAACTGAATGTGGTGTCACTGTCTCTGCACAAACTGGAACAACTGTCTCTACGGTAGAAGGAACACTCAAGGGCACTAGAACATTAGTATCCACTTGTGTATCTACAGACTCTCCCTCAATTCCTGCACACGAGCTCTTAGGAATCTCATGAGGGGTAGGAGTAGGAATCCTATCATCAGGAACAACCTCCTCCTCTTCCCATAGACCTCCTTGCCTTGGGATCTTCCTTTCCCAACTGGAGAAGATGGACGCATCGATGTTCCTCATGTGATGAATTGACACACCTGAGGTCATGTCAAAGGTGTCTCTGTCCATCTGATTCAAATATAGACTGATAATTCTTCCAAAGTTCTGTGCCCGAACACTGTCCTTTATCCTGCCAAACAATACTGCACCCTAATCAATCCTCTTCCGGCAGATGATGGCAACTAAAAGCTTGAACATGTCTGAGGAAGGGTAATCATGAGATCTAGTCTTACACAATAGAACTTTTCAAATGATATCTGAAAGAAGTTTTCTTCTATCGTTCATCCATTTTTGCTTAACTGTTATAGTTCATCCTGGTAGTCCACAAAACAACAAATCTCTAGCAAAATAATTGTCTTCTATCTCATCTGCCTCTTCATATGCTGGGAGCCGCAGAAACCTCGTGAGGAGGGAAGCCTTCACTTTAACTCATACAAGTCTGACTTTGCTCTTGATTATCGTATCTTCACTCTAGAGCTTGGCATTGTGGAAAAACTCTAGAACACCTGTGTCCAACACCTTACACAGGTGCTCAAGAACGAAGGTGAGCCTGACCGACTCCTACAAGAGGATGATATTGCGGAACTTGTCTGTGGCCGATGCAAACACTATTCAGACTAGCTCTCCCCTTACAAGCAAGCGTCTAGTTCCTCAGGGAGATATGAAGGAGAGCAGAGAACGAATGGCGAATCAAACGAAGGAGACGACGGAAAACTGCTCTGTTGACGGCGAAGCTGTCGGAGAAACTGAAGCAGCGAGAAACGAATCGACAAGATTCAAGATTGCTCTTCGACGAAGTGAACCTATTTGCCCCAAAAACATACATAAATATACTTTAAGTTTTTAGGAGAGAAAATTAGGCACGTACCTTAAACCGGGTGACTCTTTAGATTCAATACAAAAAAAATGTCCAGAGTAAAATTCATCGAAATCCCACGGAAGTCCAACAGAATTCATCGGATATCGCTGAGGTTCGTGGAGTAAATACGTATTGTCTCGACGAATCAACGAGTTACAACGAGAGCTTCTCAACGAATTTGCCTTGGAAAATTTTACTTCTTAGAGATATACTTCACCGAGAGAAATTTGACTTCTTAGTTATCTTCAAGAATCCTTGTTGAGCATGCCCAATTCTATTTTGAAGAATGAGAACTTAACTTCGTTTGTGGCTTCGTGAATTTGTCCACGGGGGCTGACGATGAGGAGGCTAGCGGCGGCTGCGGTGGCACTGGCAGCTAACGAAGAGGAACCTCACTAGACACCAGATGAGGAGGGAGAAGTCGATGACATCCAAGGATATCGTAGAAATTAAAGACGGGCGCAGCCGGTGGGAAAAGATGACGCAGGATGACGGGAAGTCAGGTGCACACCTGCGGGAGATGTTAGACACCGAAAGGGATTCGAGGTCAACGATGCCGCACTCCCTGCTGCTTGTCGTTGGTGGCTGGATGGAACACAGAGGGGTCACTGCGGCCAGGCTTGTTGTCGGGAGGAAGACGGGGACGGGATGAGGAGGATAGGTTATGGGCTGGACTTTAGGAAACAGAGAATTAAATTCTATATTCCAAAATTTGTCCATGCTCTGATTAGAATAGAAAAGGGGCTCTATTTAAAGCAAAAGACATTTAATGTCATTAAAATGAAAAATGACTTTTTTATTTTTTAGAATTTCTAAGAGAGGAAATTTTAAAAAATACTGAAGGAATTTTGTGTCTTGCATATTTTTCAATAAAATACTGAAGTCAAAGAGGATGTTAGACCAATGAATAGAAAGTATCTTGGTAAATTTGTATAAGAATAAAGGAGATATAAAAAAATGTGTTAATTATAGAGGAATTAAATTGATGAGTCATACCATGAAACTATGAGAACGAATAATAAAAAGAAGATTAAGATGAGAGACTAACATCTCGGAGAATCAATTCGGATTCATGCCATGAGGTCGACCATGGAAGCTATATATTTCTTGAGGAGACTCATTGACAACTATCGGGAAAGAAAACAAGATTTACATATGCTGTTTATTTATCTTGACAAGGCTTATGATGGAGTTCCAAGAGAGATCTTATGGAGAGTCTTAGAAAAGAAAGGTGTTAATGTATCATATATTGACATAATCAAAGATATGTATACAAATTCAGTGACAAAGGTGAGGACATTTGGAGGATTAACACAGGAATTCTCTATTACTGTTTGATTACATCAAGGTTCAGCTTTAAGCCCTTATCTATTTACCCTTATCTTAAATGAGCTCACCAGACATATCCAACAAGCTATACCTTGGTGTTTATTGTTGCAGATAATATCGTTTTGGTTGATGAGACGCGCGAGGGTGAAAACACAAAACTTGAATCTTGGCGAGATATTTTAGAAAAGAAGGGTTTTAGGTTTAGCAGGGCAAAGACGAAGCATTTGGAGCTTAAATTTAACAGTATAAGAAGGATAGATGACTTCGTTATTAAGTTGGGTGATCAAGATATTTCCCGTAGTGAGCGTTTTAAATATCTTGGATCGATAGTTCAAAAAGTTCGAGGCATTGATAAAGATGTGACACATAGAATCCAAGTTGGTTGGTTGAAGTGGAGAGGCCCCTCAGGGATCTTATGTGATCGTAAAGTTCCACTAAAACTTAAGGGCAAGTTTTACCGTACTATAATTAGACCCACGATGCTCTATGGTTCTGAGTGTTGGGCAGTGAATTGTGTACATGAGCAACAAATGGGAGTTGCGGAGATGAGAATGCTTAAGTTGATGTGTGGACACACGAGATTGGATAAAATTATGAATGAAAGTATCAGGGATAAGATAGGTGTAGCACCAATTTCAGAGAAGATGTGAGAAGCTCGTCTAAGATGGTTTGGACACGTACACAGGAAACCATTAGAGGCACCTGCTAGGCATTGTGAGAGTTAGTCACTAGGCTTGTTAGTCGAGGGAGGGGTAGATCAATAAAGACTTGGAATGAAACTATAAAGAAAGACATGATGTACTTAGGCATTAGTGAGATTTTGACAAAAGATAGGGCACAATAGCAACAAAGGATCCATATAGCCGACCCCACTGTAGTCGGATAAAGGCTTGAGTGTTGTTGTTGTAGTCATCGCAACGGAAATTTGCCAAATTGTTTATAATACGCTTCTTCGTTTTGAAAAGTTCTGCAAAAGGAGTTTACCCAAATAAATCTTCATTTGTAATAAACCTTTTCCAATAGTTCATTTTCATGCCCTTCTTTTGTTACCACTTCTTTTTAAACTGCCACCACTCTCCCAAAATGGTCCTAGGTTAGCTTTCTTCTTAACAATCATAACTAACTGTAGACAAAGACTTTGTTTGGCGGGGATACCGGGTGGCGCAGATTTCATCAGCGCTGCTAGACTACGTCCGCAGTTCCTGCGGCGCCGATGAAATCAGTGCCTTTTCTGCGGTATTGAAGGGGTAGGGAGGATCCCCACCGCCTGACCACGGCCCCGCCAAACAAACGGTATCCGCGGCCGGTTGGTGCTATCCGCGCGACTGACGCGGATTCGCCCCGCCAAACGGGGCCAAAGTGATCAAACATGCGTTGCATCTTTGCGCATTTTTATTTTACTGTTATTTTCCGCACTTTGTTTGTGGAGCGCACGTCTATTTATTTATCGTGTATTCATTATTTACTTTGTATTGCTTATATCTTTGGCGCTCGTTGTGACATTTTATTAGTGTTGTTTCCCAATAGGTTTTGAATAAAAGGATTCGTCAAATTAGGTAACATGTTAATTCAATGTTTTAAAAATCGGACCGGACCGGGCGGTTCGACCGGTCGGACCGCCGACCGGCCACCCGGGCGGGTCGGTCAGGCCTCTAAAACCGGCCCCGCTTAGAACCGGATAAAACCCGGAAAATCGGCCGGTTGAACCGCCCAACCGTAAACCGGGCCGGTTTTCCAAAGACAGGGCGGGCCACTGCGCCCAAAAATTAATACCGAAAATGAAAGGGGCGGCAGGTTTTGAACCCTTACCTGTTGGAAAACAAGCATGGAATCAAACCACTCAGCCATTTGGTTGTTGATAAATGTTTATAAAATATATTATTTACATATTAATAAACAATAATCTATATAATAAAAACACATGCATATAAATGTAAAATCGACAGTCAAGTGTGACGTGTGACGACCATATTTATTAAATATTATCCCTTTCTTTATTATTTAATTATATTTTTGCTGTGAGCTCGTTGACCGCCACGTTGTCACGTGCGTTCATGGTCGGGGAGTCTCGCATGTACATTAGCAAATACGTGTTATGCATATTTCCATTATTCCGATATTATATATATATATATATATATATATATATATATATATATATATATATATATATATATATATATATATATATATATATATATATATATATAACGGTTCAACCCCGGTTAAACCGGTTGGACCGGTTCAACCTTGAACCTCTTCCTCTGCCGGTTCCATGTCCGGTCCGATTTTCAAAACCTAGTGTTAATTAAAGCAAGTTTGATCAAATTAATTTACGTTAAAGGTATTTTTTTATTAATTAATATCAAAATCAAATAAAGTAAATATTAATTCTTCACCCTTTTTTAGAATTGGTTTAGCAGTTAAAACAAAAGGAGAAAGAGTCTTAAAACTAATCATTTTTATTCCCAAAAATCTATCTATACTCATCCCATATTAAAGATAAATAAAGAATATTTCATTATATATTTAGCCAATTAGCCCCCTTTTTACGGCTTATGTATTAAATTCCAAAAAAGAGAGAAAATACTTTTATAAAAGGACCTCCTTCATTCTAGAGAAAGGCATCTTGGCGTTATTGAAGAAATAGATTTTTCTTTGTTTTCCTTGGGAGCCGTCTCGATCCCGACGCCCTAAATCCCCTAATGTCGCGCCCAGCCGAAACCATCTCCTTATCGGACTTCGTCGCTGCTATCGACGCCACCGTTGCCAACCACCAAGAGCTTCGACCAGCACTCCGGCGAGCCTGCTCCAGAGTTCCCGTCCCGCCCGTGTCGGATCGAATGACCGTGTAACTATTTGAGTCGAAGCCCTCTGTCTGCCCCCGAATTGATTCCTTTATCAAGTCTAGATTTCATCCCCATGGCTTGTCAAATTCCTTCATCACTCTTGCAACTGGATTTGAGTCGAAGCCCTCTGAACCTTAATTACTAGTCTATTGCTATGCTTTATTTTATTTCGTCTTAAAATTATGAGTATGCTTGCTCTTGATTATCTTAGAACCTCTTTCTCGTTAATTTTTAAATTCTTATGTTCTTTTCTTTTGGGAAAGGCTCGTGGAAGAATTACTTCCTAATTGTTATGTTAGGTTTATTCATTTAATATTGTATTTAATACTTCTTGTATTTAATCTCACATCTCCTATTGAGATGTTCTCCCCCTTCTTTTCTCCTATATGTATGACCCCTATGGTCACTTCTTTTGCACACTTGAATGAATACTTGTTTGCTCAAGCTTATTCTAACATGGTATTAGAGGGAGGTTCCACCTAATTTTTTTCCCGGCGCTCCCCTTCTGCTCACGCCTTCTCCAGATCCCTCCGGCGACCTCCAGCGCCTTCCGGCAACCCACAGCGCCCTCCGACGACCTCCGCTCTGCGATCTCTCCCGAGACCTTACCTCCACTCCCCTCCCGCGACCTCTCCCGCGCCTCCGCTCGCCTCCCGCGATCTCCCGTCCGCTCCAGCGCCTCTCTGTTCGTTCAGCTCCGGCAACCTCCACGTACCGACTCCCGCGACCTCGTGCCCCTCCGGCGACCTGCATCGACCTGCCCTAACCGCACGAGCTCCCCCCCCCCCATCCGCGCGAGCTCCTCTCCAGCGCTCTGCCCTAACCGTGCACTCCCGCAGCGACCAACCTTCTGCTCTCTCTCCGCTCGTGCGATCTTCGTCAAACCGCCGGCCTTGTTCCGCCGTATTGAGTCACGCCGACCGCCCTCATGGCTGCCCCGCTTATTTCACCCCCTCTGAAGGCCACCTCCTTTCAACTCCCCGCCGCCAGGGACTTCCTTGACTGGGCCCTCACTGTTGAGGCCGCCCTCTCCCGTGATCTGTGGGATCCCATCACCGGTGGCCCTCCTGCTTCTGCAAGCTCTCTCACCGCCACCTCTACTGCTGCAGCTGGTTCTGGCGGCTCCCCCTCCCCCACCACCGCTTTGGATGACACCGCTCTTTGGCGGCATCACAATCAGGCCATCCGTGCTTACCTTTTGGAGTCTGTTGCGCGTCCCCTCCTCACGTCCATCGGTCGTCTACCTTCTGCTCGCGCCATGTGGGAGTATCTTCGGGATCGATTTGTTCCCCGGGGCGGAGCCCGGCGACACCGCCTTATCTATGACTCTCAATCTGCGTGCCAGGAAGGAAGCTCCATTCAGGACTTCTTTACACTCATGAGTGCCTTCTGGCATGAATTGGACTCCATGGTTCCTCTTCTTTGCGGCTGTGCGTGCTCCTTGGAATTTCAGCGCCACCTTCTCGAGGGTCACCTCCATCAGTTCCTTGTTGCTCTCTGTCCCAAGTTTGCCCTCCTTGCTGCACAACTCCTTCATCGGGTCCCTCTTCCGAGCTTGGATGACGCCTTGATTGCTCTGCTTGATGAAGAAACCCGCCCCTATCCTCCTTTTGTCCTCACCCCTGCTCCCGGGCCCGAAGTTGTTCTCGCAGTTCCTCTGCGTCATGGTCCTGCTATTTATCACTACTGCAAGAAGGTGGGCCATGTCAAGGCTGTCTGCCCCACTCCCCCCCCCTCGCGCCCTAACGTGCACCGCCTTACTGATGGTCGTCGTGATGGCCCTGGTTGGGGCTATGGTCGTAGTCCCCCTCCACCCACCGCTGCTGCTGCTGCTCTGGATCATCTGCAACGCTTGGAGGACCTACTCCTACAGTCTCCGCTATTCCACCCTGCAACTTCTGCTGGCTCTTTCGCAGAACATGGTCTATTTGCTGCTTCTATTACTTTCATTGTTCGGGTTACACCAACTGTGCCTTGGTATTTCGACTCTGGGGCCACCTGCCACCTCACCAACTATACCTCTGCCCCTCTCACCTCGAGGTCACCATTGCTGATGGGGGTTCTCTCCCCATCCTGCAGTCTGGCTCTATCACCCCTACCTCTGCCTCCTATGGTTGCCTTTCTCTCTCCAACGTCCACCATGTTGCCCGTCTTCGCATGAACCTTCTCTCTATTAGTTCTCTTTGTGATCTTGGACTCACCGTTTTCTTTTCTTCCTCTGCTTGTGTTGTGCAGGATTCACGGACGGCTCAGAAGATTGGACATGGCCGTAGGACTGGCGGCTTCTATCAGCTGGAGTATCTTCATGTCCCCTCCTCCTTATCTTCTTCGCCCTTTGTTCTTTCTGTTACTTCTGATGCCGAGTTGTGGCACAAACACTTAGGTCATTTATCTCCCAACCGACTCCAAGGTATTATCCGCTTCGGAGCTTTGGGTCGTGTCTCCTCTTCCCCCCTCTCTGCTTGTATCGGTTGTCGTTTGGCAAAGCATGTTGCCTTACCATTCTCCCAAAGTGCTTCCCAAATGACTGCTCCGTTTGATTTAGTGCATTCTGATATCTGGGGTCCCGCCCCCATTGTCTCTCATTCTGGATACCTTTATTATGTTTGTTTTATTGATGATTTCTCCCGCTGTGTTTGGGTTTATCTCCTTTAGCAACGTTCTGAAATTCCCACGGTCTACCGCACGTTCACCGCCATGCTTCACACTCAGTTCGAGCGTCGGATTAAAAATTTTCGTTCCAACTGCGCCTAGGAATTCCTCTCCTCCACCATATGCGATATCACCCAATCGCATGGCACTCTCCATTAGTAGTCCTGCCCGCACACCCACGAACAAAATGGGGTTGTTGAACGGAAACATCGTCATATCATCGATACTACTCGTGCCATTCTTCTCTCTTCCTCTGCTCCAGCTTCCTTCTAGGCTGAAGTAGTCCTCACTGCGGTACACCTCATAAACATCACTCCTTCCTCGGTCCTCTTTGGGGTTACCCTGTACGAACGCTTGTACTCGCGTTCGCCCATCTGCACATCCCTCTGTACGTTTTGGTGTGCCTACTTTGTACTTCTTCCGGCCTCTGAACGCACCAAACTCTCTGCTCGCTCTGCTGGTTGCATTCACCTTGGTCTCAGTCCCCATCATTAAGGTTATCGGTGCTACGACCCAGTCACCCATCGCATCCGCGTCTCTTGCCACATCTCCTTCCTCGAACTTGAGATGTTCTTCTCCTCCTCCACGTCCTCCCCTCCCTCGCTGACCTACATTACCCCCCCCCCCTCTCTCCCTTCCTTTGTTTCCTCCTATTCCCACTCGTCCCAGGACCCCCCATATTCCCTCGAGACTCCCTGCTCACCCTCCAGTCCTCCCTCCTACTACTCCCGCTCTAGTTCCCTCCGCTTCTCCTCCTTCTGCAGCTCCCCCTCCCGCTCCTGCTCCAGCTGATGCAGCACCGTCCGACTCTCCGTCCGTCTCTCCGCCGGTGGATCCTGCTCCTCCTCTCCGCAACCCTGCTCTTCCTCGACACCCGCCAGCTCTCTACGATCACAACCCTACCAGTTCTCCACCATCTGCTCTCACCAGCACTTCCTCCTATTCCCCTGCTTTTCAGGCCTTCCTCACTGCTCTCCACTCTCATCGGGAACCCCAGTCATTCCGAGAGGCAGTTGTACATCCTGAATGGCAACGGGCCATGATAGTTGAACTTCAGTTTTTCCAACGGACTCATACCTGGGACCTCGTCCCCTGCCCTCCTAGCATCAATCCTGTCAGCTGCAAATGGATCTTCAAAATTAAGACTCGCCCGGATGGATCCATTGAGCGCCACAAAGCCCGCCTTGTTGACCGTAGTTTCTCGCAGGAGCATGGGATCGACTACGATGAGACATTTGCACAGGTGGCTCGGATGACTAGCGTGCGTACCTTACTCATCGTGGCTGCTGCTCGGGAATGGCCGCTCCATCAGATGGATGTCACCAATGTCTTTCTTTATGGTAATCATACCGAAGTTGTCTACATGGCTCCTCCCCCGGGTCTCTCTATGCCCTCCGGCCACGCCTGTCACCTCCGTTGGGCGCTTTGTTAGAAGAAGCCAAGCCGGGCCCACAATGGGTTGACCGGACACACCTGGCCGACTGCAGTCTAACGCATCCCCAACCAAATCACCTGGGTTCCACCTCGGTTTAATCCCAGGTAGGTTGTTGAGTCCCGGGGCTTGATCCCGGGACCTCCTTTATAAAGGAGGTCCCGGGATCAAGCCCCGGGCCTCAACAACCTACCTGGGATTAAACCGAGGTGGAACCCAGGAAAGGAGGTCCCGGGATCAAGCCCCGGGCCTCAAAAACCTACCTGGGATTAAACCGAGGTGGAACCCAGGTGATTTGGTTGGGGATGCATTAGACTGCAGTCGGCCAGGTGTGTCCAGTCAACCCATTGTGGGACCGGCTTGGCTTCTTCTAACACGCTCTATGGTCTCAAACAGGCTCCTCGTACCTGGTTTGAGCGCTTCCACACTACTGTTCTCAAGGCCGGCTTCATCGAACGCCAGACGGATCATGCTCTATTCACTCGCACCTCCAGTCAGGGTTTAACCATTCTTCTCTTATACGTCGATGATAAGATTATCACCGGCGATGACCATGCCACCATCACTTCTCTTCAGCAACATCTCCGCCATCAGTTCGAGATGAAGGATATGGGTCCCCTTCGCTATATTCTTGGTTTGGAGATTTCCCATTCCAAATGTGGGATTCTTATCTCTCAGCAGAAGTACATCGCTGACATCTGAGAGAGGAAGTTGTCTACCTAAATCACCTAGAGGGGGGTGAATAGGTGAGATGTGCGTCTATTTGCGGAATAAAAAATTAAGGAACCAGCACAGCTCAATACCAAGCAATCACAGACGACAAAAGATTTATAGTGGTTCCCCAACCTTGGGTACGTCCACTTTCCTCACCAATCTAGTAAACCACTAGACTTGGCTACTCCACTATCTCGGATCAAAACGATCCTACACCTCGGAACAACGTTCCTACAAAAAACTCGATCCAACTGGATCTACAAAACTCGGAAGCAAAAGCCTTCCTACGAATCTCAGAGAAAAACTCCTACACAATAATTTGTTTAAGAAATACAAACAATAATCTCAGATCTGGATCTTGACAGTCTTCTTCCTTAAGAGCTTTGGCTTGATCAGAGAAGTTGAAGACGACTTGAGAGAGATCCACAAATCTAAAAAACTAAATCACCTCGATCGAGAAAATAGATCTGGAATCTTTAAGGCGCGGCGAGATCGAGTGATTGACTTGCGTCTGGATCGCTGAGGAATTAGGGTTGCAAACAGAGATCGGAGATCGTCGATCCAGAGCTTCTTCTGTGAACGTTAATGGCGGCGGCGACGACTTGAAGAATTAGGGTTCACGGGATTGTTCTCTTTCTTTTTCTTAAAATAATAATCTCTGAAGGAATTAATTGATAATAGTCAAATCTGAAGTGACCTATTTATAGGTAGACTCCAACGGTCATAAGAATCATTAATGATGACACGTGGACTTATCAGAAAGGATCAAATCGAAATGTACAGCGATATTGACTTAGAGAATTTCAGGAAAGATTTGAACGGACATACTCGAGTCATAGAAGATACATACTCGAGTATCAGATGGTATATACTCGAGTGGACAAGAATTGGCATACTCGAGTAAGAGAAGTTATATACTCGAGTACAAGAGTTGCAGATACTCGAGTGAGAACACTTAAAAAAAATTCAGATAAAGTGTGAATAAATACTCGAGTACAAGAATTGCAGATACTCGAGTGAGAGAAAAAGAACTACTCGAGTATATTAGGAGAACTACTCGAGTGAGGGGAAAATGAACTACTCGAGTATCTTAGAACAACTACTCGAGTAAACATTGACTTACTCGAGTATGAAAAATAACTACTCAAGTACAGAGTCACTTACTCGAGTATATAGGGAACTACTCGAGTATGTGGACTTAGAATATTTCTGAGATGGGAAGAATAGAACTACTCGAGTATAAACAAGGCACTTACTCGAGTAACTAACCAACCACTCGAGTACAAGTTATCACTTACTCGAGTGAATACAGTCTACTCGAGTATGTAAACCAACTTACTCGAGTACAGACCCACTTACTCGAGTATACTAGAGAAGTACTCGAGTATGTGGACTTAGAAAATTTCTGGAATAAGAACAGAAGGATTTACTCGAGTATAAGAAATGATCTACTCGAGTGACTGACTATCTACTCGAGTATACACTTATCTACACGAGTATATAGAGTCTACACGAGTATGTCTAAGGATCTACTCGAGTACTAAGTCACTTACTCGAGTATATGAAGGGTACTACTCGAGTATGTGGACTTTGAAAAATTTCTTCTAAAAGACATCCTTCAATACTTGAGTCCACCATTCCAAGTGCATGTAGGAAGTGTATCCCAATAGAGAGGCTATACATGGGCCAACACTTTGGATCACACAATGAGGGATTACATTGTATGGTCCTGTGTTTGGTGACCCATTATAGACTGACATTGGTCTACACTTGGCATTAAGGACCTGCACATATACAACTTAAACACAGCATCAAATACACCTTAATTCATCTTAGTTCAAGGTCTGACCTCCTACAAATCTGAGGTATTGTGGAGACAAATCCCAACAATCTCCCCCTATTTGTAGATGTCAGCATTCTCTATACTAAGGTGAATTATTCAGAGTAAAAAGAACAATACACATATATAAAAAAAATAAGCTAAAGCAGGATAACTAATGAAATAGCCATAATCAGAATCAATTATATATATAGAATTATTTTTAACAAAAAGGAATCCATTTCCACATTCTCTTTACTCAAGAGGGTCCTTCCTTATGCATCCTTTCTCTCTTCAGCTCTTGCCTCTCTAGGTAACTGAATGGCTTGGGAAAGTAAGTTCTGGGCCTAGGAGGAGCAGCTGGATTATTGTGTCCCCAATTCCTGTCATGAAGTCTGATTTTGATTTGGGACACTTCATAGGCTTTCCATTCTGAATGACTGTAAAACTGGTCTCTGTTCTCACCAAGATCTGTAACCAATTTTAGGGTATCAAGGATTAGGGATTTGGAGGTTGGACTCCAAACTTCAGAATGAATAATTGGTGGTCTGCTTTCAGAAGCTAGGGCAGGATCTCTTTTGGGTGCAGAACGACTGGCAGAAGCACCTTCACCATATTTTCTCTTCTTCCTTGGAGCTGGAATTTCATCTTGCCACATGTCAGAATAGGTGAGAGGGGGCTCAGTCACATCATCCTCAGGTCTAGGTGAGAAAGCTGGCACACCTTCTGGAATGGCTGCCTGGGCTGGAGCATCTGCAGGAGGTTGTACTTCAAGAGGATTCAAGAAGTGTGGAATGATGGCAGGGTTGAGCTGGGCATTAGGGAAATTCATGTTGTGCAGCCAAACAGCAGTGTCATAGGTATAGAATTTCACAGACTGGAGTTGGGAGAGAATATCTGCTTTCATTTCTTTTACAAGACCATCCACAGTAGCTTGAGCTTGGTTAGATAGTGTTGCAACTTATTCTTTTACAACTGCTTGAGCTTGCTCAGATAGTTTTTCCACTTGTTCTTTTACGATCTTCTCCCCCTTGGTGATATCTACAGATAGCTGAGCTATAGCTTCATCCCTGAACTTGCCAACTTCTTCACAGATTTTCATAAGATTGGCATCAGCATTCTTGTCCAACTGGATCTGATTATAGGCAACAGTTTCTTGTTGATTTCTCAGTTCACCTATGCTTGTTATAGTGTGATCTATGGCCTTGCCACCTAGCTGGAACAGTCTTTTTAGCTCATCAGTATTGGCCTGGATTTCTGCAAAGCCTCTACTCATCTCTTGTTCAAGAGTAGTGACTTTGTTAGTGACTGATGCTAGAGAGTCATCAAAGTACTTTCTCTGTGCAAGGAGCAACTGTTCAATTTGACTTACCACAACTGAGGGAGAAGGGGCTGAGGTTGGTGCAGGAACTGAAGGAGCAGGAGCAGGAGCAGTCCAAGGAGGAATTTCTGTAAGAACTATTGAGCTTGCAGCTCTCTTGAAAGATTCTATTTCAACAGTTTCTTCTATATTTAGGAAAGATGGCATGGAGAAATCCAAAGTCCTCAGAGGTGCCTCCACAGGATCTGGAGACATTTCCTCATCATTAGACAAGAGAACATGATCAGATTTGCTGGGCTCACTATCAGGAGACTTGGCAGGAGACTGGACTGGAGTCTGAGCTGAAGTCTGAACTAGAGTCTGTACAGGAGATGAAACTGGAGACTGAATGGGAGACTTGGCAGCTGATCCACTCTGAAAAAGAGGAGCATCTGAGCTGAGCTCATCAATGAATCTGTTTATATCTTCAGCTGTAGACAGTAAAGCTGTTGTATCTGGAATCTCTGAGTCAGGAAGTGCTGATTGAGGATCTGCTGGAGGAGGAGAGGCTAGAGGAGTAGAAACTCTTACCTCTGCTAGTTCTGGAATCACTGATTCTGAAGAAACTTGATGCTGAGGAAGAGAAGAGGCAGGCTCCCCCTCAACTATTGCACCAGAGGTAGCAGTAGTTTGATGTAGAGGAGGAGATGGAATCCTGTCTTCAGGCAAACTGGTTTCTTGGTGAGTTTCTGAGATGGCATCAGCCTTTGAAGCTTGGGCAGAATTCAGGATCTTGATGTCATACCTCTGTATGGAAGAGATGGAAACTTTCTTCATGTGGTGAAGAGGAGTCCCTTTGGATAAGTAAAACACTGTAGGATTAATCTCATGGAGGAGGAGTGAGATAATCCTAGCATAACTTGGATGTTCCATGCTCTCTCGGATCTTATCCAGTATCATCATTCCGAACTGGAATTTCTTCCTGCAGACTATGGCTTGCATAACATCGAATAAGTTTTGGGATATATCTCTTATGGAGTATGTCTTGCACCACAGGACTTTGGCGATGACATCAACTAGAAATTTGCCTTCTGAATTGAACAAAGACCGATTCAAGGTTTCACCTCCACCTTCAGGATCTCGACCACAGAATAGGGAAGTGCGGTCGGCATCTTCCTTTTCTAGGTCGTCTTCTTCGTCAACCACGGGCATCCGAAGCAGAGTGGCGACTGAAGTTTTATCCAACCGAATCTCAAGTCCTTTTACCTTTGATTTCAGAATTGTGCCATTACGTCTAACCCTCAGATTTCTGTAAAATTCTTCAACATCAGGAAGCAGGAGACGGCAGGGTTCTTGAAGAACGAAAGACAATCCGGTGGTGTCCAATAGAATCAGTAAATTTTTGAAGTCATCCAAAATATCTGCAATACCATCTGTCACAAGTTCGGAGCCGATTCCAATCTTGGAGGAGGGAGCCATCAGCGATTCTGTAGTACGAAGAGAAAAAAAGAGAGGAGCAAGACAAAACTCTGCAACTGTTCTGGAAGACGAAGGGACGACGGCTACTCGAGTGAAATGAGAAGTGGAAAGGATTTCCGATTTTTCTGAATATATATATGACCCTAATTATGTTTAAGGAGGAGTACTGAAAATAAAATCATACCTGATATGGAGCGCCAAAACTTTGGTGCGAATAGAAGAAAAAAAAAAGATTTTCATATTTCTGATTCCCGTATACTCGAGTAGGTTTCACCATACACGAGTATGAGACGGAGTATACACGAGTAGATCAAGTAACATACACGAGTAGGTTACCAACTACTCGAGTATGTCAATTTTGGCACTCGAGTATTTCCGTTTACTCGTGTATATATCTCTATGTACTCGAGTATATCACTTTGAAATATAATTTTCTTGGGAGAGATTTACTGCCACCGATGTCTTCAACTCTGAGCCTGTCTGTGAATCCACCATCACTATTCCTCTTTGTTGAGCAGTCCGAGTTCCGTTTTGAAGAACGAGAACTTGGACTCGTTCAGCGGCTTCGTGAATATATCTGCCACTTGCTTGTCTGTGGAGACATATTGTAGATCTATGTCTCCATTCTCCACATGCTCCCGGATGAAATGATAACGAAGCTCTATGTGCTTGGTCCGGCTGTGGGAGACTGGGTTGTTGGCTATTGCTATAGCGCTGGATGAGTCGCAAAACAAAGGAATGTTCTGGAACTTCATGTTGTAGTCTTCAAATTGATTCTTGATCCATAAGAGCTGTGCATAACAGCTGCATGCAGAGATGTATTCTGATTCAGCCGTTGAGATGGCTACACAGTTCTGCTTCTTACTGCTCCAGGAAATAAGTCTCCTTCCGAGAAATTGGCAAGTTCCGGAAGTGCTTTTCCTGTCGTCTTTGCTACCTGCAAAATCTGCATCTGAAAAACCAATTAGTTCACTATCATTACTTCTTGGGTACCATAAGCCAAGATTTGGTGTGCCTTTGAGGTATCTCAAGATTCGCTTTGCAGCGATGTAGTGAGATTCCTTAGAGTTCACCTGAAATCTAGCACATACACATGTTGAGAACATTATATCTGGTCTGCTTGCAGTAAGGTAGAGCAAGGACCCAATTATGCTTCTATACTTGGTTTCATCAAAAGGTTTCCCTTTCTCGTCCTTGTCCAGAGACATAGCTGAGGCCATTGGAGTCCTCATGGAGGTTGCATTCTCCATTCCGAATTTCTTAAGCAGCTCTTTGGTGAACTTGGTCTGTGAAATGAAAATTCCATCCTCAGATTGTTTCACTTGAAGCCCTAAGAAATACTTCAGCTCTCCCATACTGCTCATTTCAAACTTCCCTTGCATAAGTTTAGAAAACTTCTTGCAGAGGTTGTTGTCTGTAGAGCCAAAAATAATGTCATCGACATAGATTTGCACTAGCAAAATCTTGCCTTTTATTTCCCTAAGAAATAATGTCTTGTCTATCTTTCCTCTCGTGAACTTGTTCTCAAGAAGAAAGGTAGACAACATCTCATACCAAGCTCGAGGAGCTTGTTTAAGACCATATAGTACTTTTTGCAGTAAATAAACGTAATTAGGAAAGGTTGAATCAACAAAACTTGGCGGTTGCTCTACATACACCTCTTCCTTTATGTCACCATTTAGGAAGGCGGACTTGACGTCCATCTGATAGACGGTAAAGCCCTTAAGTGCAGCATACGCAAGGAATAACCTGATAGCCTCCAGTCTTGCTACTGGAGCATATGTCTGATCGAAGTCGATTCCCTCTTCTTGACGGTAGCCCTTTACAACGAGTCTGGCTTTGTTCTTTATGATTGTTCCATCTTCATCCATCTTGTTCCGATAGACCCATTTTGTCCCAATGACATTTTTGCTCTTGGGTCTGGGAACAAGTGTCCAAACATTGCAGCGTTTGAACTGATTAAATTCTTCTTCCATGGCTAGAATCCAGGATGCATCCGAGTTGGCTTCCTCGAACTTCTTTGGTTCAACCTGTGAGAGAAAGCTCAAGTATAAATTCTCATTAGTTGTACCTCTCCGAGTTCTGACACCATCCCGGGGATCTCCTATGATTTGGTCCACTGGGTGATCCTTCAGATGTCTGAGCTCTAGAGTTCTTGCATCTGGATTGTCTTCAATCACTGGAGTGATTTCACCATTTGGAGTGATTTCATCATCTGGATCATCTACCTCTCCAATAGGGATTGGGGTGGTGATATTTATGAATTTATCACCTCCATCTTCAATAGGTTCATCCAAGCTTATCTCTTTTAACTTTGTACCTGCAGCTTCAATGAACACACTAGAGGAGTTGCTTTGCAGCAAGCTCGTCTCATCAAATACAACATGTATAGATTCTTCTACAACCAGAGTTTTTCTATTAAATATTCTATATGCCTTACTATGGCTACTATACCCTACAAAAATACCTTCAAAGCTTTTCTCACTAAACTTGGTAGTGTGATACTTGCCGTTGTTAAGTACGAAGCACTTACAGCCAAAGATTCTAAAATAGGAAATGGTCGGTTTCCTGCCTTTTAAAAGTTCGTACGGTGTCTTATCGTGGTCTTTGTTTATGAGCGCTCTATTTTGCACGTGGCATGCAGTGTTAACGGCTTCAGCCCAGAAGTATTCCGGAAGTGAGGCATCACTTAACATGGTTCTGCAGGCCTCTATGAGGGTTCTGTTCCTTCTCTCAGCCACTCCATTTTGCTGTGGAGTGCGAGGAGAGGAAAACTCATGAAAGATACCTAAGCTTTCACAAAATTCTGTCATGGCCCCAGATTTGAATTCTGTTCCATTGTCACTTCTGATTTTGACTACTGAACAGTTATATTCATTCTGGATTTGCCTAACAAAATTAGTAAAGATATCGAAGGTATCTGACTTGTGTTTCAGAAAGAATACCCATGCAAATTGTGAGTAATCATCAACAATAACCAACGTATAATCCTTACCTCCCAAACTTCTAACTTGCAGTGGACCGAACAAGTCCATGTGCAGTAGATGTAAACATCTATTAGAATCTTTGCCTATAATGCTTTTAAAATTACTCCTTGTTTGCTTGCCTTTTATGCATGCAGGACAAGGTCTTTCCTTAACGCACTTGACATTCGGGGCATCACGTACTAGGTTTTTAGAGAATAATTTATTGATAGTTTTGAAATTAATATGTGCTAATCTCTTGTGCCATTGGTCACCAAGAGATGCACTATCTTTTGCCAAGAAGCATACTGGTGTAGATGAATCGATACAAATGAAATTTAAGCAAAATATGTTTCTGCTTCGAGTACCTAATAAAATCGTTTCCATATTGGTAAGGGATTTTATCAGGCACTTATCAGCATGGAATTCTACTATGTATCCTTTGTCGCATAGTTGGCTTATACTTATGAGATTGTGTTCCAATCCTTCAACATAAGCTACATCCGAAAAGGATACATTACCGTTAGTAATCATACCGTAGCCTTTAGTGATTCCACGGTCTGAACCTCCAAAGATGACCTTTGGTCCGTTCAATAATGGTGAGTAGTTTTGAAGTAGGCTTCTAGTCCCGGTCATATGCCGAGAGCATCCACTGTCCAAGTACCAGATTAGCATTTTAGTGGTCTTTGGACATACCTGCAATCATAATCACTTAGCCTTAGGAACCCAAATGAGTTTGGGTCCTTGGTCTCGAGTTAGAATACTCCCCCTACGAGGATTAGCCTCATGAGTGGTCATTCTCATGTTGCTAACTTGAGGAGTTGCAGCATATTTGGGATTGAACCAGCAGTCGATGGCAAAGTGACCAACTCTACCACAGCACCAACAGTCAAATTTGTTGTATCTTTGCCTCATCTTCTCCTACTTGACTACCTCGAGAGGAGGTCCAACAGGGGCAGCATCTTTAGATGTGGATGCTTCATGATGATGGCACGTGCATGAAGTCTTTTCCATCTTCGGCTTTTCTACAACAATATTCACTTTGGGTGCCTTCTTAATATTATGACCATGAACATAAGGACCATAGCTCTGAAGTTGAATCTCCTCATAAGGTTCCTTGAAAACGCTCTCACCAAAGTTGTGAGGGCGAGTCCACCCTTGGTATCTTGTCTTAGGCTTCTCAAGGATAGGCCTGCTAAAGTGACCATAGGTGGATTCGTAGTCAAGATCGTTCGTAGGAAAGATAACTTTCTTGAACGCGACTGGCTCCAAGGGAGCTTTCCCTTTCTCTTCGGCAGAGGCCTTCTTGGCCGCCTTATTTCTCATCTTGGCCTTGTTTCTCCTAGAAGATTTACTAGGAGCTCCTTTGTGGCCTAGACCGGCACCACTTGCCTTAGCTGAGAATTCAGCAATCATAGGAAGCACAGTCTTTGGCTTCGAGAAGCTTTCTACAAGCTTCTTCTCAGCCAAGAGTTGTTCTTCCAATTCCTTGATGATTTTCTATTTAAGGTCAAGGTGCCCGAGAGCCTTATTGTATTCTTCGATAGATTTATCGAAGTCTTCCTTGAGAGAGTCAGTCTTAGAGACTTCTTCTCTAAGGTTGCTCTCTGACGCTTTTAGAGATTTTATCTCCCTAGCTTGAGTTTTCACGACTTGGCGACATTTGTCGTAAGCCTTGAGTAACTCCTGATATTGTATCATGAGTTCTGATTCATCCTCAGAGGGATAGCCCTCTGGTTCATTGTCATCATCAGAGTCCGAAAGAGGGGTGTGAGATTTTACCTCCCCAGTGAACTGGGGGACTTGCTCATCGTCTGTTCGAGCCATTAGCCCAAAGTAAGCTTCTTCCTCTTCTGCACTTGACTCAGATGAGTCGAAGTCACTGAGAGTTTTGCTCTTCTTAGCTAACAAACTCTTTTCTGTCCTCTTCCTGTTGTAGGACTTCTTGTCTTCTTTCTTGCCGCCCTCTTTCTTCTTATGGGGGCAATCCGCAATGACGTGACCTGGCTTGTTGCAGCAATAACAAACAATATCAGTGGAATAATGTTTATTCGGTTTCGAGCCATACCTGTCGTGGCTGCTTGAGCTCTTTTTCTGACGATCACCATCATTGCGTGATCTTCTATATGAGGCATCCTTGGCTTTCCATTGCTTCTTTTTGTTCAAGAATTTCTTGAACTGCCTTGAGAGTAGAGAAAACTCTCCTTCAGATAGCTCCGAGCCAGAAGAGCTTGGTTCAGACGAATCTTCATCATCAGCTTCAGGAGCTGGGGCAGGAGAGCTAGCCTTAATCTTCCTTGAGCTGCCTGCCTTCAGAGCAATAGACTTCTCTTTGGATCCGGACCTGCTCATCTCTTCTTCAGCTTTTCTAGAATTGATTTGAAGCTCATAGGACATTAGCTTTCCGAACAGATTTTGCGGGTCCGTCTCGGCTAACCTTCTGAACTCCTGAATGGCGCATACCTTATTATCCCATTCCTTGGTTAGGGATCTTAGGAATTTGTCATTCAGTTCTCCGTTGGTGAAGACTCGGCCATAAACTCTTAGGCCGTTCACTATCTTGAAAAAGTTCTCGAACGTGTCAGCTATGGCTTCCTTGTGACCTTGCCGGAAGGCTTCATACTTTTGATTCAGAAGGGATCTCCGATCATCCCTCACTTCTTCAGTGCCTTCCATCAGAGTCACCAGGGATTGCCACATCTCCTTGGTAGATTTGCAATGGATGAGATTTTGCAGCATTGAGTCATCGACTGCACTTGCTATTATATTTTTGGCTTTCTTATCGAGGGAGACAAGTGCAATCTCGTCTTTATCCAAGTCCATCAGTTTCTTAGGAACTTGTTTGGATGAGTCTATAGTAGAGGCAACCATAGAAACATGCGGACCTTCTTCAACAATCATGAAGATCCGAGGATCCACAGCTTCCATGAAAAACCTAACTCTTTCCTTCCACATAGGAAAATTATTCTTGGTGCAAATGGGAAGCTTGGCAAAATCTTTAGTCTTACTCATGCTTGATATTTCTCAAAAGACAACTCGAGTAGGATCAGATCAAGGTGTTAACCTCTTAACGATCAACCTCCCCCTCTGATACCAATTGAGAGAGGAAGTTGTCTACCTAAATCACCTAGAGGGGGGTGAATAGGTGAGATGTGCGTCTATTTGCGGAATAAAAAATTAAGGAACCAGCACAGCTCAATACCAAGCAATCACAGACAACAAAAGATTTATAGTGGTTCCCCAACCTTGGGTACGTCCACTTTCCTCACCAATCTAGTAAACCACTAGACTTGGCTACTCCACTATCTCGGATCAAAACGATCCTACACCTCGGAACAACGTTCCTACAAAAAACTCGATCCAACTGGATCTACAAAACTCGGAAGCAAAAGCCTTCCTACGAATCTCGGAGAAAAACTCCTACACAATAATTTGTTTAAGAAATACAAACAATAATCTCAGATCTGGATCTTGACAGTCTTCTTCCTTAAGAGCTTTGGCTTGATCAGAGAAGTTGAAGACGACTTGAGAGAGATCCACAAATCTGAAAAACTAAATCACCTCGATCGAGAAAATAGATCTGGAATCTTTAAGGCGCGGCGAGATCGAGTGATTGACTTGCGTCTGGATCGCTGAGGAATTAGGGTTGCAAACAGAGATCGGAGATCGTCGATCCAGAGCTTCTTCTGTGAACGTTAATGGCGGCGGCGGCGACTTGAAGAATTAGGGTTCACGGGATTGTTCTCTTTCTTTTTCTTAAAATAATAATCTCTGAAGGAATTAATTGATAATAGTCAAATCTGAAGTGACCTATTTATAGGTAGACTCCAACGGTCATAAGAATCATTAATGATGACACGTGGACTTATCAGAAAGGATCAAATCGAAATGTACAGCGATATTGACTTAGAGAATTTCAGGAAAGATTTGAACAGACATACTCGAGTCATAGAAGATACATACTCGAGTATCAGATGGTATATACTCGAGTGGACAAGAATTGGCATACTCGAGTAAGAGAAGTTATATACTCGAGTACAAGAGTTGTAGATACTCGAGTGAGAACACTTAGAAAAATTTCAGATAAAGTGTGAATAAATACTCGAGTACAAGAATTGCAGATACTCGAGTGAGAGAAAAAGAACTACTCGAGTATATTAGGAGAACTACTCGAGTGAGGGGAAAATGAACTACTCGAGTATCTTAGAACAACTACTCGAGTAAACATTGACTTACTCGAGTATGAAAAATAACTACTCGAGTACAGAGTCACTTACTCGAGTATATAGGGAACTACTCGAGTATGTGGACTTAGAATATTTCTGAGATGGGAAGAACAGAACTACTCGAGTATAAATAAGGCACTTACTCGAGTAACTAACCAACCACTCGAGTACAAGTTATCACTTACTCGAGTGAATACAGTCTACTCGAGTATGTAAACCAACTTACTCGAGTACAGACCCACTTACTCGAGTATACTAGAGAAGTACTCGAGTATGTGGACTTAGAAAATTTCTGGAATAAGAACAGAAGGATTTACTCGAGTATAAGAAATGATCTACTCGAGTGACTGACTATCTACTCGAGTATACACTTATCTACACGAGTATATAGAGTCTACACGAGTATGTCTAAGGATCTACTCGAGTACTAAGTCACTTACTCGAGTATATGAAGGGTACTACTCGAGTATGTGGACTTAGAAAAATTTCTTCTAAAAGACATCCTTCAATACTTGAGTCCACCATTCCAAGTGCATGTAGGAAGTGTATCCTAATAGAGAGGCTATACATGGGCCAACACTTTGGATCACACAATGAGGGATTACATTGTATGGTCCTGTGTTTGGTGACCCATTATAGACTGACATTGGTCTACACTTGGCATTAAGGACCTGCACACATACAACTTAAACACAGCATCAAATACACCTTAATTCATCTTAGTTCAAGGTCTGACCTCCTACAAATCTGAGGTATTGTGGAGACAAATCCCAACAACATCCTTTCTATTGTCGATATCTCTGACTCCATATCAGTTGACATGCCCATCGAGCTCAATCTGAAGCTCCTCCCGACTGATGGCGATCTGCTTCCGGATGTCTCTCGCTATCGTCGTCTTGTCGAGATGTTGGTCCACCTCACTATGACATGGCCCGACATTGTCTATGCTGTCAGCTTTATCAGCCAATTTGTTCAGGCTCCTCGCTCCGTTCACTATACCGCCATCCTCCGGATACTTCGCTATCTCCGCACCTCCGTCAGCCGCTTCCTGTTTCTCTCTGCCACTTCTCCCCTCACCCTTCGAGCCTACTCGGATGCTGATTGGGCAGGTGATGCTGCCACTCGACGGTCTACTACTGACATTTGTATCTTCCTCGGTGACTCTCATCTCTTGGCGCAGTAAGAAATAGGACTAAGTTGCGCGCTCTAGTACGGAGGCTGAGTATCGTGCAATGGCCTCTACCACTGCTGAGATCGTTTGGTTTTGCCGCCTACTTTGTGACCCTTGTGTGCAGATATCTGGCCCCACTCCATTACTTTGTGATAATCGTAGTGCCATACAAATTGCTTCCAATCTAGTGTTCAATGAACAGACAAAACACATCTAGATTGATTGTCATTTCACTCGCTAGGAGTTCCTCACCAACACTATTTCTCTACCGTTCATTGCCTCTGAAGAACAAGTTGCAGACTTTCTCACCAAATCCCTCACTTCTGCCAGATTCCGATATCTTATCAGCAAACTCTCGGTTCAAGATCCACCATGAGTTTGAAGGGAGGTGTTAGGTCTATGCATTTAATATTGTATTTAATACTCCTTGTATTTAGTCACACATCTCCTATTGAGATGTTCTCCCCCTTCTCTTCTCCTATATGTATGACCCCAAGGGTCACTTCTTTGACACACTTGAATGAATACTTGTTTGCTCAAGCTTATTCTAACATATTAATTATGTTCGATTGCTAGACTCATTGACACGTTTGTGAAACTAATGTTGATTGCCACTTGATATTATTTGAAAATTTCTTGCTTGCGCTCCATATTTAGAAGAGGACTCAAATTTATTAATTTTAATTCAATTACGAAAATTCTGATTACAACAGTTTGGTATTAGAGGTAGGTAGATGCACTCCTATTGTGAATCAACGATCCTTCATTTTTGTAAAAATTGTTATTTTACAAGTTTTTAATGAATCCATACTTTGTCTAGTTTTTTAAAAAAATACTTATTAGTTATTAAAGTTTTTTCTTATTTAAAAAATGAATGAATTTTGTTCTCCCTTAATTCTCTTTTATTTTAAGACTCATAGGATAGTGAATTTGTATTTGGTGACCACTCTCTTGGTCCACTTCACTATCCTATGAGTCTAGGCCTACACACTAAAATTTATCGTTGCATTATCTCGCTGTTTAGGAAGATTCATGCTAGAAGGTTACTAAAAATTCCAAAAAATTTCACACATCGTAGAGACACGCGCTTTAAAGAATTTCTCTGAAAAATTTAAATGAGAAATTTGAGATAAATTCTAAATTTTATAGCGTTAGATAGATTCTATTGGGTGATATGTTGGTGTAGTTGATCTTGGTCTCGTAAACGCTTGTAGGTGTCTGTCAGGAGAGCATTTAATGCGACATGATTTAATGATTCTACAGGTCGAGCCTACTTGCCTCCTACCTTACTTCTTTGATCCACACTTCCCCCCACTTTGTGATACCTGTCTCTTTGATACTCTATTTTTTACTGATCATTTAAATATTATGCATAAAATTAGAATTAACAGTTTGCGAGCATATTCAAAAAACTATAATTCCATGGTTGATTTTATCACCGAAAATTATATCTTTCGGAAGGAAATTGGTTTCCTATATTTTTTAGGAAAGTGAGTTTACCTACAGGTCATGAGTTGCGGCGAAGGCTCCTTCCTTTACCGTAGTGCCTACTGCAATCCAGAGCATGATAGTAGCAAGAGCATTTTTAGATCGGCAGTCTACATTACACTCTCAATTAGGTCCAGGCTACGTTACATGCTACATTACACTCTTTGTCGCAGGCTACATGACACTATCAATGAGGTCGAGGTCTTTCAACCCAGGGAGAATTGGTGCAACCTGCGTCCCATCTTTGCACATCTTTATTTTACTGTTATTTCCCGCATTTCTTTGTGTAGCGCACGTCTATTTTATTTATCACATTTGTATTGTTTACTTTGTATTGCGCATATCGCGGGCGTTCGTTGTGTCGGCTTATTGATGTGATCGCCCAACAAGTCTTTGAATAAAAAATCTGTCAAATTAGGTAACATGTTAATTAAGGCACGCTTGACAAAATAAATTTACATTAAAAGGAATTTTTTTATTAGTTAATATCAAATTGAGATTAAGTAAATATTAATTCTCCACCCATTTTTACAATTATTTTAGAAGATAAAACAAAATGAGAAAGAATCTTAAAAATAATCCTTTTTATTCCCCAAAGTCCACCTTGCTTGTCTCATATCTCGGGGTGCAAATGAGTCGAGCTTGACAAAATTTCCAAGCTCGAGTTCGAGCTCGATCTTTTCATTTCGAGCTCGAGCTTGGCAAAATTTTCAAGCTCGAGCTCGATCTTTTCATTTCGAGCTCGAGCTCGACGAGCTCATTTATCCCATCTCGAGCTCGAGCTCAATGCCAATTTATCAAGCTTGAGTTGCTCGCGAGTTTTTTAGCTTATGTGCTTTATTTTCTTTTTTATTTATTTATTTTTAAAATGTATAAATAAAAAACTCGCGAGCTCATAAACAACACTAGATGAGCTCGAGCTCGACTCGTAAATAAAGAATATTTTATTATTTATTTAGCCCCCCATTTTGTGATTCTGTATTAAATTTCAAAAAAAGAGAAAATTCTTTTTATAAAAGACATCTTTCATTCCAGAGAAAGTTAACTTGGCGTTATCGAAGAAACAGTGTTTTCTCTGTTTTCTTCGAGAGCCAGCTCGATCTTGATGTTCTAATGTCGCACCCAGCCAAAACAATCTTTTCGTCGGACCTTGTTGTTGCTGCTAACGCCACTGCCGCCAACCACCCAGAACTCTGATGAGCACTCCGGCGTGCCTCCAGTGTTCCGTCCTGCTAGCGTCGGATTGAATGACACTTTAACTATTCGAGTCGAATCCCTCTGTCAGCCACCAAAGTGATTCCTTCATCAAGTCTGGATTTCCTCCCCATATGTTGTTAGGTAAAGGTGTGTCGATGATAACGGCAACACCTACCGATCAATAGAGTCACAGCAATAATAAGAAACAAAATTAACAACACAAGTGAACACCAAGATATACGTGGAAAACCTTCACCACTTGAAGGTCAAAAACCACGGGGCACGGCACAACGAAAATCCACTATAATAAATAAGGATTACAGAAATTGTCTAGGTTTGCCCAAACCTAGAAAGCCCTCCGGATTTGACACACAAATCCACTCCTCTCTACCACCAAGGTAAACCACAAGTTCTCTACAACAGGATAAAAATCCTACTCTCTTCAAGCACAATAGCAAACGAAGACAAGAAAGGGTACACCTGATAACGTAGACGAAGAAGTCCTTGAAACGGTAGAGAAATACTCCTTCTTCAGCACAGAGGAAACACCTCCTTCAAGCGGCAAAAACCCGCCTACAGCAGCGGCAAAACTGAAGATCCAGCGGCGGCGAACGGTGTGGGAGCGGCGCTGGCGCGGAGATGGCGAACGGCGCGGGGCGACGCTGGCGCGGGGCTGGCGGACGCGGAGATGGCGAGCGGCGCGGCGATGGCGCGGAGACGGCGGCCGGGAGATTTCCGATGCACTCTCTTTTTAGCCCTAACTCCTTCTATCGGGAGAGAAGGAGTAATAAAAGCCACAATAAAACCTTTTAATAACTGTCCGCACAGTTTGATTAATTAAAAAACTGTTCAGCAGTTTTTAATTATAAAAACTGCTCCTCTCTCTTTTAAGCAAACAGTAAAAAGAAGGTTGCAACCCAAAAAACCAGGTTGCAACCTCGTGAATTCTGCACAAAGATATCACCTTTAGGGGCTGAACCCTAACAAACTCCCCCTTCAGACCATAAAGGAGAGTATCCCACCTTGACTCCTTCAAGTGGGGATCATGCCGATCAAACGCCGGCAGAGATCATGCTTTTCCCTTGGGACGACCTTCGTCATCATGTCCGAAGGATTTTCATCAGTGTGGATCTTCTCCACCACCAACAGCTTCTCCTCCACAGCATCCTGAATCCAGTGATACTTCACGTCAATGTGCTTTGTCCTGGAGTGAAAGGCGGGATTCTTGGCCAAAAATATAGCACTCTGACTGTCATAGAAAACCGTGTACTCGTCCTGTCGGAGATCAAGCTCTAGCATGAACTTCTTCATCCAAATAAGCTCCTTTGACGCCTCAGTCAATGCAATATATTCAGCCTCCGTCGTCGACAATGCTACGCACTTCTGAAGTCTTGACTGCCACGACACTGCTCCCCCTCCAAAAGTGACCACGAATCCAGAAGTAGATCTCCTCGTGTTAACATCTCCTGACATATCTGAATCCGAGTACCCAATGAGTTCTGGTGGACCTCCACCAAACTGTAAACAAAGGTCTGAGGTACCTCGAAGATAGCGGAGTATCCATTTCACAGCACTCCAATGGACTTTCCCTGGGTTTGCCAAGTAACGGCTCACAGACCCCACAGCATGAGCTATGTCTGGCCTATTGCAGACCATAGCATACATCAGGCTCCCCACTGCGGATGCATAAGGAATTTGGCTCATCTCTTCCTCCTCCTTCTCAGATGAGGGGCTTTGAGAACTGGAAAGTCTGAAGTGCCCGGCCAGAGGAGTAGCAACGGGTTTTACCTTGTCCATCATGAACCTCTTCAACACTTTCTCCACATACTCAGACTGAGATAGCCATAGTTGACCAGCACTCCTGTCCCTGGTAATTTTCATTCCAAGGATCTTCCTTGCCGGTCCCAAATCCTTCATTTCAAAGGACTTACTGAGCTCCTTCTTCAACTCAGCTATGCTGGTCTTGTCATCCCCAACAATCAGCATATCATCTACGTACAACAGCAGAATAGTGAACGTCTTCTCAGTCCTCTTCACATACACACAATGATCAGCCCTGGTCCGTTGGAATTTGCTCTTCATCATGAAAGAGTCAAATTTCCTATACCACTGCCTGGGTGCCTGCTTCAACCCATAAAGGCTCTTCTTGAGCCGGCAGACCAGATGATGCTTCCCCTTAGCCACAAAGCCTTCGGGCTGCTCCATATATAGCTCTTCCTCCAAATCGCCATGCAGAAATGCCGTCTTGACGTCCATTTGCTCGACTTCAAGATCCATGAAGGCAGCCATACCCAACACCAGTCTGATAGAGGACATTTTCACCACTGGAGAAAAAATCTCGTCAAAATCGACGCCTTGTTTCTGACTGAAACCTTTCACCACAAGTCTCGCCTTGTACCTTGGTTGAGAGCGATTTTCATCCAACTTCAGCTTGAAGACCCACTTGTTCTTCAAAGCTCTCTTCCCTTTAGGCAATGGGACTAAATCATACGTCTCATTCTTCTGAAGGGAGTACAACTCCTCTTCCATGGCAGCTGTCCAGGCCTCACGATCTTCAGCACTCTGAGCCTCCACATAGGACTCAGGCTCTCCACTATATGTAAGCAAAATATACTCATGAGGGGAATACCTGGTATTGGGCCTTCTGACTCTCTCAGATCTGACAAGAGGAACCTCCACCACAGGTGGTACATCAACTGGCAAAGCTCCCCTGCATCCGGAATCATTTCCTCATCAGGAATAGGCTCACCAACTTCCTCCTCAGCATGCCCATCATCAGCAGCAGTCTCTACTGACCCATCATCAGCATAAAGTCTCTCCTCCGCAGGTGGAAACTGCGGAACCTGTGACTCCGCAGGATTCTGCTCACCAACCACTTGATCTTCAACAAAGATCACATCTCTGATTCTGATCATTTTCTTGTTCACAGGATCCCAGAGTCTATAGCCAAACTCCTCATGGGGAAATCCCATCAAGATGCACTCCCGGGACTTCTCATCAAGCTTTGATCTCTCTTCCTTGGGAACATGAATGTGGACGTTGCACCCAAACACCCGCAAATGTCCGTACGACACTTCCTTCCCGGACCAAACACGCTCTGGAATATCACCATTCAGAGGTGCAAAAGGAGACAGATTTATCAGATGTACAGCAGTTTGAACAGCCTCAGCCCAAAACTCTTTGATAATGCCAGCTTGAGAAATCATACATTTGATCTTCTCAACAATCGTCCTGTTCATCCTTTCTGCTAACCCATTCTGTTGCGGCGTCCTCGGGATTGTCCTTTCATGTACTATGCCATGCCTTCTGCAGTAAGCGTCGAAGGCACCAGTGTACTCTCCCCCATTGTCAGATCGAACTCGTTTTATTTCTTTCCCGGTCACCTTCTCCACCTTCGCTCTGAACTCTTCAAACTTTGCTAGAACATCACTCTTCTGCTTCACAGAATATGCCCAGACTTTCCTGGAGTGATCGTCAATGAACGTGACAAAGTAAGCGGCTCCGCCCACAGACTTGGGCTCAATAGGACCACACACATCAGTGTGTATCAAGTATAGTAACTCCGTCTTCCTCTTTGGTTCAGAATCAGCAAAGGAAACACGTTTCTGCTTACCGGCCAAGCAGTGCGCACACGTATCAGGAAGCCCTCCTGATAGTTCTAGAAGGACCTTGTTCTTCACCAAGATCTTCAAGTTCTTCTCGCTGATATGCCCAAGTCTGCGATGCCATAACTCCATAGAGTCGCCCTCTGTCGCATTCACACTTGGACCACAGATCTTGGCTTTAGTACGATAAAGGCCACAACACTTCCTTCCTTTGGCTACCACCAAAGAGCCCTTCAACAACCTCCAGGTCCCTCCACCTTCAATGCTCGTGAAACCACCGTCATCAAGCCTACCAACGGAAATCAGATTCATTCTCCAGTCAGGAATATGTCTGACGCCCTTGAGAATAATCTTCCCCAAATCAGTCTCCAGATGGACATCGCCACTGCCAACAATCAACGACTCACCGGAATTAGCCATCCGGATCACACCAAGATCTCCCGCAGAATATGTGTAGAAGTAATCTCTGTGAGGAGTGCAATGATAGGATGCACCTCCGTCTACAATCCAGTCTGTGTCAACGCAGTCCTGACAAGACGACCCACTGCACTGCAAGCATAACGGCTCAGCCTCCACAATCGAAGTCGTCGCATCACTAGTGGATTCTACTACCTCCTTGGTATTTCCCTTCAGGTCTCTTTTCATTTGGAAGCAATCCTTCCTGAAATGACCCTTCTTCTTACAATAGTAGCACTCGATGTCCTTCTTAGACTTGCCCCTGGACTTACTCCTGGAACTGTCCCTGTGCTTCACATCCTTCTTCACAGACCGGCCTCTTCCCTCCATGAGAAAAACACCCGAAGTGGAAGATCTAGAATCCTTCCTTCTCAGCTCTTCGTTCAGGAGACAACCAGACACCATATCCATGGTTACCACGCCATCAGGTGCTGAGTTGCTCAACGACACTACTAGAGTCTCCCAACTCTCGGGTAAAGAACTAAGGATCATCAGAGCTTGGAGTTCATCTTCCAAAGTGATCTTCATGGACTCCAACTGATTGATAATACTTTGAGCAAGGTTCAGATGCTCAGTCATCTGTGAACCTTCCCAAGACTTCAAATTAACAAGCTTCATAATCAGAAATGCCTTGTTACCTGCAGTCTTCCGCTCGTACAAGGCTTCAAGCTTTTTCCATAAGGCCTGAGCCGAGTTTTCCATGGAAACATGATGAAAAACAGAGTCATCGAGCCACTGTCTAATGAACCCTACTGCCTTTCGATCCATTTTCTTCCACTCTTCATCATCCTTAACTGAAGCAGGTCTCCCCGTCAACGGAGCATGGAGATCTTTACAATATAAGAGATCCTCCATCCGAGGCTTCCAGATGCTCCAATTCTTGCCATTCATACTGACCATCCTAGTGTTCTATTCCATTACTTTCTCAAACAAGTAACTCTATTACGGTCCACAAGTCGATTTATTTCAAGGGATTAACAAGAGAGGATAGGGAGCGGACCGATGGTCGTCACCTACCGCACCAAGTTAGAAACCGAGAAATAAAAACGACTAGCCAAAGAACCTTCCCTCTGATACCACTTGTTAGGTAAAGGGGTGTCGATGATAACGGCAACACCCACCGATCAATAGAGTCACAACAATAATAAGAAACAAAATTAACAACACAAGTGAACACCAAGATATACGTGGAAAACCTTTACCACTTGAAGGTCAAAAACCACGGGGCACGGCACAACGAAAATCCACTATAATAAATAAGGATTACAGAAATTGTCTAGGTTTGCCCAAACCTAGAAAGCCCTCCGGATTTGACACACAAATCCACTCCTCTCTACCACCAAGGTAAACCACAAGTTCTCCACAACAGGATAAAAATCCTACTCTCTCTTCAAGCACAATAGCAAACGAAGACAAGAAAGGGTACACCTGATAACGTAGACGAAGAAGCCCTTGAAACGGTAGAGAAATACTCCTTCTTCAGCACAGAGGAAACACCCCCTTCAAGCGGCAAACACCCGCCTACAGTAGCGGCAAAACTGAAGATCCAGCGGCGGCGAACGGCGCGGGAGCGGCGCTGGCGCGGAGACGGCGAATGGCGCGGGGCGACGCTGGCGCGGGGCTGGCGGACGCGGAGACGGCGAGCGGCACGGCGATGGCGCGGAGACGGCGGCCGGGAGATTTCCAATGCACTCTCTTTTTAGCCTTAACTCCTTCTATCGGGAGAGAAGGAGTAATAAAAGCCACAATAAAACCTTTTAATAACTGTCAGCGCAGTTTGATTAATTAAAAAACTGTTCAGCAGTTTTTAATTATAAAAACTGCTCCTCTCTCTTTTAACCAAACAGTAAAAAGAAGGTTGCAACCCAAAAAACCAGGTTGCAACCTCGTGAATTCTGCACAAAGATATCACCTTTAGGGGCTGAACCCCAACATATGTAACAGGGCTTGGCCGGCGGTGGGCTACCAAAAGCTCTGTTTCAGGACCTAATGCTAAGGGGAAGATGAACAGTGAGCAAGAAAAGGAAATACTTCAGTCATAATAATATTTAATCTACTACTATTACAGGGCTATATATAAGAAATCCTAAAAGAGCTGTTATAGGCAATACAATATATCCGGTAAAGCTGATGTGGCATACATAACCTGTAACAGACTGATTCCATTACATTTCTCCCCCTCTCGGGCGGCAGTGATTGATTGTTTGTCCGGCAAACAATTCGATCGGCGGAGTGGTGAAGATCCTAGCATTGCATTTGTTGCGAGGGTGTTTGAGGTGAGTGGGCCAGTTGATAGGTGGCGACGCCTTCTATGGTGCTGCAGTGGAGGAGTGAAGATGGTGAGCCCATGCTTGCGGTAGTGGTGATAGGTCCGGCGGTGCAGTGGATGGTGCAAATTTTCTTGAATATTATTGTGGCGTGGGGAGGAGTTTCGTGTCTCGAGATGATGCTGGAGCAGGTGGCGTTGGGGCCTCGGGATCTGAAATACACGGCAAGCGTGAGTTAGGAGGATTGGAGTTTGGAGGGTGTGTAGTACATACCTGTGGATCTATCGAATCCAGGCATCCCCATGAGTGTCGGCTGGGTCCAGGTCCTTCCATTGCACAAGTACCTGCTTAATTGGTTTATTATGAATCAAAATAGTGCGTTCTGCAAGTATAGAAAGAGGTTGGTGTATAGGAGAAGAGGTAGTAGTAAATCGGAGCAGTGGGGTAATTGGGAAGTTGGTGTTAGCATGGTATGGTCGTAATTGATAAATGTGAAATACTATGTGTAAGCGTGACGACTTGGGAAGTTTTAGTTTGTATGCAGTTTCGCCAATTCGTTCTAAAATTCTAAAGGGTCCGTAATAACGGGGACTTAATCGTGTGCTTGAATGACGATGCAAACTGAGTTGTCGTTGTGGATGAAGCTTCAGCAATACTAAGTCGCCGACCGCAAGATGAAGATCTGTTCTCCGGCGATCAGCCTATAGTTTAAACTATTGTTGAGCTTTATGTAAATTTTGTTTTTAATGTGATAATAATTGTGTGTGTGTGGTGAGATCGGCTTGGACAGCATGTTTGGCACTGTCACCAAAAAAACAGGGGATGAAGCATGGATGTGGTCGTCCGAACATGGCTTCAAAGGGAATTATGCCCGCGGAGATGTGAAATGTCGTGTTATAATGGTATTCCGCCTAGCTGAGCATGTCGAACCAAGATTTTGGGTGTGCATGAGCGAAAACCCTTAAATATTGGTTTAGGCAGCGATTATCTCGTTCGGTGTGGCCATCAGACTGAGGATGATAAGCCGAACTATAGGACAGTGCGGTGTCGTTTTGGGTGAATAATTCGTGCCAGAAATCACTAAGGAATATCGTGTCATCATCCCAAGGCTTGGAGCTTGGCTTGGGGAAGGATGGAAGAGGCGGAGGCCTCTAATTGACCCTTCTTCTTTAGCTTGGAGTTAGTACACCCCAAACTAAATTCAAGGGGCTGATGGCAACTGCTGATTGGGGGAAAGAACAGCTTGGTGTCTTCCTTTGGAGGCTTGGAGTTTGCTTTGGGAGAAAGGGAGAAAGAGAGGGAAAAAGGAGGATGGGCTTGACTTCTTGCTTTGGCCCAAGGGTCATCCTCCTTGACAGAATCCAAGGCCACATAGGATTGAGATTGGGCCCAAAGATGGCCTACATGAGTGGCCCCAAGTGGGGGGTAACTTGGAATTAAATTCCCTTGAGAAAATTTGATTTTTAGGAAGTTTGACCAAAATTCAGCCATGGGGTGAGTCCCCTATGTGGGTCAAAGTCAAGGTAGGTCTAAGTGTTCGGGTGATGAGTCAAAGTTGGGGCATTTTATTAATATCGGTGTGTGCATGCTTTTAGGTGCACCGTAATGCTCGTTTTGTTTGATGTTGACCCGACGTCATCGAAATCGAGCTCAACTAATTCTGTTGATCTCGTATCGGCCACACGAGTCCAACATAACTGATCGGGGTAAAATCCGAGTTTATTTGCTCGATATTCGAAAATTACGCGCCGCGACATGCTACGGAACTCAAAATGGTCATATTCGTCGTAAGATGTCGGATTACGACGCAATGAGATCCAATGCGTTTATATCGACTATACGAATTCATAGAAACTGACAGAACTTAGTTCGGAGTTCTCTAGCTTGATAATCAAAAATCTCATTTTCGCGACATTCTGTGAGGAATGATTATATCCACCATACGACTTTAGAATACAATAAAACAAGTTCTGACACACTCATTTTGACCATACGAGGTCATAGGAACTGACGGAACTCAAATCGGAGTTCTCTAAATCAATATCCAAATTTCTCGTATTTGTGATGTTCTACGAGGAATGATCATATCCACCATACGTCCTCTAAATACAACAGAACAAGTTCCAACACACCCGTATTGACTATACGAGGTCATAGGAATCAAGAGAACTCAAGTCGGAGTTCTTTAGCTTAATATCCAAATATTGCGCGTCGTAGTGCACAACAATACTCAAAACGTCCATATTCTTCATATGACCTCAGTTTGCAACGAAACGAGTTTGGTTGCACTTGTACCGGTTATACGAGTCCAAAGCAACAAACAGAACTCGAATCAGAGCTCATTATCTCGAAATACCCAAAATAGAGTCACCTCCCACCTCTTTCAGGCTTTGGGTAGGGGTTTGTGTCACTTTTATTGGGTCCATTAAGGTTCTAGTGGCCCAATAAAAGTCGAGATGTTACACATACGTCCTTTAAATGCAGCTATAAGCACGTTCATGGACTCTTCCATAAGAGATGTGTTGATAAGCGAATAAGAGGAAGCTGAATAACCGTGCCCTCTAGGGTAGACCCTTCAGTAGTACGGGTACCTCATATTTCCATTGTTTTTAGTCACAAGTATTACTGTGAAACCAATACAGTCTTCAGAGAATCTTTGTAGAGCTTGGGAACACCTTTCTTAGTGATGGAGCTAAACTATTACAAGTCATTTGACGCTCCTATGGACCGCGGTCAAAATGAACCGTCATTGATCGAGAGTGAGTCGAGAACAAAAATACTCACAAAAGTCCAATGGTAGACAACAAGGGTTTTGACGTGGAAACCTCGGAAAGGGGAAAAACCAAGGGGTTGGATAAGTACCGACCAAGTTCTACTCTTTCGTCGGGTGTCAGAAAATTTATCTCTCGAGGGTGACAAGAACCACTCATTACAATAATTCTTCTGGACAGCGGCGGTCACTTGAAGTGGAGTGGCAATAAGTGTACTCATAAGTAATTTGGAATGAAGAATACGGCAATAGGGCTTTGGGTTCGAAGGACGTAGCCAGATAAGGTCTTCGAGCTGTCTTCAAGGGGACCTTTGAGGAGCGAAGGAAATATTCATGGCTCCAAAGGAATCTTGAAAGGCTTAAGGAGATTTTCGAACAAACTTCAATGGACCTTTAAACTATGAAAGAGGTCTTCGAGCAATTTTCAAGGAATCTTCGAACTCCAAAGGAGATCTTTGAGTGCCGAAGGAGATCTTTGATCGGGTCTTCAAGCGTTGATGGATATCATCATGCATCGAAGAATATCTTTAAGTGCCGAAGAATAACTCATGGAGATCTTTGAAGGAAGACTCTGAAGCTCTCTCGGTCATTGAAGGCAATGCATCTCCAAATGAGGGCTCTGGGTCCCTTTTATAGTTTCTAAGAGGGGTATTCTGGTAATTATGTCGCTAGGGGGTGGGGTTATCCACCCACCCAAAATAATTTATTTTGTTATGCAAACTCCCATGATGGAGGATTTTTCTATTCGCACCCCAATGGTGGGGGATTATGTTATGCGCACCCCCATGATTAGGGATTTTGCTATGTGCACCCCCATGATGGGAATTTTACTATGCACACCCCCATGGTTCAGGATTATGCTATGCGCACCCCCATGATTGGGGATTTTACTATGCGAACCCCTATGATGGGAATTTTACTATGCATACCCTCATGATAAGGGACTTTTCTACGCGCATCTCATGATTGGGGATTTCATTATGCACACCCCTACGACGGGGGATTTTGCGTAGAATGGGAGTATAGATGAGACAGTACAACGATCGCACAGCCGGCGCGAGTTTGTACCGGCGGCATAGGGCCATACGAAGGCGCGGGTTCGACGACAACCGCACGTTCAGAGTTGGTCATACAGTAATGGCTGCCGGTGTGGTGCAGGCTTACTGGCCGGAGAGGGGTCACACGACAAGGGAGTCCATGAAGTGGTGGCCATGTGGTCGCATGGCGGAGGCTAAGTCGCGGGCGCGGGGCCCTACAGTTTCAAAGGTCGAGCGGCGAAGGCTGCGCCACGCAGGGCTGCTCGGTCGGGGAGTCCTTGCGACTGGAGAGCCAAGTCGACGGACCTATGGCCGGGATGCGCGGACGGCAGCCTTGCACTCAGGCGTAGAGTTGGCGGCCATACGGCTAGTGTGGCCTTGCGGCCGGGGCGGCCACACGGTTGCAGCGGGCTGTGAGGTGAGCATGGTTCGTACTGTGCTTGTGCGTTGTTTCGATCGTGGCACTGGTGGGTGGAGTGATGCATAGCCAAGATGAACCTCGGATATTTTATTTGGACATAATGGACCACTGGTTAGAGTAGTTCATGTTCAAAGTGACCTAGGTCACTTAATTAATTAATTTAAATTATGGTCCAAAATAATTTTAAAAGATGATGAAATTATGAACGATCAATATTACATACATGACAAACCCATGAAAAATAATTAGGGGCATTTGGCCCAAGGAATTGGAAGTCATTTCGTTTGGGCTGGAATTAGGTCTAGGTTTCGCCTAGATAAAGTAACACAGAACACTATGACCCACATGGGATATTATAGGAGGTTGGATTGAGAAGCGTATTGGAAAGTTGAAACCCTGGTTGGTGTCAAGTAGTAACGAGTGTTAGAGTGCAAAGCCCAAGGATGGTATTTAGAACGGAGACTGACGGAAGACCGTTGCTCTCCTAATAATATCTTAAGTCATCAGGTTCACTCAAGAGCAACATTGAGAGCTGGGTATTAATAATGGGTAAATACTAATAAAAGTAAGTGTCCTTGAGAAAGAGAGCTTTGAGCTTTAGCCATCATAGTTCCTAGTGCCCTGAGAGCCCTTCACCGGGTTTGCCCTGGGCAGTCCAAGGACTAACCATAAGTTGTTATGCATAATAAGCATTAGACAAGACTAGTCTAATAGGTTAAGGGAACGATGTGAAAAACTCACATGTACAGGGTTGGAGGATACATGATGGGTTTTGTCCTGCGAGCTGGAGGCTCGGATGTTTAGATACAAAATGGATTTTGTCCTGCAAGCTAGAGGCCGGATGTTTGGATACAAGATGAGTTTTGTTCTGCGAGCTGGAGGCTCAGATATTTGGATACATGACGGGTTTTCTCCTGCATGCTGGAGACTCGGGTTGGAAATAAATTGCATATGCATAGAACATATTAGTGGCGGGTCATACGGTACTGGGCCAATCGTCACACTGATGGCAATACGGTGACTCAGGTGAGGTGTGAGGGTTTGAGGGGCCAGTAGGTTGTTTATACTGTGGTCTGGAGGACAATCCCTGAAAATGCACACCCGACCTAAAAGTATGGTGGATTAGACAGCGGTTTAGTACATGGTAACTCTGGTGTGTTCTTCAGAGGCATATGGAAGGTCTAGGCCTGGTAGTGTGTATACCCGCCTAGGAGTTGAGACGCCCGCTCCACTACTGTTGTAGCCATAACGATAGTACTCTAGAGTAAAGCTAACTCCAAAAAGTGGGAACTAAGAGTATGTGCGTATAGAGTCGTGTGGGTGAGTTGCACTTGTATGATTCATAACCTGCATACCATACCATTCATACATAATTAGGACATACACACCTTAGATCCTTATCATATAAATTAGTATGAGCTCTTTTATATGATATGTTAAATTTGTGAAACCTTAACTTATAAGTTTGTATGAGCATTCATATAAGTTAATACACTTCTGTGATGATTAGTGTAGTAGTAGTTAGTTTACTTTTTTGTTTAGTACTTTACTCTCCTTAATGCACTTCTTTTCAGTACTGTTTTTACACCATTACTTGTACTATATAGAACTGCTAAAGTAAAAATATATTTGTTATTCTATAACCATGATAGAATAGATCCACTGTCACCTGATTTACTTTTGTACCCCTTGTTGTTCTCCGCTTCGTCCTCCCGCTCGGTACCTAGGAGTCGCAGGGGTGAGGCGAGGACAAAATGGATTAGTCTTTATGACTAATGGTCGGCTGTGAACATATCATTTTAGGAGCTCGAGGAGATGGAGCACCAGCAGGACGATGTGGCAAGACATGAGGAGCTGGTACCACCTACTACTACTACTACAGCCCGGTGTCAGGTGATGATGCATGTACTGATGATAGATTAGCTTTCGCATTTTGTGAGAGAGAGATTGATTACTATATACTGGACATAAGCCCTTTTATCTTTCATTCTATACTCATTGTGGACTATTGGTGTAAGACCCCTCTTCCCTTACCAAGGTGGTAACCCGGTCTTATGCCCAGAATCGCCGCCTTACGGTGACACTAACTCACGGGTTAGTCGACACCACAAGATGTCGATCTTGCCGGCGAGTACGATCATTCAACCAGTTTCGTCCAATCGAGAATAGAAGTAAAACAAATAGTAATATCTAACAAGTCCACAAAGATCACAGTACATATCATATATATATATATGAAAATGAAAGTACAACAGTAATCTACAATGAGTACAGAAAGAGAAAAGGGTGTATGCCCTGTACATATCCATCAAATCTCTCTCTCACAAAGTAAACTAAGCGGAAGCTAATCTATCATCAGTACACTCATCATCACCTGATGTCGGGCTATAGTAGTAGTAGATATCAGCTCCTCAGGTCCTGCTGGTCATGTTGGTGCTCCATCTCCTTGAGCTCCTAAAATGATACGGTCACAACCGACCGTTAATCATAAAGACTAAGCCATTTCCTCCACACCTCGCCCCAGTGGCTCCTAGGCACCGTGCGGGAGGACAAAGCGGAGGACAACAAGAGCTATAAAATAGAAAGCAAGTGATAATGAAACTAATCTATCAAGATTATATAGTAGCAAGTATATCTCTATTCTAGTAGTTCTATATAGTACAAGTAAAGTAAGAAAGAACTGTAATAAGTAAAGAAAGGTAAGAACAGTACTGCAAGTAAAGTAAGCTAAAGAACAGTAAGTAAACTACACTACTACTAAACTACCATCACAGAAGCACCTTAACTTATATGAATGCCCATACAAGCTTATAAGTTAAGGTTTCCAAATATAACTTATCATATAAAAGAGCTCATACTAATTTATATGATAAGGATCTATAGTGCGTATTACCTAAATATGTATGTATGTTATGTATGCAGGTTATGATTCATGCAAGTGCAACTCACACACATGACCCTGTGATCACATACCTTTAGTTCCCTCTTTTTGGAGCTAGCATCACTCTCTGGTTCCACCATTGTGGCTACGACAATAGCGGATCGGGCATTTCCGCTTCCTAGGCGAGTATACACACTACCATGCCCAGATCCTTCGTAAGCCTCTGTACATGTCCTAGGTGCACTCTAGAGTCTCTGCGTACTAATGCTGGCCAACTGCCAGACTTTCTTGGTCAAGTGTGCATTTTCGGGTATTGTCCTCCAGATCGCAGTATAAACAACCTACTAGTCCCTCAAACCTTCATACCTCACTAGAGTCACAGTACTGTCATCGGTGTGACGATTGGCCCAGTACCGCATGACCCGCCACAGGTTTTGTTTCTATGCACATGCAAGGTATTCCAACTCGAGCCTCCAGCTTGCAGGACCAAACCCGTCCTAATGTCTTACTCTTGAGCCTTCAGCTCGCAAGACCAACCCGTCCTGATATCAAACTCGAGCCTCCAGCTCGCAAGACTAACTGACCTGAAACCCTCCAACCCTTCACGGGTGAGATTGCACATCAATGCCTTAGTTTTGAATCCCTCTAACCCTTCACGGGTCAGAATGTTACCATGTTCTCTTAGCATATTAGACTACTCTTGTCCAATGTTCATTATACCTAGCAATTTAGGGTTAATCCCATGTCTGCCCAGGGTATGCCCAATGAAGGGGTCTCGGGGGCATTAGGAACCAAGATGGGATTGAAAGCCCAAATTTTTCTTTCGCAAGGATACTTATTTTTATTAATGTCTACCCATGATCCATACCCAGCTCTTGTTGTTACTTTGAAATGAACTTAATGACTTAGGATATTATTAGGGAATCGGCGATCTTCCGCCGGTCTCCGTTCTAGCTATTGTCCTTGGGGTTTTGCACTCTATCACTCGATACTATGAAGTGACCTACTAGACACCAACCAGGGTTTATCTTCCCAATATAGTTATCAACTCAACCTTCTATTGTATCTCATGTGGGTCCCAGTAATACCTGCTACTTTTGCTAAGCGCAACCCATGACCTAATACTAACCCATATAATAGGACTTCCAATTTCTTGGGCCAAATGCCCTAGTTAATTATCATGGGCTGGTATGATGTATGGTGTTGACCATTTAGAATTTCACCATTTTTCTAAGTAATTAAGACCCTAAATTAAATCTTTTAATTAAGTGACCTAGGTCATTTTGTGCATGATATACTATATCCAATGATCCCACAAGCCTAAGAAATTTTTCAGATGTTCAACTAGGTTAAATATGACAGCCTACAAAGGATCATAATTTTTCCATTTGAATTTCTATATAATTTCCATTTAAGATTAAAATCATAATTAAATCATTTTCCAAATGAAGTACATCGAGTATATAACCAAAAATTCTAGGAAAATTACTGGAGGTCAATATTGACATAATAATACAAAATACATGATTTCATGATCTTATCCAGTGATTTGACCTAATAAAATCTCATAAGAATGTTATTACTAAAATGCCACTACTTGAATTTTTTAGCATGTATACTCACCCATAAATTCTCAAATAATTATATAGGGTTCTAATCAAAGAATTAAGATACTATAAATTTTCCAGCAATGATTTCCTTTACTTTTTATTAATTTTCAAGGACGGGAAATAATGTAATTCTACTAAAAATTCAAGGTAAAGTTTCCAAACAAACTTGTAAATTTTTCCAGAGGTGTATGATGTCCTACTAAGGCTTGTGACAGAGTTGCAGAATTTATAAGAGTATTTAGCCCTATTATCCATTTTTATTTCCATAAAGACATAATTTTTAATAATTCCAAATAATATGATTTTTGATCCCAAAAATCTCATCCTTCCTATGGGAGGTGTAATTCATCTTTATAAGCCTCTAGCCAGAAATTTATGGACATACATTGGGTCAAAATGGCTAATTCCTCATTTTTGTATTTGACACAATTATTTACAAATCTACCCTCAGCATGCATGTTGGTTTTCACCAACATGAAAAGGTCCAAATGATTTGAAATTTCTATCATGGCCTTATAGCGACCCTTAGATCATGCCACCAAAATTTTGGGGCATTTGGAGTTGTAGATCTCCAAAAATTCAATTTATTTGATAAATGATATTTCTCCAAAAACTATGGAAAACACATTCCAAATATTTCATTTTTAGTCAGTAACTAAGAATGACCTAGTCACATGCATGGCCAAAATCTCAGGTCATGAGGACTTATGGTTTGGCTTGGGCACTCATTTTAAGATTAGCCATAGCTTAGGACCAGTCATTGTAGAATGGTACTACAGGGAGTTCTATTGTACCAAATCCTGACTTTAGGGTGTCATTTTAAAGGTAAGGTCAAGGCCTACAATTTTCATGTTGATAGCTACCTCTGAATGTGCCTCTAACATGCCTAAAAATAGCATGCACTACCACTGTATAACTGTGACAGAATGAATACTATTCATAAATAATGTAATATTAAATTTAATACATCTAATATAACGGCTCCTGGCCTTCGTTCCCAATCAACCGACGGCTGTGATCGAGCCGTCCTGGGCCGAATTGATTGGCTTATTCCGGCCATCTGGGCCGGCGTCACCGCCGGCGATTATTGCCACCACCTTCATTGAGGTGGGGGCTTTCATTTTCCAGCGATGTGGCGGCCAGTGGCGGCTCCTTCGGCGATTCCGAGCAAGAAGAAATGCTCGGCATTTTAGCTCACGGCTCATATGGTATCGGGCTTAATTGAGCCTGATGTCTCGCCTAATTTAGCTAGAAAGCTAGCACGGGGTGAGGTGAGGCGAAACAGACCTGGATGCGGGCTTGGCGGCGTGTGCGGTGGTGGTGCGCCATGGCCGACGATCTCTCCGGCGAGCTTGCTTGTTTCCTGGATTCTTCAGCAAAAATCTTGCTTCAGCAGTCGATCTCCACTCCTCTCAACCTTCTGAAACTGATGGTGTGCTTAGTTTTGTTTAGGAGTGGCTGGATGTGGAATTTTAATTAAGGGGGGTGGCCGGCCATGAGCATAGGATGCTCCTCCTTGCTGCCAAGTGGCCACCGCCCCTTAATTCCTGCTAAAATGAGCTTAGGAACTCAGTATTAAGGGTTGGGCAGAGGGAAGGAGGGTCACATGGCCCCCATCCCCTTTTTCCTCATTTCTCTCTTCCTTTTCGCCAAAATTCCTAAACCACCGCCATGCATGTACCCTCTCTCCTATTTCAGGGGGTTAGGGGCTGTCATTGACCTCTTGGGTTGGTCATAAGCCTTAAATCATGGGCTTTGTCCATTGGGATTGGGCTTGGCTCATTTCATTTCTTTTCTTTAATCCCTATGTTGACTTGTTGACTTTTTAGGTTGACTTGTCAACATGATGAGTGGGCTGGCCCCACTTGATAGTCATGGATCCAATGGCACCACCCAACTTGGGTTGGGCCATGGTGGTGCCCCACTTGGACTAATTGGGCCTATATGTGTGGATTTGACCAAACTAGGGTTACGGTTGACTTGGGTCAACTTATGTCAATGGTTGACCCAATGATGTGGCTTTTGGTTCACTTAGATTGATTTTAGGGTTAGAGGCATAGTAGTGGGGTCAATGTATACATATGATTCCATTTTGGGCTAGTTTGACCTGATTTGACTTGAACCCTATTAAATCCACCCTAACTCCATGAGTCAAACCTAGCCTAACCCCATTCATCCACCACATGCCCTAACCTAATCTAAGTTTAGGGGTCTAGTAGGAAATGAGATGTTACAAATCCTAATAAACAAAAAATAATAATTTCGTATCCGAAATTCAAGTTTGGGTCTACAGGGTTTCTGTGTACAAGAATTTCAAAAACTTAAACATAATTAAAGAATACCTGAGGCAAAAATCTCCAGGTACCGTTCTCGCATCAGATCTATCGGCTCCCAGGTGTGCTCCTCCCATCCGTGATTGGACCATAATACCTTTACCAAGGGAACCTTCTTCTTCTGCACCAGTCGAATTATTGTATCATCGGTCCGGACCGGCTCTAAATGAACTGATGGATCGGGCCCTATTGGGCCTGTTGTAACTATAATGTGATGCTCCGGTCGTAGTAAGGCTCTCAGAAGCGAGGAGTTGTGGAAGACGTTGTGCAGGTTCCCTAACTCTGGCGACAGCTCCAGCCGGTAAGCCAAAGGTCTGATCCGCTCCAAGATCAAGCATGGTCCCATAAATCGAGGGTTGAGCTTCTTGTGCCTCCGCACCCGCAAGACACCATGCACCAGACGTATCTTCAAGAATACCCCGTCTTTAACCTGGAACTCTACCTTTCGATACCCCGCATCGTAATACTTGGTTTGTCGACTCTGAGCCCCTAGCATATGATCCCTAATCAGTCGTATCTTAGCATCCGTATCCTCAATATATTTTGATCTAAGTGCCCCAGTGTCCTCATCCTGAACCCAAGATAGTGGTGTCCGACACTTCCTCCCGTATAGAGCCTCGTTATTGTTGTTATAAGAAACTCTATCATGGGTAACAGTCCCCTTCCAAATATACTTCCGTTATATTTAGGGATACTCACCATCAAAATTATGTGGACATATTTTCTAGTCTCCCGACATATTATCATTAAAAAAACCTTAATCACACATTGGATTTGGAGTCTCTTACGATCAATGATCACCAAAACACGTGAAAATCAACAATCTCATAAGTAGAAATCTCTTTTTTTTCGCTCCACCTAGATTATTACTTATCAACCAACGTGAACTTACAATCACCCCAAAATATCATGCACATCAGACTAACGCTATTATGTATAACAGTTAACCAACTTCCAAGATCATGATGTGATGAAAAGATCATTATTTTGTTTCTCCCAAATTCAAGACTTATCACATCTCTACCTTAATCAACAATACGAATTTCTTACATCAAGCCGACCACGGAGACAAAGCCGCACTTTAGCACATCACAATCCATAGACTTTCCCACCCTAATCCGTCATTCGTATGGCAACGTTCCCGCGCACCAAGGAAACCATCTACCGCAAACGCGGAGCTAACCTTGTCTGGTTCTGGTTACACGTACTCACTCAAAAAAAGGGGGAAAACACATACATCACAAATGGCATCTTGCTGCAACGGATTTCTACAAAATCCTTAAGGATTGCTATGCAACATCACCGATTCGGACTAACGGTCGCGACTACGGCTTCACCCACGATGCCTAATCCACTAACGGAGCGGATCTCTAATGCAATATCATGCAGGGGACGGACACAATCGACCCGGTGGTTCCTCTTGAACCATGGCGACCCAAACCCCTCTCTTTTGAGAGATCCGATGCCCAAGAGCTTGAAAGAAAGAGATGTTATGCACGCATCCTAGAGACCAAGAGGAGAAATGTCGTTACCTTACGACCCCTCTTCCTAGCCATGGAATCCTTGCTTTGAACGGCTTGACACGAGCGCCTCCATGCCCTCTCCACGGACCTGGTCTCGGAACGACGATCGGAGCTCTGAAGCTCCGTCAACGGTGGAAGGAAGCTCTCTCCTTCCTCCTCCCTTAACTTCCTCTCCAACCTAACTCTCACCCTAAGAGATGAGAAATAAGGGGAAAGACCTTCTTAGCCTTAATAAAACCGTTTGGGCAAGAGATCCTGGGCCCTTGGATCGATTTTGAGGAAGCATCGGACAACCACAAAAGAAAATAACGGAGCTGCACCCGTCTGCACGATCAGTGGCGCACGACCAGTGGTCGTACGCACTAGATCCCGTGATCGTGCGATCACCACTGGCAGAACTCCAAAAAGAAAGGGGTAAGAATGCACGAGCAGCGACACATGACCAGTGGTAGTGCACACTCTGTCCAATGGTCGTGCGTTTCCTTATGCAGAACTTGGAAAAATGGAGAATAGTGCGCACGATCAGTGGCGCATGACCAGTGGTTGTGCGCACTAGATCCAATGATCGTGCGATATATCCAAAGTCGCGCTCATCGACCTATCGCCTGCGGTATCTCTACCGCCGGGCGTTAGCTTCCAGCGACTCCAGGTCTGAAAACTGGGGGTGTTACAACTCCTCCCCCCTTACAAGAATTTTGTCCCCGAAATTAATCTTCATACAAGAAGACAGCAAGAAAATTATTGCAACAAATAAAGTCATTGTTACTACATACCGGTTACTGTTTTAGAATAGCATTACACAAATAACTCAGGATAGTCCTCGCGCATTGCTTGCTCACGCTCCCAAGAGAACTCGTCACACCCACAGTTATCCCAACGCACCATCACGAGCTTGACTTCTTTGTTCCGCAATTGCCGAACTTCTGCATCCTCTATACTAACTGGACAAACTCGTGTCCTCAAGTCCTCTTCTATCGGTACTGATGCCAATTCGATCACCACACTAGCCTCTATTAAGGCTTTCCTCAGGACGGAGACATGGAAAATATCGTGTAATCCACTCAGCTCTGTGGACAGTGTCAATCGGTACGCTGCTTCTCCCACCCGTTCTATAATCTCGAAAGGTCCCAAAAACCTCAGACTCAACTTCTTGAGTCTGCGAATCTGCGAAATGCCCTTAAACGGCTTGATCTTTAAATAGACCCAGTCGCCAAACACAAATTCCACATTCCTATAGCGAGCATTAAAATACTTTGCTTGCCGATCCTGGGCAACCTTCATGCGCTCCTAAATGGTTCACACCAACTCGCATGCGTCAGCTACCACTTCTTTTCCCAAAAGTTTGGTGTCTCCCGCCTCTGTCCAAGACATCGGTGTTCGACACCGCCTCCCATACAAAGCTTCGTATGGCGCCATATTAATACTTGCCTAGTAACTGTTGTTATAGGAAAACTCCACCATGAAGAGGTGGTCTTCTCACTTCTTACCGAAGTCAAGAGTACATATTCTCAGGATATCCTCCATAGTATGGTTCGTTCTTTTGGTTTGCCCATCAGTTTGAGGATGGAATGTCGTACTAAACTTGAGCTTCATGCCCAAGACTCTTCTGGACCAGCCTCCAGTCTTTGGACGTGAATCGTCCATCGCGATCACTAACTATACTCTTAGGAGTTCCATGTATTCGCACAATGTTGCGAACATACAACTCTACCAGCTTCTCCACGCCGTCCTTTTCCGATTTGGGATGAAATGATCCACTTTGGTCAAGCGATCCACGATCACCTAAATCGCGTCGTTACCCTGCTCCGATCGAGGTAACCCATATACAAATTCCATGGAGATGTCATCAAATTTCCACTCGGGAATAGGACGAGGATTAAGGAACCCGCCTAGCTTCTGACACTCAACCTTCACAAGGCACAAGTTTGGCACCGAATCACGTACAAAGCTACGTCCCGCTTCAGACCAGACCACCAAAAGGATTTCTTCATATCCAAGTACATCGTTATACTGTCCGGGTGAATGGAGTACTTCGTAAAATGAGCCTCAAACATCAACTCCTCACGGAGCTTGTCGAACTGCGGTTCACAAATCCTTCCGTCCTTCCTCAGAATCCCATCAATCATTACCTAGGTGCGACTCTCGCCCTTTTGAGCTTCCACCACGTATGGCTGGAACTTCTCATCTAAACTAGTCGCTTCCCGAACCTGATCGGTTAAGTCATTTTGCAACTCAATCAAGTTCAAACGAGCCATGCTAGACCCGACTCTTGCTACACACTCGATGACAAGGGACTCCCAATCCCGCACCAACCGCTCATCATGAGCTTCGATCCAATTCCCTTGCCCAGAGTATTTTCTACTCAAGGCATCTGCCACCACATTGGCTTTGCCTGGCGTATACTGAATCGCCATCTCGTAATCTCCAATGAACTCGACCCACCTGTGCTGCCGCATATTCAAGTCCTTCTGATCTAGTAGATACTTCAGGCTTTTGTGGTCCGTGAAGATCTCCACCTTTGCACCATAGACATAGTGCCTCCACAATTTCAACGCAAAAATTACCGACGCCAATTCCAAGTCATGGACGGGGTAATTCCTCTCATGAGTCTTCAACTTCCTAGACCCAAAGGCTATCACACTGTCATGTTGCACAAATACGCAACCCAAACAGCACCCTAATGCGTCACTGATAATTTGAAATCCTTCAGTACCTTTTGGCAGACTTAGGATTGGAGTTGTCATCAGCCTATCCTTCAGGGTGTCAAACGCCTAACTGCACTCCTGAGTCCACACAAACTTCTGATCCTTACGAGTTAGTGAAGTGAGGGGTAGAGCTATCCGCGAAAAGTTTTCCACGAACCTTCTATAGTACCCGGCTAGTCCAAGAAAACTTCAGACTTCCGCCACAGTTCTCAATATCGGCCAATCTTTGATGGCTTCCACTTTTGTGGAATCTACCGCCACCCCATCCCCACTAATCACACGACCCAAAAATGCCACCTTCTCTAGCCAGAACTCGCACTTCGAGAACTTTGCATAAAGTTGGTTCTCTCTCAACACTTGCAAGACTACTCTCAAGTGAGTCTCATGCTTCATCTCCGGTTTGGAGTAAACCAGAATATCGCCAATAAATACAACTACAAAAGCGTCCAAGTATTCCCAAAATACTCGATTCATCAAATCGATGAATACGGATGGTGTGTTCGTCAACCCGAACGGCATCACCGAGAACTCAAAGTGACCATACCTCGTACCAAACACTGTCTTAGGTATGTCCTCGTCTCGAATTCGCAACTGATAGTATCCTGACTTCAAGTCCAACTTTGAATACACCACTGACCCCACCAACTGGTCGAACAGGTCATCTATTTGAGGAATCAGATACTTATTCTTGATAGTCAGTTTATTCAACTCTCGGTAGTCTATGCACAACCTCATACTACCGTCTTTCTTCTTCACGAACAACACCGGCGCGCTCCACGGTGAATAATTTGGTTTGATATACCCCTGCTCCAACAGTTCCTGCAACTGTACTTTGAGTTCGGCCAACTCTTTTGGTGTCATCCTAAAAGGAGGACGTGACACCGGCCTAGCCTCTGGCACTAACTCAACCGAGAAATCAATCTCCCATCGAGGAGGTGCTCCAGGAAGCTCATCAGGAAACACATCCTCGAACTATGCCACTACAGGCACTTCTCCAAGGGATAACCTAGAGAGACGAACCTCCAACAACGCTATAAGAGCTACTCCTCCCTGGTTAACTACCCGCACCAACTGCATGGCCGTAATCAGGGAACAGGCCACTCCATTAAGACCCTGAAACTTAACTTATGCCTGCCCTTCATTTCTCAGGGTCACCACCTTGGATAGGCAATCATACTGGCACGCTGCTCTGCTAGCCAGTCCATTCCCAATATCACAACAAACTCCACCAACGGTAGGACCGCTGCTATCAACATGAAGTCAACTCCGTCTAGATTCTAACAAATGCGCCCCTTCGCCCCGATAGTCATGGATGACCCATTGGGCATGCACACCTTCAGCTCCGCGTCCGCTGAGAATGACTCAACTCCAATCCTCTGAATAAAGCTTTTCGCAAGAAAGGAGTGTGACACTCCTGTATCGAACAATACCCTAGCGGGGTATCCAGAAACTAACACAAGGCCTAAACACAGACAACAAACATAAACGGGCTTGAAAGTATGAAGTACAAGGTTAACTTTACACTTTCTCATACCTATCACCACATAGGCTGGCGGATCGCTTCCTGCTGCCCAAAGTTATAGGCCCTTGGCTGCACTGGTTGAAACCGAGAAGCGCTAGACTCCGCCATCTTTCCCTTCTCCGCGGCACTGGTGTTGGAGCGCACAACTGCTCCTGCTCAGAACCCCTTTGAGTACAAAACCGCGTTATGTGGCCCACCTTGACACAATTAAAGCATGTCGGCGGTCCCTTCAAGCGAGACCCTCCAGACGTCAAGTTTCTTTTCTCACCGGACTTAAAAGGATAAGGTTTCTTCTTCCACCTGTTCCCTTCAGACTTCCCTTGTTTTGAGAAGGCTTCCCTTCCCCTTGCTTGGCTGCAAAACCCTTACGACGTTGGGTTCGCTCCATATCGCTCTCCAACGTTCTGGCAGCCTCAACCAGCTCATTGAAACTAGTGTGCTTCATAGATATGAGGGGTTGCCTCAGATTCTCCCTCAGTCCGTAGTAGAAGAGGTTATCTCTCTCCTCATCGTCCGACATGTTCGTTCCAGAATAGCGACCCAACCGAGTGAATTCCTGAACATACTCATCCACCGTCTTGTCCCGCTGTACCAAGTGCAAAAATTGCCTCTGAAGGGCTAACCTCATCGAAGCAGGAATGTACTTCTTCAAGAAAGCATTCCCAAACTCTTCGATAGACGGGGTGCGTCTAGGAAACTGTCGACCACTATGGCTCACCCACCACAACTTAGCATCTCCTTCCAACATGAAGGCCGCAAACTCAGATTTCTTCTCCTCTGGCATCTCTGTTGCCCTCAAAGTTCTTGAATCCTCGCCCTCCAAACCTACGCATCGGTCGGCGTGCCGACTCCCTTAAACGTTGGAGGATGGAAGCCTAAGAAGCACTTCATTTGTCGGTCTCCGTGCCTGACAACCACCCTTTTAGCCAAAGGCTCTGCTTGCCTGACCCCTCCACCCGACATGGTTGTTGCCGCATCTGGGGTAGCAGGAGTTGCTACTTGAGCAACCGTGGTCACAACTTACGCTGCCGCTGCAGCTTGGGCCGCTACCATTGCTTCTACAAGCATGCGACAGAAATTGGCCGGGGTTACCCCCATGCCCAACAGACCTGGAGCTATAGCACTGCTCGCCGAAGGATCTTCTCGAGGCCTTGACGTCCCTACCTCGCTGCTTGCACCCTTAGAAAAATCAAGGTTAACACAAATCAGTCTCTAATCGCAAGACTCAAACATAAGGACACTCATGGTCCCGCAATACTCCTATGTGGATAACTTCTCTTACGCGATCCAATTATGACATTCGACCACGAATCCTTTCCTTGGACACTAACCTCCCTCTGATACAAAATTATAACACCTCCCCTGTAATGACCGTATAATATGAGTCATACAGTGCAGCATAAATGCAATCCTGAGTTTCACACAGGCACCCTAAGCGTATGAATCTAACACATCATCACGCATCATCAATCAAGTACTTTCAATTTCCCCATCGGCATCAAGTCGCAAACAAAAGGGTACTATAATTCCCCTATCGGCATACAAGCCACCACATGGAAATCTTGCCAAGGCCCCACCCGCTCGTGGGTCTTAGACCCGGGCTTGCCTGCTAACTCTGACTTCTCACGTCAGGATTCTGTCTCACACACAAACCGATTCTAAGAACCCTTGCTGGACCCCACCCACTCGTGGGCTTCATTGCCCGGGCTTGTCCTATGCTTGGCATTCTCGTCAGTCTAACAGAAGGGGACTAGTCTCGCCGGGACACTCTCCCCACATGACTTGTACGTCACGAGATAGCTAGTCGACCACGGAGAAAAAGCCGCACCTTAGCACATCGCAATCCATAGCCTTTCCCACCCTAATCCGTCATTCGTACGACAACGTTCCCGCGCACCAAGGAAACTATCTACCGTCAACACGGAGCTAACCTTGTCTGGTTCTGGTTACACGTACCCACTCTAAAAAAGGGGGAAAACACATACATCACAAACAGCATCTTGTCGCAACGAATTTCTACAAAATCCTTAAGGCTCGCTATGCAACATCACCAAGTCAGACTAACGGTCGCGACTACGGCTTCACCCACGATGCCTAATCCACTAACGGAGCGGAACTCTAATGCAATATCATGCTGGGGACGGACACAATCGATCTGGTGGTTCCTCTTGAACCATGGCGACCCAAACCCCTCTCATTTGAGATATCCGGTGCCCAAAAGCTTGAAAGAAAGTGATGCAATGCACGCATCCCAGAGATCAAGAGGAGAAATGTCGTTACCTTACGACCCCTCTTCCTAGCCATGGAATCCTTGCTTTGAATGGCTTGACACGAGCGCCTCCATGCCCTCTCAACAGATCTGGTCTCGGAACGACGATCGGAGCTCTGAAGCTCCGTCAATGGTGGAAGGAAGCTCTCTCCTTCCTCCTCCCTTAACTTCCTCTCCAACCTAACTCTCACCCTAAGAGATGATAAATCAGGGGAAAGACCCTCTCATCCCTAATAAAACTGGTTGGGCAGAAGATCCTGGGCCCTTGGATCGATTTTGAGGAAGCATCGGATGGCCATAAAAAAAATAACGGAACTGCACCCGTCTGCACGATCAGTGGTGCACGACCAATGGTCATGCGCACTAGATCCCATGATTGTGCGATCACCACTGGCAGAACTCCAGAAAGAAAGGGGTAAACGCACACGAGCAGCGGCACAGACCAGTGGTCGTGCGCACTCTATCCAATGGTCGTGCGTTTCCCTAGGAAGAACTTGGAAAAATGGAGAATAGTGCGCACAATCAGTGGTGCACGACCAGTGGTCGTGCGCACTAGATCCAATGATCGTGCACTATATCAAATGTCGCGCTCATCGACCTACCGCCTGTGGTATCTCTACTGCCGGTAGTTAGCTTCCAGCGACTCCAGGTCTGAAAACTGGGGGTATTACAAGTACTGCAGAAGAAAAAGGTTCCTTGGTCAAGGTGTTGTGGTCCAACCACAGACGGGAAGAGCACACCTGGGAGTCGATGGATCTGATGCGTGAATGGAACCTGGAGCTTTTCGCCTCAGGTACCTTTTAATTATGCTTAAAGTACTTAAAATTCTTGTGCAGAGAAATCCCGCAGACCCAAACTTGAATTTCGGGAACGAAATTATTATTTTTTGTTTATTGGGATTTGTAACATCCAAATTCATGTTAGGCCCCTCACACGCGTTTTGAGTCAAGAGAATTGACCCAGGCTCAGGAAGCGTCGAGTGAGTCGGGTAAGCATGACGCCACTCGACAAATATAACTTAGAAAAAACTCAGGATACTTTAGTTATCGAGTGATATCGACGCCATTTGAAAAGGCATCGAGTGATCTCGACAAAATTAACTTAGAAATACTCGGGAAACTTTAGGCGTCGAGTGATCTCGACGCCATTCGACGAAGCATCAAGTGAACTCGACACCACTCAACGCAGCGTTGAGTGGTCTCAATGCCTTTTTACTTAGACGTTGTGGGATGATGTTGGCATTGAGTGGTCTCAATGCCACTCAACGACTTAACTTGGAAATGTCTTGAATGCTGACTGCGTTGAGCGGTGTGGACACCGCTCAACGCGGCGTTGAGCGATGTCAACACCACTCAATGCCTTGACTTAGGATTGATGGCGGTGTTGAGTGGTGTCAACACCACTCAATGCCTTGACTTAGGATTGCAGGCGGCATTGAGTGGTGTCAAAACCACTCAACGCGGCATTGAGTGGTGTTGTTACCACTCAATGCTTTTGACTTAAGTTTTTTCTGGAGTACTGAAGGCATTGAGTGGTGTCGACACCACTCAACGCGGCATTGAGTGGTGTCAATAGACTCCACGCTTTTGTACTTGAGAATTTTTCAGTCTAAAAATTATGTTGACCGGTTCACTTGTATATGGGCTGAACTGGGTTCAGGATAAAATAGTGATGAGACATTTATCTCTACAGCAAAACTATATTATCTATTTATCATTTCAAGAAAACATATTTATGGCAATGATTGACGGTCTAATATATGGTTGACACGTGGTAGCATGAGGAATCATGCTGCTGGCCATGCCCAGCCACTCCTATTGAGTCAAAACCTTTAAAACAGCGAGCCTCACCTCCATTCCACCCCACCATCACCTTCAGTGAACCCTAAGGAGCAGAAACTGACAACTGGAGCAGAGAATTAGACGGAGCAAGGGTCGGCCATGGCGCACCACCACCACACCCGTCGTCAAGCTTGTCTAAGGGTCTGTTTCTCCTCCCCTCCCTCTTTTCTAGCTGCCAAGCTCTTTTAAGAGAGATATCGGGCTCAAATGAGCCTGATGCCATGTGAGAGGGAGCATTCTAAGCATTTCTTCTTGCTCAGGTTCGCTAGAGGAGCCACCTCCGGCGGCCACATCGTCGGGAAACGCTAGTCGCCACCTCAATGGAGGTGGTGACGACAATCGCCGGTGGTTGCGGCGGCCAGAAGGCCGGGAAATGCAAGATCAAGTTTTGCCCAGGTTGGGGCAATCTGGACCATTGGCTCATTGGGGAAGATTTAAATATTTATTTTTCTGTCATTGTTTGAACAGCAACTTTCTTCTAACTTTTATGCCTCTTAGAGGCATTTTCAAAAATGATTCTCAACATAAAAAAGGTAGATCTAGATCTTACCTTTAAATTGACACCCTAGAGTTGAAATTTGGAGCACTACAGCTCCCTGTATGGCCATTCTACTAAGACTGGTCCTAGTCTAGGGCAGATTGTTAAATGAGTGCCCAAGCCAAACCCTAAGTCCACATGTCATGAAATTTTGAACATACTTGTGTTTATGCTAGACTTAGGCCTTGTCTAAAAATCAGAATTTTTGGGATGAATTTTTCTATAGTTTTTATAGAAATATCATTTATTAAATAAAAAGAATATAGGAAGATTCCCTATTCCAAATACCTCCAAATTTGGGTGGCATGACCATTGGGTCATTATATGACCTTGGTAAGAGTTGCAGGTCATTTGGACCTCTGTATCTTCGGGAAATCCAACATGCATGGTGGAGGTAGATTTGTAAATATTGTGCAAAAATGTAAAAATGGGAAGTTAGCTCATTTGGCCCAATGAATGCCCATGGGATTTTTGAAAGGGGCTTATAGGGATTAGTTACACCTCCCAAAGAATGAGTGAGATTTTTGGGAACAAAAATCTCATTATTTTGATTTAATGGAAAATAAGCTCTTTTAGAAATAAAAAAGGAGATAGGTCTACTGACTTTGTAAAATTCTAAAATTTTGATGCATGCCCTAATAGGATATTTTACATCTCTGAAAAAAGTTATAAGTCAAGTGGAGGATTATGTCTTGTGTATATAGTAGATTTATAATTTTACCCTTTTCGGAAATTAATTAAAAATTAAGGGAAACTACTGTTGAACAATTATGAGAAAACTTATAACATCCTATTTCTGTGATTAAAACCCAATATAATTAATTGAGACTATTTGGATGATCATATATGCTGAAAACCCTAGTAGTGGCATTTTATTAATAATGTCCACATGAAATTATGTTAAGTCAAATCACTGACTAGGATTATGAATTTCTGTCATGAGTATTATTATATCAATTTTGATCACCAGTAATTTTCTAGGAATTTTTGGTTGTATATTTTAAGTACTTAATTTGGAAAATGGATTATTTATGGATTTAATCACAAATAGAAAATATATGGAAATTCAAATTGGAAAATCATGATTTTTGATGAACAAATAATTTTAACCAAGATGAACCTCAGATAATTTATTTGGACATAATGGACCACTGATTAGAGTAGTTCATGTTCAAAGTGACCTAGGTCACTTAATTAATTAATTTAAATTATGGTCCAAAATAATTAAAAAGATGATAAAATTTTGAACGATCAATATTACATACATGACAAACCCATGATAAATAATTAGGGGCATTTGGCCCAAGGAATTGGAAGTCATTTCATTTGGGCTGGAATTAGGTCATGGGTTGCGCCTAGATAAAGTAACACATAACACTAGAACCCACAGGAGATATGATAGGAGGTTGGATTGAGAAGCATATTGGGAAGTTGGAACCCTAGTTGGTGTCAAAGTAGTAACGAGTGTTAGAGTGCAAAGCCCAAGGATTGTAATTAGAACAGAGACTGGCGGAAGACCATCGTTCTCCCAATAAGACCTTAAGTCATCAGGTTCACTCAAGAGCAACATTGAGAGCTGGGTATTAATAATGGGTAAACGCTAATAAAAGTAAGTGTCCTTCAGAAAGGGCACTTTGTACTTCATCCCATCGTAGTCCTAGTACCCCCGAGAGCCCTTCACCGAGTATGCCCTGGGCAATCCAAGGACTAACCATAAGGTTTTATGCCTAATAAGCATTAGACAAGACTAGTCTAATAGATTAAGGGAACGATCTGACAAACTCACCCGTATAGGGTTGGAGGATACATGACGGGTTTTGTCCTGCGAGCTAGAGGCTCGGATGTTTGGATACAGAATGGATTTTGTGATACGAGCTGGAGGCTCGGATGTTTGGATATAGGATGGGTTTTGTCCTACGAGTTAGAGACTCGGATGTTTGGATACATGACGGGTTTTGTCCTGCGAGCTGGAGGCTCGGGATGGAAATAAATTGCATGTGCATAGAACATATTAGTGGCGGGTTATGCGGTACTGGGCCAATCGTCACATCGATGGCATTACGGTGACTCAGGTGAGGTGTGAGGGTTTGAGGGGCCAGTAGGTTGTTTATACTACGGTTTGGAGGAAAATCCCCGAAAGCTTACACCTGGCCTAAAAGTTTGGTGGATTAGCCAGCGGTTTAGTACGTGGTAACTCTGGTGTGTTCTTTAGAGGCATACAGATGGTCTAGGCCTCGTAGTGTGTATACCTGCCTAGGAGTGGAGACACACGCTCCACAGCTGTCGTATCCACAACCGTAGTACCTAAGAGTTAAGCTAACTCCAAAAAGTGGGAACTAAAGGTCTGTGCGCACAGAGTCATGTGGGTGAGTTGCACTTATATGATTTATAACCCACATGTAATACCATTCATGCATAATTAAGACATATGTACCATAGATCCTTATCATATAAATTAGTATGAGCTCTTTTATTTGATAAGTTAAATTTGTGAAAACCTAACTTATAAGTTTGTATGGGCATTCATATAAGTTAAGACACTTTTGTGATGATCAGTGAAGTAGTAGTTAGTTTACTTTTCTATTCAGTACTTTGCACTACTTACTGCACTTCTTTTTAGTATTGTTTTTACTTCATTACTTGTACTATATAGAACTACTAAAGTAGAGATATATTTGTTATTCTATAACCATGATAGAATAGATCCACTGTCACTTGCTTTACTTTTGTAACCCTTGTTGTTCTCTGCTTTGTCCTCCCGCTCGATACCTAGGAGTCGCGAGGGTGAGGTGAGGACAAAATGACTTAGTCTTTATGACTAACGGTCGGTTGTGACCATATCATTTTAGGAGCTCGAGGAGCTGGAGCACAAGCAGGACGAGGCCGCAGGACATGAGGAGCTGGTACCACCTACTACTACTACTGTATTCCGGCATCAGGTGATGACGCATGTACTGATGATAGATTAGCTTTCGCTTAGTTAGATTTTGTGTGAGAGAGATTGATTACTATGTACTGGATATAAGCCATTTTCTCTTTCATTCTATACTCATTGTGGACTATTGGTTCTCTCATTTTATTTATATTATGATGATGCTGTGATATGGACTTGATATATAATTACTAATATTGCTTCTCTTCTCGATTGGCGAGTGCTCGATGAGGTTGACACTCGCTACCTCCCTATAGCCCTGGGCGAGTGAGGGCCCGACATGCCCCAATCGTCTAAATATGCGAGTGCTGGGTAAGCCAGGCACTCACCGCCACGGGACCCCACTATGGGTCTAGCTTCACTTAATTCCAAGGGCAGAAGGCGCTGACAGAACGGGCCTCGCTCAACGCCAAGAGGGCCAGGGCGACGAGTGAACATGCCTCACTCAACGCCAAGGGCAGAAGGCGCTGAGAGAACGGGCCTCACTCAATGCCAAGAGGGCTGGGGCGGCGAGTGAACACACCTCACTCAATGTCAGGGGCATAAGGCGCTGACAGAACGTGTCTCACTCAACGCCAAGTGGACTGGGGAGGCGAGTGCCTGGGGTGGCGAGTGCTTGGGGTGGCTAGTGCCTGGGGCTGCGAGTGCTTGATGAGGCTGACACTCGATGACCTCCTATGGACCTGGGCGACTGCGGACCAGACCTACCCCACTCGTCATCTGCCTACCGAGAGCTAGGGGGAGTGCTAGCCTGTTGCTCCACTCGCCCCTCTTCTGCTCCACCTCGCCTAGGCAAGTCAGCGAGGTTATAAAGCTCTCGCCTCCCTTCCTACTCGCCTGGGATTTGGACTGCCTGACCTGGCTGGTCTAGCTCCTATCAACCCCACTCGTCAGATATGGGGTTGTATATTGCGGGCTCATCTAGCCTTGATGCAAGCGCAGTCTGTAGTAACGCATCGTGCATGTGTGAAGCCCGCTTGGATGCGGCCGAGGCCAGGTTGGATGCGGTCGAGGCCCGATTAGATGCGGTCGAGGCCCACTTGGATGCGGCCGAGGCCCATTTGGATGCGGCCGAGGCCCGCTTGAATGTGACTAAGGCCTGCTTGGATGTGACTGAGGTCTGCTTGGATGCGGCAGAGGATCGCTTTGATGCAGCCGATGCCCGCTTGGATGCGACCGAAGCCCGCCCGTGCGAAGATGCTCATATATATTTATATTTATACTATATACAAAAAAATTATCGAAGTCGTTGCAATTGGACAGTATAACACGGCGGGCCACCAAGATGATTTTCAGCCAGTGGATTAAGTGAGGGGTGGACTGCAAATAACAAAAGTCTCGATTTACAAAAATCCAAAACTTCATCTCCTAATGCATAACATCAGCGAAGTGATTGGGCTCTGCCGCCACCGCCAGCCTGCTTGACGACCACCTATAAGTATGTCGTGAGACCCTAAACTAGGTCTCACAGGCAGAGCCACTACCGGCGGTGGCCCTGCCTGCTCGCCGTCGGGCAACACCAAGTGGGTTTGTTGGGGTCTGACAAACCGGCTGGTGGGGGTCGGGCAGGCCTCCGCCGCCGGCGTTGAAGAAGCCTATACAGGAGGGCGAGGGATCGGGAGAGGCTTTCAGGCTATTTTTTAGATTTTTTTAATTTTCATTATTCTAAAACAATTAATAATAAATATATAATATAATATAATAATTTTTAATAATAATAAAAAATGTTTAATTAAAAAAATCTTTTAAAAAATATATAAATATAATATTTAAAATTAAAATAATTAAAAAATTACATGATTAAAAAAGATTGGGGGCAGGCGAAGCGCCGCTGGCCGGATACAGTCGCACGGGGCACGGGGAGTCCTCCATGCACTTTCACTCGTGTGTGTGTGTGTGTGTGTGTGTGTGTGTGTGTGTGCATGTGTGTGTGTGTGTATGTGTGTATGCATCTGTGTGTGTCTCTGTTTGTTTGTGTTTGTGTGTGTGTGTGTCTATGTCTGTGTGTATGTGTCTGTGTGTCTGGGTGTGTATGTGTGTGTCTGTGTGTGTTTGTGTGTGTTTGTGTGTGTATGTGTGTGTATGTGTGTGTCTGTGCGTGTCTATGTGTGTCTGTGTCTATGTGTGTGTGCTTGTGCGTGTGCGTGGGTCTGTGTCTGTCTCACTATTTTGGATGTGCATACGTCCAAAATAGGATGTACCGACTAAGTCTAACAAATGAGATAGTTTAACAAGTTAAAATAAACTTAGTTAGCCCTAAGACTCTACATGAGAGAGTAGGACATATGAACTATAGGAAAATATTCCAAATAACTAGAACTCACCAGATCACATTAGACTCTAAAAACTAACCTGAAAAATGTGAAGTGTGTGCTCAAACTAAGATCACTAAGAAATCATTTAGTACGGTTACTAGGAGCACAACACCTCTAGAGCTTATACATTCTGATATTTGTGGCTTTAAAAGTTGTCACTCGTGGAGGAAGGAAGTATATGATCATATTCATAGATGACTGCTCTAGATTCTGTCACATTTACCTTCTTAAAATTAAATATGAAGCGTTTGGAAAGTTTTGTCTTTTCAAAACCAGAGTAGAAAATCAACTAGACATGAAGATAAAGAGGTTTAGAAGTGATAGAGGAGGAGAATACGTGTCTAGTGAGTTTAGATGTTTCCTTGCCTCTCAAGGAATCATAGCAGAAATCAATGATCCTTACTCACCCCAATCAAATGGTATAGCCGAGAGAAAAAATAGAACGTTAACAGAGATGCTGAATTCTATGCTGCTCACTACTGGCATGTCTACTGCCTATTGGGGAGAAGTAGTTTTAATTGTAAACCACATTCTGAACAAAGTCTCTCATGCTAAGTTAGAGGTTACACCATACGAGCTTTTTTTAAGCGACCCCCGTCTATAACTAGACTTAAGACCTGGGGTTGTATAGCCTATGTTAGGGTCTCTGACCCTAGAAGGTTTAAGCTTAGACCTAGGACCAACACATGTGTCTACTTAGATTGTGTTGAGGATAGTGCTGCAGATAGATTCTTAGATATTTTTAATAACATCATTATAGAATCTTAGGATGTGGTGTTCTTTGAAGATAAATTTCTTAAAGACAAGAACCTGTCACTCCCAGGTATGCAAGCAACTATTAATGAGGAAGATCCTAAATCAGTTCCGAGCACCTCCTATTCCATCCCAGTAAACAATAGTGACCTAGAGTCTAGAAGGACTGCGGTGAGAGAGAGAACTCCCAGAACCTTCGGTAGTGATTTTTTACTTACCACGTCGAAGTTGATCCATCTACCTATAAGGAAGCGATGAGATCAAGGGATTCACTACTCTGGAAAGAAGTCATTGATGAAGAGATGAACTCTCTACTTCAAAACAACACCTGAAAGTTAGTTGATAAGCTAAAAAGGGCTAAAACAACAGGATTTAAGTGGGTTCTGAAAAAAAAAGATTAATCCTGATGGTAGCGTAGCTAAGTATAATGCACATCTAGTGGCTAAAGGTTTCACACAAGTTAGTGGGGTGGATTACTTTGATGTATATTTACCAGTGTGTCACTTAGCAACCATTAGAATCCTACTTGCTATTATGTCTATTGAGAACTTTATTGTTCATCAAATGGATGTCAAGAGTGAGTTTTTGAACGGAGATCTGACCGAAGAGATTTACATGAGCAAACCTGAAGGTTTTATAGTAGAAGGTCACGAAAGTAAAGTCTGTAAGTTAATTAAGTCACTATACAGACTAAAATAAGCACCAAAGTTATGACAAGTGAAGTTTGACTATAGTGTAAAGAACATGGGATTCATGCCGAATTTCTCGGATAAATGTCTTTATATACATCATAGATCAAATAAATTCGTTATAATATGCTTGTATGTGGATGATATGTTGATTCTTAGTTCCGATCAATCCGAATTGGATGACGTTAAGTCAAGACTAATGAAAGAGTTTTGCATTAAAGACCTTGGTGTAATTGAAACTATACTAGGCATGCAAGCGAACTTTGAGAAAAATCATATTTCCTTAAGTGAAAGACACTACATCAAATCCATGTTGGATACATGAGGATATAGTGAAAATAGAGCATTTGAGACACCATACGATTATAATAATCGCTTAAAGCCTAATGTAGGAGTCGCGGTTAGACAGTTAGATTATGCTAAACTGATTGGTAGTCTCATGTATGATATGGTCTGCACTAGACCTGACATAGCCTTTACGGTAGGCATGTTAAGTAGATTCACTAGTAATCCTAGCCAAGACCATTGGGATGCCCTCGATAGGCTAATGTGATACCTAAAGCACACCCAAAAGTATGTTTTATGTTACCATGATCATCCTCTAGTCCTAGAAGGATATTCTGATCCATCATGGTGCTCAGAACTAAACGACAGCAAGTCTACTACTTGATTTATATTAACACTAGGAGGAGCAGCTGTAGCCTAGAAGTCCAAGAGGCAATCATATATTGCACTATCTTCTATGGAATCTGAACTCTACGCTCTTGCTTCAGCGAGAGAAGAAGGAGAGTGGATAAGAGATTTGATGATGGACATTCCGCTATCGAGCCTAAAATTGAGTTCTGTTGCAGTTTACTGCGACAATCAGACTACTAAAACGATTGCTACGAACACTTTGTTCAATAGTAAAAGAAGGCAACTAAGGATGAAATAAGCCTGGTTGACCTACCTCACGAGTTAAGGGATAATGGATGTGAGGTCGAAAGATAACATTGCAGACGCCTTGACAAAAAGATTAAATAGAGCTCTTACAATCAAAATATCGAGGGAGATGAGATTAAAGTTCATATAAATATGAAACTTTCCTCTTATGTTTATGTTTTAATAGTAAGAGCCCATTGCAAGTAAGAGCCTAGAGCTACAACATTCATGCATTTAATAACAGTCTGAAAATCCCAAATAATCTCTTAATGAAAATTCAAGATGGTTGGATGCTAGTCATTCCATATTTGATGACTTAACATCCTTCTCATTTTAAGTTGATTTGAGAATTATTCAACTGGTAATAGAAAGTCATTGTATGAGTTAATCTAATATTAGTGATCGTAGCACATTATTTTACATTTGATAATGTTGCAAATGATAGTGTGTCAAGTCATATGATATGGTATATAGTGGTAAAAATGAGTAAGATAATAATGTGTGATTTATTAAAATCATAACTTGACTGATCCTATTGAGACTGGATAGATATGGTGACAGTGTTACTTCACTACTGCTAGAAGTATTAAGCTCATTTAGGAAGAGCTAGTTTACTTTGATAGTCTAACTCATGAAATTCTTTACATGCACTGGTGAAGATGGAGGAGAGAAAGTAGAATTTGACATGGATGCTGATGATCTACTCTCTGAGTAGAATTATTATATGTTTGGATCCATTGTCATTTTTTGTTTGTTTTCAGACTTATTTATTCATGAGTAGTACTTTATGTCTGGATGATTATGTTACTGTTTCTTTTGGTAAACAACCACTTATGCTTAATTGTGCTAACTCTTATGAAAATGTGTAATGTCGAAAATATTTTTTTTAGTGCTCTCTATTTTCTGCACACTGAGACGTACACGTTATTTGTCATAAATAAATGACGCGATTGTTAATGTATATTTGGACAAATATCGGGTCCGGAGGCTTAACGGGTCGGTTTGGGTACTCGGATATCTGATACCCGTAAATTCTCCTCGGATTTGCCTATTTATACCCACCTAGGGGCAACGGGTAGAAGACTCTACTTTGATCCCCACCCGGATGCTTTGAGCAAACCTAACACAGATGACTTGTTTTGCGTGAAAAAATAGATGTCGGGTGAAAAAATCACTATCGGGCGAAAAAATCACTATCGGGCGAAAAAATCACTCCAGTCCAAAAAAATGTGCGCTGACGGAAAAAATCGCACGCGGGCGGAATAATTCGCGCCCCGGCAAAAAATTCGAGCCCCGGCGAAAAAACCCGCCCGAGAGAAAAAAATGCCCCCGGGAAAAAAAATAGGGCTCGGGCAAAATATCCGCGCCTGGGCGAAAAAATCCCGCCCGGGCAAAAAAATCACGCCCGGGCGAAAAATTCATGCCCCGACGAAAAATGTGCGCCCGGGCGAAGAAATAGAACCCTGTCAAAAAAATCGCGCCCGCACGAAAAAATCAGCTTAAGCCCTGTTCGTTTCGCCGGTTTTGCTAAGATGGTTTTTGTTTACTTAAATGAAAATCAAAAATAAAGTTCATTTAGTCATTTTAGTCAAGTTTTTGGTTTTATTTGAAAACCTACCGATTTTCACCGGGATAAAAAATTGCCTAGAACTAAAACTCACCTCCATCGGCCGGCTTTCATCCCGCATATGTTCTCGCCCCCTCCCAACCGAGCGAAGACCTGCGGCCATTTTCCTCTCCATTGATGTCGACGGTGCCGCATATCTCCAACAACGACTTCAACTGTCGGAGAAGAGGGGGAGGATGCGAGAATGACTGCCGGCGGCCTGCTTTCTTGTCTTCGTTTTCTCCCCATGATCACTGATCAGGAATGGGAACGGGCAACAGAGGAAGGAGATTGCGGTTTTGCGCCTGGGAAGATTTGAAAGAATGGCAGAATGCAACATTTCATCCTCAATATGCATAATTTTTTGCGGCTTGGAAGATTTGAAGGCATGAATGACTTCATAATGATTCTGAACTTATCTTTAGTTCTGCCTTTCTATTTCAAGTTGGAGTTGCAACCCCAAATGTGCGCTGAAAGATGAAATCCAATGTTTTTTTTCTTCCGTTCTTAATTTGAGAAAACATGTAGGCTTTGCTAGATAAATTATTAGTTTAAATCTGCAGAAAATGTACTAAAGTTTATCTGAAAACAATGAAAGCTGATAATAATGAGTATAATATTGTTTATTTGTTTATATAAGTTTAATGTTTTTATTAATTCTTGTGTCCGAAAACCTTCCTATAGACGAACATAAAATTTGACATTTATCAATTTATGGGCCTGAAAACCTTCCTGCAGACGAACAGCAAAATTGGTTTTGACAGAAAACTAAAACCTTCCAGTTTTTAGTTTTCAAACAAAACCAATTCCTATCAAACAAAACTTGCGAAACGAACAGGGCCTTAAGGTTTTTTTAAGGGATAGGCGCTTATGAGAAATCATAAGCTGAACCCGAATAACTTATGAAAAATCAGCTTATCAATAATTTTAAAATAAGTGATTTTCTATAAGCTGCACAAAAAACAGCTGAAAAACTGCGTTTATGTTTTGAATAGAGATTATTCATCAGCATAGACTGTCTCAAACAGAGCCTTGTTCTCGATTGCTCTATTATTTTTAAATATTCATTCACATGTTATACAAAACTTCATTTCACTTCTTTCAAATATGTCCATGCCACAAATTAACTTCTTGTTCAATTGTTATTTTATTACTATCATGTGTTCGTTGCGTCGTTGCGGGTTGCGCTCGTAACATATACATCAAAATGGCTGTAAAAATATATAAATCAATGTACAACACATATTCGACGAGGGAGGGCCCTACCACCGCCAGGTCATCAAAAGTCAAAGTCAACAAGACAAGGTGGGGATCCAGACCAGCACCCCGGGCCGCGGAATGTTCGGGCGAGTATGGCGAGCTCCCCAGGCCAACTCGCCAGGTGGCGACTATGATCAGATACTCGCCTCTTCCAGGCGAGCTCCCCGGGGTAGTCGCCAACTCGCCAGGGTGGGGGTATAAGTAAGACCCCCCCTTCTTTGGTTTTCCCTATAAATAGGACCCCAGGGGTACGAAAGAGAGGACAAGCAATTCTCGGCCTGAGCCCTCGCGAGTTCCAGCAACTGCCCTTGACTCGTTATTACTCAAGCTTGCCTCCTTCGTACCTAGCTCGGCCAATCTGGTTGAGAAGGGGTTGCTTCTCCTAAGCAACTGGGTACGTGGTGGGACCTTCCCGCCGTAGCAACCTGGGGTCTTGTTTGCGCAATTCGTTCCTGTTTCCTGACCAGAGATCATCTTCCCGACTGGCCGACCAGTAACTTCAGGTTGCCTAGTCCGATTTCTGAGGTTGAGAAATTTCTCGGCTTCAACACTTGGTGCGGTGAGCGTGGATAGCGACCGAAGAAGAAAGTCGTGGTTGGAAGATGGCCGATGGTGGAGACCGGGGCGAGTTGGGAGGTAACTCGGTGGGAGCTGGAATCCCGGGGCAAGGTAGCGAGTATGTGACAGTGGCGGCTTTTGCAGAGTTCGCGAGGAGAGTGGAGAAGGCAATACTCGACGGGTTGTCCAATCCGCCGGAGGTGACGGCGACTTCTCCCCGTCGCCGGACACCCCCGGGCGAGGAGCTACCAACTCGGCGAGCAGGGAAGGAGCCCGCTTGGGCGAGTGGAGAGCAGGTGATCCCGCCGCGACATCACCCGGCGAGTAGTCAAGGAATCCGGTTTCGAGATCCGGAACTCTCGGCGAGGTATGGAGATACTCGCCGATGGATCGAGTATGACTGCTCGAGCGGGGAGGATACTCGCCGCCGCCAGGAAGGGAGGAGCCCCTTTTCCGACGAGATCCTCGCAGCCCTCGTCCCCGACAACTTCAGAGAGCCAGTCCTCTCGTACTACTCCGGCAAGGACGACCCGGTGGGACATCTTCAGTGGTTTGAGGATGTGGTCTCCATTCGCAACATGTCCGATGCTCTCAAGTGCCGGCTCTTCTCCATTACCTTCAAGGGTAGCGCGAGAGATTGGTTCCACCAGCTGCCAGCCGGGTCAGTCTACTGCTTCTCAGATCTTCGAAGGGGCCTTTTAGCAAGGTTTGCGACGTCCAAGCGGAGGAAGAAAGAGGCAACCGCCCTCTTCAAGATCGTGCAGGGGCAGCACGAGAGTTTGGGCCGATACATCGATCGATTCCAGGAGGAAGTGTTGGAGGTGGAAGAGGTAGACGGGTTCACCTTGATGGTGGCCCTCAAGTTCGGGCTGAAGCAGGGCCTGTTCAACATGGAGTTGGGGCACAGGCCGCCCAAATCGTTCGAGGAGATGGTGGAGAGAGCCAATGTGTTCATCCAGGGAGAGGAGAGGAACAAGGAGTTCCTGGCACGTCTCGATGGATACCGACCGCTTGGGCAAGACAAGGGAAGACTGCTGGAGAGGGAGAGGGCGCCGGAGGGGCGCAACGACAGGAAGCAGGAGAGGCCGCAGGGGAAAGAGGAGAAGGGAGAAAGGGAAGGGAGATCAGAAAGGTGGAGAGGCAGGAGAGGCGGGAGAGGCCTCGAAGGCAGGAGGATAGGAGGCCCGTCGGAGGTCGAGAGGCGAGGAGCGAGGAGAGAAGATTCCAGTACCCGAGGGATCGCCCCCAGTGGAGGCGGCCCATCCGTCAGGAGGAAAGGAGGGCTTACAACCCTCGGGAGCAGGGAGGAGGAAGAAGGGAAACCATGGCCATCACGCAGCGAGCCGCTAAGCGCCGGCGGAAGGAGAGGCAGCAGGAGAGGAGGCAGGAAAGGCAGCAGGAAGCGGCGATTCCCCTCTACTGCGATATCCATCGAGTGGAGGGGCATGGAACCTTGGCTTGCCCTGAGTTCTGGGAAACAAGGAGGAGGATGGAAGCAACAGCGGCCGAAAGGGAGCAGCCGCAGCAGGAGGCCCAGGTTGGACAGGTGGCTTACCAGGTACCGCAGAGGAGGAGAAACGAGGACAGGATCGACCAAGGAGGAAGGGGGAATGTCATTCCCAGTCCGGGAGGCGGGCACGTCGGAGTAATCAACGGAGGGGCTGGGCTAGGAGCTTCCCGCAAGGGAAGTCTCCACCAAATCTACAAAAGGAGCGTCGCCTCAACGTCTCAAACCCCCCCCTCCCTTGAACGAGATCACCTTCTCGGAGGAAGACATGCTCTGGAACGAGAACCCCTTTCATGACGCCCTGGTGATTCAAGCAGCAATCGAGGACTTCACCGTCGACCGAATCCTCGCGGATAACGGGAGCTCGGTGAATGTCATCTTCAAGAGAACCTTCGTCGGCCTTCAGGTGGAAGCGTCCCGGGTTCAGGCAGCGGATGGGCCTCTCTTCGGCTTCTCCGGGGAGAAGAAAGAGGTGGAAGGAGGAGTTGAGTTGCTGGTCACGCTCGGGGGAACTTCGATCCGATGCCGCTTCGTCATCGTCGACGCACCCAGCGGCTACAACGCCATCTTCGGACGGCCCCTCATCAACTACTTCAAGGCCGTCCCCTCGTCATATCATCAATGCCTGAAGTATTGCAGGGACGACATCCAACTCAGGATCAGGGGAGATCCCAGGGCCTCCAGGGAATGCTACCTGAACGCGGTCAGCACGAACAGCTGGATGGGCGACGCAGAAAGGTTGGAAAGGATGATGGAGCAGGAAGAGGGCCTGCAAGCTGCTGAGGAGCTGGAAGAAGTAGAGGTGATCTCCCTGAGAGGAGAGCCGGAGCTGCTGAAGATCGGAGGAGCCTTACCCCCGGAAGGGAAGGTGGAGATAGCTGCCTGCCTACAGGAAAACGCGGACGTCTTCGCATGGAGCACCGCCGAGATGCCAGGGATTGATGCTGATGTCGCCTGTCATCGCCTCAACCTGGATCCAGCGACGGCCCCAGTCCGTCAGAAGCAAAGAAAGAGCGCCACCACTCTAGCGGGACCCATCCGGGAGGAAGTAGGGAAGCTGCTGGAAGCAGGTTTTATTTCGGAGATCCAGTATCCAGGCTGGGTCTCCAATGTTGTAATGGTAAAGAAGTCCGGAGGGGGCTGGAGGTTATGTATCGACTTTTCAATGTTGAATAAAGCTTGCCCGAAGGATTGTTATCCCCTGCCTCAGATCGACGCGCTGGTTGATTCCACCGTCGGGTTTCCTGTGATGAGTTTCCTTGATGCTTTTTCAGGATACCATCAGATCCGGATGCATCCCCCCGATTTTCACGACGTTTCCTTCATCACCAGCGACGGATGCTATAGCTACAAGATGATGCCCTTTGGGCTCAAGAACGCCGGCGCGACATATCAAAGAATGATGGATCACGTCTTTAGAGAGCAAAAGGGGCGGAATCTGGAAGTCTACGTGGATGACCTGCTCGTTAAAGTAAGAGCGTCGCAGAGCACGTAGCGGATCTGACAGAGACCTTCGCCACCCTGAGGAGTACAAGATGCGGCTCAACCCGGCCAAGTGTGTTTTCGACGCGAGGGAAGGGAAGTTTCTAGGCACCTCCTTACTCCCCTAGGGGTGGAGCCTAACCCCGACAAGGTGAAAGCCATCGTGGAGATGGCGTCCCCGAGATCCAAGGAATTCAAAGGTTGACCGGAAGGCTGGCAGGTCTTAGCCGGTTTCTCTCCAAGGCCATAGAGAAGTGTTCCCATTCTTCAAGCCCTTCGGGGAACCAGAAATTCGAGTGGACCCCGGAGTGCGAGGAGGCCTTCATGAAGCTCAAACAACAGCTGACTCGAGCTCCTCTCCTTCAGGGTCCGCAGGCGGCGAGGACCTCTTGCTCTACCTAGGGGTAGGGGCTGAAGCAGTCAGCTCGGTGTTGGTCCGAGAGGAGGGAAAGAAGCAGCTTCCAATCTACTACGTGAGCCGGGTGCTAAGGCAAGCCGAAACGCGGTACCCCATCCTGGAGAAGTTAGTCTTTGCCCTGGTAGTTTCGGCCAGGCGACTCCGTCCATATTTCCAAGCCCACTCTATCAAGGTAGTCTCCGACCACCCCTTGAGGAGTATCTTGGACGGAGTGGAGCACTCCGACAGGCTCGCTAAGTGGGCTGTGGAGCTGAGCGAGTTCGACATCTCCTACCCCCCAAGGGTCGCGATCAAAGCACAAGCCGTGGCGGATTTCCTGACTGACTTCTCGGCCGAGGTCGAGGCAGACACGGATGTCTCTCGGCCGATCCCCTGGAAGATGTTCGTAGATGGCGTGTCAGGGAGACACTCCGTGGGAGCGGGTGGTGCTGGTTAGTCCTCAGGGGACCAGGATTGAGCAAGCCGTCAAGATCCATTTTTCGGTCACTAACAATCAGGCGGAGTACGAAGCCATGGTGGCTGGTTTGCGACTCGCCAAGGAACTGGCAATCAGAGATATCCAGGCTTTTACCGACTCCATGGTGGCGGCATCTCAGATTCGGGGAGAGTTCGAAGTCGAGATCCCATCTTGCAGCAATATAATGTTAAGGTCAAAGGCCTGATCGGGGGGTTCCGATCCTTTCACGTTGAGCACGTGCCCGAGAACGCAACTCCGAGGCAGACAATCTTGCGAAATACGGCCCTCGGGCTGGGGGAATCGCCATCGAGTTGTTTCGACCATCCATCGAAGAAGGCGAGTTGATGGAGATCGATCAGCGGGCCTCGTGGAGAGACCGTTCATCGCGTTCCTGGCGACAGGCCGGCTACCATCTGACGGGCAAGATCAAAGAAAGTTTCGGTATAAGGCCGCGTACTACTTACTACAGGACGGCGAACTCTATCGCAAGACCATTTCAGGCCCCCTGGCTCGATGCTTGTCAGAGCTCGAGATTCCCCGGGTCCTCGAGGAGATTCACTCGGGAGAGTGCGGCAGTCACTCCGGGACCCGCACCCTGGAGCAAAGGATTCTGAGGCACGGTTACTTCTAGCCGACCATCCGAAAGGACGCAGAGGCCCATTCCAGAAAGTGCTCCCAATGTCAACTCTTCGCGCCCCTCGCGCTCCAGCCGGCTCAGCAGCTTCGCTCGATTACCGCTCCGTGGCCCTTCGCAATTTGGGGAATGGATTTGATCGCCCGTTCCCTCAAGCTAGCGGGCAAAGGAAGTTTGTTCTGGTAATGGTCGACTACTTCACGAAGTGGATCGAGGCTAAGGCTCTGGCCAGGACCACGTCTCAAATCGTCAAGAACTTCATCTGGGGGGAAATCGCATGCAGGTTCGGGATCCCTCTGGCCATCATCACCGACAATGGGCCGCAGTTCGCCAGCCTGGAACTGGGGGACTTTTGTAAACAGTTGGGAACCGACCTTTGGTTCGCCTCGATACATCACCTTCGGAGCAATGGGCAAGTAGAAGCCGCGAACAAGCTCATCATCAACTTGCTGAAGAAGAAGATCACCAACCTCAAGGGAATTGGGCCGAACAGCTCCCTTCCGTCCTCTGGGCCCTCAGGACCACCCCGAACTCAGCCACAGGGGAAACACCCTTCAAGCTGCACACGGTCCGAGGCGCTCATCCCGGTCGAATTTGAGGTGCATAGTCCAAGGGTCATCGCAGCCGAAGACGGAAGCGAGGAATGGTGGCTAGAGAATGAAGAGGCTCAGAGGCTCTCCCTAGATTATGTGGAAGAGCTTCGGGACTTGGCCTCCATGCGCCAGAAAGAAACCAAGAGGCGCATGGCGAGACACTTCGACAAAAACGTCCGCTTGAAGAACTTCCTCGCAGGGGACTTGGTCATGAAGAAGGTGGACGCCGCTGGGCGGGGAGCCGCCGTAGGCAAGCTCCATCCAACTGGGAAGGACCTTTCATCGTCCAAGAAGCCTTGGCCACAGGAGGCTATTACCTACAAGACCAAGCGGGAGAGCAGCTGCCGGGAACCTGGAGCGGGGATGACTTGAAAAGATTTTACCCGTAGCGGTAACTCATGTATCTATTTCTGTAAACATTCTTAATGAACAAAAGATGCGGTATTTCACCTTTTTTGTGTTAAATTTGCCTCGAGGCTTCTGAGTGTTTCCATGGTCCGCCTCGTAGTCGACCTCGGGAGGCAGCGGTCGGTTTGTTCCTCATACATAGCCCAGTACGGATGATGGGACGATGCTTCGGGATTTTAAGCGCTTTTGTAAGACCGAGCCTCTGCATTGTCGGCCGAGATCAGCTCCCCCCTTGCATGTCGGCCTATGTCTCCCCGAGTGCATCTCTCTTCCGTCTGGAGGACCTGCGAGGAACAGATCTGCACCCTGATCTCCCGGACTTGAGGAGAGGCCGACCTCGTAAAACACCCAGAAGGGAAAGATCTCAAGCGAGCAGCAAGACAGGATAACCTGCCAAAGAAAGGGTATGGACGAGCCCGGAGGGAGGTGTGTGAATTCTGAGCGCGTTCGAAAAAGGACCCTCGATGAACACCACCCCCATCCTAATCGTACCTGGAAGCGACCTTCACTGTCAAATCGGGATGCGGGACTCCAACCCGTTCTCACTGAATAGCCTAGTTCGGACGATGGGACGAGGTTTCGGGACTTTAAGCGCTCTTGTAAGACCGAGCCTCTGCATTGTCGGCCGAGATCAGCTCCCCCCTTGCATGTCGGCCTAGGTCTCCCCGAATGCATCTCTTTTCCAACTAGAGGAATTCTGAGGGACGGGTCTGGACACCAATCCCCCGATTCGGCAGGATCAGAGCGTCCCTCCGGGGGGAGTTTCTTTCTTGCCAAGATGTCTCTGGATTAATCTCCAAAATGTGTAAAGACGCAGATTGTAATTCAAGACTTCGAGTTGAGCAGCGTCGTAAGACCGGTATCCCCACGAGCTCCTCTCCTCGGGAATCGGCCGATCTCCTCGATTGTAATCCAAGACCTCGAGTTGAGCAGCGTCGTAAGCCCGGTATCCCCACGAGCTCCTCTCCTCGGGAATCGGCCGATCTCCTCGATTGTAATTCAAGACTTCGAGTTGAGCAGCGTCGTAAGCCCGGTATCCCCACGAGCTCCTCTCCCGGAATCGGCCGATCTCCTCGATTGTAATTCAAGCTTCGAGTTGAGCAGCGTCGTAAGACCGGTATCCCCACGAGCTTCTCTCCTCGGGAATCGGCCGATCTCCTCGATTGTAATTCAAGACTTCGAGTTGAGCAGCGTCGTAAGACCGGTATCCCCACGAGCTCCTCTCCTCGGGAATCGGCCGATCTCCTCGATTGTAATTCAAGACTTCGAGTTGAGCAGCGTCGTAAGACCGGTATCCCCACGAGCTCCTCTCCTCGGGAATCAGCCGATCTCCTCGATTGTAATCCAAGACCTCGAGTTGAGCAGCGTCGTAAGCCCGGTATCCCCACGAGCTCCTCTCCTCGGGAATCGGCCGATCTCCTTGATTGTAATCCAAGACCTCGAGTTGAGCAGCGTCGTAAGCCCGGTATCCCCACGAGCTCCTCTCCTCGGGAATCGGCCGATCTCCTCGATTGTAATCCAAGACCTCGAGTTGAGCAGCGTCGTAAGCCCGGTATCCCCACGAGCTCCTCTCCTCGGGAATCGCCGATCTCCTCGATTGTAATCCAAGACCTCGAGTTGAGCAGCGTCGTAAGCCCGGTATCCCCACGAGCTCCTCTCCTCGGGAATCGGCCGATCTCCTCGATTGTAATTCAAGACTTCGAGTTGAGCAGCGTCGTAAGCCCGGTATCCCCACGAGCTCCTCTCCTCGGGAATCGGCCGATCTCCTCGATTGTAATCCAAGACCTCGAGTTGAGCAGCGTCGTAAGACCGGTATCCCCACGAGCTCCTCTCCTCGGGAATCGGCCGATCTCCTCGATTGTAATCCAAGACCTCGAGTTGAGCAGCGCCGTAAGCCCGGTATCCCCACGAGCTCCTCTCCTCGGGAATCCGCCGATCTCCTTGATTGTAATCCAAGACCTCGAGTTGAGCAGCGTCGTAAGCCCGGTATCCCCACGAGCTCCTCTCCTCGGGAATCGGCCGATCTCCTCGATGACGAGAATGAGGGGCCCGCAGGCTATGTTCGACGACTAAGCCCGGTTCAATTTTCGTCACGCGCGAGCAGGCGAGCAGACCTCGCGCGAGCAGGCGAGCTGATCTCGTGCGAGTAGGCGAGCTGATCCCATGCGGGGAAGCGAGCTGGAACCGCGCGAGTAAGTGAGCCCCGGGGGGCATGCAAGTATGTCCCACACGCCACCCGCGCGGTTATCTCAGCAGGTTCACGAGTATCCGGGTGCAGGGCGAGTAAATCCCGGCGAGCGGATGGTCGATGTCGGGACCATCCCCCTGCGACCCAGCGAGCGTTCCTCTCCGAGCCTATGAGCCTAAGCGAGTAACATCCAGTCAGAAAGAAAAACCAAAACCTTGTATAAATCATTAAGTCAAAAATTTGGTTTACAATACAAAAAGAATATCGGCGAGCAACTAGGACTCGTCGTCGCCAGTATCAGGCCGATATTCATCATCCCCTATATCGTCAATATCTGCAAAGTCGTCGCTCTCTGCGCTCTCGCCGCTGCTGCTTCCGCTGCCGCTGCTGCTTCCGCTGCCGCTGCTGCTTCCGCTGCCGCTGCCGCTTCCGCTGCTGTCAGAATCACTGGAGCTGGTCGGCGATGACACGCTATACGGCGGGACAGTCCCCTCGGCGAGCAGCTCGGGAATGAGCTCGTCGACAGTGAGTGGCTTCTCCCCCTCGACGAGCTGGCCCCCGAGCCTGAGGCGCGCGAGTATGACGTTCCCCGCCGCCCGCGCAATCTCGCGACGAACAGAGGATCTCTCCTCCCAGAGGACACGTGATTGCTTCACCACTCGCGCCGGGTCCTCGGGTAGCGGGGTTGAGGAGCTCAGCCGTCCTTCAGCAGCGACCAGCCTCGTCTCCATCACCGCTGCGCGAGTTTGGGCCGCCTCCAGCTCGGCCTGGGAGGCGGCGAGCTTCTCCTCGCACTCGGAGAGTTTCTTCGCCGCTTCTATCTCGGCAGCCTGCGAAATGATCGACGTCAGGATCTATCAAGGAAGCAAATCGAGCAAACCCACCCAAGGACAGCTCACCTCGAAGTCCTTCCAGCGGACTGACTGCATGCCGAGGTCGATGGCCTTCTTGGAGACGACCTTGAGGGCATCGGTCGTCTCCAACAGCTTCCTCGCCGAGTAGTGACCCAGCTCGGCAGACCGAGCGAGCGCACAGGCCGACTGGTGGGCGAGCTCCGTCGGGGTCAGCTCCATGACGGACTCCGCGTCGGCCCGACCATAGATGGCGTGGAGGACGGCGAACGCCTCCCTATTGTCCTCCCAGTCAGTCGACCAGGACGGGAGGTTGGTGCTCAGCGACACCGAGTTTTCCCCCGCCGACCAGGTCACGAGCGGGCGACCGAAGGCGTCCACCACCCCCTGCCCGAGGCCGTAGTTGGGGTGGAAATGGGGCGACTAGGCGCCCGTTGGCGACCGGCGATCGACGGACCGTGGCGACGAGGTCTTCGCCCTCTTCCTCGCAGGGCCCTGCGAGCTGGCTCGCGACTTTCCCTTGACTGCCTTCTTCTTCTCCCCAACGTCCGCAGGAGGGCGAGCATCCGACTGCGTGGCGGCGACTTCCTTCGCCAACGGAAGCGGCTTCTCTGGAAGCTCGTTGGAAACTGCAAAACACGCGACAAAGTTAGCTTCAGCGACAAAAGGGCGAGCGAGTAACCAGGACGCATTTCGAGCTCGGCTTACTTTCATTAGGGTGGACTACCTCAAGCACGTTGACGTTTAGTCGCCAAAAGATGACGTCAAAGCGCCGACCGCGAAAGTATTCGAAGAGCTGCTCGCGAGCTCCTTCGAGGATGGGAGGAAGGAAGGCGACGTCGGCTGGTTGGTGCGGCCTGCCAAGAATACCGCCGAAGTCGCCATGGACGACCATCAGCTGCTCGCTCCAGCGATGGACCTTATTCGCGGTCCCGACCAGGGTGCAGACGTGGCTGCTAAAAAAGATGACTCCCTCCGAGGTCGCCTCAAAGGCGAAGATGCGTCGGAAGACGGAGAGGTCGAAGGTGATCCTCTCTTCCCGAAGGAAGCATAGGAACCCCATGATGATCGCTACGCCGTTAGGATTGATCTGCGCGGGGACGATCCCGAAGTAGCGCAGGATCTCGCAGAACTCCGGCCAGAAGGGTAGCCGCAGGCCTGCGTCGAAGTGACGCAGCGACATTACCAGCGAACCCTCAATATGGGTATTGAGGCGCTCGCTGCGAGTGGGGAGTCTCGCCGAGTACTCATCAGGCAGGAAGCGTTCCTTGAAGGTCGCCAGTTCCTTCTCGGTGGTTATGGACTTCTTGAAAGCCGCGTCTGCGAAGTTAATTGCGTGGGCCTGTCGGCGAGCGCTGGCGTCGTCACCGACCATGTTGGCGAGATCCGAAAGCAATGAGAGCGGCGAGTTGATTGTTCAGATACTCGTCAGGAGGAAAGAAGGTCGCTACAGCAATATGCTTTATGACCCACCTACCCCTCCTATTTATAGATATGACAAGCCCAAGGGGGGGGGGTCAGCCGTCCCAGCGAGTATCTAACGAGCTCGCGCGATGAAGATAAACCTGCGACATTATCAGGTGAACTAAAGCTCGGCACATCAAGAAATAAAGCGCGTACACAGAGGCGAGAATATTCGCACACATGAATTAATCAAATTAAAAATAGGTCCGGAAGTACAAGTTGCGCAAGGCGAGTTACATTCGAAAAACAAAGAAAAACTATGGCGCCCTCGGCCGCTCGGGAGGGTGCGGATGTCGCCCAGCCCAGCCAATCTCGCGTGCACGCCGGTAATGCTCCGTCGCCAGCGCTGTCGCATCGTCGCCAAGCCTGAGCTGCTCCTCCATCCTCGCCAGACGTCCAGCAGACCCCATGCTCGCCCGGATGCCGGCCAGCTCGTCAAGCACCAGCTGCAGACGGTGGTTGTTCAACTGCAGCTGGCGGTCATTTTCTTTGACCACGTGAAAGCGAGCTTCATAGTTTTCCAAGGTCGACTGGAGCCCTTCGACCTTGGCCATCCTCGCCTCCAGAGCCGAGAGGCGTCGGTGAGGATCGCAGATAGCGAGCTGGTCGAACTTGCTCTCCAGCTCCATGTGGGCGCGAATGGCGGCCTGGCGATACTCGCTCCCGGACAGCCCGAGAGCGTCGATGAAAGCCGCCCCAGAGGCCGTCGGGCGATCTGACAAGGCAGGAAGATCATCAGAACAGAAAAAGCAGAGCGGTAGTCAAAGTAGAAGGAGGCTCACCACGGCGAGGAGATCGGGATCGGCGCGGCGAAGGAGGTCGCCCGAAGGTATCTCGCCTCCCCGAAGAGCTGCTCGGAAGATCGGCAGGCCTACCCTGCCCGCGCTCTCCAGACCCTCGGCCGACGTAGTCAGGGTCTTCAACCTGCGGAGGAAAGTAGGGTGGCCGCGGCCTCTCCGGCTTCTTCACCGGCGGCGGAGCTTGAGATGAGCTCGCAGAGTGGTGCGGAGCCCTCGGCGCAGGAGGCGGAGGAGGTCGCGGATGGTCCGACTTCGGCAGAGCGGACAGAGGCGGCGGAGGGGGCAAGCCGGTGCTCGGCGTCTGGCCAGGAGTGGCGACCGCGGGCGGCGGCGGCAGCAATGGAGCGCTCACCGGGGGTATCTTCCCGCCGCTCGCAACAACACCAGCCGCCGTACTCGCCGGAGGAACCTCGCGCGCCGCCCCAGATGACCCGGCAGGAGTGGTTTTCGCCGGCAGTTCCTTACTCGCAGGCAGGGGGCCTGTAACATCCCAAACTTCAAATAACTTAGATTTGGGTTAGGCATATGATGGATGCTAGGGTTTAGCTAGGTTTGACCCTAGGAGGAGGATTTAGACCATGTGGGGCCCACTATGGGGCCCAAGTCAACCTAGGTCAAACTAGGCTAAATACAAACCCTAGCCACACCATGACCCCACCACATTGCCCTAACCCTAAATACAATCTAAGTGGACCCTAGGGTAGGCCATGGGGTCAACTAGTTGACCCATGTTGGGTCAAGTCAACATGTTGACCTAAATAGTGAAAATGGTGCCCTAGCCCATTTCACTAGGTTGGGTCCACCCAAACCAACCCAAATTCATCATGTGGGCCTAAAGTGACCTTATAAACCCTAGGGGAGAGAAAAATAGGGTCTTGCAATAGTACTTTTGGGAGAACACTTAGGAGAGAGAAAAGAGGAGGAGTAGGAGAGAGAAGATGCTAAGAAATGGGTTTGGACCATTTGGGCTCATCCCACCAACCCATGATGGGTTGGCTGACCATGTAGGGGTATTAGGAGGTGTGGGGACCCCACCATGCAACCTTGGGTCCAGCCAAAGCCCAAACCCGACCTAACCTAAACCATATCATTCAAAAGAGCCAACCCTCCTTTTCTCCACCACCCACCTTGGCCCCAACCTTGGAACCCGACCCTTAGGATCTAATTAACCTAGCTGGAGTAGTGGGGCCCACTCCCAAGCAGCCAGCCAGCCCACACACACCAACCCGAGCCCCCCCCCCCCCCCCCACCTTGGTGAAATCGTCACCTTGGTGAAATCGCCATTACATTGGTGAAGTCGCCCCCCCCCCCTCTTATCTCAGCCCAAAACCGACCTCACACACTCACTCCCACTTCATCCCTACCCCAGAGAGAGAGAGAGAGAGGAAGGAAGCCACCTGCAGCCATGGCAAGCCGAGGAACTTGCCGGAATATTCATGCCATGGGAAACCGCCGCCACCCTCGGCCTCAGCCGCCACCACAGGTCCGTATCCCCTCCCCTCCAAGTGTACTAGAATCCTAGATCAACTAGGCTAGAGGTCGAGCTCAAACAAGCCCGACGTTAGGAATCAAAAAGCTCAAAAATCTGTGTAAAAATGGCGGCCTGGGAGCTTTTCGGCTTGGTTGCGCCGCCGCCGTCCGCTGCTCTCCGCCGCCCAGTCGCCGGCCAGTTCAAGCCCCGACCACCGTGAGGCCGGGGGATGTCTTGGCCGGAGGCCCCGCCGCCGGCGATGGCCGGAAATGGCCCCGCAAGAACGGCCTGCACGGGTTGGCCTGCATGCATGTGCATGGAGAAGACGCACAGCCACCGTTCGATCTACCTTTAAGATCTGTGCTTATTTAATCATAATTCATTTATTTTATTATTTCATAAATAATAGGAAATCTGTCACACTTTTACTGTGACCTTGCATGTTGATTATGAGGTACTTAGAGGCCCCACCTTAGGATGGACTCTGAATGAAATATTTAGGTAGATGAGTTAACTTCAAAATGCCACAGAAATCATAGGTTTTGGACCAGTAGGCTGCCCTGTAGGGCTGTTTTGCTAGGACTGCCCCCTAACTAGGGCAGAAACTAAAACTGATGCCCTGTTCAAACCCTAAGTCCAAATGGACTGAGATTTTGGGCTTGTGGCTTATTTGGTCAAATCTAGGCCCTCCCCAAAAATAAGAATTTTTGGGGAACATTTTGCTATAGTTTTTACAAAAATACCCAAAAGTAAATAAATGTGATTTTTGGAGTTTCCTAACTCCAAATGGCCCCAAATTTTGGTGGCACCCTCTCATGGGTATATTAGACCCATGGTTAAAATTTGGGCTAAATTTATGAACTGCATGATGAGGAATCTCACTTGCATGTTTGGGGAATAATATTTGACTTGGGCTGCAAATAGCAATTTTGCAGAATTTCAAATGGCTGCCCAAGCCAAACCAGAAGTCCCCTTGACCTGAGATTTTGGTCAGAGGCATATTTAGGGCATATTTAGGCCCTGCCCAAAAATGGGCTTGATTGGAAAACAAAATATGGGAAAATTACCAAAATACCCCTAGGGCTTAACTAGGTGATTCTTGGAGTTATCTAACTCCAAATGGCCCCAAATTTTGGTGGCTGACCATTAGGGACCATATAGACCAGTGGTAGAAATTTCTCTGAAATTGGAACAAGTCATGTTGGGAAAGTCCCACATGCAAGAATTGAACTACTTAGGCTCGGGTGCAAATAGCAAATGTAAAACTTGTTTTGATGTTTGCCTAAAGGGGTGCATTTAGAATGCACACCCCCCCTGATTTAGTAGACCAGTAGGGTATAATTTCAAACCCTAAATTAGTTGGGATTTTTGGGAGCAAAAATCCCACATTTAGTGAATTTGACAACTGTTGAGAATTTGATGAACACTTAAGAATTTTCTAAAATGAATCAAACTAGGGTTTAGAAGATTTACAAAACCCTAATGATATTATTTAAACTCATGGGAGACATATTCGAGCCCTTGAGATTTGACTTGATAAATTGAAGATTTAATTTATAAGTATACGAGAAAATGACAATTTTACCCTTAACAATAATTGACTGATTCTGGTGGAGATAAAATAATGAATAAATCGATGTATCATATCTATAATAATCTCATGTGATTAAACACAATACATTGCGTTTGGAAGTTCATTCAAGTGATCATTAGTTAGGTCGTCTTACCCTAGTCGCTCAGTCTCGGTAGAAGTGTCGTACGTAAATACCTATCTAGATAATACCACCCTAGATTAATGAACAGAACGGTGGGGTTGGTAGTATAATTTGGAAATGGCAGGGTGGTATTAGGTCTGGGGCTATATTTAGCATAAGTAGGTTTACCCTACTAGGACCACCGGGAGATAGAATAAAATGGGATAGTTGTGGAAATTGGGAATAAACCCGGGTGGTGTGGACAGCATCATAAGCATAGTAATGAGTGATAGAGTGCAAATCACTTTACAATAGGCATAACGGAGTCCGACGGAAGACCGTCGCCTTTCCGATAATGATACCTTAAGTCATCAGAATAATCCTAAAGTAACAATGAGAGTTGGTTGTGGATCTTGGGTAGATATCAACAAAAAGTAATTATCCTTGCGAAAGGGAACCTCGGGTTTCATGCCCGTCTTGGTTCCTAGTGCCCTCGAGACCCCCTCACGGGGCATGCCTTGGGCAGTCCTGGGATTCACTCTAAATCACTATGTATAATAAACCTTAGATGAGAGTAGTCTAATAGGCTTGGAGTTCTACGCGATAGGTTCGCCGGTTAAATAAGGTTGGAAACATCATATGGGTTACTTGCTCACCTGTTTCTTAAGGTTGGAGGGATACAAGTAATGAACTCATCCTAACCGGGTTGGAGGGATACGAGTGGCTTGCTCACCTGTTTCTTAAGGTTGGAGGGATACAAGCACTTGCTCACCCAAATTGGATTGGAGGGAATGTGTTGACAATATCAGTACGAGCAGGAAGCTCAGATTAATACCTTGCATGTGCATAAAATTAGTGGCGAGTCACGCGGGACTGGCCAGTCGATGCACCGATGGCAGTACGATGACTCGGGCGAGGAGTACGGGTGGAGGGGCCAGTATGCTAAATATATAATACTGCGGAATCCCCGAAGACGTACACTCGACCTACAAGACTGACGGGTAGTCAGCAAAATACGTACGCAAAACTCTAGAGTGCACCTAGGACGTGTACAGAGGCGTATGAGAGGGGTCTAGGTCTGGTAGTGCTTATACCTACCTAGAAGTGGAGAGCCCGCTCCACTGTTGCCGTAGCCACAACGGTAGTACCCGAGAGTGATGCAAGCTCTCAAAAAGAGGGAACTAAAGGTCTGTGATCACGGAGTCGTGTGTGTGTGTTGCACCTGCATGTTTAACATATTCATCATAACATACATTCATTCATTAGGACATACGCTTCATAGATCCTTATCATATAAATTGTATGGGCGGTTTATATGATAAGTTACTTTTGGAAACCCTAACTTATAAGTTCGTATGGGCGTTCATATAAGTTAGGGTACTTATGTGATATTGATAGGAGTAGGAGTAGCAGTAGCGTACTTTCCTTTCTGTACTGCATTTACTTACAGTTCTATCTTCTTACTGCAGTCCTTTCCTCTCTGCACTGTCTTTACTTACTTGCACTTTATATAGAACTGCTAGATTATATATAGAACTGCTAGATTTTACTTACTCCTACTAGATAGAAATGTCACCTGCTTCCACTTTGCTACCCCTTGTTGTCCTCCGCATCCTCCTTCCATCCGGTGCCTAAGAGCGACAGGAGGAGGTGTTGAGGATACGACTTAGTCTTTTTGACTAACATACGTTGACTCCCCCTTTTTAGGAGTTCGAGGAGGTGGACCAGCACGTCCAGCGGGACGAGGAGGCAGGGCATGAGGAGCAGCTACCACCACCACCAGACACTACTACCGCACGTCCTCAGGTGGGAGGAGATGTAGTGGATAGCTTAGTTTACAGCTTTCTATTTTGTGAGAGAGAGTCTGATTTCTATTGATGTATATGGGTATAAGCCCTACTTTCTCTTTAGTACTCATTATGGACTATAGTAGCACTTTCATTTTCATATATATGATATGCTCTGTGATTTCTGTGGACATGTGTATTAGCTTGTTTATACACTTTTACTTCCGCATCTCTAGTGAAAAATGATCGTAATAGCCGGCAGAATCGGCGTCTTACGGTGTCGACTAACTCAGGAGTTAGTGTCACCGTAAGGCGGCGGTTCTGGGCATAAGATCCGGGATGCCTTCGAAAAGGGAAAAGACGGATCTTACAAACTGGTATCACTTGAAAAATACGATCATTAGAGAAAGAAGTCCACAACACTGGAACACCCCGCTCGAGAGTAGTTTGCGGAAAAACTATTCAGCGGAAGCAATGGTGTGCCCATGTGTAAAAAGTCACACTAAATAGTCCATTAAACAATGAGTTAGGCCAAATTTTGAAGAATTTTGACTTAAGAATCACCTTTTTGCAACCTCTACAGGTCGCCGTGCCACAGAACGTGGTCCCTCCCCCTCCGGATGCCACTCCGTTCATGCAGACTGAGATGGGACAGACCCTTACTGCGATCCTAGATGCATTTAGAGCCCAGCAGGCCCCGGCACAGCTGCCAAATCCAGGGTCAAACTGGTTGAGTGCGTTCAGGAGCCTGTCCCCGCCCATATACCACGGGACGGAGAATGCTGTGAAGACAGAGGAATGGCTGGAGGCCATACAGGAGATGCTTGCAGGCATCAGTTGCCCGGTGCAACAGGCAGTACCCTTGGCGACTTCTGCTCTAGATTCACATGCCTGGAGATGGTGGAAATCCATGATGGATTCCACATATGCTGATAGGGACCCATCAGAGATCTCATGGGAGGAGTTCAGTGAGTCCGTCCTTGGACATTTTGTGACAGATACAGACAGAGATGAGTTGGAGGTGAGGTTTTTGAACCTCAAGCAGGGGACTCGTTCAGTGATTGAGTACCAGAGGGAATTCTCCCATCTGGCCAGATTTGTAGGCTTCCATGATCTAGAGGACCGGAGGTATGCAAAGAAGTTCTACCGAGGACTTAGGGATTCAGTACGGCAGGCACTGCTATTTATTTCTCATGGATCATCGACAGAGATCATCGAGATGGCAAAGAAGCACGAGGCGGACCAGCTTATGACACAGAGTAGAGGGAAGAGGCCACTTGATGGGCCATGGCACAGAGAGAGTAGTAGAGGCCCCCAGAGGGGCAAGGTCATTGGGTTCAAACGGGGTGGGGGACGTCGTCGTCCCAACTACCGGCAGGAGAACTACAGGCAGGAGCAGAGGCCTCCTCCAGTATATGCTCCTCCACCTCTTCAGATTCATGGACCGATCGGGCAGGAAGATCAAGGTCAGAGACAAGTGGTCTGTTTTGGGTGCCACCAGCCGGGGCACTATAGAGCTGATTGTCCGCAGCAGTTCCGTCAGCTTCCTCCTCCTCCTCCACCCCCTCCAGTGGCCCCTCCAGCATACCAGGGCCGAGGTCGAGGATGAGGCCGAGGCCGAGGACGAGGACATCACGGCCGAGGCAGGGGTCGTGATCAGATGTACGCCTTGGATCTTGCCGTTCCAAGAAACCCAGAGGAGGTCATTACAGGTAATTTAAAAACCTTAAAAGTTTTATTTCCTTCCAATTACTTGATCTTATAAGCTTATTAAGCCTCGTAGAATAACACTCGTTAAAATAATCAAAACCTCAGGCATAGTCATCGTCAATGACAAACCTGCCCATACCTTATACGACACGGGTGCTACACACTCGTTCATATCAGAAGCCTTCATCAAAGGGCTAGATGGCGTGGAAAGATTCACGGGCGCGGAGAGAAGGGTGCGTCTGCCTGACGGCTCGGAGATAGTGACTACGGAGCATTGCAACTTGGAGGGCGAGATCGCTGGCAAGATATTCCAGATACCGGGGACGATCCTGATGCTGCAGGACTTCGACATTATTCTGGGCATGGTATGGTTACATTGGAACTACGCCCAAATAGACTGTCTGTCCAAGAGGATCACCCTCAAGCATGGCGACTCCTACGTCACCATCGAAGGTATCCGACCTATCCCATCTCTTTCATTATCTTCCGTACAGGCTGTCAAAGCCTACGAGCAGGGCGAGGAGGTGTATCTTGTATGCTTCGAGATGATAATGGCGGAGACGGCCATTTCCGATATACCCGTGGTTCGGGATTTCTCCGACGTATTCCCGGAGAAACTGCCCGGACTACCGCCGGCCAGAGACACCGACTTCCGTATCCAGTTGATACCGGATGCCAAGCCCGTATCCCGGGCACCGTACCGGATGGCTCCAAGGGAGCTGGCAGAGTTCAGGACGCAGTTACAGGAGCTAGTGGAGTCCGGATTTGTCCGGCCTAGTTCTTCACCCTGGGGAGCACCAGTTTTATTCGTGAAGAAGAAAGACGGTTCGCTCCGGTTGTGCATTGATTACCGGGAGTTGAACCGGCTTACGGTCCGGAACACTTACCCACTGCCACGGATTGATGAACTGTTCGATCAGCTTCAGGGAGCATTCTGGTTTTCGAAGCTGGACCTGAGATCTGGATACTATCAGCTGCGGATCCAAGAGGAGGACATACCGAAGACGGCGTTCAGTTCTCGGTATGGCTTGTTTGAGTTCACGGTGATGCCCTTCGGGCTCACGAATGCGCCCTCAGCATTCATGAGTCTGATGAACCGTGTATTCGAGCCTTACTTGGATCGGTTCGTCATAGTCTTCATCGACGACATTTTGGTCTATTCCAAGACCAAGGAGGAACATGCGCAGCATCTATCGTTGGTTTTGGGAAAGCTGAGAGAGCATAGCATGTATGCTAAGTTCTCTAAGTGCCAGTTCTGGCTTGAGGAGGTAACATTCTTGGGACACACCATCAGTGGGGCTGGACTAGCCGTGGATCCAGCTAAGATCGAGGCAGTTAGAGATTGGCCGCAGCCGAAATCGGCCACGGAGATACGCAGCTTCTTGGGGCTAGCAGGCTACTACCGCAAGTTTGTGGAGGGGTTTTCCTGGATAGCTCTCCCCCTCACATCGTTGACGAAGAAAGAGGCAGGATTTCATTGGTCTGAGAAGTGCGAGGCAGCGTTCCAGGAATTGAAGAGCAGGCTCACCTCATCCCCTATCCTTGCACTTCCAGCTGGGAAGGAAGGATTCCAGATTTACACCGACGCATCATACTAGGGAATGGGTGATGTCCTAATGCAGCACGGTCATGTGATAGCATACGCTTCGAGACAGTTGAAGAAGCACGAGCACAACTACCCAGTCCATGACCTAGAACTCGGGGCAGTGGTATTCGCATTAAAGATATGGAGGCACTATCTGTACGGGATCCATTGTGATATTTTCTCCGATCACAAGAATCTCAGGTACATCGACACTCAGAAGGATCTGAATCTACGCCAGAGGAGATGGCTAGAATTCCTATGTGACTACCAGTACAAGATCCATTACCACCCGGGGAAGGCAAACACTGTGGCGGATGCCTTGAGCAGGAGAGCCGGCACTACTGGTCCGGAACCTCGAGTGGGAGCTATGTCGTTGGCTCAGATGGTGGAGGGCATGCACATTACTGTGGTGTCAGAGACTGAGCCAGAGCTGTACCGGGAGTATCTGAACTCCCTGATTAGCGATTGTGACATTCGGGAGCGCATCTGGGCGCATCAGAGGCAGAATGCAGATTTAGAGCCGATATTCGGAGCCCTATCTGAGGGTAAGGCAGAGGATTACACGCTACGCGACGACCTCGTTCATTTCCGTGGCCGTTTATATATACCCGCAGGAGGTGGTATCCGGGAGGACATACTCAGGGAGTCGCACCAATCACGGTACTCAGTGCACCCCGGTATCACCAAGATGACGGCTGATTTGCGGAAGAGCATGTACTGGCCCGGGATGAAGAGGGAGATCATACATTATGTTACACACTGCGAGGCATGTCAGCTAGTGAAAGCTGAATGCAAGAGCCCAGGAGGGTTATTACAACCATTACCGGTGCCAGAGTGGAAGTTTGAGGATATTGCTATGGATTTTGTGCATGGGTTGCCTCGCTCCCATTCTGGGCACGATTCCATTTGGGTCATCGTCGACAGATTGACCAAGGTAGCCAGATTCATACCGATCCGGAAGGACGCCCCAGTTGCCGTATTGGTGAGATTGTTTGTGGAGCAGTTCGTTAGATACCACGGCGTCCCCAGGACGATTGTCTCGGATCGTGACAGTCGATTCACTTCTAGGGAGTGGAGGGCAGTGCATGCTTACTTAGGTTCGCAGCTCTCTTTCAGCACTGCCTTCCATCCACAGACCGACGGTCAGACAGAGCGGACCAACAGGACTATGGAGGATCTGCTGCGTCTTTGTATTTTGGATACGGGGAAGCCCTGGGAGCGACTGTTGCCATTGATTGAGTTTTCTTATAACAACAGCCACCAGGCGAGCATTGGGATGGCTCCTTACGAGGCACTATATGGGAGGAGGTGTAGGACACCTCTATCATGGGTACAAGATGAGGATACACGAGCTCACGGTTCAGAGTATGTCAAGGACATGGAGGCTCAGATACGTCTGGTCAGAGATCGGATGTTGGAGGCCCAGAGCAGACAGGCGAAGTATTACGATGCGCGGCATCGTAAGGTGGAGTTCCAGGTGGGAGACAGGGTTTTCTTGAAGATACGTCCAGTGCACGGTGTTTCCCGGGTGCGGAGGCACAAGAAGCTCAGTCCGAGATATATGGGGCCTTACTTGATCCTGGAGCGGATCGGCCCCTTGGCTTACCGACTGCAGCTACCGATAGAGGGTCTGTTTGGGGCAGCTCTGGCGGTTGGAAAATCTCTATTCCAACCGCCAGAGCTGCTTTCAGTCTGTTTGGGACAGCTCCCTGTGAAGAGCTTTTCAAAAATCTGGAGCTGTTTTGCAGCTTTTCAGAAATCTCTCCCTCCCCAGCTTCTGCTCCCGCAAAATAGCTTTCTCTCTCACATGTTTTGGAAATCTAATGGTTTCTTCAGTTGGAACATGCTCAGAGGCCGGACAGCCTTCCTCCGGCGATTTCGAGCTCCGGACGGCTTTCCTCCGGCAATTCCAAGCCCCCGACGTCCTTCCTCCGGCGATTCCGAGCGCACTTCTGCACAGAACACCCAAACAGTCTGCAGCTTTTCAAAACTGCTCCCCAGAGATCTATTTTAAAACAGCTCTATCCGAACAGCAGCTTTTCAATCCGCCAGAGCTGTCCCAAACAGACCCAGAGTTGAGAACTCTGCACGACGTCTTTCACGTCTCCTCCCTACGACGGGCACTCCTTCGCCCTGAGAAGCATATTTCTACTACCGACGGGCCAGTAGCATCAGATCGATCAGTTCGTTTAGAGCCGGTCCGGATCGACGATACCGTCGTCCGAGTGTTGCGGAAAAAGAAGGTCCCTCTCGTGAAGGTGTTGTGGTCCAACCACGGACGGGAGGAGCACACCTGGGAGCCGAGGGATCTCATGATGGAGCGACACCCGGAGCTATTCTCCTCAGGTACAACTTAGTTTTATATTTTCCTTTTAGTTACGTTTCGAATCTTTTATAAGCTTGTCGTAGAAACCCCGTAGCCCGAACTTAAATTTCGGGGACGAAATTATTTTTTTTTGTTTATAGGGTTTGTAATATCCCAAACTTCAAATAACTTAGATTTGGGTTAGGCATATGATGGATGCTAGGGTTTAGCTAGGTTTGACCCTAGGAGGAGGATTTAGACCATGTGGGGCCCACTATGGGGCCCAAGTCAACCTAGGTCAAACTAGGCTAAATACAAACCCTAGCCACACCATGACCCCACCACATTGCCCTAACCCTAAATACAATCTAAGTGGACCCTAGGGTAGGCCATGGGGTCAACTAGTTGACCCATGTTGGGTCAAGTCAACATGTTGACCTAAATAGTGAAAATGGTGCCCTAGCCCATTTCACTAGGTTGGGTCCACCCAAACCAACCCAAGTTCATCATGTGGGCCTAAAGTGACCTTATAAACCCTAGGGGAGAGAAAAATAGGGTCTTGCAATAGTACTTTTGGGAGAACACTTAGGAGAGAGAAAAGAGGAGGAGTAGGAGAGAGAAGATGCTAAGAAATGGGTTTGGACCATTTGGGCTCATCCCACCAACCCATGATGGGTTGGCTGACCATGTAGGGGTATTAGGAGGTGTGGGGACCCCACCATGCAACCTTGGGTCCAGCCAAAGCCCAAACCCGACCTAACCTAAACCATATCATTCAAAAGAGCCAACCCTCCTTTTCTCCACCACCCACCTTGGCCCCAACCTTGGAACCCGACCCTTAGGATCTAATTAACCTAGCTGGAGTAGTGGGGCCCACTCCCAAGCAGCCAGCCAGCCCACACACACCAACCCGAGCCCCCCCCCCCCCCACCTTGGTGAAATCGTCACCTTGGTGAAATCGCCCCCCCCCCCCCCCTCTTATCTCAGCCCAAAACCGACCTCACACACTCACTCCCACTTCATCCCTACCCCAGAGAGAGAGAGAGAGGAAGGAAGCCACCTGCAGCCATGGCAAGCCGAGGAACTCGCCGGAATATTCATGCCATGGGAAACCGCCGCCACCCTCGGCCTCAGCCGCCACCACAGGTCCGTATCCCCTCCCCTCCAAGTGTACTAGAATCCTAGATCAACTAGGCTAGAGGTCGAGCTCAAACGAGCCCGACGTTAGGAATCAAAAAGCTCAAAAATCTGTGTAAAAATGGCGGCCTGGGAGCTTTTCGGCTTGGTTGCGCCGCCGCCGTCCGCCGCTCTCCGCCGCCCAGTCGCCGGCCAGTTCAAGCCCCGACCACCGTGAGGCCGGGGGATGTCTTGGCCGGAGGCCCCGCCGCCGGCGATGGCCGGAAATGGCCCCGCAAGAACGGCCTGCACGGGTTGGCCTGCATGCATGTGCATGGAGAAGACGCACAGCCACCGTTCGATCTACCTTTAAGATCTGTGCTTATTTAATCATAATTCATTTATTTTATTATTTCATAAATAATAGGAAATCTGTCACACTTTTACTGTGACCTTGCATGTTGATTATGAGGTACTTAGAGGCCCCACCTTAGGATGGACTCTGAATGAAATATTTAGGTAGATGCGTTAACTTCAAAATGCCACAGAAATCATAGGTTTTGGACCAGTAGGCTGCCCTGTAGGGCTGTTTTGCTAGGACTGCCCCCTAACTAGGGCAGAAACTAAAACTGATGCCCTGTTCCAACCCTAAGTCCAAATGGACTGAGATTTTGGACTTGTGGCTTATTTGGTCAAATCTAGGCCCTCCCCAAAAATCAGAATTTTTGGGGAACATTTTGCTATAGTTTTTACAAAAATACCCAAAAGTAAATAAATGTGATTTTTGGAGTTTCCTAACTCCAAATGGCCCCAAATTTTGGTGGCACCCTCTCATGGGTATATTAGACCCATGGTTAAAATTTGGGCTAAATTTATGAACTGCATGATTAGGAATCTCACTTGCATGTTTGAGGAATAATATTTGACTTGGGCTGCAAATAGCAATTTTGCAGAATTTCAAATGGCTGCCCAAGCCAAACCAGAAGTCCCCTTGACCTGAGATTTTGGTCAGAGGCATATTTAGGGCATATTTAGGCCCTGCCCAAAAATGGGCTTGATTGGAAAACAAAATATGGGAAAATTACCAAAATACCCCTAGGGCTTAAATAGGTGATTCTTGGAGTTATCTAACTCCAAATGGCCCCAAATTTTGGTGGCTGACCATTAGGGACCATATAGACCAGTGGTAGAAATTTCTCTGAAATTGGAACAAGTCATGTTAGGAAAGTCCCACATGCAAGAATTGAACTACTTAGGCTCGGGTGCAAATAACAAATGTAAAACTTGTTTTGATGTTTGCCTAAAGGGGTGCATTTAGAATGCACACCCCCCCCTGATTTAGTAGACCAGTAGGGTATAATTTCAAACCCTAAATTAGTTGGGATTTTTGGGAGCAAAAATCCCACATTTAGTGAATTTGACAACTGTTGAGAATTTGATGAACACTTAAGAATTTTCTAAAATGAATCAAACTAGGGTTTAGAAGATTTACAAAACCCTAATGATATTATTTAAACTCATGGGAGACATATTCGAGCCCTTGAGATTTGACTTGATAAATTGAAGATTTAATTTATAAGTATACGAGAAAATGACAATTTTACCCTTAACAATAATTGACTGATTCTGGTGGAGATAAAATAATGAATAAATCGATGTATCATATCTATAATAATCTCATGTGATTAAACACAATACATTGCGTTTGGAAGTTCATTCAAGTGATCATTAGTTAGGTCGTCTTACCCTAGTCGCTCAGTCTCGGTAGAAGTGTCGTACGTAAATACCTATCTAGATAATACCACCCTAGATTAATGAACAGAACGGTGGGGTTGGTAGTATAATTTGGAAATGGCAGGGTGGTATTAGGTCTGGGGCTATATTTAGCATAAGTAGGTTTACCCTACTAGGACCACCGGGAGATAGAATAAAATGGGATAGTTGTGGAAATTGGGAATAAACCCGGGTGGTGTGGACAGCATCATAAGCATAGTAATGAGTGATAGAGTGCAAATCACTTTACAATAGGCATAACGGAGTCCGACGGAAGACCGTCGCCTTTCCGATAATGATACCTTAAGTCATCAGAATAATCCTAAAGTAACAATGAGAGTTGGTTGTGGATCTTGGGTAGATATCAACAAAAAGTAATTATCCTTGCGAAAGGGAACCTCGGGTTTCATGCCCGTCTTGGTTCCTAGTGCCCTCGAGACCCCCTCACGGGGCATGCCTTGGGTAGTCCTGGGATTCACTCTAAATCACTATGTATAATAAACCTTAGACGAGAGTAGTCTAATAGGCTTGGAGTTCTACGCGATAGGTTCGCCGGTTAAATAAGGTTGGAAACATCATATGGGTTACTTGCTCACCTGTTTCTTAAGGTTGGAGGGATACAAGTAATGAACTCATCCTAACCGGGTTGGAGGGATACGAGTGGCTTGCTCACCTGTTTCTTAAGGTTGGAGGGATACAAGCACTTGCTCACCCAAATTGGATTGGAGGGAATGTGTTGACAATATCAGTACGAGCAGGAAGCTCAGATTAATACCTTGCATGTGCATAAAATTAGTGGCGAGTCACGCGGGACTGGCCAGTCGATGCACCGATGGCAGTACGATGACTCGGGCGAGGAGTACGGGTGGAGGGGCCAGTATGCTAAATATATAATACTGCGGAATCCCCGAAGACGTACACTCGACCTACAAGACTGACGGGTAGTCAGCAAAATACGTACGCAAAACTCTAGAGTGCACCTAGGACGTGTACAGAGGCGTATGAGAGGGGTCTAGGTCTGGTAGTGCTTATACCTACCTAGAAGTGGAGAGCCCGCTCCACTGTTGCCGTAGCCACAACGGTAGTACCCGAGAGTGATGCAAGCTCTCAAAAAGAGGGAACTAAAGGTCTGTGATCACGGAGTCGTGTGTGTGTGTGTTGCACCTGCATGTTTAACATATTCATCATAACATACATTCATTCATTAGGACATACGCTTCATAGATCCTTATCATATAAATTGTATGGGCGGTTTATATGATAAGTTACTTTTGGAAACCCTAACTTATAAGTTCGTATGGGCGTTCATATAAGTTAGGGTACTTATGTGATATTGATAGGAGTAGGAGTAGCAGTAGCGTACTTTCCTTTCTGTACTGCATTTACTTACAGTTCTATCTTCTTACTGCAGTCCTTTCCTCTCTGCACTGTCTTTACTTACTTGCACTTTATATAGAACTGCTAGATTATATATAGAACTGCTAGATTTTACTTACTCCTACTAGATAGAAATGTCACCTGCTTCCACTTTGCTACCCCTTGTTGTCCTCCGCATCCTCCTTCCATCCGGTGCCTAAGAGCGACAGGAGGAGGTGTTGAGGATACGACTTAGTCTTTTTGACTAACATACGTTGACTCCCCCTTTTTAGGAGTTCGAGGAGGTGGACCAGCACGTCCAGCGGGACGAGGAGGCAGGGCATGAGGAGCAGCTACCACCACCACCAGACACTACTACCGCACGTCCTCAGGTGGGAGGAGATGTAGTGGATAGCTTAGTTTACAGCTTTCTATTTTGTGAGAGAGAGTCTGATTTCTATTGATGTATATGGGTATAAGCCCTACTTTCTCTTTAGTACTCATTATGGACTATAGTAGCACTTTCATTTTCATATATATGATATGCTCTGTGATTTCTGTGGACATGTGTATTAGCTTGTTTATACACTTTTACTTCCGCATCTCTAGTGAAAAATGATCGTAATAGCCGGCAGAATCGGCGTCTTACGGTGTCGACTAACTCAGGAGTTAGTGTCACCGTAAGGCGGCGGTTCTGGGCATAAGATCCGGGATGCCTTCGAAAAGGGAAAAGGCGGATCTTACAGGGCCCTTCACCAATGCCTCCCCAGGCGCCTTCCTCGAGCCGAGGCCTATCCTGACCGTGTAGGCGGTCTTGGACGGCCTGTCGGCCGCCAGGGCGAGTAAGGGCGCCGAGCTGAGGGGGACGACATCAAGTGCCGCGTCCGAGGCAATCGGAGAATCTGCATAAGAAAAGAAGTCAGCAAAGGAGCAGCGACAACCCAGCAGGGAAGAGTTCGAGGTAGCAACCTGTCACGGTGACGACCTCAGCCTGAGACGCCGCGGACTCCTTCACGGCCGCGAGCTCCTCGGTCACTCCCGGGTTCTCCAGCGGGCTGCCCCGGGTCGACCCAGGGAGGTCGTCGAGCCCTAGGTCGTTCAACACCCTCTGGGTGCTGGACGACACTACGGGATTTTCAGTCGCCGCGGCGACCTGATGCGGCAGTGGAGGCGAGCTGACCACCGTAGTGGCGGGCTGCTTGACCTTTTTCGCCTTCTTCTTCTTCGGCGGGGGCAAGGCAGTAGGATCATCCTCGCGCGGTCTTTTCGACCTGGCTATGCCGAGGAGGCCCGACAGGGCGGCGAGATTGTCCTTCAACAGCTGTTCAGCGTCCGACATCTTCGGCGAGCTCCAGGGACCGTTTCAAAAACGAAGCCCCCCCTATTTATAGACTACTCTACCAGCAGGCGACGAGGCGAGCTGACCATATACCCGGCAGGGATGTTCGCCGAATAGGTGTTGGATGGATCTTTCCGGGCTCCTACGTCGCCCAAAAAGAGCGGGGATTGTGTACAACCCATATTCGACGAGGGAGGGCCCTACCACCGCCAGGTCATCAAAAGTCAAAGTCAACAAGACAAGGTGGGGATCCAGACCAGCACCCCGGGCCGCGGAATGTTCGGGCGAGTATGGCGAGCTCCCCAGGCCAACTCGCCAGGTGGCGACTATGATCAGATACTCGCCTCTTCCAGGCGAGCTCCCCGGGGTAGTCGCCAACTCGCCAGGGTGGGGGTATAAGTAAGACCCCCCCTTCTTTGGTTTTCCCTATAAATAGGACCCCAGGGGTACGAAAGAGAGGACAAGCAATTCTCGGCCTGAGCCCTCGCGAGTTCCAGCAACTGCCCTTGACTCGTTATTGCTCAAGCTCGCCTCCTTCGTACCTAGCTCGGCCAATCTGGTTGAGAAGGGGTTGCTTCTCCTAAGCAACTGGGTACGTGGTGGGACCTTCCCGCCGTAGCAACCTGGGGTCTTGTTTGCGCAATTCGTTCCTGTTTCCTGACCAGAGATCATCTTCCCGACTGGCCGACCAGTAACTTCAGGTTGCCTAGTCCGATTTCTGAGGTTGAGAAATTTCTCGGCTTCAACAATCAATATTATAATTTTTATAATATGCGTTTTGACGTAAAAAGATTAATTAAAAACGACAGTACCCGTCCACTAATAATATATCTAATAATAAAACGGCAGCACCCAACCACTAATAATATATCTAATAATAAAACGACAGTACCAAACCATCCGTCTCTCTATTAGATGTATTAGATATATTATTAGGGTGTTTATATTGACAGCTCTTATATGGCTATTGACAGCCCAAAGATAACGGCAGACCAACAAGTGGCTATTGGCAGCTCGATTGATACTGACAGCCCAAAATTAAGTTTTTTAAAAAATAACAAACCATTATTAATTATTAGATTAACTCAAAAAAGCAGAGATAACAGTCCATAGTCCTACTATATGTCATTTTTAGGAAAAGTGTAAAAACGCGGAACCCTGAATTGACTACATACGAGTTTCACGTGCATTTTGAAAATAGGTCTACTATATGATATTTTTGGAAAATGTGTTCAACATAAAAGTTGTAGATCTCGACGAGAACTAAAACTTTCATGTTAAACACTTTTTCTAAAAATGTCATATAATAGTACTATTTTCAAAATGCGTGTGTTCCGCGTTTTGGGCTGCTATTAGCGGCCCTATTATGTGTTATTCATTGTTTTGTCGGGCTGCCAATAGCCATATAAGGACTACCAATATAAACGCCCTATTATTAATGGCTGAACTAGGCCTGCAAACGAGTCGAGCTCGAGTCGAGCTCGTCAAAATAAGCTGGCTCGAGCTCGAGCCCTTTTATTTGAGCTCGAGCTCGACGAGCTTGTTTTAAGAGGCTCGAGCTCGTACAGCTCGTGGTTGGCTCGACGAGCTTCCTGAGTTAGGATATAATAATGATTAAATCAGATAGAAGTAGCTCTCGAGCAGTCGAGCGGCCTTCAGAAGCTTTGTTTGCCTCCAAATATCTTCATCTTCTCTCAGAAAATCAAGATCTAAAAAAAAACGGATACATGAGGTAGAACCTAGAAGAAGAAAAACTGATACAAAAACAAAGTAGTTAAAAGGGGCGGCATGCCGGCGCTTACCTTCGTCCTTCGGCTTCGGTACGTCAAGTCGCTGGCTCGCCGCTCGCGATAGACACGCCTTACTCCGGCGGTCCGGCCGTCCGACGACACCGCAGCCGCACGTCCCTCACTCGCTCAGCAAGAAAGCCAAAAAAAACCCTAAAGGCCTAAAATGGGATGCGGGATGCCCGATGCCAAATACTGAAATGCCAATGCTTGAGCCTTAATGACATGAGGACAAAACACAGTTGTATCCTGTATGTAAATTAAAATATTTTGATTGGATAGGCATTAGAGTATCAGACATTGAAATGATGGAATGAAATTAATTTTATAATTTAAATATGTTATATAATATAATAATAATTATAGATGTATTAAAGGTTTTTTTTAAAACTCGTGAACAAGCTCGCGAGCCCACGAACAGAGAGAACAAAGCTCGAGTTCGGCTCGAAAGTAAGCTTGAGCTCGGCTCGAAAGTAAGCTCGAGCTCGAGTTATTTTCGAGCCGGCTCATCGAGCTCTCGAGCAGACTCGACTCAACTTACAGCCCTATGCTGAACCGAGAGGGAGGTGGGAGATAGAGAGATAGATGGCGGAAGGGGGATAGAGAGTGAATGTAATTAATCTTTTAAGTCAAAATGTATGTTTCTTACAAAATAAAATTTGTAATATTTATTTTTTTTACAATCATTTTGAGTGCTAATATGTATATGTTGCAGGCGGAGCCCGCTGTGATGCGAGCGCAGCCCGCAATGACGCATCGAGCGCGGCCGAGGCCCGGTTAGATGCGGCCGAGGCCCGCTTGTATGCGTTCGAGGCCCGCTTGGATGCGGCTGAGGCCCGCTTGGATGCGGTCGAGGCCTGCTTGGATGCGGCCGAAGCCCGCCCAAGAATATCGAGCACGGGCGTAGCCCGTGCGAAGATGCTCATGAATATTTATATCTAAACTACATACAAAAAATTATCGAAGTCGTTGCAATTGTCGTGTAACGCGACGGGCCACCAAGATGATTTTCAGTAGCTGGATTGAGTGAGGGGGTGACTGCAAAAAACAAAAGTCCTGATTTCCAAAAATCCAAAACTTCATCTCCTGATGCATAACGTCAGCAAAGTGATTGGGCTTTGTCGTCGGCCTGCCCGGCGACCACCTGCAGATACGTCGGACCCCGATGAACCTGCTGGGGGTTGTCCGGCGGCGAGCGGGTAGGGCCACTGCCAGCCGTGAGGCCCTAAACGGGATCTCACAGGTAGAGCCACCGCCGGCAGTGGCCCTGCCCGTTCGTCGCCAGACAACACCAAGTGGGTTCGCCAGAGTCCGGCAAACCCGCTGGTGGGAGTAAGGCAAGTCGTAGCCGGCAGCGTTGAAGATGCCTGTACAAGGGGGCGGGGGATCGGGAGAGGCTTTCAGGCTTTTTTAGATTTTTTTAATTTTTATTATTCTAAAACAATTAATAATAAATATATTATATATAATATTTAAATATTTAATAATAATAAAACATTTGTTTAACTAAAAAAATCTTTTAAAAATATATAAATATAATATTTTTAATTTAAAATAATTAAAAAATTACATGATTAAAAAATGTCGGGGGTGGGCGAAGCCCGCCGCCGCTGGCCGGGTACTGTCGCACGGGGAACGCACTGTCACTCGTGTGTGTGTGTGTGTCTGTATACTATATTAAAAGAATAAACATGTCATTGGTTAAACATTGAGCTACCCCAGTTTACCCTCTAGATATAACAATCTGGACCACCTGATCTGGTTAGATCTTAACATCTTAACTGTTTGTTCATACAATGAATCATGGCCGTCCATATAAATTTTTATAGGATCCCTAAATCTAGCATAATATGTTGTCCTAAACCTAAGAATTTTATAGGGCTTCTGCTCTACAATGATAAATTACCATTTTACCCTTCAATTTATGAAAAAAAGCCAAGACTCTCAACAATATAATCCGCCTGGTCTGGACCACCCTCATTGAATATAACTGGCGCGATGTACCCCAACCCGCAATGCATAGCCCACCCACTATCAAATTTCATACAATACTCTCCTCTCTTATTATTTAAGCCAGAAAAGTCTTCTTAAACCCACAACGTGGGACTAAATAATAGGTAGAATAGGAAAATATAAATCAAATTAAAATAAAAACTCAAGTGGGATCGAACCACCAACTCCCTACTTCAAAGTCAAACACCTATCCATTATGTCACATGCATTATATTGTTTTTTTGTACAACTTTATTTACATATACTTAATTTTAGCATTTTTCTTATGCCTTTTAAAATAACAACAATATTCAAGCCTCTATCCCATTATAATGTGGTCGGCTATATGGGTCCTTTGTCGCCATTGTGCCCAATCTTTTGCCATAATCTCACTAATGCCTAAGTACATCATGTCTTTTCCTTACAGTTTCATTCCAAGTCTTTATTGGTCTACCCTCCCACGTTTCACATGCCTAATGACTAGACTCTCAAAATGCCTAATGGGTGCCTCTAATGGTCTCCTTTGTACGTGTCCAAATCATCTTAAACGTGCTTCTCGCATATTCTCTGCAATTGGTGCTACTCCTGTCTTATCCCTGATACTTTCATTCTGTATTTTATCCAATGTCATGTGTCCACACATCCACCTAAGCATTCTCATATCCGCAATTCCCATTTTTTGCTCATGTACACAATTCACTGCCCAACACTCAGAACCATAGAGCATCACAGGTCTAATTGCAGTACGGTAAAACTTGCCCTTAAGTTTTAGTGGTACTTTAAGGTCACATAAGATCCCTGCCGCACCTCTCCACTTCAGCCAACCCACTTGGATTCTATGTGTCACATCTTTATCAATACCTCCATCTTTTTGAACTTATACCTTCTAAAATAAGCAAAAAGAAATTAATAATTGAATAAATTGCAAAAAAAGAAAATTCGAAGCTCATTGGGGGGGGTGGCAAGCCCGCTATAATTGGCGGACGAACGAAGCCCGCCGTCATGGGCGGGCGAACGAATCCCGCCGGGGGGAGGGCGTCCGAAGCCCGCAGGGGGGAGGGCGAACGAAGCCAGTTGGGGGGTGGGGGTGGGGGAGGGTGCGCGCGAACGAAGCCCTCTGTGTTGGTGTGCTTCTCACTCATATCCTGGGCTGGGGCGCAGGGCATGAGGGACGGAGGCCCGTGCATTTGATACTGAAGCTGAAATTGGGCCATGAAACTAATTGCTGTTCAGTAGAAAATGCCGAAGATATGGCATTGTTTCAAACATTGATGACGGCAGAGTTCCTTCCAAGTCGTTGAATCCAAGATAAATATTGTATAGTGATGGGAGATTGAAGAAAGATACAGGGAGCTCCCCAGTGAACATATTCCCTTCCATCTACGGGCTCTAAAGATTTGTCAACTTGCCCATGCTCTCAGGAATTCTTCCAAACAACTTATTTTCTGCGAAGAGAATGAAATGGAGCGAAGAGATAGCTCCAGTGATGTTGTTCCTCCATAAGTTTTTCCCTGCGGTCGGACATGAAAAAATTGAGGCCTACTTTGGATCCAAGCCAAACACAAACAAACCGAAACGTTTGTGTTTAACTTCTTTGTGTTTTTTGACAACACAAGAAGCTGGTTCGATCATGATCATCAAATGCATTAATAATTCATCAATGGATGGAACTTATTTTTCAAATGTTACGGAAAGACATGATGTATTTAGGCAATATATATATATACACACTAGCATCTTCGCACGGGCTACACCCGTGCTTGATGCTCTCGGGCGGCCTTCGTCCGCATCCAGGCGAGCTTCGCCCGCCTGCGCACGAGCTTCACCCGTGCTCGATGCATTGCTGCAAGCTGTGCCCGCCTATGAGCAGGTTGCACACGCACCCGAAAATCTTTTATTTTCAAAACATATACATATGAGTACTTAAAATGACCGCAAAAAATTATAAAGTATTATTCATATTTTTATCTTATACAATTTTGCAAATTTTAATCTATAAAAATTAATTTATCTCTCTCTCTCTTTATCACTCCCCCTCTATCTCTCTCTCCTTCTCTCTCTCCCTTTCCCTCCACTCTCTCTCCCAAATCTCCCCCCTCTCATGCTCTCTCTCATGATCCAATGGCCAATATTCAATCTATGGTGTGCCTCAGCATATCTATATTCTCTTATATATATATGCGAGCTTCTTCGCACGGGCTACGCCCGTGATCGAAGCTCTCGGGCGGCCTTCGGCCGCATCCAGGCGGACTTCGCCCGTGCTCGATGCGTCGCTGCAGGCTGCGCCCGCCTATGAGCGGGGTGTGCACGCACCCGAAATCTTATTTTTTTTTCAAAACATATACATATGAGTACTTAAATTGACCACAAAAAAATATGAAATATTATTCCTATTTTTTTTATAAATTTTGCAAATTTTAATCTATAAAGATAATTTATCTCCCTCTCTCTTTATCACTCCACCCTCTCTCTCTCCCTCTTCTCTCTCTCTCTCCAAATCCCCACATGTTCTCTCTCATGATCCAATGGCTAATATTTGTTCTATGGCGTGCCTCCAAATACCTATATTCCCATATACATATAAGATATATATATAGGCGATTGATATACGCACACCATTACTCGATATACGCAGCCCATTGAAAGAGCTTAAAATAAAATACCTATTTTCCTCCCCCCTTTAATAATCGCAGCCCCGCCTCTCCCGAAAACCTAAATCCCGTTGTTTCTGAAAAACCGAACATCGCAGGTATCACGCTGTCATTCTCCCGGAGTTGGCGTTTGCCCGCAGGCTGCCTTTCACCCGAAGGTCGTTGTTCGCCCGCAGGACGTCGTTCGCCCGCCGGTCACCGTTCGCCGGACCTGATTCCGACGGGATTTTTTCCGCCCACTGCTACTTGCCGGAGGTTTTCTCATCCACTGTTACTTGCTACTTGCCAGAGCTACTCCCAGCCTCCGCCTCTAGCCCTTGAAGTTCCAGCAACCATCGTGCACTTTATTTTCGCCTTTGTGAATGACCTAGGTTATCTCTTGCTCCATTTCTATATTTTTTTTCTTTTAGGTTTGATTTCCCAACAAGCTAAGAGGGGAGTTCTCATTTTATTGTGATTTTTGAGTAATGTGGGTTGTTTATGGTATTGATTCTCATCCTTTTTTTGTTTGATTTTTTAGGGTTCAAGGTCACAACAAAAGTTTGTGGTTTTAGGAGAACTTAGGAGGAGACTAAGAATTTTTAAAGGTATTAAAAACATGTTTTTTTGTTAGAAATGTATTTAAACATTTTGGTAGAAATTGTAGGGCATCTAAACATATTTTCATCTCTCGCTTTTTGATAGAAATGACTTCAGAAGGCGTAATATTGTTAACCAACGAAGAGAGCCAATGCACAGAGATAGATGTTGGACATCACTTTCACACAAATTTGAGTTTTCAGAGTTAGGAAGAGTTGGTTACATGGGCTAGGAATATTGGGAGAAGCCTAGGATTTGCTATAATTACAGTCAGGACAGACAAATTTGAGGCAAGGGTATAGGCTTTTCATAGGTTGTGATAGAGGCGGATTTACACACGAAAGTCAAAATAAGAAAGGGTACGTGAAAAAAAATTTGAGGAAATCAAGCTCTAAGCATTGTGGTTGTAAGTTCTCTCTTAAGGGTCATTTGGAGAATTTGGATGAGTGGAAAGTAGAAGTCTTAAATGGAGTTCATAATCATGAATTTGTTCATCTTGAGGCACATGGTTTTGCAGGCAGGCTTGATAAGCATGAGCAAAAATTTGTTCAAGACATGTATAATGCAGGAGTCAAACCACGTAAGATAATGTCTTCTTTAAAGAAAAGAGATCCGACAAATAAAACTACAATGAGAACAATATACAATGAGAAAGCGAGGATGTATAGAATTGAATTAGATGGCGGAACTCCAATTCAATTCTTATTTAAATGTGTAATGGATTATGAATACACTAGTTACCACAAAGTGAATAACGTTACTAATCATTTAGAGTGTTTCTACTTTGCCTATACTACATCAGTAATGCTTAGTAATATGTTCTCCAACACATTTATCATTGATTGTACTTATAAGACAAATCGGTATCATTTACCACTGCTATGTATTGTTGGAGTGACATCTACAAATTTGACATTCTTCTGCATTTGCCTTCATATCAGATGAAACAGTGTCAAGTTATCAGTGGGCACTAAATTGTTTCAAGTGTATGTTTGACAAGAGTGTGATGCCAAATGTCTTTGTGACCGATAGGGAGATGGCTCTTATGAACGCAATAAAAATGGTATTTTCCCAAACGAAAAATTTATTATGTCGCGTGCATATTTATAGAAATATATTGGCAAATTGTAAAAAAAATTCAAAGAGGGGAAGGAATGTGACACTTTTTTGGGGGTGTGGCAAAGCTTAGTAGTAGCACAATCGAAAAATGATTTTAACATGTTATTTAATCAAATGGTGAGTGAATATGCATTCAAATATCCAAATGTCCTCTCATATGCCACCACTAGATGGTTGGATCCCTTCAAAGAGTACTCTATTTCTGCATGGGTTGATAATTATTTGCATTTGGGCAACACGTCTACAAATCGCGTAGAGGGTTGACACAATCAGCTTAAAAAATTTCTTGAAGTTTCCATTGACAATCTTGCAACTATTTGGAAAACATTCGATCAATTGATTAATTTGCAACATACAGAGTTTAAGCGAATGTTTGGTCAGAGTAAAATACAAGTTGGCACAAATTTTAAAGGTTTGCTATATTCTGAACTAATTGGTAATATATCTATTGCGTCTTTAGAGATGATAAAGAAGGAAGAGAATGCATTGTCATCCGGAAGCATTGTCGTTGAGAGTTGTTCACATAAAAATAAATTTACTCATAAATTATCATGTGCGCATGATTTGGTTCCGTATGTAAAGGAAGGTCATACTTTTCCGTTATGGATGGTCCATAAACATTGGAAACAACTAACCTTAAATGATAATACAACAAATTTTAAGATTAAAGAAGAGACAATGGAACCAAATGACATTGAAAATGATATTGAAGGATTGTTACAAAGATATAATGCAGCTAGTGACCTCCAAAAGATGGAAAAAAAAGTTGCGGGATATTACAAAACCTTCAACAACTCAGTCACAAGAACAAAGATTTCCTCTTAAATTAAAAGGGAGGCCAAAAGGTAGTTGGAAAAATTTCACCAAGGATTACAAGTCCACGAAGAGGGACCCATCGTATTTCGAACATGTATTGATGGGGAAAAGGAGACATTAAAACTTAATATGAAAAAAGCGGCACGGAGAATCACAATAACTAGAAACCACTTTCTAGAAAATGTGCGGAAGCAAATCCCATCATGTATTTCTACACACATTATTGAGGCTATTGATGTCATGGGCGATGGCAATTGTGGATATAGGGTTATTGGCAAGGCAATGTACATGCATGAATATTGGAAGAAAGTTCGTCAAGATCTAACACATGAGCTACACCAACATGAAAAGTTGTACAATGATATTTTTGGTACATGTAGAAGAACCGAATTACTTAGCTCTCTTGATTGTAATGTTGCCCCGGCACCGATTGATAAATGGATGACTATGCCCGACATGGGTCTAGTAGTAGCATCTCACTACAATGTTCAACTTGTCCATTTATCGACCGAACAATCCTTCACATTCCTCCCACTACATTCAGTGCCGCCAAAAAATAGAAAGGTTATTTACATTGCCTTTATAAACAGGAATCATTTCATTTCATTGCGGATGAGTCAAGTTTGCCCACAACCACCAATTTTTCCTGTTTGGACAAGATATTACTATGAAGTCGCAGAACAATGGGATATTCCGTACATAACAAGTCTTTAAGGTTAATGAAAAGGTAAGAATTTTGCACAGTTTAAAATCATTTGAAAAATTTCAATCAAAACAACTCTAATTTTTTTGAGTTTTCTTGATGTAGGTGACATATTTTTGGGTTGAAACATTTTGGGTCAATACTTGTTGGATGCATATTTTTACAACCATTACACTATATGTGGTAACAAGCTTAATTTTTGTGTTGAAATTTTTTGGGCCAATGTTTTTAACAATCATTACCTAATTTGATCTTATTTTTGCAGGTGATATATTATGGATGAACTATTTTTGATCATTTTTGCAACATGAACCTTAGGTTCTTCGTATATTTATTTTGTACTCTCCGACAAATTTCTATTTTGTGTTGAAAACATGATTAATGCTATTTTGTATTGTTGAATTTTGAAAATCAAAAAGCAATTTTGTTGGGCTACAAATAGCAAAATGGTGTACAAATAGCGCTTTATGGGATGTGTATATCAATGGGCTGCGTATATCGAGTCGTGGTGTGCATATATCAATCGCATATATATATCACTATAAAGTAAACCACTTATGAAACCATCTTAACCATCGGATCTGTCATGATATTTCAACAGCCGTATGATCAAACCGCACTCTCTCTTCACTTTTTCATAGGTCTGCTAAACCTACTAAGGTAGTCCTAAAACTATCACTACATCATATCATGCATATGGTAGCGCTCACAAACCGCTACTATATTTGAAAAAACCGCTATTGTAGGGCTACGGTAGCGGTTGCGCATGTGTTGCATCAGCTGTTGTTGTCGCAGGGTATGATAGCGGTTACCCAATGTATTGTCACGTTCTTTCAACCGCTGCTATAAGTACATTTATTGTAGTTGTTATGGTCTTCAATGATAGCGATTATTCTATTTTACAATAAGGGTTACGATACTCTATGGTACCATTTATGCTTGTATTTGGCAACATTTATGATTTTCTATGGTCGCGATTATCCTCATATATAACAACGGTTTTTATTCTCAATGAGAACGATTTTTGATGATCAATACTAGCTAGCAGTCCGAAAAAGGACCCAAAATTCAATAATATTCAATTTGGAGGCAAGAGTGGACCCAAAATTCAATTACAAATGTGATTTCACAGCTGGAAGAAGTCCGAGAATGATATAGCACAGTGACGTTAATTTTACCACTATAACACCAATTTCTATGACGAATTTTATATGTTCATGAAAGAAAGTCAGTCAGCAAGCAGTGTAAAATATGTGGATTAAAAAAAAACTTCATAAACTATCATATATATGTGTTTTGTCATTCCCAAGTCAAGAGTTAAAATTTCCAATGAAAATAATCCAATTAGCTATATATTATCATCAACTAGATGACCAAAAAAAATTAAACTTGTCTCAACCCATACATCTTGAACACTCAAATTAGTAACAGAATCAACAAACTAAGAAATATTTTACTGCTCCTCCGTCAATTTCTCCATTAAGTTTGTGGTCGAAAACCTCAAAGCGACACCTCCAAGTTCTTCTTTTGAATACTTTCGGTAGAGGTCAGCTTGCCATCTCGCGCAGAAGAATGAAATCCAATCATAAGCTCAGCGCACTCCCTGCAACATAATCAGGATTGTCAATTACAAACATGTCGCGATACCGCCAAAAAAATTCAACAAAAAATATCACTAAGCACAAGAGTTTCATACCAGACAGCTAGAATCTAAAGCCAATCAATGACTATATCGCCAATTAGTCATTGCCTTAATTTCTTTGAGCTTGTTTTAGAAACAGCTAGCAAATTGAACTAATTAAGTACTGACCAAAATTGGAAGATAATTAATTACTACCGGTATCCTGGATTACTTGAGAGATCCTAAAACTGGTCCATTTTTATTTTTAGCAGCATGTATATCATTTGGAACCATTTGGATGCAATCCAACAGTCCACCAACAGAGCCTACTACACCAGTGAGCTGCATGTTGACTAATAACTTGCATCAATCACAGACAAAAAATGAAATGCACACAAAATTTATAAAATTGGGTAATATGACTGAACTAAACTACATATGAACATGTAATCACTGGAAGTACCCAATTTACAAAAATAAAGGCAACAAAACTTCATATAGGCTCTGTCATGGCGATCATGAGCACGGATTAAATTGACATTTGTTAATGCCCACCTAAAGAACATCATCCACTTCTATGTTCAAACGAATGATGTTTGTTAGGTGATCGTTAATAAATGACGTTTTAACCCATGCGTTTACAACCGTCACCACCGTACCAAATTGAGCGTAATCTGTAAAATTCTCCAAGTATCTGTCAGCAGTTAACCTCAGCATCACCTCTTTTAATGATGCAGCAGATGAGGAGATAAAAGTCACAATAAAAATAAAAATAAAGTTAGGAACGTAAATCTGGATCTCCCCTGTAAATTTGAAAAATTATAAGTTCCAGCACTCTTCTATCCTTTGAAATTACAAAAACCTCAGCGTAAATGCACAAACTCCCAAGAGGAGTGTAATTTTGTGCATGTATGCTATGAAACGAAGCCCAAAAGAAAAGCTGGTGTAATTTCAGCAAACAGAGGAGTGTAATACATGATTATGCTAACTATTAGGAGAGATAAATACGAAAATGACAAAAAAGAAAACAACCTAGAATGGGCGTCTTCCGTTAGCGGATGAAGAAATTGTTAGATATTTATATATATGTCCGCACATGTGTTAGGCTGACTCGGAATAGGTTAACGGGTTCGTGTCATCGTAGTGCTTGCTCTACGCTAGAAGTAATATACATACTCATTCCATATATAGATAAGGTATTGTAGAATACTTTGAGCTGAAGGGCAAACCCAACATTCTCAAAGTACGATCTAGGGTTTCGCTCTTGTTCCCGCCGCTCGTCATTCCTGTTTCTGCCGTCGCGACACACTGGAAGCGAAATAATTTCCTCGTCGATCTGTGTCTCTCTCGACGCCGCCGAATCTCTGTCGCGGCTTGAAGGAGATCGATTGCACGGAAAGGTCGTTGGTTTCAAATTCATCGCCGGCCAGATAATAGATCTGAGTTAGATCCAGAAGGGTGTTTTCCAGTCCGTCGCCGAACTAGGGCAGCCGCGAGTTCCCCATCAAAAATTAATTAAAAAAAGGAGAGCTGCTCTGGATCGATGGGAGGAAGGAGAGATGCACTGAATCGGAGTCGTGCGCCTCTTTGTCGTTCGCAGATCTGTCGTCGTTGTCGTTTATAGGCCATTGCCGATCTAGGGAAGTCCACTGTTCTTGTCGGTGTTCTTCTCCCTCCACCTTGTGGCCGTCAAGGGAGATCTGTTGTTCTTCCTTGACGAGATTTCTGCGCCAAGAAATCTCTCCTAAGATCTGCACCTTTGGATCTGGCCCAAGATTTCTCTGTTATTGGAGAACAAGGGTTGAAGATCTGGTATCACCAAAAAATTGAAGGAGAACATATTTGTGGATCCTGGACTATTCATGATTTGGACTTTTTATTTGTTTAGCCAATTTTCTGCAGCAAGTTCCTGATCCAATGGACTGTTCCATTTTTCCATTTGGAGGAGAAAACCAAAATAGATATGTTGATCTTCCTTCAAGAGGTAGTCCATTTCATCTGATTGCTGGAAGATCCATCTCTTTGTGAGATCTAGTCCTTTCATACGATAGTGGAAGAGTTCTTTGTGCTCTATGGAGGAGTTCTAGACTTCATCGATCTGTTTTCAGTCAGAGAAGAGGAACAGAACACATTACTACTGGATTGGTTCCGAAGACACCGGGTCGTCTGCGCGCGGATCAGGTGACTTCTTACAAGTTTTTCTGTTCAAAATAAATTGAGATGTCGAGGTGTAACTCACTCGATATCATGGAGCTTCAGTCGTTCGCTCCCACTGATTTCCATGTTTGGAAACTGCATGTTCAACTGGGGATGAAGGAACGTGGTATTTTCTACACTGTTCTGAGTGGTTACGCCACTACGCGAGAGGAAGTGGACGTTTTTCAGTGGGGTAAGGACGATGTGGTTTGCAGGGAATACCTCCGAAGATCCCTAAATCCTCGTCTCGCCATGTCCTACAGTAGTTGTAAGACTGCAAAGGAGATTTGTGACTGCTCGAACGCGCGCTTCCAAGAGGAGGAGGGATCGTTGAGAATTCCCCCTAAGTGAGAAATTATTTAACTCGAAATTTAATATAAATTATTCAATCACCTCCCAAATTGTTGAACTGGAAAAACTGCGTCTCAAGTTGGCGGACGAAAAGTCTGTAATATCCGATAGTCTCTTTGTGATTCTGATTCTGCACAAGCTGCCTTCTGGGTGGTTCACCATCAGACTGGAGGAGGAGACCACTCTGGATGAACACAAAAGACTCATCCGCCTTGAGGATCAAAATAATGGACATATGTCAGCCGACAACCCGGAACCTAGGCCATTCGTGGCTATGGTCGGGAGTAGTCACCGCGATACATCTTCTGAGTGGTGGCTCGATAGTGGTGCTACCTGTCATGTGACTAATGATAGAGGTTTACTAGCTAAGGTCAAGGTGGTCCAGGAGAAGGTGGAGAACTGCAATGGAGGAGAGACTAAGGTGTCTCATGCAGGGACAGCCGAGCTGGTCCTCTCTTCAGGAAAAATTTTATTTTTAAGCAATGTTAAAGTAGTTCCTACATTAACTAAAAAACTGATTTCAATAAGTCTATTAGATAAGGCTGAGATGTCCTTCATAACTCAAAACGGTAGAATGACCTTAACGGTAAATTCACATTATTTTGGGTGTGCGTAACTGATCAATGGAATGTATAGACTTAGCTTAAACAATGATAGGATTAACCAAATAAGTTCAAACCTTATTGATCCTAAGTTATTACATAACAAACTTGGACATGTAAACTATAGGAAAATGCTAGATCTAGCGAAGAGTTATAACATCCCTTTATATCTGTCTATTCGATTTGACAAGTTTGAGGTGTGTGCTCAAACCAAAATAACTAGAAAATTTTTCAAATCGGTTTCTAGAAGCACGAAACTTCTTGAATTGATACATTCAGACCTCTATGATTTTCGTAGTCACGCCACTAGAAGGGGAAGGAATTATCTAATAAACTTCATAGACGATTTTTCTAGATATTGTCATGTGTATCTGTTAAAATCGAGAGACAACTTTTGAGACATTTAAGACCTTCAAGTCTAGTGTGGAAAGTCAGTTAAACCTGAAAATTAAAAGATTTAGAAGTGATCGAGGGGGAGAATACACTGTTACTGGGTTCAGGAAATTTTGTGTCTCTGAGGGAATAATCCTTGAAACTACAGCTCCTTACTCACCCCAGTCAAATGGTGTTACCGAATGTAAGAATAGAACTTTAACAGGAATGTTGAACTCTATGCTCCTAACAGCTGGCATGTCTAATTCCTTTTGGGGAGAAGTAATTCGTGCTGCAAATCACATTCTGAATAGAGTGCCTCATTCTCAGCTCACTTCTACCCCGTACGAGCTGTAACACAGTCATCCTTGTAGATACGATACTCTAAAAACTTGGGGCTAGGGGTGAACATGAAAAACCGCAAACCGCAAAAACCGCCCGCACCGCAAAAACCACACCGATTTTTAAACCGCACCGCGTAGTTTAGGTGCGGTGCGGTTTTGAACTTTTACAAACCGAGAGCGGTTCGGTGTGGTGCGGTTTTTGGATTTTGAAAACCGCAAAAACCGGACCGCACTGAATATTTTGTGTATTAAATTTTATATAATTATGCGATGTCACATTTAAGTATGTTAAGTAAAGGAGATAAATTGAGAAATAGAAAGAGTGATGCATGTGCACTTACCCTTTCTTAGAGCAAAATTAAGATCATACATGATATTATCATGCCAAGAAGTGGAGGTGGAGAATCAACAGTATCAACACTTGGTGGAGGTGGATAATGTGGATAATCATCCTTAGGGGTGAACATGAAAAACCGCAAACCGCAAAAACCGCCCGCACCGCAAAAACCACACCGATTTTTAAACCGCACCGCGTAGTTTAGGTGCGGTGCGGTTTTGAACTTTTACAAACCGAGAGCGGTTCGGTGTGGTGCGGTTTTTGGATTTTGAAAACCGCAAAAACCGCACCGCACTGAATATTTTGTGTATTAAATTTTATATAATTATGCGATGTCACATTTAAGTATGTTAAGTAAAGGAGATAAATTGAGAAATAGAAAGAGTGATGCATGTGCACTTACCCTTTCTTAGAGCAAAATTAAGATCATACATGATATTATCATGCCAAGAAGTGGAGGTGGAGAATCAACAGTATCAACACTTGGTGGAGGTGGATAATGTGGATAATCATCCTTGATTTTTATACAACAAGTACAAACCATAATAAGTTACTTTGATATTGTCATGAGAGTTGAGAATTCGTCAAGAGTCACAGTGACTTGATCAAAGAACTGTTTGACCGAGATAAACTCACAAGAGAAAATTCGATGGGTGTTGTGGAATTAATTGTGTTGTTCGACATTAAGGCTAGAGAGAACAATGTAGAAAAAGAAAAATCTTCATCAAAAGCAATCAAATGAATGACCTTCAATGAACTCAATGGAATCTGAGATAAAATACTAAAATAGCATGACCGTTTTAAAAAGGTGCATCTGTAGTAGTAGAAAATCTGTTTCTCTATAAATAGAACGCTCAACTTGACGCTACTGGGGGCGATGTTTACCTGTAGTCTATGTAAAATACATGTAAAAACCGCACCAAAACCGCAACCGCACCGCAAAAAACCACACCTAACCGAAACCGCACCGCATAATTTCGGTGCGGTGCGGTTTTGCTCGGGCAAAAACCGAGCCCTTAAGGTGCAGTTGCGGTTTGGGCCAAAACCGCACCAAACCGCACCGTGCACACCCCTAATCATCCTTGATTTTTATACAACAAGTACAAATCATAATAAGTTACTTTGATATTGTCATGAGAGTTGAGAATTCGTCAAGAGTCACAGTGACTTGATCAAAGAACTGTTTGACCGAGATAAACTCACAAGAGAAAATTCGATGGGTGTTGTGGAATTAATTGTGTTGTTCGACATTAAGGCTAGAGAGAATAATGTAGAAAAAGAAAAATCTTCATCAAAAGCAATCAAATGAATGACCTTCAATGAACTCAATGGAATCTGAGATAAAATACTAAAATAGCATGACCGTTTTAAAAAGGTGCATCTGTAGTAGTAGAAAATCTGTTTCTCTATAAATAGAACGCTCAACTTGACGCTACTGGGGCGATGTTTACCTGTAGTCTATGTAAAATACATGTAAAAACCGCACCAAAACCGCAACCGCACCGCAAAAAACCACACCTAACCGAAACCGCACCGCATAATTTCGGTGCGGTGCGGTTTTTGCTCGGGCAAAAACCGAGCCCTTAAGGTGCAGTTGCGGTTTGGGCCAAAACCGCACCAAACCGCACCGTGCACACCCCTAATCATCCTTGATTTTTATACAACAAGTACAAATCATAATAAGTTACTTTGATATTGTCATGAGAGTTGAGAATTCGTCAAGAGTCACAGTGACTTGATCAAAGAACTGTTTGACCGAGATAAACTCACAAGAGAAAATTCGATGGGTGTTGTGGAATTAATTGTGTTGTTCGACATTAAGGCTAGAGAGAACAATGTAGAAAAAGAAAAATCTTCATCAAAAGCAATCAAATGAATGACCTTCAATGAACTCAATGGAATCTGAGATAAAATACTAAAACAGCATGACCGTTTTAAAAAGGTGCATCTGTAGTAGTAGAAAATCTGTTTCTCTATAAATAGAACGCTCAACTTGACGCTACTGGGGCGATGTTTACCTGTAGTCTATGTAAAATACATGTAAAAACCGCACCAAAACCGCAACCGCACCGCAAAAAACCACACCTAACCGAAACCGCACCGCATAATTTCGGTGCGGTGCGGTTTTGCTCGGGCAAAAACCGAGCCCTTAAGGTGCAGTTGCGGTTTGGGCCAAAACCGCACCAAACCGCACCGTGCACACCCCTACTTGGGGCTATATTACCTATGTGCATATACAAGACCTTAAGATGCCTAAGGTGGGATCTAGGACGACAACATGCGTCTATCTAGGTAGTACAGAAGATAGTACAGCCGACAAATTTCTCGATCTATCCACGAATATCGTTATAGAGTCTAGAGATGGCATATTCTTTGAAGATAAATTTGTCAAGGATCATGGTTTGTCTGTTTTTGGGTCTAATGATATGATTTCAGAATTATCATAGAACCTGTAGCTGGCCCTTCTGGCACTGCTCCCCAACCATTAGAGGTGGAACCTATTCCACTTAGAACATCTACAAGAGATAGAATCCCTAAGAACTTTGGTGAGAATTTCTGTAACACCCCGATTTTCCAGACACCTCTGGAAGCTACCGCGCGGCGGTAGTAGTTATCGCCCGGTGGTAGCCTTATTTCGTCGGGTGTAGACAACTCGACGAAAGCCGTTCGTCGAGTGTTGAGAGGGTTATCGCTCGGCGGTAGTTAGTTACTGCGCGGCGGTAACTCCAGGGTTTGCGTCGAGAGCGTTGAGTTCGGGAAACTATCGCTCAGCGGTAGGTAGGTACCGCTCGGCGGTAGCTTGACATTGAGTGTGTTGAGAGGCAGGCGTTGAGTGAGCTACTGCGCAGCGTTAGTTCTACTGCTGGCGTTAGCGTGACCTTATTTTCTTGGCCGAGCTCTCGGGAAGCTACCGGCCGACAGTATGTAGTTACCGTTCGGCGATAACGCGCGGAAGCAGTTGCATCGTTTGGCTTTTCAGCCGTCCGATCTCACTTAGGATATGATCCTAAGGCCCAAGACTCTCCCTCCAGAGTGTTTATATAGGGTTGAGCGGGTATTCTCCCTCATTCCTTCTCATTTTGGGAGTAATCTTAGGGTTTAGAAGAGAGAGTAGGAAGAGGAAGAAGAGAGCTTTCTTCCGCCATTGACGGAGCTTCCGAGCCCTGATCGTTGATCCGAGTCCAGATCCGTGGAGAGGACTTGGAGGTGCTAGTTTTCATCCGTGCAAGGCAAGGATTCCATGGCGAGGAAGACGGGTCGTAAGGTAACGACATTTCTCCTCTCGGTTTTTGGATGCGTAATGATATCTATTCTTTTCTTGCTTTCTTTCAAGCATTCTAGGCACCGAATCTCTTAAATGAGAGGGATTCGGGTTGCCTTGGTTCAAGAGGAGCCACCGGGTCGATTGTGTCCGTCCCCGGCATGATTTTGCACTAGAAATCTGCTTCGTTGGTGGATTAGGCATTTTGGGTGAAGCCGTAGTCGCGACCGTTAGTCCGGCTCGGTAATGTTGCATAGCGAGCCTTAAAGATTTTGTTAGAAATCCATTAGCGGCAAGACGGCGTTTGTGATGTTGTATATCCCCCTTACTCCGCGCGAGTACACGTAATCAGAACCGAATAAGGTTAGCTCCATTGTGACGGCAGATCGTTTCCTTGGGGCACGGGAACATTACGGTATTAACGGTGGATTCTGACGGGAAAGGCTTGGGATTGTGATGTGCTAAGGCGTGGTTTGTCTCTGCGGTCGGCTGGCTAGCCCGTGACGTGCAAGTCATGTGTGGAGAGTGTCCCGGCGAGACAGGTCCCCTTCTGTAAAACTGCCGAGGACGCCAAGCTTTGGACAATACCAGCTGGGTCCCGCTGGGTCTCCTTCAGTGGACATTGTCCCGATATTAGAGCCGGGCCTGGGTCGTCACGAACGGGTGGGTCTAGCAAGGGTTCTTAGTATCAATTATTTTGTGTGTATGGCGGAATCCTGACATGAGAATTTAGAGCTTGCAGGCAAGCCCGTGTTTTGAGACCCACGAGCGGGTGGGGCCGAGACAAGAGTTCTGTGTGGCGGCTTGTATGCCGTTAGGGGAAATTGGAAGTACTCTTGTGTTTGCGGCTTGAACGTCGATGGGGAAATTGGAAGTACCCGATTTGATGATGTATTAGAAGCATACGCTCTAGGGTGCCTTGGGTGAAGCCCAGGTGTGCATACATACTGCATAGTAGGCCCCTTTTATTTCATGCTCAACATATAAACATGTTTGTTGTACGAGACATCCAAACCTGTTTTACTACTTTCAATGTACAAGTATATTTGCATACGAAGTGCTGACCTGCAGGGTGATGGAGTGTCCTGGGGTCCGCTAGGGACAGCCGGGAGGAGACGTGTTGGTTACACAGTTGAGGTCAGCCTTTGCTGACCCACGTTACAACCAATTTTTACAGGGTAAGGATCGCAAGCAGGAGCTAGCTCGCAGGCCAAAAAGTCCTAAGCCTCGTGAAGTGTTTCATGTTGTGTAATAGCTCTGTTTGGTGGAATTTTTATGCTTGATGCACTATGTATCCGACTTGCAAGCCGAGGTAGCCTAGGAGTGCTTATGCACGTGACCTTTGATGTCATTGTTTGAGTCTTGAACTCTTATTTGATGTAAGGCCTTAAGGCCATATTGATACTCATATGTTAGTGGATTACTTCTAGTCTTGTTTTCTGTTTCCGTTGTGTTTAGTCTGAGTTTTGAGTTGGGTAATTTTATATCATCTTATAATGCCTAAGCTGTGGCATCTGTATGTTATGGGCCCCCGGCCCCCATATTATACGGCATTACAGGGGAGGTGTTACAATTTCGTCACCTCCCTTAGAGGATGATATATTATACCAGAAACAATGGTCATTACAGAAGGATGGAGACTAACTGTAAGTTACAAGGTTTAGGCGCAAGGCGCAAGCGCAGGCGCGCGCCTTCACCTACTGAAATTGGGCACTTAGAGCTGATGATATATTCTCCTACCAGAAAGCAATGAGATCATTTCTATTCGAGATTCGCCCAATTGCTCAATCAGCGTGGGCTCAGCCTAAGCCATTGATGAAAGGATAAGTCATGCCTGACTAACTGTTACATAGGCGCGCGCCTTGATAACACACTTGGCATCTAGTTGACTTGTCGAAAGGCGCTAAAGTTCTAGGATGCAAGTGGGTGTTGAAGAAGAAACTACATAGTGATGGGTTTATAGCTATGTATAATGCACGTCTAGTAGCTAAATATTATAAACAACATGGGGGAATAGACTACTTTGATGTTTATTCACCTGTGTGCCACCTATCGACTATCAGGATTCTTCTGGGCTTAGCGTCTATCGAGAACTTTATAGTTCATCAGATGGATGTGAAAACAGTCTTCTTAAATGGAGAGCTTGATGAAGAGATCTACATGGCACAACCTGATGGTTATGTGCAGAAAAATCTAAAAGATAAAGTGTGCAAATTGGATAAATCAATTTATGGGCTTAAACAAACGCCTAAGATGTGGCACATGAAGTTTGACTAGGTGGTAAAGTGCCTTGGATTTCAGTCAAGTCTCTCAGACAAATGTCTTTATCACCGCTCATTGTCGAATCGAATAATCATCATATGTTTATATATGGATGATATGCTGATTCTGTGGTCAGATCTTGTTGTAGTTAGGGATATTAAATCCACTCTGGCAGAAGTCTTTGACATGAAGGACCTTGGTCCTGTAGATACCCTGTTAGGTATGAAGGTTAGAGTTGACAATGGTCGAGTTACTCTTAGTCAGGCTCATTATATTGAGCAGCTTCTTTCTATCTGGGGATATGATAATTGTAGACCGATTGAGACGTCATTTGATCATAATGTTAAGTTGAGTCCCAATATAGAGACCAACATTGATCAAGTTAGGTATTTTAAGATAATTGGTAGTCTCATATATGCCATAAGTTGTACTAGACCAGACATTGCTTTTTCGGTTAGCATGTTGAGTCGTTTTACCAGTAATCCAGGCAAAGAGCATTGGGAAACCCTAGAAAGGCTGTTAAGATACCTAAAAGGTACTAAAGATCATGTTTTATGCTACACTAATTACCCACCTCCTATGGAGGGACATTCTGATGTGTCGTGGTGTTTAGAAGTCGGGAACAGCAAGTCCACCAGTGGATATATATTCACTTTGGGTGGAGTTGCTATCACGTGGAAATCCAAAAGACAGACCTGTATAGCATTATCGTCTATGGAAGCTGAGTTGTTTGTCTTAGCTTTGGTTAGTGAAGAGGCAGATTGGATCAGGAACTTGATTTTAGACATTTCCTTGTCTAAGTTACAAATCAACTCGTTGAGCTTGTATTGTGGTAATCAAGCAGCAAAAAGTCATTAAGAATACCCTCTATAATACTAAGAAGAGACATGTACGACTGAGACATGCCTTGTTAAATTATCTGAAAGAATAAGGAGTTATCACTTTGATCGATGTACGTTCAAAGGATAACCTGGCTGATCCATTGACGAAAGGAATGCCAAAATACCGGCTAATTAAAACAGTTGGGGAAATGAGACTAAAGACGATTTAGTTCGACCTTAGTTCAGCAATAGGCAATTTAGTTCGGCATTTGTCCAAACGTTTTGATTATTCTGATTTCCTTTGTCAAAGCAAGCATGTTGTGTTCCGTTGATGCTCTTGGTTGTTGAGCTCAGATCTGGTAAGTTGTTTTATTCCAAACTTGATGCTAACAACTTCACTTGGATTCGGCTTTTGTCTTGGAGGAGATGTTATTCCAAACTTGATAACACAATCTAACTTGGTCTTCTTTCTTTTTCTGGAGATTGGTTTCATTCCAAACTTGATGAGTTCCAATTAACTTTAGAAGGACAGTAACCGTGAAATTTCATATAGGATCATAGATATAGTTGCGGTGTTCAGAAGCCTGAAAATCATTTCAGTTGAAACAGATATCAGGTTCTGAGGTAAAATTATAATACTCTGTGAACGTGTCCTCCCAGCCAAATTAAAATAATTGATACTAAGTTCTTTTAGTAGAACTAGATGTTTGCAAATTTGCAAAGGATAGAATTCATTCTAAAATGAAATTCTCTATTGAAATTGCAGGACTGCTGGGATAGGAGGAACACTGGTTGACTGGGATCCAGATCAGGATGAGTTTTTGGATGATGAGTTTTAGAGTGTTATTAGTTTATCTTTTGCTACTTTTGTTCAGAGCATTGTTTAGCTCTTCTTTTTTGCACTGTTTGTTTAGATTTTTTAGCTCTCTGTTGATTTGTGACGCCAGACATATAGGGCATGTGTCTTGTTGTACCTGAGACTATTTTGTGTTGCAGCTGAGTTTTGTTTACTTATGCGTGCATACTATTTTGTGCTTAAGTCTAATTTTATTTTAAACAAGTGCTGGACATAGTTGTGTATAATTCACGGTTGGTTGAACTTTGCACAAACCACCATCTATCTGAAGTCTGGGTTCACGGCGGACATAGGAGAAGATTGTTAGATATTTACATATATGTTCGCACGTGTGTTAGGCCGACTCTAAATAGGTTAACGGGTTTGTGTCATCCTAGGGATTGCTCTACACTGGAAGTACTATATATACACATTCCATACATAGATGAGGTATTGTAGAATACTTTGAGCGGAAGAGCAAACCCAATAGAAATCTAAGAAAGTAGGTTCTGCAACATGCAGGATTCGGATGCCTTTTTTTTCTTTTGCCACTGCATGCAACAACAACAGCAGGTCTTATGCGCTCCGATTATGATGGCACAGCAGATAAAAATGCCAAGCTGTTTTGCGGGAAAAAAACAAGGTAGAAAATATACGAACAGAGAACCTTTTCTATACTTATGACAAACACAGTGGCATATGAACATAGAACCTTTTATTCTAAACCTTAGAATCAGCACACATATTAGTTTAAACCAAAGTTAGATTAACCTCGGGACAGTTTGGCAAGAATCTGGGGAAGAGTCTCACCATGACTACATTAACTGGCTCTGATCCCACATCATGCTAATAATGTAATTGGAAATGGAAATGTTATTTTGAATTCTCTCCATGACTACATTAACATTGCTAGCAGCAGCAAAGATATAACTTGAGGTTTCTTAGTGTATAAATAATTGATGACAGCCATAAAAGAAAAGGCAGATGCAGGAATATACCACACTATTCTCGGGACACTGCCCTTGAAGAGAACATTCACACCTTCAGCCATCCAAATGGTTCTCAAAGCATCCAACCAGCGGTTGTACCAGAGAGAACATGAGAAGACTCATTAATTAAATGCAGAGAGGATTAAATAAATGAAAACTCATCCTGCAGCATAAAGATAAAATTATGTTCACATTCATAACTCCTCCTTCAGGCCTCAGGTACTTGTAGTAGAAGTTCAAAAGCAAATTAAATGCATTGCCTGATACAAAACTAAGGCCAATCTGCAATGCTTTGCCATCTCTAATTTCATCGACACAAACCATGCATGTAAGGAAGGATAAGAGCATATTACCACTACAAACTGCAAGGAGCTTCATCACTCACCTTCTTTCTTCTTCAGTGGAATAAAATTTGTAAGAGCGAATCATCAAAACTTAACAGTGTGATTAATTTTATCAGAACACGACAAAAAATAGCGTTGGATTAACTAACATGTTATGATTCGTGAAAGTTAAAGCTATTAAAACATCTTAATTATGCATCTTGCAAACAAAACATTACTCAAAATGAACATAAGATGGGTTGCATGCATTCCTTATCTCATGTCCACTAACGACATCTCCTGGAGATTGGATCCCTGCCGCGAATCCAGCAAGAATAGAATCTGAATCAAGATTAGGAATGACACGTTGGAGGTTGATTAAGAATGTTGAAAGAATCTCCTACGTCAATTCATCCTTAACCCTTGCTGTGATAGACTTCACAAGGTCTGCCGGAATTTTTACATTGATGCCAACAACCAATGTACCAGTACTTGATGATGATGCCTTCAAATCATATTTAGTGACACCCTTTCCCATTAGCCTAACACGATCAGTATATTCCTTCAACATCACAACATTGAACGGATCACTTGTGCTACAATTCTCGCCCTATTGCGCTTGCATTTGCTCCATTTTAGCCTGTATTACAACTTATGCATTTTAGTAATTAATAAAACAAACACCAAAGACTTGAGCAAGATAACAAGCATAATTACAATTTTTCTTTGGGTATATTCGAAGGATTTCTTGAACTCTCGGCTAACAACTCTTTTGCGGGTCTCGGTAAACATCTGCACTGTCATGGGAGATTTTTTATTTGCATCAGCCTTTTGCTGTAAATGACAATAAAATAAATTTTAAGCTACAAATAGGAAGCTTTGAATTTCAGAATCACAAAATCACATATCAGCTCATTTCTTACGCATGCAAAACTTGTCTGGCCGGTTGTGTGCATATTTTTTTGCTTTTTACGACTTCGCTTATTTCTTCTAGCTAATTTTTGCACACTATCAAAATGTATCAGCTTCCAAATAGAAGAAAAAAAAAGGAAAGTTCAAACCAAAATGATTATACAAAATCAAAATAGCATACCTTGTATTGTTTGGACCCTACCATCTCGATAAATCGCTTGAATTGTTCTTCAGGAATATCTTTTGGTCGATTCAAGAGTCTCTCTTTCTCATTGTCATATGGCTTATAAAACTTCTGTTTGATTATCGTCTTATATCTTTGCCAACTATCATTAATTGTTGTAAGAACCCACTTCTTTCCTTCATCTGAAATTATCCTTTTTTCTACCAAAAAAAAGTTTTTTGGGAAATTAAATTTAACCACGGAAATTAAAACAGAAAGAAAAGGTAAGCAATTTACTTGTGCATAACTCCACATCTTTTCTTTAGTCTTCAGCAACCTCCAATCTGTACAATCTATACGACAAAGACTTGGAATTCGAGCCAGTGTACCCAAAAAGCTTGAAAATTGGTTCACTATTGCTTTATCAGGGCCTATTGGCTGGTTGTACTCATTTAACATAATAGCAACACGATGCTCAAACTTTCTACTGTGTATCTCTTTTATCATGGTTCACCCCCTACAATTTTTTTTCTTCAGCTGCTGCAAAAATCAAAGAATAATACATGTTCATTACAGAGGACAACACCAAAAGAGTAAGAAAACACTCCACACACACATACCTTTCTCCATCTCTGGATTTGTCTCTTTCCCTTTCTCCATTCCAGGCAAACTTTCTTCATGTCGATCCTCCTCAAGATTATTAAGTTCTTCCTCCTCTAGAACTAAATCTTCACAATTATTCGGAAGTAAATTTACATCATCTTCCACAACAACATGAAGATCATGTTCACCATCAGCTAATTTTGGCTCTTGACGTTGCTCATCAAGATGAGGTTCTTGTATTTCTAACAAATCATCGATCATTTACATGTTTTCTCTTTTTCATGCGTAGATAATGGACCATGGAGCCGGTTTACAATATTTCACCGGTTGTTTGGTCTGATTCTTTCCTTGCATTGTATCTTAGAAGCTTATAAATTAAAACACAGTCAACATCAATCAATATTGCACATATAATATACAAAAGAGGTTAATTTAACTAAGTAAAAAAATCTACAAAAGAGCTTAATATAAGACACTAAAAGCATACATAGAAGTTATAATTTTAATACATATCCAAATTCATGGCATATAATGCAAAATATGAAAGTATACATGGAAGTTATAATCTAAATACACATCCAAAATCATTCTGAATCATCTTGAATTTCTTGTCTATCAAGATAATCGGGACTAAAAGGCATTGCAAGAGCCAGATCACGTCTACACCAAGTATCGTCATCTCCAATAGCTGGACTCACATCAACCCCTACATTACGCGCATCTGCCCAATATGATTCTTCACTAGCTACTAGAGATTGGTCAAGATCTAACAAATCTCTAGGAATGTTTTGTAGGACATAGTGACATTCTTCTTCTGAAAGATCTTGTATATAAAAAACTTGATGGACTTGAGAAACCAACACAAAAGGATCATCCATGTAGTAGAGCTTCATGAAGTTAACACATGTAAGCCCGAATTCATCTTTCAGAACATCAAACAAGTCACATCTAAATACCACAACACACTAATTGATGCATGGACAACAAATTTCTTTCCCTTGAGTTTCTTGGATAAATGTTGTTTGAAGGAAATGATCAACCCCTTTAACGTAATCATGATGCCATCTAGGCAGGGTCATCTAACTCTTATCTCTATCCATTAGCAAGATCACAAATATATTTCTATATAAGAAGAAAAATGCATAGTGATAGTAACGGAACAACTTTTGGGAAAACATTCTCCATAACTATTAAATTAATGAAAACATGAAGAATTATGACATAAAAAGTGTAGAAAGCTTTTTGTAATTAACAAACCACTTAATAAATAAATTAAAAGTACTAGATTATTTTTTGTTTTTCTTCCTACTCTTAGATATGTGAACTGTGCTTCGTGTGCGTATATCATATTTTCATGCTAATCCCGACCACTTGCATGTAAATGTTTGATAGTTACCTTCAAATCTCTAGCTTAAACAAAAAGCTTCTCTCACACACGCACAATTACACACATTAATATCAATAATTCAGGACACCTGTCAAACAAAAAAAAGAAATTTTTGACTGAAATTGAGAACATGAATTCGTAAAATTATGAACAAGCTAGCTCATAAGAAAAGAAAAAAACATGACAAAAACATAGTCATTTAATTGTTAAGAGTTGTGGAAATGAAATCAATGTGGAAATTGCCATTAGAGATGGATTACAGAGATGTGTTAGAGTCGGTGCTAACCTTAGGATTTTGCTGTGCGGAGGAAGGATTTGCGGAAGAACTGCCTATCAAACTGGAGATCGATAAAAGTAAACCAATTTGATAAATAAATGTGGAAATATTTTATGATAAGGGATCATAAGAAGAGATTGAGAATGGTAGAAGTGTGCTGGGGAAATTGATGAGATTTTAAAAAATTTACAAGAAATCCTAAAGGAAATGGAGATCAAAAATGGTAGGTAGGGTTTCTTAGATGTTGCGACTTACATCTGATCCGTTAGAGTAGGCGGCCAGCGAATATATATGGCAGATAGTTCGCCGGTAGCGTAGGAGGCGTACAGTCTTGTCGGCTTCAGTAATACCGCGGGAGGAGGCGAGAGCGGGAGCGTCGGATGCTTGCAGTTTTGGGTGCTATCGTGCTTTCCGGCGCGGGGTGTTTGTGCGACGGGGGATCGACAAAGCTCCAGCCTGCGAGGAGGGTTTTGGCGTGCGGCGTGCTTAGCGAGCAGCGGAGTGCGGCACGATGAGGGTTTTGACAAAGCAGCGAAGCAGATGAGAGGGTTTTAAGTTTAACCTAATAATTAGGTGGAGCAGATGAATTACTACTAATTAATACATGTTTAACCGCTTTAAGATGAATATCTGGGCATGTTAATTAAAGAAGCACGAACTGGTGAGCTTCTTGCTTTTTAAAAATTTTATTATCATTATTATTACTATTAATTATTCTAATATATTTGTTAGTGCGTAACGCAAATGTGACCTGGAAAAGCTTGAATATTTGGGACAGATTCGCAACACTTATTTAAAACGAGGCGGACATTTTAGCTACATTTTTAATGACAAACGCTGTTTTTATTTCTTGACATGGATTGATTTTCATATCCCTTAGCTCAGCCAAAAAAGCGAAAGAAGTTTAGGCACACAGAAAATATGTCAATAAAAAGAATGTGTAACTGACCTCTAAAATGGTCATAAAGTAATAAAATTTTAATATAAAAAAATGAGCTCATGAGGTTGCTAAATAACTCACAATCGCACAGAGATAATAACTTTTATCATGGAAATTTTGGGGAAGGGTGGGAGAAAATTTTGAGGAAAAATTAGGGTGTGGTAACATTTATAATATATAGTAGCGGTTGTAAACGCAACCATAAATTTCTATTTGTAGCTTTTTAGTAATCGCGACAAAATAACTGATACTGTAGGTATGATATGTTATAGTAGCGTATATTTATAAATAATTGCGATTATAAACGCTACCATAAATATCTTTTAGTAGCGTTTATATAACGGTACAAATTAAGCGCTGTCATATGCATGATATGGTGTAGTGTATTTTAAAAATTATTAAATGATTTCAGGCTGAGATGACATGTTGGCCGCCCGATGGAGCCCACCCGCTGGAACAAAGCCCGCCACTAACCACGAGCTCACGCCAACCTGATCTACATAGCCATGCCATTGACTAATCTGCACAGCAATGCAATAACAAACAATATATACCTGAAGGGAATTTGAAATCTAGCAATGTGGAACTAATCAGCCCGACGTGCACTATTCATCTGCCTGAATCCCGATATTATTATCTTTAGTTTTATTAAAATATTATAATATTATAATATTAAAACTACAAAAGGAGGCATCCGCCTCTACTATGTAATAAAATATATATTTTTTATTTTTAATATTACTCCAAAAAATAAATTTATTTTTTATATTTTTTAAATTATATTAAGTCAAAATAAATTAAATTTCTACGAATTGTCGGAGAGCGGGCGGAGCCCACCGCCGTAGCCCGAATATTGTCGCGCGGGGAAGGGGGGCGAAGCCCGCCGGTTGGGAGACCAGGTACTATTCCGCGGGGCCATAAGGGCAGAGCCCCACGACAGGCACTCATATATATAGGTAGATATATATATGTATGTATGTATATATATATGTCTATATATATATACAAGTGACAGACACGGGCCTTCGGCCCTGGGGGCATTCGGCGGGGGTGCGACAATCAGCGGGGTGTGACATTCTGCGGGGTGCGACATTCGTCGGGATGCGACATTCGCCGGTGGTGCGGCATTTGTCGTGGGGGCGACATTTGTCGTGAGCGGCGACATTTGTCGTGAGCGGCGACATTTGTCGTGGGCTGCAACATTTGTCGTGGACAGTACCCGCCCCTATGACCTCGCGCGACAGTACCCAACCGACAACGGTGGGCTCCGCCTGCTCCTGGCGGGCTCCGCCCACTCCGCAACATATACATATGAGTACTCAAAATGACCGTAAAAAAATATAAATCAAGAATACAATTTTTATTTTGTAAAAAAAATTAAATTTTAACGTTAAAACATTAATTTTTCCCTTGTCATTTCTAGCTAGAGACAATAGGTTTAAGGTATCTAGTGTTTTTATTTTTTTTATTTTAATATTGTAAAGTTGTGTAATTACCTAAAAAGATATTGTCTTTATAATATGCTAATATAAAGTTTGGTATAATTGTGTAATTATTAATACAACTATAAGGGTAATATAGGAACATCAGACAATGTTTCACCAGAGAATAGTTTTTGTATATTAATATATATATATATATATATATATATATATATATATATATATATATATTATTGTTCTCGGTAAAGATATAATACTTATAATAAAGATATTATACCTATATTATATAATAATACTTATAATAAAGAAGGAGTGTCAGTCTTGCTCTCCTGCCGGCAAATCCCTGCCTCGAATCCCGCCTGTCCTGCAATAATCCCGCTGAAAGCAACTCCCGCCACCGAAGCGACGTCCTTCTTTCTCTTCTTCACACGCCACCGTCGTTCCATCACATCCTCCCTCGACTGCCACCCGCAAGACCCAGTCATGTGCGCTCCTTCTCCACAGAGGTATAACCCTACCTCCTCTCAAACTTCTCCACAATGTTCCTTCTTTCTCCTCCACGGCGCTCCTCCTTCATCGACAACGTTTCTCCTCCACATTGCTGGAAATTTTAAAATATGGGAAATTGAATGTTGGAAATTTTATGCTCATCATTGTTGTCTCTGTTTGCAATAGTTGTTTTGAAAGAGTGCTAATTCTGGTTTCAATTCTATGCTAGCAAGTATTCCAGCTTCAACACATTTTTAATATATGTCCAAGCTTTTCATGTGCCTACTTCTATGAGTAATTGTTGCACATTTTTAAATATATGTTCAAGCTTTTCATGTGCCTACTTCTATGAGTAATTGTTGCAGCCTTTTTGTTAATAACAGAGGCTGAGGTCCATAACACTAATGTTAGTTTAAGGGATCTCTAGCTCCTTTGTCTCTTATTTGCTTCACCTGTACTATTTTTTTCAATTTCAATTGCTTGCAATGAGCTCCCTACAAAGTCAGTGTTGCCCTCCTCCGATGTTCACAAAAGCAGCCCGACACACGAATTCTCTCATCACCGGAAGTCGAAGACTTGCGGAGAAGGCCCGCGCCATTTCCAAGGCCGAGCATTTTTCCTCTGAAAATAGTTCTTTTATGGTTCTGCAATGTTCATCAATAATTTGTGCTTATCAGCAATGATTTATGGTCTGTTATAGACTGTGTTCTCAGCTTTGAAAACCCTTATCAAATTGGACTATTAAAAGCTACTTCTCAGTTTGCAGACGTGTTTTCAGTTTGTGTTCTCAACTCATAAGGCTTTTAGTTTGTGTTCTCTGCTTTTCTGAATTTGTGGGAGAAAGCTTTTTAGTTATAGTTCCGATCTTCGAACGAGAATGTTTGATATTAAAATTACTAACGATTACTTTGTGACCGTCATTTGTCCAAGAAACTTAAATCGTGTTCTTGGAGGTTCATGGGTCTACTTTTTAGTGCATGATACTTGCAATTTCTCTTCTCTTTTGTAGGACAACTGACCCTTACCCTCTCTTAGTCAATCTCCCCTGTCACTTCTGTTCTCTCAAGAATACAACTTTGCCGCTGCTATTTCTCATTCTACTGTTTGCCCATCTGAGGCATATCAGTGTTGTGAGCTATTTCTCCCCATTTGTGTTTTAATTAAGTCAAATTTTTAAATGAAAACATTTGGCTTTGTTATACTTTATTGAAATTTGATGTATTTTATATACAATCTTTGTTTGAATAAGTGTTTACAGCGTTGAGTGATTATCACAATGCATTTGCTCATAATTTTTTTTAGGGAGCGGGGGGTGATTTCTGTTGGGTCCATTGATCTCAATGTCCCAGATTTGTAAGAAGTTAAACTGGTCAATGACATACACACATAATATATTTGATGTGTGCTCAAGCTCATGCATGCAGGTTGTCCTTGATTGGACAGGTGAACAAAAAGAGGAAGCTGGAAGTCAGACAATTTGACTAAGGCAAAAGCGTCGAAACAACTGAGACAGCTGAGAAGAATGTCTCAACCGCTGAGGCAGCTGAGAAGCTCAACACAAATCGTTGAGAGAAGTGTTGGTCTAAGCTAAACTGCTGAGACAGAAGACAGTCTCGGCTGTGAAAAAGTAACCGCTGAGACAGTTGAGAAGAAATCGTTGAGACTAAGCCAGCAGAATTTCTCTAAGTCCAGAAGCGTTGAGTGAGGCAGGCTCACTCAACGCTTCTAAAGGACAAGCCCAGTTCAGAATTCGTCGAACTGATTCCAGAATTCATTGAACTCAGCTCACCTTTCGTCGAGCTAAGTTAAAGTTTGAAGATTCTGAGTTCGTCGAGCCCAATTCAGAATTCGTCGAACTGATTCCAGAATTCGTTGAACCCAGCTCACCTTTCGTCGAGCTCAAGTTACAGTTTGAAGATTCTGAGTTCGTCGAACCCAGTTCAGAATTCGTTGAACTGATTCCAGAATTCGTTGAACCCATCTCACCTTTCGTCGAGCTCAAGTTAAAGTTTGAAGATTCTGAGTTCGTCGAGCCCAGTTCAGAATTCGTCGAACTGATTCCAGAATTCGTCGAACCCAGCTCACCTTTCGTCGAGCTAAATTTAAAGTTGAAGATTCTAAAGTTCGTCGAGCTGAACTCACCTTTCATCGAGCTAAAAGATTCTGAGTTCGTCGAGCTGAGCTCACATTTCATCGAGCTAAATTTAAAGTAGGAGATTCTGAAGTTCGTCGAGCTCAGTACAAAATTCGTCGAACTGGGTTTCTGAGTTCGTCGATCTCAGCTCGCCACTCGTCGAGCACAATCCAAGTATTTCATGCCGTTGCGGGAAAGCTACAGTAGCGCTGGAAGCTACTATTTGTCCTCTTCTGAGGGAGGTGGCGCTCACCATCCTTAGCTGAGCCCACACTCAAATTGTGTCATTGATTCAAATCTACGGATATAAAAAGAAAAGAGAAAAGGGGATTAGGGCAACAATCACAGAGAACGAAAAAGAAAAGAGAGGCCTGGACTTCATCTTCTCCTACGAGCTTGAAAGTCAAGTCCAGCAGTGCAAGCCTGCAAGGCAAAAAAAGATAGATGAAGCTTTTTCCAGTTCAGCAAGGTTGTTCTATGCTAAAACAACGTGGTTGATTCATCCAATCAGCAAGAGGAGATAGCTGTGTGAAGGGCTGTAAGCCTTAAACAGCAGTTAGTTGTCTTCAGAATAGCAGAAAAATTGTTAGCTGTAGAAGAAGACTAATTCCTTCTACAACAAGTGAGCTGCACTGATATTTGCTCAGTTCAGCAAGGTAGACTCGGAGATTTTTCTCTGAGTTAGTATTTCAATTTTCTTGATTAACTTTCTGTAGGATTTAGATTGACTGAATCTGAGCTGTAGGGCATTTTGTGCCTGAGTTGTAGGTGACTAATTATTCACTGTGGTAGGTGCCCTGCTAAGGTACTGAGGTAGGATCCAAGTGTCAATCTGAGAGTAGGGCTGTCCTCCCAGCTTGAGTAGTAGGGCCTAGTGTCTGAGGTAGGTGACTGTTGAGTCACTGAGCTGTAGGTGACAAGTGTTTCACTGAGTGTAGGTCTTGGAGGAGACTAAGTGTAGGGTCTTTTGGCCTGAGGTAGGTGACAAGTTTGTCACTGAGCTGTAGGTGCCTGGAAGGGCACTGAGGTAGGTACCTGTTGGGTACTAAGCTGTAGGAGTGTTGTAACACTCTGAGAGTAGGGCCTTGTGCCTAAAGTTGTAGGGCTGAAAAGCCTGGGCTATAGGCCTTAGAAATAAGGCTGAGGTAGGTGGCTTGCGGGTCACTGAGTGTAGGAGCACTGCAGAGCTCTGAGGTATGATCCTTTGTGGATCTGAGGTAGGGATGTCCTCCTAGCCTGAGTGTAGGGCTTAACAACCTGAGGTAGGTGGTCTGTTGACCACTGAGTTGTAGGCCCTTGTGGCTGAGAAGTAAGTCTTGGAGAAGACTTAGAGATCCTGAGGGATCTGAGGTGTAAGCTCTTTGGAGCAAGCTTTGGAGAAGTGTTTAGTCCAACAAGATAGTTGGATAGGTGGGAGGAAAAGTGGATGTACCCAGTTGGGAAACCACTATAAATACATGTGTGCTTTTTTGTGTTGTTTTCTTTATGCAGGTTGTGATCATTTTGAAAGAATAAAACAACTAAAAGGCAAAGCTCTTAAAGAAGAAACATAAAAGAATTCTAAAAGAGACCAATAACATATTCACCCTCTCTAGGTGATTTAGTTATCCTTTAACTAAATACTTTCAAGTGGTATCAGAGTCAGGTTACTCAAAAAGGATTTAACAATCTGAGTATACCTACAAGTTTAGCTATAAGATATAAGTTGGTGGGTTCAAAAGAGAGCTATATGGATTGGAGCTCAATGAAGCTTCAAGTCTGCAGTGAGAGCAAGGACCACATTGGGCTATTGGTGTCTCTTGTAGATGATGATGTCTATGTAGATGCAAGAATGGAGATTAGGGCCCCTCTTTTACACTCAGATAGTGGCTCAGAGGTGGATGCAACTGAGGAAGGTGAATGCAGATGCTATGGGCTGATTGCTACACCAGAAGAAGAAGAATTCAGCTAGGATCAACCTGGTCCAGATCAGGTACAATCTCTGTCTAGTTCTTCTTATTGCTCAGGTCATGAGTCCTGCTCAGACTCTGATGCTTCCTCATCAAGTGATGATGAGAGTCCTCTATCAAAAGATGATATCAATCAATTGATTTAGAATCATGCCACACTTCTGAAATCTTTCAAGAAAAGAAAGTTGCTTGTTAAGGAACAAGCAGCGGAAATTGCCTCCCTCCAGCTAGCTGCTTCTCAGCAAGATGAGACCTCATCCTTGGTATTTCTGAAAGAGAAGGAAGTAGCTCATCTGAAGATCATGGTAGATGTCCATGTTGAGTCCATCAAATATAAGAACTCTATGATCAAGGTTCTTGAAGAGAAACTTGAAAGGGAGAAGAGAATAGTGGCCAATTTCTCTAAGATAGATGCTATCAAGAGAAAATCTGAATCTGAGTGGATTTCTAAGGTTATCCAATCTCAGAGGAGAGGTCAAGCTCCTGTTGTGCCACAGTCAACCTTTCATAAGGTAATCCTCCCTTCTAACAGGTATGACCAGGACTGTATGTCTGGTCACTGTAAGAATGAGAATTCTTCTTGTAAGAATATAAGTGTATCTTACAATGGGAGAAGAAAGGGTAGGGAATGAATGCCTTTAAGGCTCCCCATGAAAAAGTACAAATGGCCCATACTGGACCATTTATACTTGGTGCCTCAGCCTTAACTCACAAGGGAAAGGCAGTGGCTTTCACTCAAGCCCATCCAGCAAGGACTCAGACCAAGGGTCAGTCTACTAGTAAGACTAACTTGGCTAGCTCTGATGATAAAAACAGCTTGTCCTCTGCAAAGAAGACAGCTGTAAATACCATTCAGGGCAAGCAAAGGAAGCCTGCTGGAAGAATAACCTTCAGTCAGATCCTTGCTGAAAGGAACCTGAAGAAAGTTGTTACTCCTCTTCCTTCTGTTCAGTCAGCAGTTAACCACACTGCAAGACCAACTTAGAAAAGAAGATATAATATTCATGAGTGTTGGTATTGTGGTAAGGTGAGACATTTTGCCCTAGATTGCTGGCACAATCCTTCTATGTTTAGAGCAAGAGTTAGCCTTCCTGTCAGAAATTCTGTAGATAGGCAAGTTAGATTTCAGTCTAATCAGAACCTAGGACCCAATACCTAATAGGGTCCTAAGGTAAGATAATTCTGTTTTTCAGGTCAATCTAAGTGTCTATCCCCCATGTGGCACTTGGACAGAAGATGTTCCAGAATTTGGACTGGAACAAGGTAGTTATCCTATGGTTCATATCCCACAGATAAGAATGTTGTGTGCATTCCTAAAGAAAGATAAACTGCACAAGTATTGGGCTAAGACCAGCTGGATCTAGCCAGCAGGAATGTTTGATATGGACAAAGTCTTGCTGCCACACCAGCAAATCTGGAAAGGACAAGTAAGCTGTACTCATCTCTGAGGAAAGCACAAGTATCTCCTCTATGAGCAGCATGGAAGAGGCACACTGTGCTCCGCTGATCAGACTCACTATACAGAAGGGTCAAACAGTCAAGTGGCATCATCAGCTGAATTGATGACTGATAGTCATATGGAAAGTATCTGTGCAAATGTTGAGGGGGGAGACTATCAAGCTAAGATACTCCTGCTGATGGGAAGGTTGCTGGACAAGCTTGAATCCTTCCCAAAGTTTCCCTAGCACAGAATAGATCAGCATTACTGCTTAGAATTTGCAAGAACAGCTGGATTGCTCCAGCTGTTGGTGATAAAAGTCTGCACATTCCTATTGGAATAGCAGTGAAAAGAAAGACTTGGTATCAGAATGAAATGATGGTTCATCAGTCCAGCAGCTGCAGGAGAAAATTCAGCCTCATGAGAAAAGAAAGCTGGCAACTGCACCAATGGTATCATCTGCAATCAGCTAGGGGAGAAAAGAAGCAGACCAGCTCCTCCCTGTCTATTCAGAATCCTAGAAGGGATTGATCAATGGTGATCAAGTGTGGAGATCAATATAATGATCAAGATAGTACTAAGTGGGCCGAACACTCTTGTACTGCTAATCAGAAAGCTGAAGCCAAATGCAAGTCTGTTGCTAAAGAAGGGGAGAAGATCTGGCTCAGCACAAAGAGACAGTGCAAGGTGCAAGAGAGTTGTTAAGCATCAGCATGGATGGAGCTCGATGAAATAACCTTCATTCGTCGAACGGAGCTCGACGAAATCAGAAGAAATCGTCGAACGGAGCTCGACGAAATCTGGATAATTCGTCGAACTCAAGATTATCAAACAGAAATCTCATGGCATCAGAACCATAACCTCCAAATAAGTAGAATTTCTTTTATATTAGTATTCTACTAGTGTTATCTAAGTTGTCAGGAATCCTAACTGTCATAGCAGGACTATGCATATATAGATTAAGTATCAATGAGTTTGGGAGCATAAGGAAGAACTCAATCCTGAGTTTGTCCTAACTGACAAGTGGCTGTCATGCTTATCATGCCACTAGATGAAGTCAAGTTCAACACCCACTTGATTGAGTTGGGTATGTGGAACTTAGGTTAGCTTCAGCAGCTCCAAGCTCTAGTTTGTATTGCAGGATTTACTCTTCTTGCAAGTAGATAAGTCCTTGATGTGACATCAAGACTATAAAGACCATCAAATGGTATCCAGATTGGCATAGACTAGAATTTCCACCAGGTATCTGACAAAGGATGCCTCAGCAGAGGGGGAGCAGACAGCTTGTAGGATCAAGCACATACCCAACTGTTCCAAAAGCCTGGACCGTTGGAAAGGGCACTACTTAATTTCTTAAATAAGTAGCAGAGCGCCACGGGTCAAGTGAAGGAACGCCGAACCATATAATCCACCCCCCCCCCCCCCCCCGGCGTCCAACACAACCCATCAGCTCAGAGATGGGGTTACCACATGGCTCACACGGCTCAGAGGTGGGGTTACCACATGTCCACAGTTGCCTGACCCGCCGGACCCACACAGGTAGAAGGGAAAAATAGGGATTTAATAGCGCCCCCCAGTCTTGAATCCGTGACCTGCTCTGATACCAAATGTTGGATCAAGCGCATACCCAGCTGTTCCAAAAGCCCGGACCATTGGAAAGGGCACTATTTAATTTCTTAAATAAGTAGCAGAGCATCACGGGTCAAGTGGAGGAACGCCGGACCCAATACAGCTGCTGTAGTAGATCAGCTATCACAATTGCTGATCAGTTTGTCTTAAGGACAATGCACAGACCAAGGGGGAGATTATAAGAAGAGGAATAGCTAGTAGCCAGCTCAAGTGGATACATAGTTCACTCAAGAGTTAAGGGACTGCAGTGATGTGGTGTATTAGTGATATCACCACAGGTGAATGCTGATTCTATAGATACATATCAGCAAGTAGAACTATGTGTGCAACAAGCTTAAATGTTGCAGTGTTGTGTTGTATCAATGTATCAACACAAAATCAAGAAGCAAACAAGTGTTGCAATCTCCACTGCTGAGTCAGAGTATATTTCAGCTGGGAGATGCTATGCTCAGTTGTTGTGGATCCAACATCAACTTCAGGACTACAATATTCAGATAAGTAGAACTCCACTCTTTTGTAATTCTACTAGTGTAATTTCTATAACTAGGAATCTTGTCTCCCATAGCAGGACTAAGCATATAGAAATTAGACTTCATTTCATTAGAGAACATGTGGAAAGGCAAGACATGAGCCTTGAGTTTGTCTCCACAAACAAGCAAGTGCTGATATCTTCACTAAGCCACTAGATGAAGCCAAGTTCAACACCTTCAAATTTGAATCGGGTATGTTGAATCTTGTGTAGCTTTAATTCTCTTTTCTACCATATGTTGTATTGTCTATTTTGCAGGTAGTACAAGTCCTTCCCCAAGACAATGAATCTAGTGTGCAACAGTTGAGGGGGAGCATCCCAATAGCTGAAATGGAATTAATTCTAAGTAGGGGGATCAATCCCAGTCAGTTAGGGGGAGAAAAACTCCACAAAATCTCCCTATTGCAGAAGTCAAAAGGGGGAGAGGAGTTAGGGGGAAGGAATAATAGACTTGATTAGGGGAAGGAAGAATAGACTTGATCAAAACCTGACCAAGCCAAGATGCAGGAGGCTCAAAGCCAGGTGGTGCTGAAGTTGCTTCAGCACTAGAATAGTAAGGATGGCTCACCCAAGAGAGTAGCATGCCAGGAGGAGTAAGTAAAATTTTCCACATACTGGAGTAATGTGGTAACATTTTCAAACTCAAATGATGTTCCACAAGTTTTAGTTTTTATGATAAATATATTGTGTATGTCAATGACCTGTTTTATTGATCAAGCAAAGTTTTGACTTCTTCAAATAGGGAAAGATTGTTGGGTCTATTGATCCCAATATCCCAGATTTATAAGAAGTCAAACTTGTCAATGACATACACACATAATGTATTTGATGTGTGCTCAAGTTCATGCATGCAGGTTGTTCTTGATTGGACAGGTGAACAAAAAGAGAAAGTTGGAAGTCAGACAATTTGACTAAGACAAAAGCGTCGAAACAGCTGAGACAGCTGAGAAGAATGTCTCAGCGGCAGAACCGATGAGAGAGTTGAGAAGCTCAACACAAATCATTGAGAGAAGTGTTGGTCTCAGCTAAATCGCTGAGACAGTAGACAGTCTCGGCTGTGAAGAAGTAACCGCTGAGACTGTTGAGAAGAAACCACTAAGACTAAGCCAGCAGAATTTATCGAAGTCCAGAAGCATTGAGTGAGACAAGCTCATTCAACGATTTTAAAGGAGAAGTGTACAACCCCGTATTCGCAGAGTAGGGTCCCCTCAGCAGGCGCAGGATCAGCTTTATGTTTTTTAAGCTTTTGAGAGATTTTGCACTCTTGGTGGCCAATTTTGGCATGGCCTTGGAAATATGCTAGTAGGGGGAGGAAAAATCTGCATCTCCCTCCCGGTCCCTTTTTTGGGGTGGGTGTGGCAAGATGGCCACCCCCCCCCGGCTTGCCTTTGTACGAGGTAGGAGCGGCAAGACAGGCGCGACCTGATGCTCGCCCGGGCGGCCTGCCCTGCGGGCGAGACAGGCGCGGCCTGGTGTTCTCCCGGGCGGCCTGCCCTGCGGGCGAGACAGGCGCGGCCTAGTGCTCGCCTGGGCGGCCTGCCCTGCGGGCGAGACAGGCACGGCCTGGTGCTCGCCCGGGCGGCCTGCCCTGCGGGCGAAGACAGGCGCGACCTGGTGCTCGCCCGGGCGGCCTGCCCTGCTGGCGAGACAGGCGTGGCCTGGTGCTCGCCTGGGCGGCCTGCCCTGCAGGCGAGACAGGCGCGGCCTAGTGCTCGCCCGGTCGGCCTGCCCTGCGGGCGAGACAGGCGCGGTCTGGTGCTCGCCCGGTCGGCCTGCCCTGCGGGCGAGACAGGCGCGACCTGGTGCTCGCCCGGGCGGCCTGCCCTGCTGGCGAGACAGGCGCGGCCTGGTGCTCGCCCGGGCGGCCTGCCCTGCGGGCGAGACAGGCGCGGCCTGGTGCTCGCCCGGTCGGCCTGCCCTGCGGGCGAGACAGGCGCGGCCTGGTGCTCGCCCGGGCGGCCTGCCCTGCGGGCGAGACAGGCGCGTCCTGGTTCTCGCCCGGGCGGCCTGCCCTGCGGGTGAGACAGGCGCAGCCTGGTGCTCGCCCGGGCGGCCTGCCCTGCGGGCGAGACAGGCGCGGCCTGGTGCTCGCCCGGGCGGCCTGCCCTGCGGGCGAGACAGGTGCGGCCTGGTGGCGCGGCCTGGTGCTCGCCCGGGCGGCCTGGTGCTCGCCCGGGCGGCCTGCACTGCGGGCGAGACAAGCGAGACCTGGTGCTCTCCTGGGTGGCCTGCCCTGCGGGCGAGCAAGGCCTGCGTCCTGGCGCTCGCCCCCGGCAGGCGATTTTTCTGGGGGGGGAGCATGGTTCGACCCTCATCCACCCCTGGACCTCTCTTTGGGCCGTGTTTTTACCATTGCGCCCTCGTGGGGGAATTAACTCTTTTACCCCCCCCCCCCCCCGGTGTGGATGTTTTCTATTGGGTCGGGGCCTATTTGTCTTAGGGGTATTTTGGACCTTTTGGTCCCCAGGCTTGGAAAAACTATAAATAGACCCCCTTGGGTACCTTTGGAGAGGATGAGTTTTTGGCTTCCTCCTCCCTTAGTTTCTTCTTCTTGGTAGAGTGAGAGAGCTCTCCAAGGTACCCAGCTCAGCCATTGGTGAGGGAGGGGAAGTGCTCTTGTGACCTTCCGGGTGTGTGGTGGGACCTCCATTCTAGAGCCGAGGGTCTATTCCTAGTTTCTTGAGCCTTTGGCCTGTGACGTTCTCCTGAGTGTAGTAGGTGTAAGGTCACCCCTCTTTTGGGACCCCGAACTCCACAGAGACCAAGTTTTTGGTTTTAACATTTTGGTGCGGTGAGCGTGGAGCGTGACCAGCACAGAAGATCTCGGGAGAGTGTCATGGCCAAAGATCAGGGAGGTAGTGATGATCTCGGCGAGCTCCCCAACCCGTCACCCTTCATAGGAAGGGAGGAGTTCATGGCTTCCATCCAAGGCATCATGGAGATGCTGAAAAGCATTGCCCCTCGGGCTGACAGCTCAACCCCCACCCCCCAGGGACTGGCTCCCAGGGGTCTCGGCGAGCTGACCCAGAGTGGTCTCGGCGAGCTGCCTCCCAGGGCATAAGCGAGATGACCCCAGCAGGGGGAGAAGGAAGTACGCCACGAAGAAGGCCTGGGAAGGAAAGGATGGGAGTGGGGGTCGAGCGAGACCTCACCGGCCGGGAGTTGTTCCCCAGCTCGGCGAGTACTAGCCCTCCAGGCGAGCAGGTCGCGCGAGTAGAGGTGGCGAGAGCACCCCTTAGGGGGTCACCCTTCAGCGAGTTGATCATCTCAGCTCCCGTTACCGAGGGGTTCAGAGAGCCGAATATGGCTTACTATACCGGGAAGGATGATCCCGTCCAGCACCTGCAGTGGTTCGAGGATGCCGTCTCCATCAGGCCGATGACGGATGCCTTCAAGTGTCGCATCTTTGCGATCATGTTGAAGGAGAAGGAAAGGGATTGGTTTCATCAACTCCCTCCAAGGTCGATCTATGGGTTCGAGGACTTGAGTCGGAGCTTCCAGCTCCGCTTCTCCACCTCCAAGGTCGAGAAGGAAAGGGACTGGTTTCATCAACTCCCTTCAAGGTCGATCTATGGGTTCGAGGACTTGAGTCGGAGCTTCCAGCTCCGCTTCTCCACCTCCAAGAAGAGGAAGAAGAGTCCTGAGTCCATCTTTCTGATAAGGCAGAGGGCCGAGGAGTCGCTGGCCCACTACGTTGATAGGTTCCAAGAGGAGATCCTGGATATCCAGGAGATGCCAGGGTATGCCCTCCAGATGGCGTTCACGGTGGGGTTGCGCGAGGGGTTCTTCAAGATGAGCTTGACCCGAAAGGCCCTCTTTCCTTCGAGGAGCTGATGGAAAGGGCGGCAGAGGAGATAGTCATGGAGGCAGCCAACCCGGCATTTGTCAAGAAATTGGCAAAGCTAACGGAGACGGAGTCAAAGGATAGAGGTGGCTCGAGGCATCAGGAAGGAAGAAGGAGAGAGGAGCAGAGAGCTCAGGGTTTCAAGGGACAGGAGGGTCCGGAACCAGGCTGGAGGTAGCAGGGAGGACCTGCCTAGGGTCCAGGAAGAGCTCTCATCCAGGGTGGGGGGAAACTTTCACGGGGGCCAAGGGAGGTTCAACTTCCAAAGGCAAGCCCCAATATAGCTCCTGCTCCCACCCCAGCAAGCCTTGGCAATAGGCGGAGGAGGAAGAGGCAATGGGAGAGACCGCCGGGCCCGTCGAAGGAGGGGAGAAGGAGCATTATCATACTGTGACTTCCACCAGGCGGAGGGTCACGCCACAGCTACCTTCCCCGAGTTCCTGGAAGTGAGGGGGGCGAGAGGCCCTGCCCAGCCTCAGCCGTCGGCACAGACTGAAGGGATTCTACCCAGAGTGGGCGAAGAAGACATATATGAGGACCGGGTCGATGTAGGACCCCGAGGAGGTATAACAGTGATCCACGGTGGAGTGGGGATCGAGGCCACTCGGATGGCGAGCCTCCATATCATGTACCGATGGAGCGTCGCTTCGACATCCCAGACCCCGCCCCAGGAGGAGAAGATCACCTTCTCGATGAAGGATATGTCGGATCATGAGGATCCGTTCTGCGATGCGCTGGTCATCCAGATGGCCATCGAGGGCTACACCGTCTCCCGGATCTTGGTTGACAACGGAAGCTCCGTCAACGTCATTTTCAAGAAGGCGTTTGACGAGATGAAGGTGGAGCCAAGGAGGGTGTTGGACTCAAACGGACCCCTGTTCAGATTTTCAGGGGAGAGGAAGGAGGTTGAAGGTGGATTAGGACTCCAAGTGAAATTGGGAGGGACTTCAAGGAACTGCCGGTTCGTCATAGTTGACGCTCCGAGCAGCTAAAACGCCATCTTCGGAAGGCCCCTCATCAGCGCCTTCCGTTGCGTGCCGTCTTCTTTCCACCAGTGCCTCAAGTTCAGCTCAGGAGGGATCCAGGTCAGAGTCAAGAGAGACTCCAGGATGGCAAGGCAATGTTATGTCACGGCCGTCAACACCATCTCTTGGTTGGCCAAGGCAGAGGAGATGGAGAAGATCATGGAGAGCCTGAGCAAGATGGAGATATCCGAGGGGAAGGATGACGGCCATCATGCCAATACCCCCTGAAGAAGCCTCGCCTCGGCAGAGTCTTGTATTTTTTCTTATGTTGTGATGAGTTCAGCCCCCGACCAGTTGAGTCAGGGGGTCATGTAACCCATCATGTTTTCCCCTTTGGAGGATATTGGATTTGGTAAGGTTTGGTTGAGATGTTTAGTCCCCCCCCCCACAAGAGAACCTCCTCATGTCAGGCTCTCACTAGCTGGATGGGTTGAGGGTACCTCGGGGAAGTTAAGTCTTTTTAGCTCCGAGACGGTTCCGCTGTTCAGGCTCTCACTAGCTGGCAGGGCAGGTTGACCTCTCGTGAAGGCTAAGTTCCTTTGCTCTGATGACGGTCCCGCTGTCAGGCTCTCATTAGCTGGCAGGGAAGGTGTACCTCTCGTGGATGCCCATGTTCCTTTGCTCCGATGACGGTCCCGCTGTCAGGCTCTCACTAGCTGGCAGGGCAGGCGTACCTCTCGTGGATGCCCATGTTCCTTTGCTCCGATGACGGTCCCGCTGTCAGGTTATCACTAGCTGGCAGGGCAGGCGTACCTCTCGTGGATGCCCATGTTCCTTTGCTCCGATGACGGTCCCGAAGTCAGGCTCTCGTTAGTTGGTAGGGCAGGCGTACCTCTCGTGGATGCCCATGTTCCTTTGCTCCGATGACGGTCCCGCTATCAGGCTCTCACTAGCTGGCAGGGCAGACGTACCTCTCGTGGATGCCCATGTTCCTTTGCTTCGATGACGGTCCCGCTGTCAGGCTCTCACTAGCTGGCGGGGCAGGCGTACCTCTCGTGGATGCCTAAGTGTTTTCACCCCGAGGCTGTCTCGTCACCCAGGCTCCAATTAGCTGGCATGACAGGTTGACTCCTCGGGAGGCTAAGTATTTTCACTCCGAGGCTGTCTCGTCACTCAGGCTCCCATTAGCTGGCATGACAGGTTGACCCCTCAAGATGCTAAGTATTTTCACCCTGAGGCTGTCTCGTCACCCAGGCTCCCATTAGCTGGAATGACAGGTTGACCCCTCGGAGAGGCCTTGTAATCTTTCAAACCGCGAGAAAAGACCACTCAGCGAATACGTTGGGTTGGATGTTTCTTTCCGAGCTTGTGCCAACCTCAAAAAGAGCGGGGATTGTGTACAACCCCGTATTCGCAGAGTAGGGTCCCCTCGGTAGGCGCAGGATCAGCTTTATGTTTTTTAAGCTTTTGAGAGATTTTGCACTCTTGGTGGCCAATTTTGACTTGGCCTTGGAAATATGCTAGTAGGGGGAGGAAAAATATGCATCTCCCCTCGGTCCCTTTTTTTGGGGTGGCTGTGGCAAGATGGTCACCCCCCCCCCTCGGTTTGCCTTGGTACGAGTTAGGAGCGGCGAGACAGGCGCGGCTTGGTGCTCGCCTGGGCGGCCTGCCCTGCGGGCGAGACATGCGTGGCCTGGTGCTCGCCCGGGCGGCCTACCCTGCGGACGAGACAGGCGCGGCCTGGTGCTCGCCCGGGCTGCCTGCCCTGCGGGCGAGACAGGCGCGGCCTGGTGCTCGCCCGGGCGGCCTGCCCTGCGGGCGAGACAGGCGCGGCCTGGTGCTCACCCTGGTGGCCTGCCCTGCGGGCGAGACAGGCGCGGCCTGTTGCTCGCCCGGGCGGCCTGCCCTGCGGGTGAGACAGGCGCGGCCTGGCACTCGCCCGGGCGGCCTGCGTCCTGGTGCTCGCCCCCGGCGGGCGGTTTTTCTGGGGGTGGGGGGTGGGGAGCATGGTTCGGCCCTCGTCCACCCATGGACCTCTCTTTGGGCCGTGATTTTACCATTGCGCCCTCGGGGGGGCGTGGGAATTACCTCTTTTAGCCCCCAGTGTGGATTTTTTTCTATTAGCTCAGGGCCTATTTGCCTTAGGGGTATTTTAGATTTTTTGGTCCCCAGGCTTAGAAAAACTATAAATAGACCCCCTTGGGTACCTTTGGAGAGGATGAGTTTTTGGCTTCCTCCTCCCTTGATTTCTTCTTCTTGGTAGAGTGAGAGAGCTCTCCAAGGTACTCAGCTCAGCCATTAGTGAGGGAGGGGAAGTGTTATTGTGACCTTCCGGGTGTGTGGTGGGACCTCGATGCTAGAGTCGAGGGTCTGTTCCTTGTTTCTTGTGCCTTTGGCCCAGTGACGTTCTCCTGAGTGTAGTAGGTGTGAGGTCACCCCTCTTTTGGAACCCCGAACTCCACAGAGACCAAGTTTTTGGTTTCAACAAGAAGCCCAGTTCAGAATTCATCGAACTGATTCCAGAATTCGTCGAACCCAGCACACTTTTCGTCGAGCTCAAGTTAAAGTTTGAAGATTCTGAGTTCGTCGATCCCAGTTCAGAATTCGTCGAACTGATTCCAGAATTCGTCGAACCCAGCTCACCTTTTGTCGAGCTCAAGTTAAAGTTTGAAAATTCTGAGTTTGTCGAGCCCAGTTCAGAATTCGTCAAACTGATTCCAGAATTCGTCGAACCCAGCTCACCTTTCGTCGAGCTAAAGTTAAAGTTTGAAGATTCTGAGTTCGTCGAGCCCAGTTCATAATTCGTCGAACTGATTCCAGAATTCGTCGAACCCAGCTCACCTTTCGTCGAGCTAAATTTAAAGTTGGAGATTCTGTAGTTCGTCGAGTTGAACTCACCTTTCGTCGAGCTAAAAGATTCGGAGTTTGTCGAGCTGAGCTCACATTTCGTCGAGCTAAATTTAAAGTAGGAGATTCTGAAGTTCATCGAGCTCAGTACTGAATTCGTCGAATTGGGTTTCTGGTGGAATGAATGACTATCAACCCGAAGAGGCAAGTGTATCTATCAAATTGTAGTACTAAGGTCGTATTTAAACTCGGGGCTGTCAAGTACTGCTACTCACGCTTCTACTATTATCCTACCGAAAAGATTGCTGGTGGGGGTTTTGAAAAATTAAAATTAAACCGAAACGAAATTAAAACGAAACTATGGATTAAAAAGATAGCATTTGATCTATGATTCACCATGAAAAGAGATAAGAGAAATAATAATATAATTTTATAATTGCGAATTAAACTCGACCGTGACGGATCCGAAAATAAGACAAAATCTCGCTAGAGCATTAAGTCTCCTAACTTATAGACGTTTTGATCGAAATCTCTTTACAAATCAAAGAGGCCTAAAGTTGCATTATCGAGGTGATCCGCACTATTGGATTTGACTCCAAACCGGAGGATTTACGTCGTCCTATCTCTAGGATTGCGTGCAACTCCTTCCTTCTTTGAGTGATCTTTCAAATCAACGAGTCTCTCGACTATTATGAAATGAGATCAAGAGCCTACTACCGTATACCGGAAATACGGAGTCGACACAAAATAAATCAAAGATGGATCGAGCAAAATTTAACAAAAATAAAATTACAAAATAAGGAAAATTCTCATCTCAATTCATGGATCCTCATGATCAAATGCTAAAAGAAAATTAGCTACGCATATTGGAAAAGGAAACGACAATGATAAGAGAAGAAAATTTCATTTGCATTGATTTATAAAAAGAGAAGAGTACACAATAGTAAATAAGAAAAGATTACACTAAAAAAAACTATTACAACAATGAGAAAGAAATCTAAAGAAGAAAATTGCACTTGAACTCTCTTGCTCTCTCTCCCAAAATCCAACTTCCTAAAGCATGAGACATGGGCTCCTTTTATAGATGAGGAGGGAAGATTCTAGAATGAAGAGGAGAAGAAGGGGCACAAGGGGGGCCGACCATGCATGGTGAAGTGGGCTCATGCATGGAATTAATGAAGGGAGAGAGAAAAAGGTGGGTTCATTGTATTTTATTTTTGGGAATGATCAAAGAGAATGTAAAGTAGAGAGGGGAGTGAATATAGAATAAAGAGGGGAAAAGAAGGGGGCCGGCCAATGCATTTGAAATATGCATGCATGGAATTAAATGAGGAGGGGAGAGAAGACAAGAGGTGGCCGGCCATGCAAAGGTGAGTGGGCTGCTTTGTAGTGGGCTGCTTGGGCTTAAAGAGGGCTCGGGTAGGGCTGTAGGGGCTGCTCCATGGTTGGAGGGCTGCTTGTGAGGTGGGCTCGGGTTGCTTGCATGAAATGGAAGAGGCCGGGCTGCATCATGTAGAGGAGGGCTGCTTGTTGCATGGGCTGGCTGAGCATGGTTGAACTTGAGGAGGAGCTCGGGTAGGCTAGGTGAAGGGCTGCTCCATGGGCTCGGGTTGCATCATGTGTACCTAAAAAAACATTAGCTTTATGTCAAACATGTAACTAAGCATGTAATATTAAAATAAAATCATAACATCATGCATGCAATACTATACCCATCACTCAAACAAACAAACACACACACACAAACATGAAATAAAACATAACATCAAAATAAAAATTAAAACTCTAACACAACATAACAAATTAGATCATATAATATAAATATTTAACTATAGCATACATAAAATATATAAATTTAGTACATAATCCTAGGATAATTAAACTCAAATAACCCAAAAAGTGATGACTAAAATTAGTCATCAGTTTCTGAGTTCGTCGATCTCAGCTCGCCATTCGTCGAGCTCAGTCCAAGTATTTCATGTCATTGCGGGAAAGCTACAGTAGTGTCAGAAGCTACTATTTTTCCTCTTCTGAGGGAGGTGGCGCTCACCATCCTTAGCTGGGCCGACACTCAAATTGTGTCGTTGATTCAAATCTACGGATATAAAAAGAAAAGAGAAGGGGATTAGGGCAACAATCACAGAAAACGAAAAAGAAAAGAGAGGCGGTTGAACTTCATTTTCTCTGACGAGTTTGAAAGCCAAGTCCAGCAGTGCAAGCCTGCAAGGCAGAAAAAGATAGTTGAAGCTTTTTCCAGTTCAGTAAGGTTGTTCTATGCTAGAACAAGGTGGCTGATTCATCCAATCAACAAGAGAAGATAGCTGTGTGAAGGGCCGTAAGCTTTCAACAGCAGTTAGCTGTCTTCAGAACAGTAGAAAAATTGGTAGCTGTAGAAGAAGACTAATTCCTTCTACAGCAAGTGAGCTGGACTGATATCTGTTCAGTTCAGCAAGGTAGACTTAGAGATTTTTCTCTGAGTCAGTATTTTAATTTTCTTGATTAACTTTCTGTAGGATTCAGATTGATTGAATATGAGATATAGGGCATTTTGTGCCCGAGTTGTAGGTGACTAATTAGTCACTGAGGTAGGAGCCCTGCTGGGGTACTAAGGTAGGATCCAATTGTGGATCTGAGAGTAGGGCTGTCCTCCCAGCCTGAGTAGTAGGGTCTAGTGCCTGAGGTAGGTGACTGTTGAGTCACTGAGCTATAGGTGACAAGTGTGTCACTGAGTGTAGGTCTTGGAGGAGACTGAGTGTAGGGCTTTTTGGCCTAAGGTAGGTGACAAGTTTTTCATTGAGTTGTATGTGCCTGGAAGGGCACTGAGGTAGATACCTGTTGGGTACGGAGCTGTAGGAGTGCTATAGCACTCTGAGAGTAGGGCCTTGTGCCTGAAGTTGTAGGGCTGAAAAGCCTGAGCTGTAGGCCTTAGAAATAAGGCTGAGATAGGTGGCTTGTGGGTCACTAAGTGTAGGAGCATTGCAGAACTCTGAGGTAGGATCCTTTGTGGATCTGAGGTAGGGCTTTCCTCCCAGCCTCAGTGTTGGGCTTAACAACCTGAGGTAGGTGGTCTGTTGATCACTGAGTTGTAGGCCCTTGTGGCTGAGAAGTAAGTCTTGGAGGAGACTTAGAGATCCTGAGGGATCTGAGGTGTAAGCTCTTTGGAGCAAGCTTTGGAGAAGTTCCTAGTCCAACAAGATAGTTGGATAGGTGGAGGGAAAGTGAATGTACCAAGTTGGGGAACCACTATAAAAACCTGAGTGCTTTTTTGTGTTGTTTTCTTTATGCAGGTTGTGATCATTTTGAAAGCATAAAACAACTAAAAAGCAAAGCTCTTAAAGAAGAAACATAAAAGAATTCTAAAAGACACCAATTACCTATTCACCCCCCTCTAGATGATTTAGCTATCTTTGAACTAAGGAATTTCAATTTCCAAGAACATGCTCTAGAAAACCAATAAAATAAATAAAAAGAAAGCCAGATACAACAGTTGTTAGCCAACTCACTCTGACTGTATTTTGGGTGTATTTTGGGAATGTTCTTGATGACAATTATTAAACACCAATAATTGTTGCCCAATATGAATGGAAATCTCTTAGCGTGGAAATTTCATGTTTAGCTTTTATTATACATTATTTCCAGCACATTTTTGGGGATTCGATTCAATCATTTTGGCCCCCATGATCAATATCGCTGCCCATAACCGATGTTGTCACTCACGCAAAATGACATCGCCTCCACGGCCAATGTTGCCGCTCGCGACCAATGTCGTCACCCACAACCAATGTCGCCCCCACGACTAATGTCGCCCCCACGACCAATGTCGTCCCCACGGCCAATGTAGCCCCCAATGATCAATGTCGTCCCCACAACCAATGTCACCCCCAAGACCGGTGTCGCCTCCCCCAACTAATTTCACCGCCATCGACCAATATCCCCGCCCACGACAATTGTCGCCGCCCACGACTGATGTCGCCGCCCACAATCAATGTCGCCCCCGACAAATGTCGCTGCCCCTGAACAATGTCGTCGCCCCCAACTAATGTCGCCGCCTACGACCGATATCAAACCCGACCAATGTCGCCGCCTACGACCAATGTCGCTGCCACCGACTAATGTCGCCCCCACAATAAATGTTTCTTCCCCCGACAAATGTCTCCATCACGACAAATGTTGTCACCACGACAAATGTCGCCCCCACGACAAATGTCGCCCCCACGACAAATGTCGCCCCCACGATAAATGTTACCCCACGACAAATGTTGACCGCACGAGATCCCCTGTGCACGACTGCTTGTATATATATGTATATATGTATCTTTACAACTATAATAGAAATATCAAGGTCATGAGTTCAAAATTCTTACCGTCGTTGATCTCTGACTTGATAAATCGGCTGTCGTCCGATCAACTTTAATGGCCAAAACAAAAAAAATATTAGACCTCCTAAAGCTATAGCGGGAGTGGGATGAGAGAGAGAGAGAGCACTAGAGAGAGATAAATTAATTATTATATTGGAGAGAGAGGGAGAGAGTGAAAGAAAGATAGAGGAGGGAGGGAGAGAAATTAATTATTGTAAGTCAAAATGCTCATTTTTTTACAAAATAAAATTGTAATCGTGATTGATATTTTTTTACTGTCATTTTGAGTACTCATATGTATATGTTGTGGGCACGGCCGTCGGGGGCGAACAAAGCACGCCGTCGCCGGACGGGTACTATCGCGCTTGGCCGTAGGGGCGGAGCCCCGTGTCGGGCACTCGTGTGTGTGTGTGTCTCTATATATATATATATATATTTACTACTATACTAGAAATATTAGACCTCCTATATAGAAATATCAAGGGCATGAGTTCAAAATTCTAACCGTCGCCGATCTCTGGCTTGATAAATCGGCTACCGTCTATCAGCTTTGATGGCCAAAACAAAAAAAATATTTGACCTCCTAAAGCTACAGAGGGTGTGGGATGAGAGAGAGAGGAGGGCGACCAATGAGACAGAGGGAAATTAATACTTGGCGGTGGCAGAAGACTATTATATTGGAAAGAGAAAGAGAGGGAGAGAAATTAATTATTGTAAGTAAAAACGTACATTTTTTACCAAATAAAAATTATAATCGTGATTGATAGTTTTTTACGGTCATTTTGAGTACTCATATGTATATATCCGAGCGAAGCCCGCCATCACCGGGCGGGTACTGTCGCGCTTGGCCATAGGGACGGATCCCCGTGTCGGGCACTCATATGTATATCTGTGTTGAAGCCGAGAAAATCTCAACCACAAAATTTGGATCAAGGCAGTCTGAGGCTACCGGTTCAGCGGTCGAGCTCGAGGGCTAACAGGCTAGAACGAAGAAAAGGCTGACAACAAAAAGGATCCCAGACGCTGCGACATGGAGGTCCCACTACGACTAAGGGGGATAATCGCTAACTCACGACTTTATCTCTCTGAATAAGGGATCCAAAGGCTCAGTTGATGTCTAAGAAGGAGTTCTCGAGATCTGGCGAGATTCCGAAGTCTGTCTCCTCGTACCCCTGAGGTCCTGTTTATAGGCCAATCTAAGGGGAGGGGGTGGGTCTTATTTATAGCCCACCCCCGACGACTAGGCGACTTCTCGGGGGAGCTCGTCTGGATGGGCGAGTAGCTGGCCTAGTATCCTACCTGGCGAGTATGCGAGGGGAGCTCGTCATACTCACCCAGGACTTCTGCTGCCTTGCGCGTTGACTCTGACTTCTGTCTTGACTTGCTGACTTTGACTCTTGCTGACCTGGCTCTGGAGGGGCCCACCCTCGACCCCTCTCTTTCCGAGCGACGTATGAGCTCGAAAAGAAACATCCAACACTTATTTGGCGAGCTGCTTGGGCAAGTATTTGAGTTACTCGCTTTTGATGGATGTCTGCTGAACTCTATAAATAAGGGGGTGACTGGTCTTTGAGGCACACTTTTGGAACTCACACATAATGTCGAAGTCTGTCGAGGAAGCCTACCTAGTGAGCATCGTCGCACTGTCTGGATTCCTTGAGCCATCGAGGCCAAAAAGGCCATGAGAAGACGAGGTCGCTACTGATCTGCCTCCTCCCAAGAAGAAGAAGTTGAAGAAGTCAATCTCTTCCAAAGTAGACAACCTGCCTCTGCCTGCCAAGAATGTCGCATCCGCGGCCGACCATCCGAAGTTCCAACGCATATCCAGAAGCTCATCGATGATCTCGGGCTGAGCGACATTCCCGAGCTGTACGCTCCCAACTTCACTCTCCTCTTCTCGCCGACTCTCCTCTTCTCGCCGACTTCTCCTCCTGCCTTCAAAGTCGATGGGTCCTAGGCACAGCTGCAGGCAGACCTCGCTACCTCACAAGGTCGCCGACATGTTGAATTCTATTAAAGTCACTGATCGATCTGTTTATGCATGGCTGATTTGCTATTTGTATTCGCAGCTCCTCCGCCGACTACTTCAGGCGAGGTTCTAGATGTCGCTCCTCTGCGAGCAGCTCCGCTGGTCTCCCTGCATGCTCCGCAACAGACTCGATCCAGGCACACCGTCTGGATCAACATCGGATCCAAAAAAGGGTCCGAAAAACAAGTCCCTGAGGTGATGAAAAAGGATCTTCCGGCAACAAAGATCTCACACCCAGGGGTGAGCAAAGTCCCTCAAACTACGACCACTTCAACGCTACTGATGGCGAGCATACCTTTGCCGCCTCCACCTCCTCCTCTTGCTAACTTGCAACAACCGAGGAGGAGCACACCTTTGTCACCACCTCCTCCTCCGGCGAGCTCGCTACATCTGAGGGCGAGCACTCCACTACCACTGCCACCTCCTTTGCCGCCGATCAACGAAGCTCGCCCTGAACTCTGCCCAAAAACCACAGTTCCTTGGATACCGCCGGAGAGCTTGGCGCGAGATCTGAAATGAAGGCGCCCAAGCTACTTCTCGTCGAGGATCGGAAGTCGCGACCTTGGAGGTTGCGGACGAGGGCAGCCTGCCGAGCATCCTGGAGGCTTGTCATCGGGTCTGCGAGAATCAACTCGTCGCAGCCCTTCCCCCCGGCGATCACGATCCCTTCAGTAAGGTAGCTCGTACTGCTGCTGAAATGGTCTGGCTATTGATGTTGGCTTCTAACTTGGCGACTATTGTTTGCTATGATAGGTCGCCTTGCTATCCCTGGAGCGGCTTTCATCGATACTCTTGGGCTCATCGGAAACGAATATTGACATGCCGCCGCCCGCGCCTACATCGAGCTGGAGGCCATGTTCGACCAACTCGCAATTTGTGAGCCTCATCGCCGAATCTTGTCACTAGAGGTGAGGAAGGCGAGGATGGAAGAGCTACAGGATCGTCTGGCTACCTATGAGGCGCGCTGCGAGCTATTCCACGAGCTGGAGCGGCGCCAAGCGATGAATGACAATCGTATCCAGATCTACGACGAGGAGATGGCCGGTATGCGAGCGAGCATGGGATCCGCTAGGCAACTTGCAAGGATGAAGGAGCAGCTGCGGTGAGGAGACGATGCGCTGGCGGTGGCCAGCGAGCACTACCGTAGTGCCCACGAGATGGGATGGGTCGGGCGAGATCCACCTATTCCCGATTAGCGTCCTCCTAGGACTTAGGAATTTTCTTATTTCTTTCTTCCATTTGTACTTGCCACTTGGCGACATTGTAAAGAACTCTATTATTTATTGTAATAAGGCGAGTTTGTATCTTGCGTTGATTCTGCCAACTAATCTTGGTTGATGCTTTTTTACTGCATACTCATCTTCTTTTTACAATATCTTGAGTTGTTTTTTGCAGGTTCTGGCGAGGTGGCGAGATTCTGAATAACATTACGCGAGATAGGACTAGTGGCTAGGGTTGATCGCTTGATTAGCTTGCGACTTAGGCTGATACTCGCGCGAGGTTGATATACCCCCCGACCTTTATCTATAAATAGAAGGGGTAGGTGAGCCTTTAGTATGTTGTTGCGTTTTTTGATATTTTGCTCGCGAGTATTTGTCTTTGTTGACGCCTACTTTCTCATTCTCGCACTACTCGCACTTCCAACTCTACTCGCTCAAGATGGTCAGCGATGATGCCAATGCTCGTCGATAGGCCCACGCGATCATCTTCACTGAAGCATTCTTCAAGAAGTCGGTGGCGACTGAGCAAGATCTAGAGGATTTTTCGCCAAAGTCACTTGTCGAAGGAATACTCAGCCAGGCTCCCCGCCTGGACCAAACTACTAAACACCTATCTCGACGGTGAGATAGTCATGCCCCTTCTCCACTTCGAAGTCGGCCTGCGACTTCCGTTGTGGCCCGAGTATCGCCAAATCCTGCGGTACTTTGGCATTGTAGCCACCCAGATCAATCCCAATGGGGTGGCTATGATCATGGGGTTTCTTTGCTTTCTTCGGGAAGCGAAGATCGCGTTCTACCTCTCCGTCTTCCGGAAGGTCTTCGCCTTTGCTGCGACTTCCGAGGGAGTCATCTTCTTCATCAGCCACATATGTACGCTGGTCGGCACTGTGAACAAAGTTCATCCGTGGGGCGAGTATTTGGTCGTCGTCACCGACAACTTTGAAAGGGTGTCGAGGAGGCCGCACCAGCCAGCTGAAGTCGCCTTCCTGCCCCCATCCTCAAAGGCGTGCGCGAGAATCTTTTTGAAGCCTTCCGTGGGCGGTGCATTGATGTCATCCACTGGCGTCTGAATGTCAACTCGCTGGACGAGCTCTTCTTGGGCGAAGGTAATACCCAACGAGATTCTTCCATACTCGCCAAATTGGCCTTGGTTGCTGTTGTAAATTCTCTAACTATTCTTCAATTTCTGCAGCTACTTATGAACTCCCGCGAGAATCGATTCCTCCTGCAAAGGAAGTTTCTTCCTCGCGCCAAAATTCTGTGAACCCGACGTTTGAGGTGGAGGAAGTCCCACCTCCTGCGAGCAGCAAGGGCCAGTCGCGAGCTTGCGATAAGGAGGGCCCATCGCAAAGGGAGCTCGCCAAAGGGAAATAGAAGGCCAGGTCCCCAGAGCACGCGAGCAAGAGAGCAAGGATCTCCAAAGAGCTCTTTGGTAGGAGGGAGACGTCTGTCGACGTCGGGGCGCCTTACTTCCACCTGAATTACAACCTCGGTCGGGACAGCCTGGATGTCTTTGGTTGCCCACTGGTGTCTTGGGCTGAGGATGAGCACAAGGTGATGTTGAGCACCAATCTACTCGCCTGGTCGGAAGACTAGGAGGACAAGGAAGAGGCCTACGACGTCACCTTTTTGCTATATGGGCGAGCAGATGCTAAGTCGATGCAGGACCTCAGCTCGGATGTGCTTGCCCATCAAACATCTCGCGCGCTCCTGCGCGCTACCGAGCTTGGGCATTTCACGGTGAGGAAGCTCCTCGAAGTGCAAATGACACTGAAGATAGTGTCGTAGAAGGCGATCGATTTGGGGATGCAATCGGTTCGGTGGAAAGAGTATGAGGTAACTCGCTTCCTCGGTGCGACTTAGTCACTTCTATACTTGATCATTTGGCTAACTGTTTGCTGCTTGATCCTCGTAGGCTGCTGAGATTGAAATGGTGAAGAAGGTCTCCGAGCTTGAGCAAGAACTCTCTAACACCAAAGCCGAGCTGGAGGCCTCTCAAATTCGGGTCACCGAGTTAGAAATTCGCCCTGTTATTGATGAATATTGCCCAGGTCCCTCAGATACTCAGCTGGTTGAGCAACAATAGGAGGCGACTCTGCATGGGATGGGCAAAAGGATCCCCTTCCACGGAGATGAGATGTCTGTTATCCGCCACGGGATAGCGCGGGCAATGGGGGAAGTCGTTCTCGCTAAGCTGAGGATGGATGACTTCCTCGAACCCGAGGCCGAGCATCTGACGATCGCGAACCTCATCCCAGGCCTAATCGCCGAGGAGTCCAACTCTCCTGACCGCGTCCTCTGCTCCCCTTTCGGCTCCAGCGGCAGCAGAGAGAGTGATAGTAATGACGACGAGGATGATGGTGAGGACAATGCCGAGGATGAGGAGGATGTCATCATCGGTGAAGAGGAGTATCAACCCGATACTGGGTACGATGAAGCTTAGTCGGTAGGCGATCTCTTGTGTCCATACTTGTAAAGATAGAAAGTTTTATCCCTTAGAAAATTTTGCAAACTCTGTAATACTTGTATATAATACAAAAGTTTCAGTTTTGTTGCCCTCCTTATTTTACTCGCATACTGGCTTGTTGATGATGCTCGTTAGGCTCATAGGTGCGAAGAGGTTGAGTTCTCGTTATGCAGCTAATCGCACATTGATGTCGCCTGTGCTCGCGCAATTGTTGCTCGCACCGATATAGTCGCTGAAAGTATCTAGTGTCGACCTAATCCACCTAGGGGGGGAATAGGTGTCGTGCAGTCTTTTGCGGAATTAAACTAACCTGCACAAATAAGCAAACAGAACACATAAAACACACAAAGAATTATAGTGGTTCCCCGATTTTGGTACGTCCACTTTCCCCTTCGACCTATCTCCCACCAAGGGACGACTCGGTCACTTCTTCAACCGGATTGAAATCCAATCCTCACACTAGGAGCAACGCTCCCCTAACTACGGAAGGAACCCTTCCACAAGTGGAGACACAACTCCACCATAACGGGTTGCACCCAACCCTTACAACTAGGAATGAAAATTCCTTTACAACAAAATTGAATGTAAAAGAAAATACAAACAAAGCTTTTGGAGATTCCGATGTCCTTCTTCGTTCGTTGAAGCTTGCTTGAAAATTACGAAGAGTCCACAACCGGATTTCTCTCTTGGAAAGGATCTTGTCAAGATCGGCGGCGGCAAGTAAGTGCGGCGGCGATGCTCTGTAGATCCAAACTTCTTGACGAAGCAAGCTAGGTCTACGAATGATCTCAGTCGGATCAATCGTCTCAACCGATTCGGAATGGAGAACAAGTCTCGTTCAACGAATCGGAAGACAAGAGATCTCGAGAGAGATACGTGAGACGCGCTGCTTGCCTCGGTACTGTCGTCGGAAGATCAGAGAAGCACTGAGATCAACGGCGACGACGATCTTGCGAGCGACGAAAAGCTTCGGCGATTTCCGCGATCGGCTAGGTCACGTTCGGCCTCTTTCGTATATCCGTGAATGTCTGTCTCTGGAGGTTCAAAATACGCGTATATTTATACCAGGAGCCAACCCTAATGACCGTTGTGAGGCCCACGAGGAGTAGCCCTAGCCCCGGCCGAAACAGCGCACGGCAAGTTGGTTCGGTCCAGCTAACGGAGGAAATTTGCCTAAGGCAAAATCGGTGGGAGTCGTTGGTGATTCCCGTCAATGTCGGCGGGAATCACTCACGACTCCCGTCGATTCTGCCTTGGCAGAATCCCTGTTTGAAATCTGTCAGCCAGAAGAAGTCGGCGGGAGATGCTAACTGATTCTCGTCGAATCGGCGGGAATCACTAACGATTCCCGTCGAAGTCGGCGGGAATCACTAGCGATTCCCGTCGAAGTCGGCAGGAATCACTAGCGATTCCCGTCGATTTTGACTTGGAAGAATTTTCTTTCTTCCTTCTTTTGATGACTTGGTCTTTGACCCATCTTTGCTCCTTCTTCTGCTCTTGATCTACCTTGACCCTGTACTTGAAAATAAGTACACTCCAATAGAGAGAGCACACGTGAATCAACACACTGATCTACGCAATGAGGGATTACGTTACGCAGACCCGTGTATATTGACCCACTGCACCCTGACATTGGCGTGTACTTAGCATGGAATAGCTGCAAGCACAACTTGATAGATTTGTCAAATACATTGTCAATTCAACTTAGCTTGTTCAGGGGCTTCTTCAAATCAGGTCTATTGTGGATGCAATACCCAACAGTCGCTCTGCCTACTCACACGTTGTTACTCGCACCTGCATGGTCGCAGTCGCATGCTCGTACGTACCCGCTCGCACTTATATGGTCGCATACCTTATAGAAGCATAACTCAACTGAGTAGGAGAATACATTCGACACTTGGCAGGATTAAGCTCAACTGGAGGTGGAAAATAAGTGAACGCCTAACAGGAGCCAAGCTTAACCTTAGGTGGAGAATCAGTAGAAATCTATTAGAAGTCGAGCTCAACTGAAGGTGGAGGTCGACTTGGGAGGCAAGTAGTCGGCATATAGGAGGTAAGCTCGTACAGGGGGCACAGACTATGACAACACTCATACGAGGAAATTTATCTCACCTGAGGGAATAATAGCCGATATGCAGGAGAGGATCTCATACAGGGATACGGACTTATGACAACTTCCATGACTCAAGGACTTTTATCGGTGCTGAAGTGATTTGCCTTGTTACTTAAGAGATTGACAAAGAATTAATTGCATCAATATCTTTGAGGACGAAGGAAACTCTAAAGAGACGACGATCCAATCAGGGGTAGTTAGGCCGACATGCAAGGGGGGAGCTGATCTCGGCCGTCAATGTATGGGCTTGATATTACAAGGATACTTAAATCCCGACACACACGTCCCATCATCCACCCTGGGCTTTTTAGGAGAAACATGTCAAAGGCTCATTCCCCAATCCAACCGTGGAGATCGCTCCCAGCTCTGACACTGGATACGAAGTACAACATACAAGCGAAGGGAAATGCCCCTTAGGGGTCCTACAGAACACACACACTCGAGTCCACCATCCTTCTGCGAACTTGTACCTTCCAGAGCTTGGCAGGTTATCCTACCTTGGCAACAACAGAGATGTGTCCTGCTCTACAGGGCAAACAATCGCTAAGAGCGTTCCTTTTAGTCTTATCAAAGACCGATGAGGCCTTTACACAAGGCGTCACTTAGTGAGGTCGATCCTTTGTCGAGTTTAGGAGGTTAGCGTCCAGACCTGTTCCTGATAGTTCCTCCAGTCGGAGGAGAGATGCAATCGGGAGTAGCTAGGCCGACATACAAGGGGGGAGTTTATCTCTACCATTATTGTAGGGGCTCGGTCTTACAAGGACGCTTAAATCCCGATGCACACATCTCATCATCAGCCCTGGGCTTTTTAATTAGGAGAAACAAGTCAAACACAGGTTTCCTAAATCGATTGTATAGATGAACTTCACTTCTTATAGCAAACCATATATGATCAACACAAAGAAGACAACTCGCAACCACCCGTGCCTCTGGGGACGAGGAAATGTATAAGTAGAAATAAGATTACAAATCATCAGTATACATTACCGCTAGGGGTAGAATCTTTTTAGGTCATCCCCGCTCCAAGTACTTCCCAGTAGCTCTCCTTCTAGGTTTTGTAGACGATAACCTCTAGTGAGTAGGGCTTCCTGGATGATGAAAGGTCCTTCTCAGTTGGGATGCAGCATGTCAACGGAAGCTCCCCTTCCTTCCGCATCCACCTTTTTCATGACCAGGTCTCCTGCGAGGAAATGCTTGAGGCGAACATTTTTATCGAAGTGTTTTGTCATTCGCCTCTTGATCTCCTCTTGGCAGACGGAGGCTAAGTCACGAAGTTACTTGATATAGTCCAGTGAGAGCTTTTGAGCATCTTCGTTCTCTAAGCGTCATTGTTCATTGCCTTCTCCCGCTGCTACGAACCTCGGGCTCCGAACCTCAAATTCTACTGGGATGAGTGCCTCAGGCCCGTGGGACAACTGGAAGGGTGTTTCCCCTGTGGCCGAGTTAGGAGTTGTTCTCAAAGCCCAAAAGACTTGAGGGGAGTTGCTCTTACCAGTTGCCCTTCAAATTGGTAACCTTCTTCTTCAGGAGGCTGATGATCAACTTGTTGGCAGCTTCCACCTGTCCATTGCTCCGAGAATGATGTACAAAGGCGAATTGAAGATCTATCCCTAGCTGCTTGCAGAAGTCCTCCAGCTCCAAGCTGGAAAATAGTGGGTCATTGTTGGCGATGATGGCGAGAGGGATCCTGAACCTGTAGGCAATCTCTCCCCAGATGAAGTTCTTCACGACCTGAGATGTGCTCTTGACAAGAGCATTTGCCTCGATCCACTTGGAGAAGTAGTCGATCATGACGAGAACGAACTTCCTCTGACAGCTATCTTGGGGAAAGGGGTCAATCAAATCCATTTCCTAGATGGCGAAGGGCCAAGGAACAATGATCGGGTGAAGTTGTTGCGCTGGTTGCAACTAGAGAGGCGCAAAGTGCTGACACTTTGAACACTTCCTCGAGAAAGCTTCTGCATCCTTCTGGATGGTCGGCCAGAAGTAGTCGTGCCTTAGAATCCTCTGCTCCAGAGTACGAGTGCCCGAGTGGGTTCCACACTCTCCTGAATGGATCTCCTCCAGAACTCGAGGGATTTCAGATTCTAACAGGCATCTGGCTAGAGGACCTGAAAGACTCTTGCGGTAAAGTTCCCCTTCATGCATCAAGTAGTAAGCAACCTTGTACCAGAACTTTCTCTGATCTCCCTCACTGGTAGGAAGCCGACCTGTCATTAAGAACGTAACAAATGGGTCCTTACAAGAAGCCCTTTGCTCGATCTCTATCATCTCCCCTTCCTTGATGGATGGTTGAAACAACTCTGTCACTCTCCCTCCAGCTCTGGGATCGTTCTTGGCGAGATAATCTGCCTCTGGGTTCTCCTCTTGAGGCACGTGCTCGATGAAGAAGGATTAGAATCCCCCGATCAAGCCTTTGACCTTGACCAAGTACTTCTGCAGGATGGGGTCGCGTACTTCGAACTCTCCCGTGATCTGCGACGCAAACACCATTGAGTTGGTGAAGGCTCTAAGATCCTGGATCCCCAACTCCTTGGCGAGACGCAAGCCTGCCACCATGGCTTCATATTTTGCCTGATTGTTCGTAATGGGGAAGAGGATCTCGACTGCTTGCTCGATCCTAATTCCCTACGGGCTTACTAGCACAACTTCGGCTCCCACAAAATATTTGCCTGAAGCCCTATCCACGAACATCTTCCATAAGACTGGGCTGGAAGAGCCTTCGTCTCCTCTACCTCAGCTGAGAAGTCGGCCAGAAAGTCCACCACTGCCCGGGCCTTGATCGCCACCCTTAGAGAATAAGAAATGTCAAACTCGCTGAGCTCCACCACCCACTTCGCCAACCTTCCTGAATGCTCCACTCCATCCAAGGTACTTCGCATCAGATGATCAGAGACGACCTTGATGGAGTGAGCCTGAAAATAAGGGCGAAGCCTCTGAGCCGAAACCACCAAGGCAAAAACCAACTTCTCCAGAATAGGATATCTCGGTTCTGCCTGACGCATCACTCTACTCACATAGTAGATGGGAAGTTGCTTCCTTCCTTCCTCCTTGACCAACACCGAGCTGATCGTTTCCTCTCCCACTCCAAGATATAGGTGGAGGTCTTCGCTTCCCTATAGGCCTTGGACTAGAGGAGCTTGAGTTAGCTACTGCTTGAGCTTTCCAAAAGCCTACTCACACTCCGCGGTCCACTCAAACTTCTGATTGCCTCGAAGAGCTTTGAAAAAAGGAGAGCACTTCTCCCCAACTTTGTATAGGAAGCAAATAAGGCCTGTCAGCCTCCCTGTCAACCTCTGAACTTCTTTTGGATTCTTCAGGGACGCCATCTCTAGAATGACCTTGACTTTGTCGGGGTTGGGCTCCACCCCCTCAGAGTGAGGAGGTGACCTAAGAACTTCCCCCTTCCTGCCCCGAAAACGCACTTAGCCGGGTTGAGCTGAATCTTGTACTTACGCAGGGTTGCGAAGGTCTCTTCCAGATCCTTTATGTGTTCCGTGATGCCCTTGCTCTTGACGAGGAGGTCATCCACGTACACTTCTAGAGTCCGCCCCTTCTGCTCCTTAAATACATGATCCATCATCCTCTGGTAGGTCGGGCCCGCGTTCTTGAGCCCGAAGGACATCAACTTATAGTTGTAGCATCCATCACTCGTGATGAAAGAGACGTCGCGGCAGTTGGGGGGATGCATCCGGATCTGGTGATACCCAGAAAAAGCATCAAGGAAACTCATCACAAGAAACCTGACGGTTGAATCAACCAGCGCGTCGATTTGAGGTAAGGGGTAGCAATCCTTTGGGCAAGATTTATTTAACATTGAAAAGTCAATACTCTTCAGCCCCCTCCGGCCTTCTTCACCATTACAACATTGGAGACCCAGCCAGGATAATGGATCTCCGAAACAAAACCTGCCTTCAGCAGCTTCTCCACCTCCTCTCGAATCGGCTCGGCCAGCACGGTGGCGCTCTTCCTCTACTTCTGACGGAAGGGGCAAGTTTGGGATCCAGGTTGAGGCGATGGAAGACAACATCAGCATCAATCCCTGACATCTCAATAACACTCCAAGAAAAGATGTCCATATTCTTCTACAGGAATGTGTCCATCTCCATCTTCCCCTCCAGCGTCAGAGATCCTCCGATCTTCAGCAGCTCCGGCTCTCCTCTCTGGGAGATCACCTCCAGCTCCTCTAGCTCCTTGGCAGCTCTTAGCCCTTCCTCCTTCTCCAATACCTTCTCCAACCACTCTACATCCTCCATATAGTTGATGGTTCTGACGGAGTTTAGGTAGCACTCCCTGGTAGCCTTCGGATCATCCCTGATCCGCACTTAGATATCTCCCCAGCAGCACTTCAGGCATTGATGATATGATGATGGAACAACCTTGAAGTAGTTGATGAGAGATCATCCAAAGATGGCACTATAGCAGCTTGGGGCGTCGACGATGACCAATCGGCATGGGATCGAAGTACCACCAAGGGTAACTAGAAGGTCCACTCCTCCTTCCACCTCTTTCTTCTCTCCAGAGAAGCTAAAGAGGGTTCCGTCCGTATCTTGGACCCTAGTCGCTTCCACCTGAAGCCCGATGAAGGTCCTCTTAAAATGACTTCATAGAACTCCTATTTTCCGCAAGGATTCGGTCGACGGTGAAGTCCTAGATGGCGGCCTGGATGACAAGGGCGTCGTGAAAAGGATTTTCATTCCTCAGCATGTCCTCCTCGGAGAAAGTGATCTCATTCAACGGTGACAGAACTTGAGAGGTCTAGGCGACACTCTTCCGATAAATTTGATGGAGGCTACCCTTGCGAGAAGCTCCAAGTCCGGCCCCTCCGTTGATCACTCCAACCTGCCCACCTCCTGGGCCATGGACCACTTCTTCGCGACCTCCTAGGTCGACCTAGTCCTCATTCCACCTCCTCCCGGGAGCCTGGAATGCTACCGGTTCTGCTGGCACCTCCTGCCTAGGCTAATCCCTTTCCGCCGCTTCCGGCTTCCAGCCTCCTCCTTACCTCCCAAAAATCTAGGCAAGCCATGGTCTCATGCCCCTCTACTCGATGCAGGTCACAGTAAAGGGGAATCTCCGCCTCCTGGCGCCTTGCCAGTCGGGCCTTCTTGCAATGCTTATTTCCCTGCAGGGCAATGGCCATCGCCTCTCCTCGAGCTCCTCCTCGCCCTCCACCTTGCTAGTGGTCATTTCCCCTCTCCTGCTGCTGGAACTGAGGCCTAACATGTGGCCTCCACTGGGGCCGATTCACAGGATACTGGAATCGTCGAGCTTCCTCCCTCCTCTCTGGAGCCGCCACGGGCCTCCTCTCCTCCTCCCTTCGAGGCCTCTCCTGCCTCCTCTGCTCTCCCACCCTCCTGGGCTCTTCTATCCTCCTCGTCTCTTCCCTTCTTCTATCCGCCTGCCTCTCGGGCACCACTCCAGCCCTAGCCTACAAATGTTCTCCTCGGCTTTTGCTTCCCTGTTCTTCCTCATCCAACCTGGCCAAAAAGTCTGAATTCTTCTTCTTCCCCTAGATGAACGTATTCGCCCTCTCGATCATATCTTCAAAAGATCTCGCGAGCTTGGACCCAATTTCTAGGCTGAAAAGACCCTGCTTCAAGCCGAACTTCAAGGCCAACATCAAAGTGAAGCAGTCCACTTCCTCGACCTCCAGGATCTCCTCCTAAAAACGATTGATGTAGTGGCCAAGACTTTCACGCTGCCCCTGCGCGATCTTAAAGAGAGCAGTTGCATCCTTCTTCCTCTTCTTGGACGTCGCGAACCTTGTCATCAGGCCCTGACGCCGGTCCTCGAAGTAGTAGATGGAGTCGGCAGGCAACTGATGGAACCAATCTCTCGCATTATACTTGAAGGTAATGGAGAAGATCATGCACTTGAAGGCGCCGAACATGTAGCGAATGGACAACACATCCTCGAATCACTAGAGATGCCTGACCTGGTCATCTCTGCCCGAATAGTAGCTCAGGACGGTCTCGCCGAAGCCCTTAGGTACTGGGGCTGCGAGGATCTCGTCATAGAAGGGGCTCCTCTATCCCTGAAGGTGGCGAGTTTCATCCTCACGAGCATCATCCTCATCATACTCGTTATCATAGTGAGTATCATGGTATATCGCTTACTGCTCCACATCTCAGAACCTTATCCCATGGCTTATCCATGCATGGTGTCGCGAATGCATCGGTCGCTCCTCCCTCTCCCTGGCTCGCTCCTTCCCAGGTCGCCTCGGCGGAGCTTACTTATCTAACGGTGTCACGCGATGAGGCGAGGTCGCCGTGACATCAGGGCGAGTAGGGAAACCCGCCAGGATACTCTGTTATATCCTCCTCGCAAACTCTTCAAACGCCACAACCATCACGAAGTCGCTCCATCGCGTAGAGTTACCAACTCCTGCCGAGTTGCCGACTAACTCCTATTGCTCACTTGTTGGGTCCATTTCTCATAATGTCCCAGATTTGTAGAAGTCAAACAAGTCAGTGGTATACACATAGTGGCATTTGATGTATGTTCAAGTTCATGCATGCAGGTTGTTCTTTGTCATAATGATTGGACAGGTATTCCAAGTGACAATGACAGGTGGACACAAAGAAGAATGCTAGAAAGATAGAAATCTGTATAAGTCCACAGACGTTGAGTCAAGACAGCTCACTCAACGCCAGATGCCAAAAAACGTTGAGTAAAGATAAGACAGTCAAAACTTCGGCTTTGGTTGGGAAGAATTCTGGCTAAGTCCAGAAGTGTTGAGTAAGGACATCTCACTCAACGCCAGAGAAAGAAGCGTCGAGTAAAGCTCGTGCAGTCAAAGCCTAACCAATGGAGAGACAGAAAATTGGTTAAGTCCACAGGCGTTGAGTGAAGGCAGTTCACTCAACGCCATACAACAAGAAGCGTTGAGTCAAGCTCAAGCAGTCAAAGCATTTGAAGATCTATCAAAGAATTCTGGCTAAGTCCAGAAGCATTGAGTGAGAACAACTCACTCAACGCCCAAGCCCAGAAAGTGTCAACTGATTAGTGTGATGTCAAAGCTTAAGAAGATATAGACAGAAAAATCTATCTAAGTACAGATGCATTGAGTGAGGAGAGCTCACTCAACGCAAGCTCATCAAGAAAATCTGTCAAAGTCCAGAAGTATTGAGTGAGGACAACTCACTCAACGCCCAGACAAGAAAGCATTGACAGAACAAAGATCAGTCAGATCCACTAAAGAAATGTTGGGTTTCTCTATGAGGTGGCACAACAGTTGTGCACGCAGCGGAAATAGTAAAATCAAGAACAACCCAAAAGAGATTTGGGATCGGGCCATGAATATTGAATCAAGAAGTTAAGAAATAACTAGGTAAATTACCTTGGCGGCGTTGAGTCACAACTCAACGAAGATGCTCCAATGTATGAGTTCTTGTCGGCGGCGAGTTCCACGTAGAATAGCGTCTACGTCTCTGCAGAAATCCACACGAGCGGAAGAACGCTGATCTTCGTCGCACGAAAAACGGGAAGGGAGATCGACTGCACCTTCACTTCCACGGACTGCTAGGTCCGCTCCAGGAAGACAAGCACCGGCGACTGTCGTCGGAGAGGAGGCCGGCGGAGCGAGCGAATCGGCGGAAGCGGAACACTTCCGTCGGCGGAACACTTCCGTCGGCGGAACCCTTCCGTCGGGCTGTGAGTGAATCTCATTATTCGCTCAAACCTAAGTTCCTATTTATACCCAAAGCATAAACAGACCTAGGAAAAATCGCTATCCGCAGACCACAGAAAATTAGTGTTTCTGGAAATAATTCGTCGGGAATCAGCATTCGTCGAGAATCGAACATTTCGATTCTCGACGACGATTCTCGACGACTCTCAACGATTCTCGACGAACCACAGTCGACGATTCTCGACGAACCACAGTCGACGATTCTCGACGAACCACAGTCGACGATTCTCGACGAACCACAGCCGACGATTCTTGACGAACGATACTCGACGATTCTCGACGATCGATACTCGACGATTCTCGACGATCGATACTCGACGATTCTCGACGATCGATACTCGTCGATTCTCGACGATCGATACTCGTCGATTCTCGACGATCACCTTGGCAACATTTGTCGGACCCCATTCTCTATGGTGATTGGTAACCTTTACAAACACAGTCAATCTTCCAACTTCTCCACATACTCTTATGTGCGACCCTGCAGGCTCATATCGCGTTGGCAGTGAGATTACATGTTTGACCACTTCTAGATCACCATGGTAACTCCAACAGTCTCTCACTTGATCTTGAAAGTATCAAACCAAAAACCTCACAAACAATGAGCGGCATCTAGCAATGCATCATTGCTACCCAAGCAATAAGAGTTCATAACTCATAAGCCTTTATGAACAATGTTCCAGCGTTGTCTTTGTCCTTTTGTCTCTTACATTTGGAAAGAACTAGAGGCATGGACCGTGTCATCCTCATAATAGCTCAATCCAAGTATCTTGATCTAGAACGGACTTCCAGAGAATGGTGAGTCCAATATCACATATTGACCCAACCAAGCATGGTCATGCATTTCTCAGTCCAGTTCCATCAAGGGGCCCATGGATGCAACTCCTGTCATATAGGAGGACAAATCTCATATCTGCTCACACACAAACACTCAAATGATTCGTAACGTGCCCAACAACCACCCTTATCATCAACCTTTCTCAAGGAAGACTTTAAATGGCATCAAAGCACGCTTTTCCTCACTTGATGAATGTTGTGACTTCAGGTCAAAGGACCACAACACCATTGTCAATTGAGACCTACTCGTGACACGTTTAGATAACAATCCACAAAGTAGTCTCAAGTTGGGTCTGTCCAGTACAACTTGTTCATTAACAAGTACCCACGTGATGACTTGATATCACAATATCATGACCTGTGAGAACTGGTCATCAGTCAACGCACATGTTAGTCTTAATGTATCATCATCACCCTTAGTTTCTATGATGATACAACGACCAGGGACCTTTCAAGAATGAAGCTTCAAATAAATCATAGGCTCTCACATTCAAGTCACGTACTTGATGTCCTATGGAAGCGAACATTCTAAGGGTATTTATTATGTTAACATTTAACTATCGCATAGAGAAATCATAATAAAAAAACTTGTCATTAATTGTAAAAGAAAAAATCCTGATACACAATTCATCATATGAATAAATAACAAATAGCCAACAGAATATATGTTTACACGCAACCCACAAGACTCTCACTAGAGTTGATCATTTAGGTATCGCATACCCATTGATCTAGTATGACCATCATGCTTTCTCTGCGCGAGAGGCTTTGTCAGTGGATCCGCAATATTCTCCTAAGTCGGCACTCTGCAAATGTTCACATCTCCTCGTTCGACAATCTCACGAATAAGATGGAACCGCCGAAGTATGTGTTTGGAGCGTTGATGGGATCTAGGTTCCTTAGATTGTGCAATTGCACTATTGTTATCACAGTAGAGAACTACGGGACCAACAATGCTAGGAACTACATCAAGCTCGCCGATGAATTTCCTAATCCATACAGCCTCCTTCGCTGCGTTAGCTGCAGCGATATACTCGGCTTCTGTTGTAGAATCAGCAACTGTCTCTTGCTTGGAACTCTTCCAGCTCACAGCTCCTCCATTAAGGCAAAACACAAACCCTGACTGAGACTTTGAATCGTCCCTATCAGTTTGGAAGCTAGCATCCGTGTAACCACTTACAACGAGCTCTTCCTCTCCACCATACACCAAGAACACATCATTTGTCCTTCTCAAGTACTTCAGGATATTCTTGACTGCAATCCAGTGACACTTACCGGGGTCTGACTGATACCTGCTAGTCATGCTCAAAGCAAAGGAGACATCGGGTCTAGTACATAACATTGCATACATGATTGATCCAATTGCCGAAGCATATGGAATCAACTTCATGCGGTCCTTATCTTCACAAGATTTTGGACACTGGTCCTTAGAAAGATTCACACCATGAGACATGGGTAAAATTCTTTTCTTGGACTCAAGCATGTTGAACCGCTTCAACACCTTCTCGATGTATGTACTCTGGGTCAAACCCAGCAACTTCTTCGATCTATCTCTATAGATCTTAATACCGAGTATATAAGTCGTTTCACCCAAGTCCTTCATAGAAAAGCAGTTCCCTAGGTTGTTCTTAACAACTTTCAGGGTAGGAATGTCATTCCCAATCAACAGTATGTCATCTACATACAATATCAGGAAGACAACAATGCTCTCACTGATTCGCTTGTAAACACAAGGCTCATCTTCATTCTTGATGAAACCAAACTCTTTGATTTTCTCATCAAAACGAAGATTCCAACTTCGAGAGGTCTGCTTCAGTCCATAGATGGACCTATTAGCTTGCATATTTTAGTGGCTTCATTTGGGGATACAAAACCCTCGGGTTGTGTCATGTACACTTCCTCAAGGAGGTTTCCATTAAGGAAAGCCGTTTTGACATCCATCTGCCAGATCTCGTAGTCATAATACGCAGCAATAGCAAGCAATATCCTTATGGACTTTACTATGGCAACAGGGGAAAAGGTCTCATCATAGTCAATACCATGAATTTGCTTAAAACCCTTAGCCACCAGTCGCCCTTTGAATGTCTGTACATTCTCATCCATGTCGGTCTTCTTCTTGAAGACCCATTTGCACTCTATGGGTCGTACCCCTTCAGGTGGTTCCACCAAGTTCCAAACTTGGTTTGCGTACATGGAGTCCATTTCGGATTTCATAGCCTCAAGCCATTTGTCGGAGTCCGGTCCATTCATAGCCTCTTGGTAGGTTGCTGGTTCATCATCATGATCCATAAGCAACACATTACCTATTTGAGACACAAGAAATCCATATCTCTCAGGCTCAAATCTTGGTCTACCTGATCTGCGTAGGACTTGTGTTTCTTGAGCAGGTTCTCTAGCTACAACATCTTGTAGTCCTATCTCAGAATCCAATTCTGGTTCATTCACTACTTGTGGTTCTTGAACTTCTTCAAGTTCTACCTTTTCAGTCTTTCTTGATAAGAATTCTCTCTCCAAGAAGACGTCAGTCCTTGCGAGAAACACTTTGCCCTCAGACGGTAGGTAAAAGTAATACCCTTTCGTTTCCTTAGGATATCCCACCAGATAACATTTATCCGATTTGGGTTCCAGCTTGTCAGGCATTTGACGTCGCACGTATGCCTCACAGCCCTAAATTTTAATGAACGACGTACTAGGACGCTTCCCAGTCCATATCTCATATGGTGTCTTCAGAACCGTTTTCGTTGGAGCGCGATTCAGTGTCATTGCAGCAGTCTCTAAAGCAAAACCCCAAAAGGAAACAGGCAAGTCTGCATGACTCATCATCGAACGTACCATGTCTAACAGAGTACGATTTCTCCTCTCAGACACACCATTATTTTGTGGTGTTCTAGGTGGAGTGAGTTGTGATACAATACCACACTCTTTCAGATGATCACGGAACTCATGACTCAGGTATTCGCCACCTCGATCAGATCGGAGTGCTTTAACCCTTTTACCCAACTGATTTTCTACTTCATTATTGAACTCTTTGAACTTTTCAAAGGTCTCGGACTTGCACTTCATAAGATACACATATTCGTATCTACTGAAGTCATCAGTAAATGTAACGAAGTAGAAATACCCACCTCTAGCTATGGAGCTCATGGGTCCGCATACATCACTATGTACAACACCCAAGAGATCCTCAGCCCTCTCAGTATAACCAGTGAAAGGGGCTTTAGTCATCTTGCCTAACAAACAAGATTCGCATCGCTCAAATGATTCATAATCAAATGAGTCTAAAAGTCCATCTTTATGGAGCTTGGATATGCGCTTCTCGTTTATATGGCCCAAACGACAATGCCAGAGATATGTAGGGTTTGAGTCATTTGTTCTTAGTCTTTTATTATTTTCTACATTATAGATCAGATGATCCAAGTTCAAAACATAAAGACCATTAAACAATTGGGCTACCGCATAACAAACATCATTCTTAAATATAGAACAACAGTTGTTCTTAATTATAAAAGAAAATCCAATCATGTCCAAGCATGAAATGGATATAATGTTTCTAGTTATGGCCGGAACGAAATAACAATTATCTAGTTCTATTACAAGCCCACTGGGCAAAGAAAGACGTTAAACCCCTACGGCTACAGCAGCAACTCTTGCTCCATTGCCGACGCGCAGGTCCACCTCCCCTTTACTCAGCAATCTTTTCCTTTCCAGTTCCTGCACATTTGTACAAATGTGAGAACCACATCCGGTATCCAATACCCAAGATGAAGGAGCTGAAAGGTTTATCTCTATAACGTAAATATTTGAAGCGGAAGTCATACCTCCCTTCATTTTCTGCAGACCCTCAATGTAAGAAGGACAGTTCCTCCTCCAATGACCAGCCTTGCCACAGTGGTGGCATTTCCCTTCCTTCACCGTGCTCTTCTTTTTCTTCAGTGCAGAAGACTTGGGCTCAAGATGTGACTTAGGTCCCACCTTCGTCTTCTTCGAGCCCTTGGCCTTGCCCTTGCCCTTATGCACCATCAGTATGGGGCTGGCAGGCTTGGCCTCTTCATGTTGATCTCGGCAGTTCTTAACATGCCTAGGAGCTCGGGCAGTGTCTTGTCTATTTCATTCATGTTGTAGTTCAAGACAAACTGCTCATAACTATCCAGCAACGATTGCAGGATCAGATCTGTGGCCAACTCTTGACCTAGAGGAAAACCCAGCCTTTCAAGGTTCTTTATATACCCAATCATCTTGAGTACGTGAGTCCCTACTGAGTCTCGAACTCCCATCTTGCACTGAAATAACGCTTTTGTGACGTCGAACCTCTCTTGACGAGCCTGCCCTTGAAACATTTTCTTGAGATGCTCGTCAATCTCCTTGCACCCCATGTTCTCATGTTGCTTCTGAAGCTCAGAGTTCATGGTGGCAAGCATAAGGCATTCGACGTCTAAGGCGTCATCAGTATACTTCTTATAAGTATCTTTATCAGCACGGGAAGAGTTCCCGGTTGGCACCTCGGGGGCTTCTTCTTCCAAGACATAGAGCTTTTGCTCTTGCCTGAGAACAATTCTCAGGTTCCTGTACCAGTCCATGTAGTTGGTCACATTGAGCTTATCCTTCTCAAGGATGGCTCACAGAGACAAAGTGGAGTGTGAACCACTTGCCATGGAATTCTACAAGAATTCATGCAGAATAATATCAGTACCAAAATTTCAAAATACAATTTATTTTTAATTTGGACTTTAATTAAAACTCCCACTATTTTATTCGAAATGATGGCCCTCACTATCAATTCGGAGAGTTCATGCGAGCTACTCTCTTAGTGGACAAGATCCGTATTTCACCAACACAATGAGTCAGCTTTGGCTTTTCTCTCACGATGTGGTTATTTAGGTAGGCAACGCTTGCCAATTGCATCCTCATGCAATTCTTGTATGGTTGGTGAATAACTCCTTATTCGCATCCATCATATGGTGCATGTAAACCCTATGCCTCTAGGCACTCAACCTTTGAGGTCACCTAGTTAAGTTAGACCCGATGTCGACAGTGGGATATCACAATTATCCGCTCGCACCCTTACCAAGATAGATTAATGCACCTTGCTTTGACAAGCCCACACTTCATCGATCGAGGCAGGAAGAGTGTCATCCATCGGAAGGCATCCGAACACTTAATATTTGATGAAGGGAATTTTTGATAATAGGTTAACAATTAACCATGATCAACATTTGATCAATGTGCACATCCATAGAAAAACACTTTTCTAAAATCCACATGCATCCCTTATGTGCACAATATAGTACTATCAACATTTGATGGAAGAGAGGGCTAAATCTGAACATCCGGACTCTTCCAAATCTTCAGATTTACATGCATTGGACAAAAGCAAAGGCAACTCGACTTAAAGCAGTAGACAAACTCGTCTCTCCTTGTTGGATTCAAAATCCAAAACAATACACGGGTTCATTAACCACTCGAGGGACGGTTACTGCTAAGGAGACAACAATTTCTAACAATTAGAAATTACCACAAAATCTCAGACGTTCCTGGCGGGGTTCCAAGGGGTCGCGCCCCTGGCGGTGGTCCCGCTGACCGATCAGCAGGCGGGGTCAAGGGGCAGAGCGGAACCCTTGAAAAACCATCAACAATTGATGTTCCTAGGTCACCACCGATTTCCCTTAAAAACCATCAACAATTGATGTTCCAGGATTAAATCTAGACATTTAGAACACTTCTAAATCTCTATGTTTACACGTACTGGAATAACCTAACTTCCAATACAAAAATCATGGCCGAAACCTCCCTCTGATACCACTGTTGGGTTTCTCTATGAGGTGGCACAACAGTTGTGCACGCAGCGGAAATAGTAAAATCAAGAACAACCCAAAAGAGATTTGGGATCGGGCCATGAATGTTGAATCAAGAAGTTAAGAAATAACTAGGTAAATTACCTTTGCGGCGTTGAGTCACAACTCAACGAAGATGCTCCAATGTATGAGTTCTTGTCGGCGGCGAGTTCCACGTACAATAGCGTCTACGTCTCTGCAGAAATCCACACGAGCGGAAGAACGTCGATCTTCGTCGCACGAAAAACGGGAAGGGAGATCGACTGCACCTTGCACTTCCACGTACTGCTAAGTCCGCTCCAAGAAGACAAGCACCGGCGACTGTCGTCGGAGAGGAGGCCGGCGGAGCGAGCGAATCGGCGGAAGCGGAACACTTCCGTCGGCGGAACGGCGGAACCCTTCCGTCGGGCTGTGAGTGAATCTCATTATTCGCTCAAACCTAAGTTCCTATTTATACCCAAAGCATAAACAGACCTAGGAAAAATCGCTATCCGCAGACCACAGAAAATTAGGGTTTCTGGAAATAATTCGTCGGGAATCAGCATTCGTCGAGAATCGAACATTTCGATTCTCGACGATTCTCGACGACTCTCAACGATTCTCGACGAACCACAGTCGACGATTCTCGACGAACCACAGTCGACGATTCTCGACGAACCACAGCCGACGATTCTCGACGAACGATACTCGACGATTCTCGACGATCGATACTCGACAATTCTCGACGATCGATACTCGACGATTCTTGACGATCGATACTCGTCGATTCTCGACGATTGATACTCGTCGATTCTCGACGATCACCTTGGCAACATTTGTCGGACCTCATTCTCTATGGTGATTGGTAACCTTTACCAACACAATCAATCTTCCAACTTCTCCACATGCTCTTATGTGCGACCCTGCAGGCTCATATCGCGTTGGCAGTGAGATTACATGTTTGACCACTTCTAGATCACCATGATAACTCCAACAAGAAGCAGACAAAAAAATTTGTCTAAGTCCAGAGTCGTTCAGTGAAGGCAGTTCACTCAACGAAAACTCAACACAAAAATCTGCTAAGTAAAGAAGCATTGAGTGAAGGCAGTTCACTCAACGCCTAATCAAGAAGACAGCCAAAGGCAAAAAGCGTTAAGTGAGGACAGCTCACTCAACGCCTTCATACAGATGAAAGATTAGTTAAGTTCAGAAGCGTTGAGTGATGAAGGCTCACTCAACACCTAAATATTCAGAAAGATTGGTCAAGTCCAAATGCGTTGAGTGAGGAAGGCTCACTCAACGCCTAAGCAGTTAGACTATGAAAGCCAAGAATTTGGCTACGTACTTTTGCTTTGAGTGAGGAAGGATCACTCAATGCATGAGATGCAGAATATTGGCTAAGTCCAAATGTGTTGAGTGAGGAAGGCTCACTCAACGCACTCAACGCCTGTCCAGTTGTCTGGATTTTTCTAAGTCCAGAATCGCTGAGTCATGCTGACGTCAGCAATATTTTGAAATGTTGCGGGAAGACTACAACATGCGATAAAAGACGCAGATTGCCTTTAGTACTGCAGTTAATGCAAAAGCAAGTTACAGCCAACCCCAACAATCGTTCCCACTGCTCAAGGAGCCGTTATCCATATAGAATGAAAGGGAATCAGATCAGTTCGAGTAAATTAACTTTTGGATTATTTTGAAAAGAAAGAACTTCATCTTCTTCCTCGCCATTATTGCAGAGTTTTGAAGAACAAGTTCAAATAAACTGATCTGAAAGTTTATCAAGTTAGCTGTTATGATCAACACCGTCAACAACAAGTTCAAAGATATTTCTCTGAGAAATAAGAAGCAGTCTAAGCTAACCCTAGTTGTAGTTACTTCACAGTTCTAGCCGATCTTTTCTGAAGAACTTTTTTCTGGTTGCTGTGAAGAAGTTAGAGCTGAGATTTTCTCAGCTCAGGAAATAGAAGGCTCAGAGAAATTTTCTCTGGAGTCAAATCAACAACAAACTCTTTCTTTCTGTAGGATCCTTTGAATCTGAGTTGTAAGCCTCTTTTATAAAGGCCGAGTGTAGGATCTTTTGTAGATCTGAGTGGTAGGATTCAAGAGTGAATCTGAGATAGGATCCTAAACTGGATTTGAGTGTAGGGCAGTTTTTCTAAGGCAGGAGAGTCATCCTCTCTGAGTTGTAGGGCCTTTGTGCCTGAGTGGTAGGATCCTCCTGTGGATCTGAGGTAGGGACTTTATGCTTGAGCTGTAGGAGAGTCTTCCTCTCTGAGCGGTAGGGCAATCCTCCTAGCCTTAGTGTAGGACTTGTGCTCAAGTCTGAGGTAGGTGATCTTTGGATCACTGAGTTGTAGGAGCAAGCTTGCTCTGAGGTAAGGCTTTGTGCCTGAGCTGTAGGTCTTGGAGGAGACTGAGAGATCCTGCGGGATCCGAGTTGTAAGCTCTTAGGAGCCGAGTTTTGGAGAAGTGTCTTGTCTAACATACTATTGGAAAGGTGGGAGGGACAGTGGACGTACCTATAATCTGGGGAACCACTATAAAATTCCTGTGTTGCGTGTGTGATTGTCTTGAAAGCTAAAGTAGCTGAATCACTACATATCCAAAACAGAAAAAAGAATTAAAAAGACTGAAAAACTTATTCACCCCCTCTAGGTGTTTAGCTATCCTTGAAATTAAAGAATTTCAAGGGATATCAGAGGGAAGTTACTCAAGAAGGACTTAACAGTCTGAGTAGATCTCCAAGGGTAGCTATCAGAGTATAATTATGGGTTCAGAAGAGAACCATAAGGAGTTGGGTTCGATGAAGCTTCCAATCTGCAGGAAGGAGAGCTTTGAAATCTGGAAGGAGAGGGTCAGGATTTTCATGGAAGCATCTGACCAAAGGATCTTTATTATAATTCAAGAGAGACCTTTCATCCCTATGAAGATCTCTGCACTGGATACAATAGTCAAGAACCCTAAGAAGTATTCAGAGATGACCAAGGATGAGGTCATTCTTGCCACCATGGACAAGAGAGCGCAGAACATCATAGTCAGTGTTATTGATGATTCTACCTTTCAGAATCTGGTTCACTGCAAGACCTCTAAGGAGATGTGGTACAACTTGATTGTCTACATGGAAGGCACAAAGGAGGTCAGATTTGACAGAAATTCTTTACTCAACCAAGAGTATGAGGATTTCGGGCAGAATAAGAAAGATAGCATAGCTGAATGCTATGAACAGGATTGTGAATGAGCTAAGGACCTATGGGAGGTTCTTCAGTCATTATGAGCTGAATGACAAGTTCCTCAGGTCTTTAACTAGAGACTGGGACACAAAAATCTGTACCATCAGAGAGGTTGCAATGCTAGTTAAAACTCCACCTCACACTCTGTTTGGGAAGCTGCTCTCTTATGAAATGCAGTTGACTGCCAGAAAAGAGGAGGAGACCAACACCAAGTCCGAGGCCAAGGAAAAGACTTTGGCCTTAAGAGCTGAATGCACCAAGAAGAATAAGGAGAGTATTCCCTCTCTCCCAAGGAGGCCTGCTGATTCAGACAGCACAGGGCCTAGCTCATCAGACTACAACATGTCTGATGAAGATTTTGCTGTCTTCTTTAGGCAGTTTCAGAAGTTTATAAAGAGGAAGCAGTGGAGAAGCAGACCTTCCTCCTCCTCTCATCACAAGGAGGACTACTACAAGGCGGAGAATAAACACTCCAAGGGAGGCAGGTATGAATTTAAACCCAGTAAACATGTTTCTACTAAGGTTGTCTGTTATCGCTGCAGCAAACCTGGGCATGTAATTGTTGATTGCCCAGTCAAGAGAAAGGAGGCTGATAAGCAAAAACACCATCATCACAAGGGCAAGAAGGGAAAGACCTTTATTGCAAAGAAGGAGAAGAGCTGGAGTGAGTCTGACTTAGCATCTTCTGAGTCTGAAGAAGAGGCCTACATAGGGATAGTTGCTACTGAAGAAGCTGAAGACTATCCTGCTCCTAGGATAGGCATCAGGGCCCCTTTGTAACATTCAGACAGTGACACAGAGGAGGAGGAGGAGGATGATGAATATACCAGCAGCTGCTATGGGCTGATGGTAATGTCAAATGAAGAATCCTGCTAGGAACAGCCTGGTCCAGCTAAGGTACACTCTCTATCTAGCTCATCATCTGATTCAGAATATGAGACAAGTCCCAATTCTAGTGCATCTTCATCCAGTGGTGAAGAGCGCTCAGAATCTCAGGAAGATATCAATCAACTGATTAATAAGTATGGTTCCCTTCTGGATGCCTTTAAAAGAAAGAAAAAAAGTTGACCAAGAAGCAAGCTGAGGAGATTATCTCCTTACAGATAGCTGCTTCCCAGCATGCTGAGATATCATCTATGCTGAATCAGAAGATAAGGGAACTCAGCCAACTGAAGACCCTACCAGACATCCAGATTAGGGCCATCAAATATAAAACACTCTTATTTTGGATCTTGAAGAGAGACTCCAGAGGGAGAAAAGAATAGAGGCTAGTTTTTCCAAGCCCAAGTTAGTATTGCCCTTGATAGACTCCTCCTCTCAAAAGGATAAGAAGGGGTTGAAATTTAGGGGGAGCACTAGAGTTGACCCTTTCAAAGGGAAAGGGAAAGCTCCAGTTCAGTCTCTGGCGTCAAAGCCTCTCATTCCTTTTAGGAAAGTTCAATTGCCTTCAAACAGGTATGGCCAGGAGAGTATCTATGGTCACTAGATGAATAGTAGATCCACTAGTGTGAAAAAAGATGTTCATGGCTATGGCAGAAGATACAGCAGGTGAATGAGTGTCTTTAAGGCTGCCCATGAAGAAATTCAAATGGCCCATCTTGGAGCATTTGTCTTTGGTGCTCCAGCCCCCACTCTCAAGAATGTGGTTGTGGTCAATTCTCAGGTCCATCCAACAAAGACCCAAACCAAAGGTCAGTCTATCAGTAAGCCTAGCTTATTTGGCTATTTTTGATGCTATCAAGAGCCTGTCCTCTGCAATGAAGACTGTTGTTGATGGCATTCAGAGCAAGCCAAATAAGTCTATTGGAAGACTGACTTTCAGTCAGATCCTTGCTGAAAGGAACCTGAAGAAGACTGATGCACTTCTTTCTAGATAGAGAGCTGATGTCAGCACTGCTACCTAACCAACTCAGAAAAGAAGATACAACATTCATGAGTGCTGGTACTGTGGCAAAGTAGGCAATTATACCATAGATTGCTGGCATAATCTTAGAGTGGCCAGAGCAATTGTTAGTCTACCAGTCAGAAAAGCTGCTGGTAGACAAGTTCAATTTCAGACTAACATGCACCAAGGACACAAAAAAAATTGGGGTTCTAAGGTAAAATAAATATGTTTTGCAGGTTAGTCCAAGTGCTCATACCCCTATATAGTACTTGGACAGTGGTTGTTCCAGACACATGACTTGAACAAGAAGCAACTTGAAGGAGTACACTCCAGTGAAGGATGGACCCAAAGTAATCTTTGGTGGTTCTGACAGAGGAGTCACCAAGGGATATGGTAAGATCACCAATGACAAAGTCACTATCACAAAAGGGGCTTATATGGAAGGGTTACAACATAACCTGATAAGCATAAGCCAGCTATGTGATCTAGGCTATGTCATTATATTCCACAAGGATAAATGTCGTATTAAGAGGTCAAGCGACTAAGAGGTCATCTTGACAGGCACTAGGAGTGGGAATGTCTATTTCTTAAATTTTCCGTGTTTAGATATAGACTCTCCTATATATCTAGTTGCAAATGAGAAAGTCTCATACTATGTCCAATGGCACAGGAGGCTAGCTCATTTGAACTATAAGACCATTGATAAGCTCTTTAGTGAAGAGCTAGTTAGGAATGGTCCTAAGATAAAATGCACTAAGGAAGGTATCTGCTCTGCATGCCAAAAGGGCAAGCAGACCAAGGTTTCCTTCAAGAGCATTAAGACCAAAGACTCTGTGAGGTGTTTATACCTCCTGTATATGGACTTGTTTAATCCTATGTGTGTTCAAAGTCTAGGTAGGAAAGTCTACACCCTTGTGGTTGTTGATGACTTTTTTAGATTTGCTTGGGTTTTCTTTCTTAAGAAAAAGTCTAAAACCCTTAATGTCTTTAAGACATTTGTCAAGCAAATTCAGAATTAATTAGATAGTACTGTGGTCAAAATCAGAAGTGACCATGAAACTGAATTTCAATCTGAAAGCATGACAAAGTTCTGTGAAGAGCAAGTGATTCATCAAGGATTTTCTTCTCCAAGAACACCCCAGCAAAATGGGATTGCTGAGAGAAAGAATAGGACTCTCATAGAAGTTGGTAGGATCTTGCTAAATGACACATCTCTCCCAGAATATTTCTGGTCTGAGGCAGTAAATACAGCATGTCATATCCTAAACAGAGCTTCTATCACCAAAAGCCACAAGAAGACTCCCTATGAGATCTTGAAGGGCAGAAAACCAAACCTGGTCTATCTCAGGATCTTTGGTAGCAAGTGTTATGTGCTAAATAATGGAAAGTCCTATGTGACTAAGTTTGCTGTCAAATCCTATGAATGGATATTTGTTGAACACAATAATCATAGCAAGGTCTATAGGATCAATAACTTGAAAAATCAAGTTGTAGAAGAGTCTGTTAATGTAGTTTTTGATGAGTCAACTATGATTAACAATGAGCTTCCTAGCTCTTCATCCAGACCTGTAGGTATAGAGCTAATGAAGGACAAGCTAACTATCAAGGAAGCTGCTCCAATATTCCAAGATAAAGCTGAAGGAATGAGCATTCCAAAAGAAGTACCAAGTACAAAAGATGTGGATGAAGGTCAGTAAGATGCAGACATTGAAGCATAGAATGATGAAGTAAGATTGCCTCTAGCTTACAGGCATTTAAGGAATCATCCCAGACATCAGATCATTGGTGAAGCCAGCCAAGGAGTCTTGACCAGAAGCAGAAGTCTCAATACAACACTGTATTCATCTTTCCTATCACATATTGAGCCCAAGAGATTTGAAGAGACCAACATAGATCAGTTCTAGATTGTAGCAATACAAGAGGAACTGAACTATTTTAAGAGGTAAGGTCTGGAAGCTGGTTACCATACCATAAGGACATAATATCATTGGAACCAAGTGGATCTACAAGAATAAACTTGATGAAAATGACAATATAATCAAGAACAAAGCTAGGATGGTAGCTAAGGGGTACAGACAAGAAGAAGGTATTGACTTTGATCAATCCTTTTTTCCCGATAGCAAGATTGGAAGTCATCAGACTGTTCCTTGAATATACTACACACAAGAGATTTAAAGTCTACTAGATGGATGTGAAGTCAACCTTCCTGAATGGTGACTTAAAGGAAGAAGTCTATGTTGAGAAGCCATCAGGTTTTGTTGTTCCTAACTCACCTGATTATGTTTATAGACTTAGGAAAGCTCTATATGGGTTAAAGCAAGCCCCTAGGGCATGGTATGAGACACTGTCTAGCTTCCTCATTGAGAACAAATTCTTAAGGAGGAAGATAGACAAGACTCTATTCCTAAGTGAATATAAGGGCAAGATCATCTCAGTCCAGATTTATGTAGATGACATAATCTTTGGAGCTACTAATGACAACCTTTGCAGGAAGTTTGTTAAACTTATGCAACGGAAGTTTGAGATGAGCAGTATGGGTAAGCTTAAGTACTTCTTGGGCCTCCAAGTAAGGCAGACTGAAGATGGATTGTCCATCTCATAATCTAAGTTCACCAGAGAGTTAATTAAAAAGTTTGGAATGGAGAATGTTTCTATCATGAAAACTCTCACGGGGTCAAGTATGCATATGGGCAAAGATGAGGTAGGGAAACCTGTTGATGAAACTTTGTATAGAGGGATAATTGGCTCCCTTCTATATCTTATTACTAGTAGGTCAGACATCATGTATGCTACATGTGTTTGTGCTAGGTATCAAGCTATCCCTAAAGAGTCTCACTACTCTGCTACTAAGAGGATTTTGAGGTATCTGAAGGGCACACCAGATCTTGGCCTATGATACCCTAGGAATAAGGATTTTGAACTAACTGGCTATTCAGATGCAGATTTTACAGGCTGCAGAGAGGATAGGGAAAGCACACCAGGCACCTGTCAGTTCTTGGGAGGAAGACTTGTGTCATAGAGCAACAAGAAGCAAACAAGTGTTGCAATCTCAACTGTAGAGTCAGAATATATATCTGATGGGAGTTGTTGTGCTCAACTACTATGAATCCAACATCAACTCTAGGACTATAACCTCCAGATAATTAGAAGTCCTTTATATTGTGATTCTACTAGTACAATCTTCATTGCTAGGAATCTTGTCTCTCATAGTAGGACTAAGCACATAGAGATTAGGTATCACTTTATAAGAGAGCATGTGGAATGTGAAGATATCAGTCTTGAGTTTGTCCATACAAACAAACAAATGGCTGACATCTTCACTAAGCCACTAGATGAAGCAAAGTTCAACACCTTTAAGTTTGAGTTGGGTATGTTGAACTTGGTATAGCTTCAATTGCTCCTTATGTTGTTTTTGTTGCAAGAATTACTTCTTCTTGCAGGTTATGAAGACCTTAAGTGGTATGAAGACTGGAATAGACTAAAGTGTTTATTAGAAAGGATGATAGAAGATGCTATTCAGATTCCTATAGAGAAGGAACAAGCAGCTGCAATAGTTGATTATCTGAAATAAAAAAGGGGGAGAAAATAATCGGAGAAAGATGATCAGGAACTTAGAGAAGGCCATCACCTCCCTGACTATTCTACAGAAGTCAAAAAGGGGGAGAAGGAAATGATCAAGGCTAGGCAGTAAAATAAGGGGAGTAGGAAATGATGATCTCCATATAGGCAAGGAAAATGTGATAACTTATAACTTGTTACACATGTTACTACATTTCCATTATAATGTTTCATCTGTTGTATATATTGGTGTATATCATTGACTAAGAGTTTTGACTAAAGATTTTGACTTCTTCAAATAGGTGGAGATTGTTGAGTCCATTGCTCATAATGTAACAGATTTGTAGAATCAAACAATTCAATGGTATACACATAGTTGTATTTGATGTATGTTCAAGTTCATGCATGGAAGTTGTTCTTTGTCACATTCATTGGACAGGTATTCCAAGTGACAATGACAGGTGAACACAAAGAAGAATGCTGGAAAGATAGAAATCTGTCTTAATTTCACAGGCATTGAGTGAGGACAGCTCACTCAACGCCAGATTTCAAAAAGCATTGAGTAAAGACAAGACAGTCAAAGCTTCAGCTTTGGAAGGAAAGAATTTTGGCTAAGTCCAGAAACGTTGAGTGAGGACAGCTCGCTCAATGCCAGAGAAAGAAGCGTCGAGTAAAGCTCGTGCAGTCAAAGCATAACCAATGGTAAGACAGAAAATTTGTTAAGTCCACAGGCGTTGAGTGAAGGCAGTTCACTCAACGCCATACAATAAGAAGTGTTGAGTTAAGCTCAAGCAATCAAAGCATTTGAAGATCTATCAAAGAATACTGGCTAAGTCCAGAAGCGTTGAATGTTAGATTTTTTATTCATGCTCTTCATGAAGGGTAATTCATGCTCTTTATGTAAGTTTTTTGATCGACGACAAGAATCTCTATTTGCACTTACTGTGCGATTGTCTCATGTGTGTGTGTTGTTATCTATTGGATTTACTAAGCATAACTCGCTCGAATGCGTGTTTTCACTGTTGTGTTGAAAGAATAAATGAGGTCATTTATAAATGGTGAATGACCCCATTTATAAATGTTGTTTTTAATTTATTGTTGCATGTTAGAGCATTTTCCACTGATGTGTTGGAATGTTGATGAAGATGGTAGTCGGAATAATACTTGCCTCTTAATTTAGAGGGGCTATGATATGGAGAGCAACTCACTACATATTTTTAAGCATGCTCTACTCTTCCCTCAAATCTCAGATATCTTTGAAATTACTTTAATTTTAAATACTTAATCAAAAATTATTTTATGCTTTGATATATGCGACATGGTTTTCAAGTGATCCACTTATTGCGGCCCACAAAAAATGTTGCCGCCCAAGACCAATGTTTTTGTTTTGCGAGCGAAGCCTGCTTGTTTGCGGGCGAAACCCGCTTGGTTGCCGCCCCCGAACATGATTGTCACCGCCCCCGAATAATGTTGTCGAACACGAAATATTACTTTATTTCTATTATGAAGAAAATTTTGCCGCCCTGAACAATATCATCGCCGTCGAGCATTGTCGCCACCCCCGATTGATGTTGTCGCGCGTAATCGATATCATGATAATATTATAACATGAAGGAATTTTCTTTATTACAGAAACACAATTACTCATGTTTTTGAAATCTAAAATGTTGTTTTATTTCTATTTTAACCATCGAATCTTGATATATGAAATGTTCCTATTATCAGAGAGTCGTACATCGTGCATGTATGTGTTACAATCAGATTTCTACTTAATTCCATTTCATATTGTTTTTTACATTGTCGTTGCATGCGAACAATATCGACGCCCACGAACAATGTCGTCGCCCACAATCAATATGGCCACCCACGACCAATGTCGCCGCCCACGACCAATGTCGTCACCCACGATAAATGTTGTCGCCTATGATCAAATGTCTTTGGTTTGCGGGCGCGGCCGCAACATCGTGTCGAGAAATGGCACTCCCAACGAATGTCGTCGCCCCCGAACAATGTCGCCGCCCCCCGAACATTGTCGCCCCCTCCGAACATTGTCGCCGCCTCCGAACAAAGTCGCTTGGTTGTGGGCGAGGCCTGCTTGGTTGTCAAGCGGGCGAAGCCCGCAGCGACGCATCGAGAACGGGCGAAGCCCGTTCGAAGATGCTAGTATATATATATATATATATATATATATATATATATATATATATATATATATTATACATCTTTACAACTCTAATGGAAGTATAAACTCATGAATTCGAAATTAGAATAGTCGCCTGATCATGAATTGATAATTCTGCTGTCGTCAAATTGGCCTCAATCAAACAACACCCTCTCTTCACATTTTACTAGGTTTCCTAAACCTTTTAATAGGTCTCCTAAACTTACGTAAAATTACGATTTTGCCCCTATATAAGGAATAAAATATTTCACACTCAGGACATCCGCAGCCCGCCCACATCACGCCCGCCCACTACATAGCCGGTGATGGCTACACTTCAATAAAGCCTCTGCTTAATATATATATATATATATATATATATATATATATATATATATATATATATATATATATATATATATATATATATATATATATATATTTACACTAGCATCTTCGAACGGGCTTCGCCCGTTCTCGATGCGTCGCTGCGGGCTTCGCCCGCAACCAAACGACTTTGTTCGAAGGCGGCGACAATGTTCGGAGGGGGCGACAATGTTCGGGGGCGGCGACATTGTTCGAGGGCGACGACATTCGTTGGGAGTGCCATTTCTCGACACGATGTTGCGGCCGCTCCCGCAAAACCAACGACATTTGATCGTGGGCGGCAACATTTATCGTGGGTGACGACATTGGTCGTGGGCGGCGGCATTGGTCGTGGGCGGCCATATTGATCGTGGGCGACGACATTGTTCGTGGGCGTCGATATTGTTCGCAGGCAGCGACAATGTAAAAAACAATATGAAATGGATTTAAGTAGAAATCTGATTGTAACACATACATGCACGATGTAGACTCTCTGATAATAGGAACATTTCATTTATCAAGATTGGATGGTTAAAATAGAAATAAAACAACATTTTAGATTTCAAAAACATGAGTAATTGTGTTTCTGTAATAAAGAAAATTCCTTCATGTTATAATATTATCATGATATCGATTACGCGCGGCAACATCAATCGGGGGTGGCGACAATGCTCGACGGCAATGATATTGTTCAGGGCAGCGAAAATTTCTTCATAATAGAAATAAAGTAATATTTCGTGTTCGGCAACATTATTCGGGGGCGGTGACAATCATGTTCGGGGACGGCAACCAAGCGGGCTTCGCCCGCAACCAAGCGGGCTTCTCCCGCAACCAAGCGGGCTTCGCTCGCAAAACAAAAACATTGGTCTTGGGCGGCAACATTTTTTGTGGGCCGCAATAAGTGGATCACTTGAAAACCATGTCGCATATATCAAAGCATAAAATAATTTTTGATTAAGTATTTAAAATTAAAGTAATTTCAAAGATATCTGAGATTTGAGGGAAGAGTAGAGCATGCTTAAAAATATGTAGTGAGTTGCGCTCCATATCATAGCCCCTCTAAATTAAGAGGCAAGTATTATTCCGACTACCATCTTCATCAACATTCCAACACATCAGTGGAAAATGCTCTAACATGCAACAATAAATTAAAAACAACATTTATAAATGGGGTCATTCACCATTTATAAATGACCTCATTTATTCTTTCAACACAACAGTGAAAACACGCATTCGAGCGAGTTATGCTTAGTAAATCCAATAGATAACAACACACACACATGAGACAATCGCACAGTAAGTGCAAATAGAGATTCTTGTCGTCGATCAAAAAACTTACATAAAGAGCATGAATTACCCTTCATGAAGAGCATGAATAAAAAATCTAACAAATATTTTGTTGCCAAAATTTTATGGCAGCAAGAAGAAAAATGATTACAATATTATCCTCTCTTTAATCACCATTCATGAAGAGCATGAAAAAAGTGGACCATTACTGTTGGAGGGCCCTGTAATGCATTAAGATCATGCGCCTGACACTGATTTTCAATATCATCTACATTTCTCTTTTTTTTTCTCTACCTTTATTTCATCAATGGGGTCATTCACCATGAATATTTAAAGCAACATTTCATAAATCAATTGATTCAGGAATTTATTCTGACAGGCGGGGCTGCTCGCCCATTATAGCCCAATAAATCGCCGGACAAAATAAGAGAAACATCTCTCGACTTACAAACACATGAGCCGATGGAGAAATGAGAACGCACACTGACTTCTAGAATGGTACTAAAAGGGGATTACACTAAAAAAACAAAAAAAAGTCGGCTTCAACTCATGTCATGAAGTTCTACTGAACTCTTTCCATGTCATAGATTTTAATAAAACCGCAAATGATAATAATAATAATAACTCAAGAGCAAGATTTAAAAATTAGAAGCTAAAATAAAAGGCTGAAACAGGAATGTTTAAACAGATCTTGATGAAGAAGAAATGTTGAAGCCGAAGAAGAAGAGGGCTTGCCTGAGCGAACGATCGAGAAGAGGAGAGCTTTGCCGCTGACTGATGTGCCGAACGATCGAGGAGAGGCGAGATTTTCCGCTGACTGATGTGCCGAATGATCGAGGAGAGGCGAGATTTGTCGCTAACTGATGTGCCGATGGAGCCCGTGCGAGGATATAGGTCGGAGTAGAGGCGAGCTTTGCACCACCAGCGAGTCGAAGCAGGGAGTCGAGCAGAACAGGCGAGCATAGTTGACCCAGTGGGAGGAAGTAGACGTCGTGAGGAGAAGATGCCGGTTGTGAGGATTTCCTGAGGAGTATGAAGTTTTGAGGATTTTCTACGCCGCTGCCGTGTGGTAGGGTTTTCGTGAGGATGCAAATCCCGTGCAAATCCTGTGTTTGATCTGATGTAACACAAAAGCTTGCAGTTTCGGCGATGGCAGTGATGGTTTGTGAGTGGGTTTCAGGAGGGGCTTGCCATTCTGATGTAACAAAGCAATGGAAAAGGCTGTTGCTTTTGCTTTTGCTGGTACGGTCTTATCACCACAATAAACATGCAGCATTTTGATAAGGAGATCTAGCATTTTAATAATACAATAAAGATTTGCACATGGCTCGGCACATGGGGCGGGATTTGATGAGGATATTTAGCATTTTGATCCGACGGAGGGAAACTATTGAAGTTTTTTAATCGTGGCTGAAATGAAAAATATGGTGTGCTTCCCAAATATGTATATTCATTTATATAATAAAGATATACTATATTAAAAAGATATATGGTGGTCTGCCAATAGCGTGAGTTCGAAAATAGGGGAAAAATAGGTGGCCGTCGAATTTGGGTGTTTTGATCCAGAACTGTTCGAACGGGCTTCGCCCGTTCTCGATGCGTCTGCCAATAGCAAGAGAATTACCGAATACTTCTTAATATAAGTCATTATATAAAAAGAAAGTATTTTAATTAAAGACAATATAAGGCATAAATAGCAGTAAATGTATTTTTCACAAGTTGTATATATGCAAATTAAAGGGGGAAAAATCAAATGATCAAAACAATATAAGGTATGAATAGCAGTAAATGTATTTTGGCAAGTAGAGCAATGGAAGTTTCAAATGTAAAGGCCAGCCCCCTCTGAATGTTCACTTCGCCTCTTGAACATAATAACTCAAAAAGTCACATTTTCTAAAGCCCTGAATATAGGTTGTATATATGCAAATTAAAAATATATTTAAGCCCTGAACATATGTTGCATATATGCAAATTAAAAACAAATGTAAATCCCTAAACATAGGTTGTAGAAGCATATAGGTTATAGAAGCATGTAAATGTATTTTGACTCCTATAATCAAAACATGCACAAAATAGGCAGCTAAATTGGAACAACATGTAACTTCCAATAACAATACTTCATTAATCTAAGCAACTATGATTTTGACGGACAAAAAAAATTATAATCAAGGGTATATTTAATGAAAAATCTCATGTAAATGTATTCAGTGTCCAAGTCTTGTTGCTATATGATTTCTACCAACAATACTTGGATGCTGAAAATGAATAACATGGTATCTTTACAACAACAAAAAATACTCATTCAAATGCATACAAATTCAGACATGTTTACACCTTGAGTTTTTTCTGCTGTTAAATGGATTATGGAATGTAAAATTTCATTGAAAATCATTTTCTCAGGCGCAAACAAATATATTGGAAAAGCTAATTAACACAATAAAATTGGATCCTTCTTGCTCAATGATTCATCTGCATTAATTAAAATAAAAGTTAGAGTTGACTTACCCGTCAGTAAGGAGAAGCATTATTTATATTGGAGGAGCTTATTATGACAGCTTCCATCACCGGCCTTATTTGTTAGGGGCGACTTTTAAATCATAAATAATGCAAGATATTAACTTTTAATCATAAATACATCTCGAAGTAAATACCACGGTGTATTGTCTTATAAAGTGTATTGTCTTATAAATACTTCGCCTGCATTCAAGCAGGGCAGCGACAATTGGGTGGGGGTAGACAATTGGCAGGGCGGTGACAATTGGCAGGGCGGAGACATTGGCAGGGCAGAAGACATTGACAAACCAACGGGTTACGCTCGCAAGCATATTAGCCGGGGCGGCGACAATTGGCAGGGCGGAGACATTGGGTGGGGGTAGAGTCATTCGGCAGGGCGGCGACAATTGACGCGGGGCTCCACCCCTACGGCCAATTGAGCTCAAGTACCCGACCGACGAAGCTTGAAAATCCAAAATGAATGAAGCATGAAAATCCAAAATGAATGAAACACATTAACATTTGAGAAATATTCAACACCTACACATGTCAATAGTCATGAAACTCTAATCAAACATGGTCTTATTTACAGAAATGAGATAAAAATAAAAGCATTCAAATAAATAGAACCTGTTTTCCCATCACCGTGTCTCCCATAGCAGCAGATTTGCAAACCGGACATGTATTCTTTATAAGCAGCCATCTCTTGATTTTGTTCCCATGGAAATCTTTCCTGCAATCGTCGCTCTTCCATTGCTCCGCTCATTCTTATATTCATCCTAACACATTTAAACAAAATCAAAAAAGTTAGTAGAACGGGAAAAAATTCTTGCAGGAATCGAAATAATATAAGGGTGTGTTCGTTTCGCAGGAATTGAGATGTAGGAATTGGTTTTGGCCGAAAACCTACGACGCAGAGGAATTGGTTTTGGCAGAAAATCAATTCCTTTGTTCATTTGCAGGAAGGTTTTCAGTTACAGGAATTGAAGTTTTCATTATTTATGTTCGTTTGGAGGATGGAATTAGGAGACAGGAATTGACCGTAATGAGCAGACAGGCCTACCAACAACCTCTTCTCCTTCCACCTCTTCTCCTCTTTCACCGTCAATCAGCTGCAGCCCTAATGGCCCGGTGGCGTTCCCCTTCCCGCTTCCTCCAACGGCGTCGGCGGCCGGGAGCAGATCCACCCTCTCGGCTTCCACGCTTCGGAGGATTTCCACGATTATGTGATCCGATGGGGCCCCGATGAGATCGCTTGGCTGATCGGCGGAAGGTCGGCGAGCTTCTATCCGAAAACTGCAGAAAACCGAGGGGGGAGGGTAGGTTTTGACCGTAGTGTATTTTTTATTTTTTGAAAACCCATGGGTTTTGGCAGGAATTCCAATTCCTGTCTAAATGTGTCGAAACGAACAGCGGAATTGGAATTGGGACACCGAATTCCAATTCCTTCCCCCAATTCCTGCCAAACGAACACTGCCTAAGCGAATAATAATATGTTATAAAATATAAATCGAGAGAGTTGAGATGATGAGAATGGAAATTGAACTACCTATGAAGGTGTTACCCAGATCTGAAGCAGAAACAACAAAATAACTGGGAGCAGGAGAATTGCTGGAGGTCAAAATTGGAGCTTTAGAAAGTGGGATTAGGAGAACTGCTGGACCTCCCCCAACCTGAAAAAAGGGAAGGAATAAGGATCCAAATTATTCTTTGGTGCACATTGCCGAGACCCGGCAAGAAACTCTTGGCCGTCGGCGAAACTCATAGACGGAGGCAAAATCGGGAGAATGGAGGTCTAGAGATTGGAAATGGAACTACCTTTGACTGTATTGTCCAGATCTGAATCGTTAATGGCTGGAGAACTTGCAGAGCAGTTGAGGATGCCAAACTGAAGGCGCGATGACGATACTTCTTGACGGAGGCGGAACTCCTGTACAGAGGCATCGATGGAACTTTTTAATGACGGCGGTGCTTCTTGACAGCGGCAGAACTTCTTGATTGTGGCGGAACTCCTGGATGGCGGCGATTTGAAGAGCGATGTTGGAATGTCTGGATGAAAGAGGCTTCAGATTTGAGGAGAGGTGCTAGAGTGCACAGGAAATGTCACGGAGAAGAAAGAGGCATGTGATGCCCTATCGGAGGGAAAATTTTTAGGTCAGGACCGTGGACGATAAGCATCGTCCACACAGTCAATGAGAAGCCCCAAATGATGAGGGCCCCACGCAAAAGTGTATGACACAAGCCACAACTGCGTGGGCCCCACCTCCTTTGCAAGCTCCTCATTGGTGTAGGACCATGAGCACCGTCCACCGTCCTGACCTAAATATTACTCCTATCGGAGAGCTTCTATCGGTCTTTCGAAAGGGATTGCTTCTATCGGGGTTGAGAAGACGAGAAAAATCCATATATTGGAGAGGATGAGATCCAACGACTATAAATAAATAGTTTGGAGATCCAACGACTGTAAATAAATTATATTTTATAACATATTATAACATATATCGGAGTTGAGATGATGAGATCCAACGCTATTAGCAGCCATTTCAATGTGTTATTTTGACTTTTTTGGGGTGCTATTAGCCAATAGAGGGGTGTTATTAACATTGCCCTATATATATTGGTTTATATAATAAATTAATCACATTCTCGGGGTGTGGGACTAAGGCTGCATTTGGTAGAGCGTTTAGCTCTGGTGTGTTTGACCTAAACGCAACCGCTCCTCCAATTCGCATTTGTTTTTTCGCTTCGTTTCAACCAACTCATCGTTTTATTGCTGCTTAGATTTCCGCGGGCCGAAACCGGCAAGGCGAGCATCTTTTCTCGCATTTTTTGGAGAGGAGAAGAGGGAGAAGCTAGGGCATCAGTAGCTCCACCGTCTTTCTTGTGCTGGCGAGGAGAGTCGATTCCTGCGCATTTGCTGAACGCATCCAGGCGACCCGATTCCGCATCCAGGCGACCCGGGTCGATTCCTGCACATTTTCCTTCCTCCACTTCCAGATCTGGATTCTTCTTCACCGCCAGATCTCAATTCCTGTGCATTTTCCTTCCTCCACCACCACATCCAGGAGACCTGAGACCGCACCGGGATTCTTCTCCATCTAGATTTTCCTTCCACCATCGGATTTCTTCCTTCAGGTTTCTTCTCACTACACATTCTCTTATTGCCTCATCCCTTTACAGCACCTTCTCACAACAACTTCTCACATCACTTCTCCCCCTGTTCTGTGCAGTTCCCGCCATTCCAGTTGTGTGGAGTGCAACATCTTGGCCCTAACCTGCAACCATCAACAATAGAAGGTATACCCGCTTCTCTTTTTTTGTTTTGGGGTGGTTGATTTGGATTGTGCTAAATTTATGTATTTGGATTGTGTGAAATTTGTGGAATTTATGTGTCTTTGTGATATATATATATTGGGTGGTAAAAATGTTTTTATGCTATGTTGAATGTGTGTGGTGAATGTTTTTATGCTATGTTGAATGTGTGTGTTCATGTATGTGTGTTTGAGTGTGTGTTCATGTATGTTATGTGTGTGTGTGCGTGTATATATATATATATATATATATATATATATATATATATGTATATGTATATATACATATACATATATATATATATGTATATATATATATATATGTGTGTGTGTGTGTGTTGTAAGTGTTGTGTGTTGTGTGTGTGTGTTGTGTGTTGTGTGCTGTATTTGTGTGTGTGTGTGTGTGTGTGTGTGTGTGTGTTGTGTGTTGTATTTGTGTGTGTGTGTGTGTGTGTGTGTGTGTATGTGTGTGTGTGTGTGTGTGTGTGTGTGTGTGTGTGTGTGTGTGTGTGTGTGTTTAGGGGGTGTGAGTGTATGTGTGTGTGTCCATGTGTTCATGAGTGTGTGTTGTGTGTTGTGTGTGTGTGTTGTGTGTTGTGTGTGTGTGTTGTGTGTTGTGTGCTGTATTTGTGTGTGTGTGTGTGTGTGTGTGTGTGTGTGTGTGTGTGTGTGTGTGTGTGTGTGTGTGTGTGTCTGTGTCTGTGTGTGTCTGTGTCTGTGTGTGTGTGTGTGTGTGTGTGTCTGTGTCTGTGTGTGTCTGTGTCTGTGTGTGTGTGTGTGTGTGTGTGTGTGTATGTGTGTGTGTTTAGGGGGTGTGAGTGTATGTGTGTGTCCATGTGTTCATGAGTGTGTGTTCAAGTATGAGTGTAAATGTGTTTTCATGTATGTGTGTGTGTGTGTGTGTGTGTGTGCGCGCGCGTGTGTGTTTTCATGTATGTGTGTGTGTGTGTTTTCATGTTTTTTTGTTGTATGTGTTGTGTGTATGTGTGTGTGTGTGTTGTATGTGTGTGTGTTGTATGTGTGTGCGGTGTATGTGTTGTATGTGTTGTTTGTGTGTGTGTTGTATTCGTGTGTGTGTGTGTGTGTGTGTGTGTGTGTGTGTGTGTGTGTGTGTGTGTTTTCATGTATGTGTGTGTTTTCATGTATGTGTTGTGTGTTGTATGTGTGTGTGTTTGTGTGTTTAGGGGGGTGTGTGTGTGTGTGTGTGTGTGTCCATGTGTTCATGAGTGTGTGATCACTTGTGTGTGTGTGTGTGTGTGTGTGTGTGTGTGTGTTTACATATGTGTGTGATCACTTATGTAAAGTGTGTGTTCATGTGTGAGTGTGTGTTCATGTATTCGTGTGTGTGTGTGTGTGTGTTCATGTATTCGTGTGTGTGTGTGTGTGTGTGTGTGTGTGTGTGTGTGTGTGTGTGTTCGTCTATGTTAAAGTGTGTGTGGTTATTTTTTTTCTCCTATCTAGTTTACGTGTTATGGGTAAATATAAAGAAGACGGTGTTAGTGCCAATTGAGAGGCCAATGTTGTTTTGATTTTTTGTGACTTGTGCTTGAAAGAAATTGTGTTGGGTAATTTCCCAACAACGCACTTTAGCAGGGATGGTTGGACCAACCTAACCATAGGTTTTTTTGCTCGCACGGGAAAGTCTTATGATCGTAATCAAATGAAGAACAAGTGGGATCAACTAAAGAAAGATTGGAAGTTATGGCGAGAACTTAAGGGCTGTGAGACGGGTTTGGGCTGGGATCCAATCCGCAAAACTATTGTTGCTTCTGAAGATTGGTGGAATGAACGCCTCAAAGTATACATTTTAATTTTTAACCGCTTGTTATAATTAGCGTATTATAGATTATTTGACTGATAGTTATTAATTTCCATCACAGGTGCTTCCAAGTGCAAGGAAATTTTAGTTCTTTGGCATATCCCCTATGTTAGATGAGAAGCTAAATATGATGTTTACCTAAGTCGTAGCAACTGGAGATCTAGCTTGGGCACCAAATTCAAGATATTTTGAGAATGAGTCGATTGACGAACATGACTTATCTGCTGGAGTTGACACACATCATTTGTATGAGTCTCCAAATTCAGTTGAAGCAAGGAACAAACGAATGATCAGTAAGGGAAAAGGCAAGATGACCGATAAGAAAACAAGGAGCTCGACACTGGATGGCATAGCTAAAACATTGCGCATTATTGAGAAGTGCATGATGGAGCCACCTCGCATCCACATATCTTCATCCATATACACCATTCTTGAGGCGATTTATGAACTCGAAACTATGCCGGAAGTTATGGATGAATCACACTACGACTTCTACGACCACTGCACCATGGTTCTGACACAAATACATTACCGAGAAACCTTTATGAGAATTCAAAAGGATCGCCAGCTCAAATGGTTGTAGGCTAGTTATGAGAAAAGATCGGGCTAGTTTCAATGTGATGGACTTTAGATTAGCTGCTGTGTGATAGACCTATGTTATCTTTATGCTAGACTTGTTTTTTTTTTCTCTGGGATGGACATATGTTTTGTGACGTGATTTCATTTATGTTGTTATTTTATTAATCTTGAACTAGATTCAGAGACTTTATGATCACTTATGTGTTAAAATTTTGTTAAATTTAAAATTACTGCAGATTTACAATGTCTTCCTCGGATCGAACTAACAGTTATAATGAGGAGACTCAGCGGCAGGTTGCTGGCTAGTTTTATCATAATAGAGCAGTCAGTGGGCAACAATATTTAGCATAAGTGGATATTAACCTATCTGCGGCTAGTGGTTCATTAAATGTAGCTTGCATGACATCAAGCCAAACAGGGTCTAGATGGGTTGGTGAACTTCTAGATGGACAACCTCATAGATTTTTCAGTTCATTTAGAATGTTGAAGCTTATATTTGTAGATTTGTTAACACTCCTCACACAATAATATGGACTGTAAGGATCTAGGAGAACTCTACCGCGAGAAGTACTTGTAATTGCATTGCATATTTTAGGTCATAATGTACCCATGCAAATTGCAGACGAACGATTCCAACACTCCACATAAACTATAAGTAGGTTTTTTGCAAAAGGGATCACTGCTATTAAGAGATTATCTTCTGATGTCATTATGCATGTAGATCATCTTTTCAGTGATATTCCTCCCCAAATACTTAATGATGTTCGATGCATGCTGTTCTTTAAAGACTGTATTGGAGCTATTGATGGGACACATGTGGACGCTCGTGTTCCTGCTGATCAACAAGTTTCGTACATTGGCCGTCATGATATAACAACACAGAATGTGATGGCAGTTTGTGATTTTAATATGTGTTTCATATTTGTACTAGCGGGTTGGGAAGGTTCTACTCATGGCAGCCATATTTTTCAACGTGCCCTTATGAATCTGAGTTATAATTTTCTGTATCCTCCACCAAGTGAGACTTTTATTTTTTGAGATTTCAGTTGTTTTTAATTACTGTGTTTGACATAAATAAATTTTAAAATTTGTAGGAAAATATTATGCAGTTGATGCGAGATATCCTCTCCAATGTGGTTTTTTGAAACTATATTCAGGCACATGGTATCATTTACCAAATTTCAGAAGGGGCAGCATGCCTACACAAGGACGCTGAGAAATATTCAATCGGGCTCACTCATCCTTACAAAGTGTTATAGAACGGTCATTCAGAGTTTGGAAAAACAAATGGAAGATACTTAGGGATATGACGTCATATAGTTTGTCAAAGCAAAGAGACATTGTGATTGCAACAATGACTTTGCATAATTATATTCGCAGACACCCATTCTGCTTAGACGGACATTTTCAGGCTTGTGATCAAGACGAGCTTTTCATTACCCAGCGGGCCTTCAAAGAAGATCAGGGCAAAATGATGAAAGCTCGGATGGAGATAATGTTAGAGGAATTCAACTTGGTGTTGATGAGATGTCGGCACTGCGTGAATCAATTACTGAACAACTACATGGTGCTTGAACGTACTTGGGGTATCTGCGTAGTCAACTTATGTATTTCAAGTTTTGGATATTTTGATATTTGCATGTATTTGGATGTTTAGATATTGTTATGTGTGTTGTCTTGCTGCATACTTTGACCTATATATATTTTCTACAATTTAATATACAGATTAGAACAAAAAAATAATTTATAATTTTTTTAAATAAAATGCCACTGCTGTATTGCCAAACGGTTGTTCCGAACAGCTCTGCAAACACAGACTATCCAAACAGAACCTCATTTCCAGCAACCAGTTTTCAACAGCTCCATTTACAAACCTCCATTTACAACAACTCTTTTTACAACCGCAACCGCTCTACCAAATGAAGCCTAAGACGGGCGCGCGGTACAACCAAAAAACATTTTAATAAATAATTAAAAAAAACTTAAACTAAGCGGAGACACAATATTACGGTTTTAATAAAAAATAAAAAAAACAAAACCTAAACTAAGGCGTCCTTTGGCACAGCGGTGGCGGGCGAAAACAACTGCTCCAGCTGGAGCTTTCGAACTGGAGGGGATGACCCGGGGTTCGAAACGAGGCCTTTTGCCCTATTTCCCATGGCGTAGCAGAAACAACTGCTCCATTCGGAGCTTTCAAACAGAAGGGGATGACCCGGGGTTCGAAACAGAGCTTTTTGCCCCGTTTCTCATGGCGCGGCTAAAACATTTTTTGAGTCGGGACCCAACCAGACCTACTATTATATGCTATGTGATGGATGTGGGTGTTACAAGTTGGTATCTAACTCTGGTGTAGGTTTTTCTTATTCGAATTCGTGGGAGAATTCTTTTAAGGGGTGGTGAGCACATGTATGTGCATTACCGTTATAACATGAAAGAACCCATGAATGCCCACTTAGGAATGAAAATACACATGTTTGAGGAACATGAGTGTTCCTATGATTGCTTTTTGGCAATCTGTGTTGTCTCCTAATTGCATGTTTTTACGATTATAGGTGACTAGGATTGGTGCAGATCAGTCACAACGTCAGCACTCTGTGGAGAGAAGTGATCCTAATGACGTGTCTGCGACCCTTCCTTTAGCTGAAAACATTCGAATGGTAGTTGAAGCGGTGTTTGATATGATCAATGCCCAATATGGAATCCATGTGCAACCCCTATCCCTAGGGTGGCTTCTATGCCGGTTGGCGATCTGGACCAAACGATAATTAAAAGAACATCAGATCAGCAGTTGAACATGCTTTTGACACAGGGAACACACTCAGTTGATGAGTATTTGCATGTGTTTGTCATGATAAGGCGCTACTCAGGGTTTGAGTTGGAGGACGAGCAGACTATGGTCAATAGTTTTTAAAACGAACTGCGTGATGATTTACGACTTCTATTAGTATGACCAAAATTATTTTGATTCCAAATGTTGGTGGAGTTGGCTAGATCTTTGAAAGTAGATTTGGCAAAAGTCCACCAGACGTCAGTCTGTAGGGTACCGAACCCTACAAGTCCTGCTAAGTTAAAATACTGTGGGAGGAGGAGGCAGAAATATAGAGCATCGACTAGTCAAGCTCCATATGCTTGCCATACCTGTGGCAAGTCAGGATTGCCCGAGAGTGTCGTGTTGATGCCCCGAGATCAAAGAAAGCTAAGTCAGGAGCAGTTGCAGGGCGAGTTCTACTTGCTTTTTGTGTGGCAAAATAGGACATATTTCTAGAGAATGTCGGAGTGGTACTCTAGTGGCGAACGAGAGGGAATCTGGAGCAACCTTTGGGCGAGACCCAATTGCATGTTATACTCGTGGGAAGCCGGGACATATAGCCCGTGACTGTTGGAGTGGGCTTCCAAAGAGAAATGAAAAGGTAGGAGGCCATAAGCAAAGAGACGAGATGATAGGTATGGTTTAGATTATAGCTTTTATACTCTTGACACGAGTAGTTATGGGTATATGACATGTTTAAAGTAGGCTTTGTTCTACTATTGGTCGTAGAGAACATTGTTCGTTGTAGGGCTTCTCGCTCCTTAACATCTAAGGTCTTCGCGTGGGTCGTCCTAGTGCTTTCCGTTGTATCGATTATGGGTATATAAACCAAACGGAAACATGGTTGTAAATGATCGTCAGTAATTTGACCGTAGGCATGGAATGACTCTCGGAGCAGTATGTATATGTTTATTACAACTCAAAGGAGGCACACTAGGACATGAACACCGAGCACGAGACTAAATTAGTAGTCATTTCTAAGGATCTCTCCCTGAGAGTTCACCTTAGTGAGAGATCGATTTCACCATCGAGTTGGTGCCAGGTGCCAAACCCGTATCGCGGTCTCCTTATCACTTAGCACTGAGAGAGATGGCAGAATTGAAGACGCAGCTTCAAGAATTGATAGAGCAGGGGTTTGTGCGTCCAACTTCGTCACCTTGGAGCGCCCCGGTCGTCTTCGTGAAAAAAAAAGGATGGAAGTCTGCGGCTATTTATCGATTATCGGGAACTCAATAAGCTAATGGAGAAGAACGAGTACCCGATTTTGAGGATCAATGATCTTTTCGACCAACTTGTGGGGCCGACTGTGTATTCGAAGCTGGATCTGAAGTCTGAATATTATCAGCTGAGAATCAGGGAAAGCAATATTCCCAAGACGGCGTTCAGTACACGATATAGGCATTACGAGTTCACGGTTATGTCCTTCGGGATGACGAATGTGCCATCTGTGTTTACGGCCATGATGAACCAGACGTTTAGGGAGTATTTGGATCGTTTTATGATAGTCTTTATTGACGATATCTTGGTGTACTCCCAATCCGAGTTTGATCATGCAAAACATCTACATATTGTTCTGGAGACCCTAAGAAGCAGTCAGTTGTATGTCAAGTTCTTGAAGTGTGAGTTTTAGCTTTCTTCGATAGCATTCCTTGATCATATTGTTAGTGGGGAGGGAATCGCGGGGATCCGGCGAAGATTGTTGCGATACAGGATTGGCATGTGTTGTCTTCAGTGACGGAAGTCCGGAGTTTTCTGGGACTTGCCGGCTACTATAGACGCTTTGTGGAGAACTTCTCGCGGATAGCATTACCGCTCATGGCCTTGATAAGGAAGGATCAGAAGTTTGTATGGTCTCCAGCGTGTGCGCAAGCTTTCGAAGAATTAAAAAGTCGTCTGACCACGACGCCTATTCTATGTTCGCCAAGTGGAACAGAGGGCAATGAGATCTATAATGACGCTTCAGGGAGCGGCTTAGGTTGCGTGTTGCTACAACATGGAAAAGTGATAGCTTATGGCTCGTGCCAATTGAAGGTACACGATTGGAACTATCCGGTCCACGACTTGGAGTTGGTGGCCGTGATATTCGCTCTAAAGCTTTTGAGGCACTACGTGTATGGTGTGAAGGTCGATATTTACACAGACCATAAAAGCCTGAAGTACCTATTGTATCAGAAGGACTTTAATATACGTCAACAGAGGTGGATGGAGTTCCTTGAGGACTACACCTTCACGATACATTATGTATCTGACAAAGGTAATGTAGTTGCGGATGCGTTAAGTCGCAGGATTCCCGTATAGGCCAACTAGATACGGATGCATGACGAGCGTCTTTTTCAAGACTTGGAGGCCTTAGAGATTTTTTGTGTTGATAGGAGGTCTGGTGCTGAAGCACAATTGAACTGGGCATAAGTACAGTATGACCTAGCTGATCGGATTCAGCGGGCTTTGGAGTTGGACGACAGCATAAAGCGGTTCATGGTTGAGTCTTTGGATGGATCAAATGCCCAGTTAACTGTCGATGATGGGCTGTTGTGGAAGAACAGTCGTTTGTGCGTCCCAAGGGTGGGAAAACTACAGGAAGAGTTAATGTACGAGGCTCATTACACTAAGTACTCGATTCACCCGAGGAGCACAAAGATGTACAAAGATATGAGAAAGCTGTTCTGGTGGCCAGGACTGAAAAAGTACATAGCGTTGTATATGGCAAAGTGTCAAACTTGCGCCTTGGTGAAGGCCGAAAGTTAGAAGCCCGGAGGATTTTTGAAATATTTGTCTATACCGAAATGGAAGTTCGACGATATATCCATGAATTTCGTGCATGGTTTGTCGTGATCATAGAAGGGAAACGACGTCATATGGGTGGTCATTGATCGTTTGACTAAAGTGTCACACTTCATCACGAATAGGAAAGACGATTCATTAGAAAGCTGGCAAAGTTGTACGTAGATAATATTGTACGACTACACGGTGTGCCCTGTAGCATCGTGAGTGACCGAGATGGGTGTTTCACGTCTAACGACTTGAGTTTAATACATCAATTGTTGGGTACCAAGCTGAAGTTCAGTGCGGACGTTCATCCGCAGACGGATGGTCAAACCGAGAGGGTAAACAGGACGATGGAGGACATGCTTCGCATGTGCGCCCTAGATTGGAAAGAGGTGGGAGGATCACCTGTATATGATCGAGTTCGCTTATAATAACAGCTACCAGTCAAGCATTCAAATGGCGTCCTTCAAGGCCCTTTATGGTAGAAAGTGTTGTACTCCGTTATCATGATTGGAGACGGGCTAGTCAAAGTTGTTTAAGCGGAAGGAAGTTGAGGATGCAACTTTGGTTGTTCGAACAATCTGATAGCATTTAATGATCGCTCGGGATAGCCAGGCTAAGTACTATAACACCAAGCACAGGAAAGCCGAGTTCGCCGTGGGCGATTGGGAATACCTAAAGATCAAACCGTTCAAAGGTGTGTCAAGGATTCGACGCTTGAAAATGCTGAGTCCAAGATACCTTGGGTCATTTGAGATACTGGAGCATGTTGGCGAAGCCGCCTATCGGTTGAAACTTTCAACGAAACTAAGGGGTCTGCACAACGTATTCCATATATTGGTGTTGCGAAAGGCGGTGCAAGAGCCTACACAAGTGGTTGCGGCGGAACAGGTGCCGATTGATGGAGGGTTGGCAACGAAGGTCAAGCCCATTAGGATTGAGTATGCGGAAGTAAAGCAACTTCATAATAAGGCTATCACGATGGTCAAGGTCCGTTGGGACAATTGTGGCAGAGAGGAGCTATCATAGGAGCGAGAGCAAACCATGAATTCGGAGTTCCCCGAGTTATTCGACTTAGGTACATATTTTAAATATTGTTACTTTTATAGTTTTTCCTGTATCGCATAATTTCGGGATGAAATTCTTTAAGTGGGGGAGATTTATAACGCCCCAACTTTCCCAAGGCAGGAAAGTGGTTTTTGGGAGATATTGTCAGGTGGTAGAGTAAACGCCGGCGGTTGAGTTAACGCCGGCGGTAGAGTTAACGCCGACGGTAGATCCAGGATTATTTGGGCAGAGCTTTCAGGAAGCTACCGCTCAACGGTAGTAATACCATCGACCGTAGAAGGGTCCATTTAATTGAGGAGGCTCTCAGGATGTTACCGCGCGATGGTAGAAGGTATTGCGCGACGATAGCGATAGCAGTCGTGTCGTAAACTGTAACACCCCAAATTGTTGTAGGAGCGACGGGGATCGATTTTGGCCAAGTCAGGTTTTTGGTGCAGGTGACACGGGCCCCGACACGGGCGTGTCGGAGGCCGTGTCGGGCATGTCGAGCTCGGGCCGTGTCGTCGACCAGTTCAGGTCGACGATGGTCGTGTGGTGGAACACGGCCTAGGACACGGGCGTGTCCCAGGCCGTGTCACACCTGTGCTGTGCGGTTGGGTGCACGGGTAGTGACACGGGCACGAACACGGGCGTGTCTAGTTTGACACGGGCGTGTCCGATGCCGTGTCACCAAGCCGTGTACCCCTCTGACTGCAAAGTGTTGATTTATTGCACACGGGGGGCGTGACACGGGTCCCGACACGGGCGTGTCGCAGGCGACACGGGCGTGTCGGAGGCCGTGTCATATGTCGTGTGCTGGTTTTCAATTTGGGTCGAGACGGCGAATGAGCTACACGGCCAGGCACACGGCCGTGTGCCAACCCGTGTTCGGCCCAGATTTTATGATTTTGGATTTAATCCGGGTCGTTCGTTTCCTTGACTTTGGATCCGACGGTGGGGGGCTGCTCCTGGGTGGTTATGGCCGGGAAATATGGTTTAGAAACCCATTTTTCATTGGCCCATCTCTCTCTAAAAGTTAGAGAGAAGGGAGAGCAAGGAGGAAGGAGGAGTCCAAGATCCGGCCGCCGGAAGAGCTTCGGAGCTCCGAATCGCGATCCGAGTCCAGATCCGCGGAGGCGACGCCGTTGCGGTGCTTTCCAACCGTATAGTTTTCGATGGCGCCGCGGAAGAATGCAAGGGTAACGATTTCTCATCCTTGGGCATGTGAAGCCCTCTTTTCCTTTGCATAGGAAGCCCGCTCTCGCGAGTGAGCGAAGAGTTGGAGCGTTCCTTGGGGTAGATATGTGAAGTCCCCCTTGTGTAGAGTCCGTATACGTAAACGGACATAGGCATTGTGTGTGAAGCCTATTCGGACATGTTGGTCCGGATCGGTGATGTTGCATTGCATTTGAACCGGGCAAGAATCCGGATGTTTGGGTGTTTTCGGTTTTCTACGTGGTAGATTGCATCAGGGAGCCTTGGAGATTAACTCCAAGGTGCACCCGGAAAACTGGGCAAAAGCGGGTTTTGCCAACACGGTGGCCGGGAGCCAACGTGAACATAACCGGGTTATGTGATTATTGTGGCGGAAACGGGACTCGGTGAGTCTTGACCTGCGCATATGGCTTAAATTGCCGTTGCGATATGAGCACGGGTCAGGCGGAACCGTACCCGGTCTATGTCGTTCGGTAGGACCGTTGGCATGGATGAGGGTCTTCGGCGGTCTATGGCTTAAATTGCCGTGACCAAGGCCAGGAAGGCAAAATGCTCATATGGATGACCGTCCAAGAGGCGGTGGTGGATTGGGAACGTCTGTGGCTTGAATTGACGTGACGTTGGCCGGTTCACCGAGAATGTGCCCTGAGTGCACGGGGTGTGTGGCCGTGCGAGTCTACGCCTGTGTTGATGTGTGTTCACCTTAATATATATTGCCTATACTAATAAAGTGCAGGGAAAGAGCATCGCCGCCCCGATTTTGGGGGCGGGATCGTTATAATTTGGTCAGCATAGCTGACCATTGCTTTTGTTTGCCACCGGGCGGTGGTTTGTGCTTGCAGGTGCTGCGGAGCCGAGCGGAAAATAGCGGGCTAAAGCCCATGTTGCGGTGCTGGCCCTCGAAGGCCTAACCCTTTTTATGCTTTCCGTTTATTTCATGTATGGCCGGCCTGCGAGCCGAAGTATGTAAGACATGTTTTGTTAAGCAACCTTGTAAGGCCTTAAGGCCGGTACTTTGGTAGTTTCATTCCTATTGTTACTTCTGTAGTGGACATTCCTGCTTGGCAGGGTTCTTGAATTTGTGCAACTTAATAATTTGCTTCCGCTAGGTGTTGTGTAGGACGACATGATTGGTTGAATGGTTTCAACGCGTAACCAACCGGTCTGTCCGTAGTATATTGCGTCGGGCCCCGGCCGGACCTACTGCTATATGCTATGTGACGGATAGGGGTGTTACATAAACAACGCTAGTTAACGCGTGGTGGTAGTACCCTATCGCGCGGCGATAGTAATTCTGTAACGACGTGGCCACGTGTCGGCCTGTGAATTGAGGGCTTGGGCGGTGGCATGCGAACCAAGCCATTTTCAGTGTGTACCGTGCGACGATAGCTAGTTACCAAATGGCGGTAGCTCGATTTATAGTGTTGGTTTGGCCGTTTTCACTTCATTTTTTGGAGTTTGAGAAACTTGGGCTAGATGTTTGGAGGAGGAGAAGCAGCGCCAGAGAGAGGAGATTTCACCACCATTTGAGATTCAGAGCTTGGATTCATGAGGTGAATTCAGATCTATAGAGGCAAAGCCAAAGCTATCGTTTCCAACCGTCTAGAATTTCTCCTATGGCTCCAAAACTAACTACTATGGTAACGATCCTCTTCTTTGGACATGTGAAGTCCTTCGTTTTGGCATATGAGGGGTAGACAATCCACGAACACGTAGGAAGTGTTCTCCTGACGGGTAGATCCAGGTATCCCCATTAGTTTGCATTTAGATCCGGAATCGAAGTATGGAATAAACATGTTGTGTGAAGCCCATCCAGACGGGTTGGTCCGGATTGGTGATGTTTGTATGTTTTATATGCCGGAGAAGACTCCATGGTAATTGCATAGATTTTGGAGTCATGGGTGTGTAGATGGCTGCAGTGAGAGTACTGGAGGTAGTCTATAGGGAAAAAACCCGAAAAAGGGGGAGAAACGATAGTCTGTCCCCTACCGCGCGGTAGTAGTGCTACCGCCGGCGATAGCTCGCAGTAAGCTATGTATTGATTGTGAAGCTTTTCTCTGGGAGACCTGTGGGCTATTGTTTGTGAAGCCTGTATCTGGGAGACATGTGGGCTATTTTGTAAGGTCTGTCTTGTGAAACCTGGGGGCCATCTGTGGAGGCCTGTCTCTTGAAGACCTGGGGCCAACTTGTTAAGCGTAAGCTTAATTTGCTCAGCTTAGGCGGCCGTGAGTCCTAGCCTAGGATCATAATAGGGTTATGAATCATACACAAATGGGAAAGGGGATGCTGACCCGCATCGTGGCTGACGCGCCTGATGAATTGAACTCAAAAAATAACTGAACTATACCCAACCCTAGTCATTCGTCTTGGAGTGAGTCATACTGCGGATTTACAGATCATCATGTCTTTGCCGAAGGCAAGGGGTGTTGTCTTCGGCTTTGGATCCGAAAGACTTAAAAGCTCGAACATTGCTGACCGTCGCAAAGAACCGAGGTGTGACCCTTGAGGTCTTGTGCACCAAGAATGTGCCTTGAGAGCACGGGGCGTTTATGTCAATGTCTGTGGTGAATGGTGCTTAATTTTCACGTTCAGACAACCATGTTATGTATAAGTTAATGCCTACAGGGAAGGATCGCTCTCACCCCGAGTGAGGGGTGAGGTCATTATAATTTGGTCAGCTAATGCTGACCGTTGCTATTGTTTGTCACCGTTTTGGTGGAATGTTTCGTGCAGGTGTAGTAGAGCCAAGAGGGCTAGAACCCAGAGTTGCTAAGCTAGCCCTTGAAGGCCAAAGCGAATTTACCCGCCTTTATTTATTGTTCACGTGTGGCCGGCCTGCGTACCGATGTATGCAAGAAAGTTTATTTTTAAGTTGAACATTATAAGGCCTTAAGAACAATACTATTTGTGTATTTGCTTATTCATTCCTGTTTTCTGTTTAGTGGACATTCATATGGTTGGGTTCTAATTATAATTTATAATTAACTTCCTCTAGAATGCACTCTGTGTTAGGATGTGTAATATTGGATCATTGTTTCAATTAGTAACTCCTTTGACTGTCTGTAGTATATCACGTCGGGCCCCGACCGGACCTACTGTTATATGCTATGTGACGGATTAGGGTGTTACAATCTAGTACAAGATAGACATAATGCAGGTACAGTTCAACCATTTCTCGTTGCTCATATCGTCATGCCATCACCGAAAGCTGAAGAAATCAAGGACAATAGACAGGACGTCAGTCGGCCTCCCCTTTCCCGTTCGGCTCTCTGGCCTTTTAGTTGGGCACTTCAGGCTCAGCAACTTCAATTTTTGCTCACATTGTCCTTAGGACCTGAGCTCGCAATCCACAAACAATGGCTCTCATGGCCATAATAGTTGGGCAATTCAGGCTCAACAGTTTCCACAATGGCCCCCAGGTCTCCCAGAGACAGACCTCACAAACATAGCTTATTGGGAGCTATCGCCGGCAGTAGCACTACCGCCGCGCGGTATGGGACAGAATCTCGTTACTTCCCCATTTTTGGGTATTTCCAAGAGATCATCTCTAGTACTATCACTACAGAACCCTGCACACCCCATGACCCCGGATTCTACACGTTTTTCCACACGTTTTTCCACGAAGTCTTCTTCGGCGTACAAAACAATTTATCACCAATCCAGACCAACCGGTCCAGATGGGCTTCACACAGCATACCTATTTTGTACTTCAATTCCAGATTCTATATGCAATATCTACCAGGGATTACAATGATCTACCCGTTAGAAACCACCATTTTCTTCACCTTTTAGTGAGGGGTTCCATTCACTTATGCAAATTGAGGACTTCACTTGTCCAAGGAGAAAGTCGTTACCCTTGTTGATTGCTTAGAAGCCATACCCTTGCTCTTGATCTGGATGGAACTAATCACCATAGTTTTCTCTCCACGGTTCTGGCTTCGACTCGCGATTGCGATCACATAAATGCCTTGGATCACCTTTACCCTTTGCCTCGTGGACTTCTTCCTTCTCCTTCCTCAAGAATCAAGAGAAAGAGAGAGAGAGACAATGAGAGAACGAGAAAATGATCTAATTTTAAGCCTTTATCAGGGAGCTACTGTCGCGTGGTATCTTTGCTACCGCCACACGATACCCTTTGGCAGTGGTGGCGGCCTCATCCATCACCGCTCTGCCGCTCCCACTACCGCTACGCGGTAGCTTACTATCGCCAGACGGTATCGACCAGAGACCTTGGTCCATCAAATTCAGCAAGCTACCGATAGTGATAGGTCTATCGTCGCGCGGTAACCTCCAGTGACCAATTCTCGATCGTTTTTGGGAAATTTGGGGCATTACAATTCTCCCCTCCTATACGAGATTTTGTCCCGAAATCCACAGTAAATATAGAAGTAAAAAACATATCAAATATACCTCAACAGAATAGTTCAGGGAACTCTTCGCGCATGGTCTGCTCATGCTCCCATGACTGTTCCTCACAGCCATAATTGTCCCATCAAACTTTGACCATTTGATTCTCTTTGTTCTGTAGCCGCTTCACTTCCGTGTCCTCGATATAAATGGTCTTGACGTTTGTCGTCAACTCACTATCGATCAGAATTTGCTCCATAACAACCACTTGCGTAGGCTCTTGCGCAACCTTCCACAACACCGATATGTGAAACACATCATGCAATCCACTGAGTTTAGCTGAAAGCTTCAGCCGATAGGCAGCTTCTCCAATCCGCTCAATAATTTCAAACGGCCCAAGGTATCTCGGACTCAGCTTTTTCAAGCATCGGATCCTCGATACGCCCATAAATGGTTTAATTTTGAGATAAACCCAATCGCTAACCACAAACTCCACGTTTCAGAGTTTGGCATTGTAATAATTTGCTTGTCTATCTTGCACAATCAGCAATCATTCTCGAATCAAACGTATCATTGAAGCTCATCTTCAACGTCTTTGCGTTTATACAACTTTGATTCACCTGTTTCAACCCAAGCCAACGGAGTACATCACTGCCTACCATATAAGGCTTCAAAAGGTGTCATTTGTATACTCGCTTGGTAGCTATTATTTTGTCCACCAGCTGATCAAACAGATCATCGATTCATGGAATCAGATACTTGTTCTTTTCTGTCAGCTTATTTAGCTCACGATAATCAATGCATATATGCAAGCCTCTGTCCTTTTGATTCAGAATGAACTATATTTTCAACTGAATTGTCCTTTCGATTCAGAATGAAGTGTGCTACTTCGGATCCTGAAAAGAACAAGAAGTATAAGTGAATGTGATGGAGCACTATAGTTGCTTGCAAAGAGAAGTAACATATATCAAATTGCATGGAAACTGGGGTACGTAGAGGGTGTCCGCCAGGTGAAGAGACGGAGTGACTTGAACCACTCTTGTCCCATTGACCGGTGAAGGAGATCCGTCTGCAATGAAGACTGGGGGAAACCGATCATGTTTTTCTAGGAGAGAAAAACACTGAGGATTGTCGGCCATATGATAAGTAGCACTGGAGTCAATCAGCAATTTACCTTCAGTCACCACATGGGCACTACCTGAATACGTGACCACCGAGGCGAACTGCTTTGAAGAGGAAGTGGAAGCATCACCAGATGGGCAAAGATGTGAATGCTTCATCCAACAACGATCAACCGTATGGTCGGTGCAGCCACAGTGATAGCAGAGAAAGCGGGAAGGTCCACGTCCGCCAGATTGATGGTCGCGGCCACCAAAGCCACCCTACTGAGTATGATGAGCATAGGTGTCGAGGATTGGTGGGGAGGATATCAAAGGATGCTGAAGCAGAGAGGTAATAGCAGCGATATGGGTAGCCGTGGCATCTAAGGTAGTAGAATCCACCCCGCCAAGGATCTGTTGATAGATCATGTCATAGGACTCCGGAAGACATAGAAGATAACACACAACCAAAAGCTCTTGGAAGTGCTTGTGTTGCTCGGCCAGATCCACAGAGAATGGACGGTTCTGAAGAATTTCGGCTCCAAGAGCCTGAACTTGTTGGTAGGTGGCAGCAGGAGACATGGAGGGACGGGAAAATAGGTCCACATAGAGAGTATAGATGTGAGACGTCTGAGCCCCCTTGGAGTAAAGAGTAGCAAGATGAAGCCAAGCAGCCTTTACCGCTTCATCATGGCGGATGATGGGGAGGCACTCATCAGAAAGACTATTAGCAAGCCAAGTCCGAACAAGAGCGTCGCTAGCATCCCAGTAATCAAAGAGATCGGACTCTGGAGTAAGTGGGTCATCGGTGAGATGATAGCATTTGCGTTGTAAATGAAGTAGAAAGGTGAAGAAAATGCTCAAGTCCGGGTAGTTGGAACCGATAAGTTTGGAAATGGTTCCAAGATTGCTAAACGGAGTAGGAGGAGGGTGGGCCCCGGGAGTAGTAGTAGTAGTAGTAGAGATATCGGAGAGAGTCATAGAGAAGAACAGTGCGGACAGAAAGGAAGCCGCACGAATAGGGAAAAAGAAGCCGCGCGGATAGACAAGAGGCTGCACGAAAGCAATAGTTCGTGGGCCACTGGGAGGTCGCGAAAACAGGCGCGAGCAGAAAATAGAAAGAGGCGGACAAGGAGTCACGCAAATAGGAAAAGAGGAAACTGCACGAACAGAAAAGAGGCCGCGCGAAAGGAAGAGATTGCAGAGCAAAATGGAACCTGCGAAGACAGGTCGCGAGCCGAAAGCGAAAAGTTGCGCGAACAAAGACGAGGTCGCACGAAAGTAAAAGAGCAGAGAGAAATAGAGGTCGCAAACAGAGAGAGAGCAAACAGAGAGGTCACACACACAGAGGGCAATAACAAGGAAGAGAAGGAAACCACGCGGACAGGGCGCAAGAAGGAGGGGTCAAACCGCGCAGATAGAAGTGCTCACAGAATTAAGCAGAAAAGATCGAGTTATCTGATACCATGTGCGAACAGAAAAAGAGAAACCAAAATTTGGACAGTAATAGAGTTTTTATTTCCAAAAATTGTGTCTATTACAAAGGTATGACCTCCCTTTTATAGAATGAAGGAGAAGAGAGAGATTACAAATAAGCAATGTGAGACTAAATACATTTATGGTGACTAGCGGTTAAACAAAACCAGACCGTACAGGTCACGCGGTTAGACGAGAAGGCTAACCTCCTAACCATAACGACAAGCCGCCAGAGGAGAACGCTAGATCGCCCATCTACCAAGCTGCTGAAGAGAAGCCGCCAGACCGCCCGGCTATCAAGCCTCCAGAGTGAAGTCGCCAGAGCGCCTGGTCTCCATACTGTAACAGATGCAGCATAGGCTTCATGGTCAAACGACTCTTCAAATCCTCATAAGCTGGTGCGCACTCTGGCGTCCAAACAAACGTCTGATTCTTTCTTATAAATGTCGTGAGAGGTAAAGCAATACTTGAAAAGCTCTCTACGAAGCGCCTATAATAGCCAGCAAGTGCTAGGAAACTCCTGACTTCCACTACCGAAGTAAGTACAGTGCACTCTCATATCGCAGCAACCTTTGTCGGATCCATAACAATACCGTCTCCGCTAACGACATGACCAAGAAAAGCCACTGAAGATAGCCAAAACTCACACTTAGAGAATTTGACATATAAGCGATTTCTTCTCAGAGTATGCAAAACCAACCTTAAATGTTTTGCATGCTCCTCTTCAGACTAATAATATACCAGCATGTCTTCAATAAAGACAATCACAAATAGGTCCAAATACTCTCGAAAAGTCCTGTTCATCAAATCCATAAATATTGATGGCGCATTAGTGATTCCAAATGGCATCACAGTAAACTCATAATGCCCATAGCGTGTACCAAACTCTGTATTGGTATTATCACTTTCCCGAATTCTCAACTGCCAGTAGTCGGACTTCAAATCCAACTTCGAGTAGACAATCGATCCAACCAGCTGATCAAACAGATCATCGATTCGCATAATTGGATAACCTTTTGATCGAAAACAGACTTTGATACTAAATTTAACACCTCCATTCATCATATAAAATATAACAGAAGGTCAGGCCAGGGCCCCGCGCCATACTCCATGCATAGTCAGTGGAGTTATGTATTGAAATCATACCATCTTATACACATCCTAACTCAGAGTGCATTCTAGCAGAAGTATTTTACTTTAAAACTCATACACAGGAATGTCAACTATAAACATAGGAATGTATAAAAAAATATACAACATGTTCTAGCCTTAAGGCCTTACAACTGTTTTCTTTACAAAATATGTCTTTAATACATCGACACACAGGTCAGTCACACATGAAAATAGTAAACGTTCGTCTTTGGGCCTTCAAGGGCCAGCCAATTGCAGCATAAGGGACTTCAGCACGCTACCTTCAACTTGGCTCTCCAGCACATGTATAACACGACCCACCAAAATGTGGCAAAACAACGCAACAGTCAGCATTAGTTGACCAAATTATAACGACCTCACCCCTTACTCGGGGCAGCGGTTCTCCTTCCCTGCAAACAACAACATATATATCTTTTGGCAACAACAATGTTCATTTAAGCACCATTCTCCACGGACGTAGCCTCAATCGGCCACACGCCCCGTGCACTCAGGGCATATTCTTGGTGTACCGGACTTCTCCGGGTACCACCACCATCCACAGTCTCGGACTTGATGGTCCATGCTTGAGCATTCTGGTCTTTCCGGTCTCGGGCTTAAGACTCTCATTATGCTACCGACGAAATCCAAGTACTTTAGACAATCTAGTATAAGATAGACATAACGCAGGTACAGTTCAACACTTTCCCGTTGCTCAAATCATCATGCCATCGCCGAAAGCTGAAGCAATCAAGGACAATAGACAGGGCGCGGGTCGGCCTCCCCTTTCTCGTTCGGTTCTCTGCCCTATTATGTAACACCCCGAAACTCAAAGGAGGGACGGGTGACATTTTAAGCTAAGTCTGGGACTTGGAGCAGGTGTCACGGGCGTGTCACGGGCGTGATACGGGCGTGCCACACTTGGGAGTTTTCTGAGTCATGTATACGGGTCATGACACGGGCACAGACACGGGCGTATCACATGTGACACGGGCGTGTCGGGTGCCGTGTCGCAGGCCGTGTCCTCCTCGGGAAACAAATGTTGGCAGTTGTGCACGGGCCATGACACGGGCCCAGACACGGGCGTGTCACATGCGACACGGGTGTGTCGGGTGCCGTGTCGCAGACCATGTCCTTCTCGGGTTGGGAAAGCTGGCCGATTGCATACGGGGGGCGTGACACAGGTCTCGACACGGGCGTGTCATATGTGACACGGGCGTGTCGGAGGACGTGCCGAATGCCGTGTGCTGGTTTTCGAGTCGGTCGAGACAGCGAATGGGTGACACGGCCAGGCACACGGCCGTGTTGCAACCCGTGTTCGGCCCAGATTTTCTATTTTGAGGCCTAATCGTGGTCGTTCATTTCCTTGGCTTTGGATCCGACGGTGGGGGGCTGCTCCTGGGTGGTTTTAGCTGGGATAAGGGTTTCAAAACCCTCATTCTCTTTTTGCATTCTCTTTCTAAATCCTAGAGAGAAGGGAGAGCAAGGTGAGAGGTTGGAGACCAAGATCCGGCCGCCGGTGGAGCGTCGGAGCTCCGAATCGCGATCCGAGTCCAGATCCGCGGAGGTGACGCCGTTGCGGTGCTTTCCAACCGCATAGTTTTTCATGGCGCCGCGGAAGAATGCAAGGGTAACGATTTCTCATCCTTGGGCATGTGAAGCCCTTTTTCCCTTTGCATAGGAAGCCCTCTCCCGCAAGTGAGCGAAGAGTTGGAGCGTTCCTTGGGGTAGATATGTAAAGTCCCCCTTGTATAGAGTCCGTATGTGAAAACGGACATAGGCATTGTGTGTGAAGCCCATCCGGACAAGTAGAGTCGGATCGGTGATGTTGCATTGCATATGAACCGGGGAAAACTCCGGGTGTTTGCGCGTTTTTCGGGTTTTCTACGTGGTAGATTGCAACAGGGAGCCTTGGAGATTAACTCCAAGGTGCACCCGGAAAACTGGGCAAAAGCGGGTTTTGCCAACATGGTGGCCGGGGAGCCAACGTGAACATAACCGGGTTATGTGATTATTGTGGTGGAAACGGGACTCGGTGAGTCTTGACCTGCGCATATGGCTTAAATTGCCGTTGCGATATGAGCACGGGTCAAGCGGAACCGTACCCGATCTATGTCGTTCGGTGGAACCGTTGGCATGGATGAGGGTCTTCGACAGTCTATGGCTTAAATTGTCGTGACCAAGGCCAAGAAGACAAAATGTTAATATGGTTGGCCGTCCAAGGGGCGGTGGTGGAACGGGAACGTCTATGGCTTGAATTGACGTGACGTTGGCCGGTTCGCCGTGAATGTGCCCTGTGTGCACAAGGTGTGTGGCCGTGCGAGCCTACGTGTAACACCCCAAAAATCTCAAAACTGGATTTGAGGTGCAGGCTGTTTGACACGGCTTGGGACACGGGCGTGTCCCAGGGCGTGTCGGGGGTACACGGCCTGGGACACGGGCGTGTCCCAGGGCGTGTTCAGGATGGTCGACGATCGGTGGTCGACTATAGTCGAGCCTGGGACGCGGCCTTGGACACGGGCGTGTCCCAGGGCGTGTCACTCCAGAAATGGCCGGATTGAGTCAGAGAAGTACACGGCCCGGAACCAAGCCTTGAACACGGCCGTGTCAGATTTGACACGGGCGTGTCCGAGGGCGTGTGCCTACCCGTGTACTACTCTGTTGGTTTTAAAGCTCGTTGAGTACCGTATAACAGGGGTGACACGGGCGTGTCATTTGACCGACACGGGCGTGTCAGGTTCGACACGGACGTGTCGATGCCCGTGTTCTGGTAGATTTCAGTCGGTACGTGTGCCGCGTGTGCCGCTTAAGGGTACACGGCCTGTGACACGGGCGTGTCACAGGCCGTGTCGGCCAAAAAATAGTCTTTTTCAGGCAGATCTTGGCCGTTCATTTTCCTTAAAGAAGATCCAGTGGCTGGGGCTAATTCCTGGTTTGATAAGGCCGGGAAAGGAGAAGGCTAAGCTCATTTTTGAGTTCATATTCTCTTTCTAACTTTAAGAGAGAGGTGAGAGCAAGGTGAGGAAGAAGAAGTGGAATCCGGCTGCCGGTGGTGCTACGGTGGTCCAAATCTCAAGCCGAGTTCGGATTTGCGAAGGCAACGCTGCTGCGAAGGCTTTCATCCGTCTCAAATTTCTCTCCATGGCTCCGAAGCGAGTTCCTAGGGTAACGATTTCCTTCTCGGACATGTGAAGTCCTTATTTCCTGCATTGCATAGGGAAAACCCTTCCCCGCGAGTGTGCTGTGGGTTGTGGCGTCCCTTGGGGTAGATATGTGAAGTCCCCCTTGTTAGAGTCCGGAATTGGAGTACGGATCTAGGCATGCTGTGTGAAGCCCATCTGGACATATTGGTCTGGATTGGTGATGCTTGTTTGCATATCGGAGAAGACTCCGTGATTATTGCTTGTATGTATGATGGATAAAGTACTGGAGGAAGTCCAGGAAATTGTGAGAGTTGGGTGCAACTCTTGTGGCCGTAAGTTGCCACTTTGTGTGCGGTTGAGCGTTGGGCTGCAACTGTATGAAAAGGCTTCGTGCCGAACAGGCAAGGTGAAACTGACCCACGCCTTTAAATGTGGCCTCATGTACGATGTACTTGGTTGGGCAAGGCGATTTGAGCAACGGGGGGTGGCTGATCTGTACCTGCGTTATGTAGGCTGGACATGAGAGCGCCAAGGCATTGGGCTTTCGTCAGCGGCATAATGAGAGTCTTGGGCCTGCGTGCCGGACTAAATGCTCAATGGTGAGATCCGGTGTTTCCGGTGCACCCAAGAGTGCCATGAGTGCACGGGACATCGGGCCGTCGTGCCGGCGTTTGTGATATGTGACTGTGCGGTCGTGCACGTCTTGCTTGAATTGATATATATCATTTTGGACGATTGCTATGCAGGGATGGAATTTCGCTGCCCCGTGCCAGGGGCAGGGTCGTTATAATTGGTCAGCTGAATGCTGAACGTTGCCCTGTTTGCCACCGCTTGGTGGATTGGTTCTTACAGGTACTGGAGGTGCTGGTCCGAGCGGGACTTAGCGGGCTGAAGCCCAAAGCTGCGTTGCTGCCCTCGAAGGCATTGTTTTGTTTCTTTTGTTCATGTGTGGCCGGCCTGCGTGCCGATGTCTGTAATCCACACTCTTGTTAAGAGAAATTATTGTAAGGCCTTAAGGCCAGACTCTTTAGATGTTTGTATACATTACTATGTTATAGTGGACAGTGTTCTTTATCTTGAGTTCAAAGATTCAACCGTGAAACTTCCGCTAGAATGCTCTGTGTTTGGATGCGTTGGTTATGATATTAGTTCGTAGCGTCTCCGCCTGTTTGTGGAATATGGTGTGGGGCCCCGGCCGGACCCTCTATTATATTCTTCTTGACGGGTAGAGGTGTTACAATTTGGTATCAGCTTGTTGGTCGATCTCTTCCGAATTCGCGGACGAATTCTTTTGAGAGGTGGCGCGCACGTGTCAGTGCTGTCGTTATAACACTTAACTTGAACTCAAGATTGTCCACTTAGGAATGCAAATACACTTGTTTGTTGAACTTGTGTATTCTTTTTGTATGGTTGCCGTTTTCATTGGTCGTTAACCTGTGTATTTTACACATATAGGTGACCAGAAGTGTTGCGGGTCAATCCGAACCACAACGTTCTGTTGAGAGTGCGGCACCAGCCGAGGTGCCCACAACTCCTCCATCCGCTGAAACAGTCCGTCTCATCACGGAAACGGTACTTGCTGTGATGAATTCTCAGCAGGCTGGGCAAGCACGTCCTGCAGTGGTGCCAACGCAAGCTGGGGTACGGCAAGAACCGGTAGAAGCCGAAGTTGATCCGCGGGTAGCAGATCAACAATGGAAGCAATTCTTGAGCTTCAACCCTTCGCAGTTTCATGGGGCGGGTACACCGGCCCAAGCAGAGGATTGGCTTGCAAGGATCAAGAGGATTATGAGAGCTATCAAGGTTGAGGAGGAACAGAAAGTCATGTTAGCCACTTTCCTACTGGAAGGAGAGGCGCGATTGTGGTGGGATGAGATTGAAATGCATCACTTGGCCGGCAGGCAATTGGCAGAGATTACAATGGAAGAATTTTCTCGATTGTTCTTAGCACAACATCTGCCGATACAACAAAGGATATCGATGGAAATGGAATTTCAACGATTAGCACAGGGAGATCGAAGTGTAGATGACTACCTGCATGAGTTCACCCGTTTGGGAAGATATGCGGGCACGATCTTCGCTGAAGAAGAGCGTAAGACTAGTCGGTTTTATGCGGGACTGCGAGATGAGCTGCGGTATTTGCTCTCGAGTTCTGTGAGTCAAGGGTTCCAAGCCTTAGTCTGTACGGCTCGTTCTTTGGAGACGGACATGAAACGGGGGCAAGCAAAGGGCAACTTGGCTGTTGCGAAGCCAGAGTTTAAGCCGCCGCGTCCGGACAAGTTTGGCTACCGAAAGAGATGGAATAAGAAGTCTAAGTCTTCTGGACAAGCTCCTTCTGCGACTGTGACAGATACATCAGGGTATGGATCTCGTGCTTGTTTTACGTGCGGGAAGGTTGGACACTTCGCATGTGAATGTCGATCTGGTCCTCCAAAGGGTGATAAGAAGACGGGAGCGTCTTATGCGGAGAAGGGGAAGGCTGTGGTGGAGTCTTCTGCCTCGCACGCGCAGCCTAGGGTCTTCAACCTTGGACAACAGGAGGCCATTAAGCAGGCGGATGTCGTCACAGGTACGCGTAGGTTTTAATGTTCTTGTTTTTGATGTGCTGTGCTTGTTTTAATTGTAATGTTATAGGGTTTGTCCTTATACGAGAGTATCCGGCGCGAGCACTGTTCGACACAGGTGCTTCACATTCGTTTCTGTCTGAGGACTTTGTCTTTCGTGTCGGGGTACCTATACGGACTAAGACAGACAGTATAAAGGTGTTGTTGCCTAACGGATGTTTGATGAGCGCGGATCGATCTTGCGGTCTTGAGGTCAAGATAGGGAGTCAGGAGTTCAAGGTGGAAACATTAGTATTGCCGATCAAAGAGTTTGATATAATCTTTGGTATGGACTGGCTTTCAGAGCAGCGTGTCTGTATCGATTGCACTTCAAAAGAGGTCACACTTGGGCAAAATACCGAACAAGAGACCAAGTTCATTGGTATGCAAGGGATGAGTGGGATGTTGTTATCCGCTCTCCAAGTTGTTAAGTGATAGTTTAACTTTCAAGGCAGCCTAAACACCTAGAGGGGGGGGGGTGAATAGGTTCTGCTTCTCTTTCTAAAACTTCTAGACAGAATTCAATTTATTAACTAATATAAAAACACAGCAATCACAGAAAACAAAGCATCACAGATTGCACTATGTTTTATAGTGGTTCCCCAAGGTCTGGGTACATCCACTTTCCCCCTTCACCTATCTAGCAGTATGCTAGATTCGGCCAAACTTCCACTTATCTCAGATCAATAGATCTTACAACTTAGAACCCAACTGGCTCCTACAACTCAGGCACAACTGCCCTACCTCAGCCTTGCCCCAAGGCCTACAACTCAGAGAAAACCCTTCTCCTACACTCAGGCAATCAGCCCTACCACTCAGAGTTCAACACTCCTACACTCAGCCTTTATAACATAGGCTTACAACTCAGATCTGTATAAACAAATCCTACAGAAATATAGAAAAGATTGTTTTAATCGTCTTGCCAAAGTTGAGAGAGAAAAGGCAATGACAATTCTTGATCAGCTGATGCAATCAACTGTTTCTTAGCCTTCTTCAAAGCTTCTTGAAAATGTACTTAGCTGAGTTGATTCCAAACAGCTTCTTGAGAATCCACTGGTGGATTCTTTCTTCTTCTTCAAATTCTGACTTGATCTCTCTCTATCCAGAACTTTGAATGATTCTTCTGAATTCTGATTAGAACTCTTCTTGGATCTATCCTTAGATAGTCTTCTTAGATCTCCCGGAGAAGATCTTCTTAAGTGCCTAGCACTTTCTTGAAATGAGTAGAATTGTAATCCTTCTCCACTTTCTGATCCAATGAATTTCAAAAGGTCAGTTCTATATGTTGTTGATTAAAAATCAAAAATTTCTCCTTCTGAATCTGTCTATTTATAGACATTCTTCATGGTAACCGGCTGATCCGGTTTCTAACCGTTTTTTGACAACTCTGACAACTTCAGTTAACCGGTGATAACCCACAGCTGTCAAGTCTTCAAACAAGTCCTGTGCCTTAGTCTTGAATCATAAGTTGTTGAAACAGTCTGTCAGAAAGTGTCGAGACAATCTGTCTATTTGTGTCGACATAATTGACTTTGGTGTCGACACAGTCTTCAGTGATGTCGACTAAGTTGCCTTTGAGTCGACACAGCTTCTTCTGCAAATAACTTGATCTTGACTCTTCAGTGTGTCGACACAAGTCCTGTGTGTCGACACAATTGTTGTAGAATCATAACTTTAGTAAGTGTCGACTTAGCCTTCAGGTGTCGACACATTCATTTTTTTTTAACTCTGCTATTATGTGTCGACTTAATCACAATGTGTCGACACATTCTGCTGGTGTCGACTAACTTGAGGTCGACTATTTTCTTCTGTGTCGACACATTCAGATGATGTCGACAATCTTGAGATCGACTATATTCTCCTGTGTCGACACATTCTCCCAATGTTTGAGGTCGACGCTTTTCTTATGTGTCGACACAATTTCCCAGTATTGTGTCGACTCTTTTCTTCTGTGTCGACACAATTTCCCAGTGTTGTGTCGACTTACTTCTTCTGTGTCGACACTTTTTCCCAGTGTAGTTGTAGACTAACTGCTATGTGTCGACACTGCTTCCCAGTGTTGTGTCGACTATTTTCTTCTGTGTGTCGACACTGCTTCCTTTGTGTCGACACTTGGACTTAGAATTTTTCTGCATACTTAATCAATTCTCCACCTGCACATGTCAACTTGAAATAACATCAAATACACCTTGATGTATATCATTGAGCTAAGTTGGGCTTCTTCAAATCAGGTACACATTTTCCAATGTACCCAACAATCTCCCCCTATTTGGAGAAGTCATAACCCCTATAGCCAATGATATACACCATTTATAAACAGTACTAAATGATGATTAATGACATAGCAGGAATACATTAAATATAAACAAAACATAACATAGAATAATTCATCACAGAATGCACATTATAATATGTCAAACAACATTTTGTTTATAACAGGGTAATGTTTGATTACAAAATTTTACATTTGATGATTACATCACAACATTACACAATATTTAAAACAAAATCAGGATTGATCAGGCTCTTTAATTGTAATCCCTTTGCCAGACTGAATTGTAGCTGTCACAGGAGCTTCTGATTCTTCAGCTATCTTCTTCCCTTTAAGATCAGCCTTCTTCTGAGCTTCTTCCTTGATCCTTTGCCTTTCAAAATAATGAAAAGGCTTTGGGAAGTATTTGCTTGGCTCCTTTGCATCTGATGGCAGTCTTCCCAGCTTGGCTTTCCTTCTGAATTGTACAATTGCCTCTTGCCTTGCCTCATACTTCTGCCATTCAATTTCATTGTACCACTTCCCTCTCTCATGAACTTTATCCTGTACAGCTTTCCATGCAGTGAGTATGATGTTCCTTGAAGTAGGACTCCACTTCTCATAATCTGGCTTCAGTACAGCCTGCTCTCTGAATTTCTTCTTTGCCAGTAGAGCATCCTGCTGGTCTTTCAGAGTAGCCTCAGGCTTATCAACTTTTCCAAAAACAATATTAGTAACCTCCTTTGGAGGACTATACATTCCTTGAACTTTCTGATCAATCAAGTCAAAATCTGGAGGGGGGTATATGACTTGGGCAACCTCAGGTTGATTGCCTTCAAGTAGATTAGATTGTATTCCTGACTCAGCTACCATAGCATCATCACACAATGGGGGATATCCCAAAGTGGCTCGTATGCTATTGGTCACCCACTTGGTGTGCTCAGAGCCTGCATGAATTAGCATCCTCTCCCCCTTTATGGCTTCTCTTGAGACATGATCTCTAAGATCTTCTTTTTGAAATCGAATTTGGCCATCCAAATAATTCACTCCCTCCTTGAAAAATGGTCTTAACTTTAAAAGCTTTTCAGATATGTCCTTTTGAGAGGTTGTGATGGCAGTCTTAACAAATGCAATAGCAGCCTGAAAATTCTTATCAAATTCTTCCATTTCTTTGGCTCTATCTGCAGGCATCCCTGGAACAATCTTCTTCACCTCTTGAATGATCTCATTATGAGATTCAGTTAAATTGTCATTCATTCTTATTTGATTTTCCAGAACATAACCTTGCTTCAAAGCAATATCATCCACCTTTGTAGAGATAGCCTGCTGTTGTTTAGCCAGATAAACTACAGTATTGCCACCCTTGTGGAAGCAATCTGTCATTTCAGTTTTATGCAAGTTGACTTGAAATTGGATGGACTTGATATCCTGAGCTAAGTCAAACTGAACTGACTTGCTATTTTCATCAACATACTTCTCCAGAGCCATCCTTTGGTCATCCAATTTTACTTGAAGATCTATCATAAATTTATTGTAATCAAAGGCTGGAGAAACTTGTGGAGTTGTTGTCTGCAATGCCTGCTTGTAGTTCTTGCTTCTTCTCTTAAAGACAACAAGTTTTCTTTTCTTAGCCACCCTGGCTTCTTCAGTTTCTGTGTCAGAGGAAGTATCTACATGAATTCTTTCTGTGCCAGGGAGTTGTTGCTCAGCTTCAACATCCACTGGCTCATCCTCAACCTGTGTTTCCACAGCAGCTTCCTGATCAATGTCCATTCCTATGAACTTCTCAATATCTGGTCCACCTCCTTCTTTATCAGCAGCAGTATCAACATCTGGGAATAACTCCTCCATAGTAAATTCCAGTTGAGTGGTCACATCTGCAGCAGTTAAATCTTGAGATATGTTTAACTGTGCTTCCTCTTGGACTTGCACCTCAATATTTGTAGTGGCAGGAGTAGGTGTGGACACTAGCTCCCCCTGAACCTGTGCAGTAATAATAATTTGAGCAATGTCTTTTATAGTAAAATACATTAGCTCCCCCTAAACCTAAGCAGGAGTAGATACCTTTGGAGCAGAAGTGGAAACTGGCTCCCCCTGCATCTGGGCAGGTGTTGATACTTCCTGGACCACAGTTGAGACAAGCTGTGTCCCTTCTTGTACTTGTTCAGATTCTTGATTTGGTGTAGGGGATTGCACAGGGGTGTCTGGCCTGCTCTCTTCAAGCACATCCTTTGACAGCACCCTATCCCATCTGGTGAATAGTCTCATATCCATTCTTCTCATATGGTTAATCTTACTCCCTTGCAGCTGCTGCATCACATCAGGAATCACCCCAGTGAAGTACAGACTCATGATCCTAGCCATGTTAGGCTTCTTAATTCCCTCTTTGATCTTGTCAAAGAGCACTCTTGACCAATCAGTAGGAATAGTAAAAACTATCCTGGTCATCAGGCTGAACATATAGGCAGAAATCCTATCATGTCCACCTGTCTTGCGGAGGATTACCTTTCCAACAACTTCCGACAAGAACTTCCCTTGCTGATTCATTCCCTTTCTGTTGAATGCAGCTCCTATCTTCAATCCTGAATCCAGGCCACACCATTGAAGGGCTTCCCTTATCTTAGATATAGGAACTGCCTCTTCATTCTCAACCACTTGCAGTTGGAAGATCTTTCGTAAACTTCTTTGAGTAATCTTTACCTTCGTCCTTTGAATAGTGGACTTAATCTTGAGGCCAGTAGAATGGACTGATGCAGAGGTAAAGAACTCGTGCACCTCCTTCTTCCAGATCTTAGTTGGTTCTGAAATGAGAAATTCTAACCCTGATGCAGAGAGAAGGGTGATAACTCCTTGAACATCAGGCGGCGCCTCTGCAAAGGCCTGGCGCACTAACTCATATCCTTCATTGATGTTATCTTCAATCCTTGGCGCCATCGTTGTGTCGAGAAAGCTTGAGAGAAGAGAGAAAGAAAGACTGTCGACACAGGGTTTGAGTCTCGAAAACCTTGAAAGCGTGTCGACACAAATAGCTTTTGACCTATTTATAGCTTCTGTTGAAAGAAGTTCAAAAGGCGCCAAAAACAGTCTAAATGTGTCGACACAGACGGAATGTGTCGACACAAGCTTCTATTAACTCGACATTTCTTCAGCCTACTATGTGTCGACACCAATTTGTGGTTATGTCGACACCTTGGATACATAGTAGAAAGACAGAAATTCTGTGTCGACACTAAGGACAAGTGTCGACACATATTCTGTAAGTGTCGACACCCTAATTCTGGTTGAGTCGACATTACATTTCTGGTTAAGTCGACAATAAAACTCTTAAGTGTCGACACATATTCTCTGTGTCGACACAATATTTCTGACTTGTCGACATAATTTCTCTGAGTCGACACATTATTACTGAATGTGTCGACACATTCTTACTTAGCCAATTTCTGTAACTTCAATGTGTCCTTTTTAACACTTGATTATGTTGTTACTACTTTTACTTACTTATAAACCATTTCAATAGCATTGTTAATGATTTTGTTTAATACATTAATCAATGGTTAACATACCTAATTCAATTTTGAATTTATTGAATTTGGTTTCATCTAAAGGCTTAGTAAATACATCTGCTATTTGATAATCTGTTTTTACAAATTCCAATGAGATGTCACCTTTTTCTACATGTTCTCTAAGAAAATGATATTTGATTTCTATATGCTTAGTTCTACTATGAGAAACTGGATTATTAGCAATAGAAATAGCACTCTTAGAATCACATAAAAGGGGTGTTCTACTTACCTGAATACCATAATCTTTAAGCTGATGCTGCATCCATAATAGCTGTGCACAGCAGCTTCCTGCAGCAATATACTCTGACTCAGCTGTGGAAATTGCCACACTAGTCTGTTTTTTACTACTCCAAGATATTAGTCTTCCTCCCAGGAATTGACAAGTACCTGTAGTACTCTTTCTATCCTCTCTACATCCTGCAAAATCTGATGGCTGCTCTACATATACTTCTTCTTTAAGATCACCATTCAGAAATGCTGACTTCACATCCATCTGGTATACTTTGAAGTCTTGGTAGGCTGCATAGGCAAGGAACATTCTGATTGCCTCCAGCCTTGCTACTGGAGCAAAGGTTTGATCAAAGTCAATCCCTTCTTCCTGCCTGTATCCTTTTGCAACCAATCTTGCTTTATTCTTTACTATTATTCCACTTTCATCTAGCTTGTTCCTATAGATCCACTTAGTTCCAATTATGTTGTGGCCTCTTGGTTTAGGAACAAGCTCCCAGACTTTGCACCTTCTAAATTGATTCAGCTCCTCTTGCATAGCATCAATCCAGTGCTGGTCTTGGATAGCTTCTTCAAATTTCTTAGGTTCTATTTGGGACAAGAAACTAGAATGCAAAACTGTGCTTTGATTTCTGCTTCTAGTTTGCACTCCTTGTCTTGGATCACCAATTATCTGATAAGTAGGATGATCTCTTAGATATCTTATAGCTGGAGGTAGATTCCCTTCAGGTTATGCATCTCCAGCTTCTTCATTCTGCTGTTCCTCTTGGTTTTCATCAGCTTCCATTATCTCTTGTACTCCCCCTGGACAGCAACCTTCATTTTCCAATGCTCCCTCTTCCTTTGAAGCTTCAGCAATGGAGAGCTTGTCCATCTTCTTGCTTATACCTGTTGAGTCATTTGATCTACAAGACAACTCACAATTGATTAATCTTGTTTTATCAAATACAACATGCACAGATTCTTCAACAACTTGAGTAGTTAAGTTGAAGACTCTATAGGCCTTACTATTTGTGCTGTACCCAACAAATATCCCATCCTGGGATTTGGCAGCAAACTTAGTCAAATATGACTTGCCATTGTTAAGTATATAGCATTTGCAACCAAAGATCCTAAAATAGGATAGGTTTGGTTTTCTGCCTTTCACAATCTCATAGGGAGTCTTTCTGTGGCCTTTGGTGATAGAAGCCCTATTGATGACATGACAAGCAGTGTTAACTGCCTCAGCCCAAAAATATTCTGGGAGAGAGGTGTCACTCAATAGAGTTCTACCAGCTTCAATTAATGTTCTATTCTTTCTTTCAGCAATACCATTTTGCTGAGGTGTTCTAGGTGAGGAGAACTCTTGGAAAATCCCAAAGTCTATACACAAATTTGTTATGCTTTCAGATTGAAACTCAGTACCATGGTCACTTCTAATTTTGACCACTGTACTATTCAGTTCATTCTGAATTTGCTTTACAAAATTAAATAATACACTTGGGGTTTCAGATTTTTGTCTCAGAAAGAACACCCATGTAAATCTAGAATAGTCATCTACAACCACTAGAGTGTAGACCTTCCTACCTAGACTGTGAACTGGCATAGGACCAAAAAGATCCATATGCAAGAGGTATAAGCACCTCACAGAATCCTTGTTTTCAAGGCTTTGAAATGAGGTTTTTGTCTGATTGCCCTTTTGACAAGCTGAGCATACCCCTTCCTTTATACACTTAACTTGAGGCCCATTCCTCACTAGTTCTTTACTAAAGAGTTGGCCAATTGTCTTGTAGTTTAGATGGGCCAATCTCTTGTGCCACTTAACACAATGAGAAGCATTGTCATCAGCTACAAGACAAATGGGGGATGCCTTATTCTCACATTCAAAATTAAGGCAATACACATTTCTCTTCCTATACCCAGTCAATATGATCTCTTGATCACTTGACCTTTTGATATGACATCCATCCTTACCAAATGAAATGTCATATCCTAGATCACTCAGCTGGCTTATACTTATTAGATTATGTTTCAAACCTTTTACATAGGCCACTTGGGTGATAGTAATTAGGTTTGAAGAGATGTTACCAAATCCTTTGATGACTCCTTTTTCAGATCCACCAAAGATCACTTTATGTCCATCTTTGACAGATGAATACTCCTTCAGCAGCCCCTTTGTTCCAGTCATGTGTCTGGAACAACCACTATCCAAGTACCATATAGGGGCATGGTAACTTGGATTCACCTGCAATACAGAATTACTTACCCTTAGAACCCAAGTAAGTCTTGGGTCCTTGGTTCAGGTTAGCCTTAATAAAGTTATCATAACCTCTTCTAACAGGTAGACTTTTATTCTTTATAACACTTGTGTTATACCAGCAGTCCAATGCAAAATGACCCCTCTTGCCACAGCACCAACATTCAAACTTATTGTATCTAGATCTAGATACATCCTTGTCAGAAGCATTTCTGTTCATTGCTGGTGCTGTTGCAACTTCACCTACTGATTTCTTAAAACCATAGGGTTTATAACCATAGGTAGGCCTGCTTGCCTTAACACCCTTGTTCTTCAGAACATTTGTCTTAATATGATCCTGAATGTCTTCATGATCATATATGTTAGAAGGCACTTTCTCCTTACCAAACCTTATGGGGACTGAAAGGTTTAGTGGCTGAATAGGGGCTTTGCCTTTCCTCTTGAATCTGCCAGCCCTGGAGTTACCTTTAAATCCTAATCCAGCCTTACCCTTCTGAGTGACAAATTCATCTATCAAGGGTAAGACAGATTTTGGCTTAGAGTAACTAGCCACTAAATCCCTTTCAATTCTAAGTCTGGCCTCCAGACTCTTCACTTGATCATTAGTATAATTAATTGTGCCCATCTGAATAATAGTTATATTCTTCAGCTTGGCAATTTCATTTAATTTTTGATCAAGGACTTTTTCTAACTCAGTTGTTGCTACCCTTAGTTCAGCAATTTCCTGAGCCTGAGTTTTAACCAGGTTCTTGCTTTTCTTAAGGGCCTGCAACAAGTCCCCATACTTGTCTATCAATTGATAGACATCTCCTTCAGATCCAGATGCATCTTCATCACTTGATGCAGATGTAGCTGATTCTTCACTTGTACTACAAACATATGTACTGGAAGGACAGTTTACCTCATTAGGACCAGACTGATTCTGGCATAGGTCCTCTTCTGATCTAGTCATCAAACCCATGCATTGATGTTCATTGATGGAGTCTAGCAACTGCATAAACTCCTCTTCCTCAGATGCAGCATATAATCCAATATATGCTTCAGCTTCAGATCCTGATTCTGAAGTTGACTGGTCTGACAGACTTTTATCTTTCTTTGCTACAAAGGATTTCTCCTTCTTGCCTTTCTGATAAGTCTTCTTCTTTTCTGAAGATTCCTTCCTTTTGTCAGGACAATCAGCCACTACATATCCAGGCCTATTGCAACAATAGCAGACAATCTTTGAAGTAGTGGCTTTGCTGGGCTTTGACCTGCTTTTCTCTTTCCTAGATGACCTTCTTTTCTGATAATAGTCATCTACTTGCTGTGATGAGGAAGGCCTAGACTTCCATTGCTTCTTTTTCAAGAACCTTTGAAATTGCCTAGTGAATGCAGCAAAGTCTGCATCTGAATCACTGCTGACTGAACCCTTATCTGAATTTTCAGAACTACCTTCTTCAACTTCCTTAGGAGGAGATGGTGATTTCCTCCTATTCTTTCTGGTGGCTTCAGCATTAAATGCCACAGTCTTTTCTCTATGCTCTCCTCTTGAGTTTCTTTCCTCCTCCTTCCTTACCATAAGTTGCATTTCATAGGATAGCAACTTTCCAAACAGAGTTGGAGGAGATATCTCTGCCAATTTTGCTACTTCTATTATGGCACAGATCTTTGTATCCCAATCCTTTGATAAGGATCTTAAGAATTTGTCATTCAGTTCATAGGTACTGAAGACTCTTCCATAGGAAATTAGCTCATTCACAATTCTATAGAATTTCTTATAGCACTCAGTTATGCTATCAGATTTTCCTTGTCTAAAACTTTCATACTCCTGATTTAGCATAGATTTTCTGTCCAGCCTTACTTCTTCTGATCCCTCCATGTAGACAATCAATGTGTCCCACATCTCCTTGGAGGTCTTGCAGTGAATCAGATTCTGAAATGTTGAATCATCTATGGCACTGACAATGATGTTCTGTGCCCTTTTGTCCATGGTTGCCAAGATGATTTCATCCTTGGTCATTTCAGAATAAGTCTTTGGTGTTTGGATATTTGCATCAAGAACAGATATCTTCATTGGTATGAAGGGGCCTTCCTGTACTGTGATGTAAATCCTTGGGTCAGATGCTTCCATAAACAATCTGACTCTTTCTTTCCAGATCCCAAAGATTTCCTTCTTGCATATGGGTAATTTCATTGACCCTAGCTCCTTATGATTCTCTCCAGAACCCATCTTCTTGATTCTTGAATCTGCCTATCAGATCTACCTCAGACTGTTAAGTCCTTTTTGAGGAACCTCCCTCTGATACCACTTGATAGTTTAACTTTCAAGGCAGCCTAAACACCTAGAGGGGGGGGGGGGGGTGAATAGGTTCTGCTTCTCTTTTTAAAACTTCTAGACAGAATTCAATTTATTAACTAATATAAAAACACAGCAATCACAGAAAACAAAGCATCACAGATTGCACTATGTTTTATAGTGGTTCCCCAAGGTCTGGGTACATCCACTTTCCCCCTTCACCTATCTAGCAGTATGCTAGATTTGGCCAAACTTCCACTTATCTCAGATCAATAGATCTTACAACTTAGAACCCAACTGGCTCCTACAACTCAGGCACAACTGCCCTACCTCAGCCTTGCCCCAAGGCCTACAACTCAGAGAAAACCCTTCTCCTACACTCAGGCAATCAGCCCTACCACTCAGAGTTCAACACTCCTACACTCAGCCTTTATAACATAGGCTTACAACTCAGATCTGTATAAACAAATCCTACAGAAATATAGAAAAGATTGTTTTAATCGTCTTGCCAAAGTTGAGAGAGAAAAGGCAATGACAATTCTTGATCAGCTGATGCAATCAACTGTTTCTTAGCCTTCTTCAAAGCTTCTTGAAAATGTACTTAGCTGAGTTGATTCCAAACAGCTTCTTGAGAATCCACTGGTGGATTCTTTCTTCTTCTTCAAATTCTGACTTGATCTCTCTCTATCCAGAACTTTGAATGATTCTTCTGAATTCTGATTAGAACTCTTCTTGGATCTATCCTTAGATAGTCTTCTTAGATCTCCCGGAGAAGATCTTCTTAAGTGCCTAGCACTTTCTTGAAATGAGTAGAATTGTAATCCTTCTCCACTTTCTGATCCAATGAATTTCAAAAGGTCAGTTCTATATGTTGTTGATTAAAAATCAAAAATTTCTCCTTCTGAATCTGTCTATTTATAGACATTCTTCATGGTAACCGGCTGATCCGGTTTCTAACCGTTTTCTGACAACTCTGACAACTTCAGTTAACCGGTGATAACCCACAGCTGTCAAGTCTTCAAACAAGTCCTGTGCCTTAGTCTTGAATCATAAGTTGTTGAAACAGTCTGTCAGAAAGTGTCGAGACAATCTGTCTATTTGTGTCGACATAATTGACTTTGGTGTCGACACAGTCTTCAGTGATGTCGACTAAGTTGCCTTTGAGTCGACACAGCTTCTTCTGCAAATAACTTGATCTTGACTCTTCAGTGTGTCGACACAAGTCCTGTGTGTCGACACAATTGTTGTAGAATCATAACTTTAGTAAGTGTCGACTTAGCCTTCAGGTGTCGACACATTCATTTTTTTTTAACTCTGCTATTATGTGTCGACTTAATCACAATGTGTCGACACATTCTGCTGGTGTCGACTAACTTGAGGTCGACTATTTTCTTCTGTGTCGACACATTCAGATGATGTCGACAATCTTGAGATCGACTATATTCTCCTGTGTCGACACATTCTCCCAATGTTTGAGGTCGACGCTTTTCTTATGTGTCGACACAATTTCCCAGTATTGTGTCGACTCTTTTCTTCTGTGTCGACACAATTTCCCAGTGTTGTGTCGACTTACTTCTTCTGTGTCGACACTTTTTCCCAGTGTAGTTGTAGACTAACTGCTATGTGTCGACACTGCTTCCCAGTGTTGTGTCGACTATTTTCTTCTGTGTGTCGACACTGCTTCCTTTGTGTCGACACTTGGACTTAGAATTTTTCTGCATACTTAATCAATTCTCCACCTGCACATGTCAACTTGAAATAACATCAAATACACCTTGATGTATATCATTGAGCTAAGTTGGGCTTCTTCAAATCAGGTACACATTTTCCAATGTACCCAACATTAAGGCAGTTCGGAAGGGTGCGGAGTTGTTCTTCACACTCATAGAGGCGGTGGCGCCGAAGGCCAGTGTGAGTGAAGTGCCGATTGTGTCGGAATATGCTGATGTGTTTCCAAAGGACCTTCCGGGGTTACCTCCCCAAAGGGAAATCGACTTCGCTATCGAGCTGGTGCCGGGTGCGAAACCTGTGGCCCGTTCGCCGTATCGGGTAGCGCCAAAAGAAATGGCCGAACTGAAAGTTCAGTTGCAAGAGTTGTTGGAGCAGGGATACGTACGCCCAAGTATGTCACCTTGGAGCGCGCCTGTTCTTTTTGTGAAAAAGAAAGATGGTGGTTTGTGACTATGTATTGATTATCGCGAACTGAACAAGCTGACGGAGAAAAACAAGTATCCAATTCCACGGATCGATGACTTGTTCGATCAGCTAGCAGGCTCAACCGTCTACTCAAAGTTGGATTTGAAGTCCGGGTATTACCAGTTGCGGATTAGGGAAGGTGACATTCCCAAGACAGCGTTTGGCACACGCTATGGTCATTATGAGTTCACAGTGATGTCGTTCGGCTTATGTAATGCGCCTTCGGTCTTCACGGATCTCATGCATTGAACGTTCCGCGAATACCTGGATCTGTTTGTGATTGTGTTTATTGATGATATCCTTGTATATTCACAATTGGAGGAAGATCATGCAAACCACTTGCGAGTGGTATTGCATACCTTGCGAAGGAATAAGCTGTATGCCAAGTTCTCTAAGTGTGAATTCTGGCTCTCGTCGGTGGCTTTTCTAGGCCATATGGTAAGTGGGGAGGGCATAGCGGTGGATCCGGCTAAGATAAGTGCCATTCGTGATTGGCCAGTGTTGTCTACGGTGGCCGAGGTCAGGAGTTTCCTTGGACTGGCGGGCTACTATAGACGGTTCATGGAGAACTTCTCCCGGATTGCTTTGCCTCTGACTACGTTGACGAGAAAGGATCAGAAGTTCATTTGGACGCCGGAGTGCGCACGGGCTTTTGATGAGCTAAAGAGTCGTTTGACCACGACGCCTGTTTTGACGTCGCCATGTGGTACAGATGGTTTTGAGATATACAGCGATGCGTCAGGAAGCGGCTTAGGCTGCGTTCTCCTACAGTTTGGCAAGGTGATCGCCTATGGCTCACGTCAATTGAAAGTGCATGAGCGTAATTACCCCGTCCATGACTTGGAGTTGGCGGCGGTGATCTTTTCGCTAAAGTTGTGGCGGCATTATCTTTATGGCGTGAAGGTAGATATTTACACAGATCATAAAAGCTTAAAGTATCTGCTCGATCAAAAAGAATTGAATATGCGACAAAGGAGGTGGATGGAATTCCTTGGGGATTATACCTTCGACATTCACTATGTTCCCGGAAAGGGAAATGTGGTCGCTGATGCCTTGAGTCGTCGGACTCCGGTGCGGGCAAATTGGTTGCGGATACATGATGAGCGGTTAATCCAGGAGTTGGAAGCTTTGGAGATATCTTGTGTGGAAAGAGATTCTTTGACTGATGCATGCGTGAACTGGTTGGAGGTTCAATATGACCTTGTTGACAGGGTTCGGCGGGCAACGGAGTTGGATGAAAGTCTCCAATGTTATGCAAAGGAGGGGTCTGGTGATCAATTCTCCTGGGATGACGGTTTATTACGGAAAGATGGCCGATTGTGCGTCCCTAGGGCGGGTAAATTGCGAGAAGGATTGCTATATGAAGCACACTTTACCAAGTACTCAATTCACCCTGGGAGCACAAAAATGTACAAGGACATGAAGAAACTGTTCTGGTGGCCTGGTTTAAAGAAGGACATAGCCGCGTATGTGGCTAAATGTCGTACTTGTGCTTTGGTAAAGACAGAATGTCAACGGCCGAGTGGTTTCCTGAAGTCGTTGCCGGTTCCGCAATGGAAGTTTGAGGATATTTCTATGGATTTCGTGCACGGATTGCCGAGATCTCAGCGTGGCCATGACTCAATCTGGGTGATTGTAGACCGGTTGACAAAGGTGGCTCACTTTATACCGAACAAGCGGGACGATTCAGTGGAAACGTTGGCAAAGCTCTATGTGGAGCAGATTGTTCGATTGCACGGTGTTCCCCGGAGCATCATAAGTGATCGAGATGGGCGCTTTACCTCGAAGGATTGGAGATTAGTTCATCAGATGTTGGGCACGAAGTTAGCATTCAGTACGGCCTTTCATCCGCAAACGGATGGCCAAACTGAACGAACCAACAGAACGATGGAGGATTTGCTCTGTATGTGCGCCCTGGACTTCGGTAAGAATTGGGAAGAGCATCTTGTTATGGTGGAGTTTGCCTATAATAATAGCCATCAAGCGAGTATAGGCATGGCCTCGTTTGAAGCGCTGTATGGCCGTAAGTGTCGTACACCGCTAGCTTGGGCAGAAACTGGCGAGACCAAACTTTTAGGCAAAAAGGAAGTCGAGGATGCTACCGCAACAATACGCTCTATTCGAGAGAGGCTCCTAATAGCCCAGGATCGGCAAGCCAAGTATTACAATGCTAAGCACCGGAACGTGGACTTCGCGGTGGGTGACTGGGTCTATTTAAAAATTAAGCCCTTCAAAGGCGTATCTCGGATTCGGCGGTTGAAAAAGCTAAGTCCGCGATACCTTGGTCCGTTTGAAGTGGTGGAGCGAGTTGGGGAAGCTGCCTATCGGCTAGCTCTTTCATCGGAATTGAGTGGATTGCATGATGTGTTTCACATCTCGGTGCTACGCAAAGCAGTCAAGGATCCAGCTCAAGTAATTGACAATGATCGAGTGTCGGTTGAGTATGGGCTAACGACAAAGGTGAAGCCTATACGGATTGAGGATCGAGCCGAGAAACAGTTGCGGAACAAAGTGATCGGGATGGTCAAAGTCCGATGGGACAATTGTGGCCGAGAAGAGCTAACATGGGAGCGCGAGCAGACCATGCGAGCCGAATTTCCCGAGTTATTTTCGTAACTTGTTCGCTCGCTGTATATGTAATAGAAACATATAAATGTTTTGTTATTTTCTCCCTACTGTCTTCAAATTTCGGGACGAAATTTTATTAAGGAGGGGAGGATTGTAACACCCCAAAAATCTAAAAACTGGATTTGAGGTGCAGGCTGTTTGACACGGCCTGGGACACGGGCGTGTCCCAGGGCGTGTCGGGGGTACACGGCCTGGGACACGGGCGTGTCCCAGGGTGTGTTTAGGATGGTCGACGATCAGTGGTCGACTATAGTCGAGCCTGGGACACAGCCTTGGACACGGGCGTGTCCCAGGGCGTGTCACTCAAGAAATGGCCGGATTGAGTAAGAGAAGTACACGGACCGGAACCAAGCCTTGAACACGGCCGTGTCAGATTTGACACGGGCGTGTCCGAGGGTGTGTGCCTACCAGTGTACTGCTCTGTTGGTTTTAGAGCTCGTTGAGTACCGTGTAACAGGGGTGACACGGGCGTGTCATTTGACCGACACGGGCGTGTCAGGTTCGACACGGGCATATCGATGCCCGTGTTCTGGTAGATTTCAGTCGGTACGTGTGCCGCGTGTGCCGCTTAAGGGTACACGGCCTGTGACACGGCGTGTCACAGGCCGTGTCGGCCAAAAAAATAGTCTTTTACAGGCAGATCTTGGCCGTTCATTTTCCTTAAAGAAGATCCAGTGGCTGGGGCTAATTCCTGGTTTGATAAGGCCGGGAAAGGAGAAGGCTAAGCTCATTTTTGAGTTCATATTCTCTTTCTAACTTTAAGAGAGAGGTGAGAGCAAGGTGAGGAAGAAGAAGTGGAATCCGGCTGCCGGTGGTGCTACGGTGGTCCAAATCTCAAGCCGAGTTCGGATTTGCGAAGGCAACGCTGCTGCGAAGGCTTTCATCCGTCTCAAATTTCTCTCCATGGCTCCGAAGCGAGTTCCTAGGGTAACGATTTCCTTCTCGGACATGTGAAGTCCTTATTTCCTGCATTGTATAGGGAAAACCCTTCCCCGCGAGTGTGCGGTGGGTTGTGGCGTCTCTTGGGGTAGATATGTGAAGTCCCCCTTGTTAGAGCCCGGAATTGGAGTATGGATCTAGGCATGCTGTGTGAAGCCCATCTAGACATATTGGTCTGGATTGGTGATGCTTGTTTGCATATCGGAGAAGACTCCGTGATTATTACTTGTATGCATGATGGATAAGTACTGGAGGAAGTCCAGGAAATTGTGAGAGTTGGGTGCAACTCTTGTGGCCGTGAGTTGCCACTTTGTGTGCGGTTGAGCGTTGGGCTGCAACTGTATGAAAAGCTTCGTGCCGAACAGGCAAGGTGAAACCGACCCGCGCCTTTAAATGTGGCCTCAGGTACGATGTACTTGGTTGGGCAAGGCGATTTGAGCAACGGGGGGTGGACGATCTGTACCTGCGTTATGTAGGCTGGACATGAGAGCGCCAAGGCATTGGGCTTTCGTCAGCGGCATAATGAGAGTCTTGGGCCTGCGTGCCGGACTAAATGCTCAATGGTGAGATCCGGTGTTTCCGGTGCACCCAAGAGTGCCATGAGTGCACGGGACGTCGGGCCGTTGTGCCGGCATTTGTGATATGTGACTGTGCGGTCGTGCACGTCTTGCTTGAATTGCTATATATCATTTTGGACGATTGCTATGCAGGGATGGAATTTTGCTGCCCCATGCCAGGGGCAGGATCGTTATAATTGGTCAGCTGAATGCTGACCGTTGCCCTGTTTGCCACCGCTTGGTGGATTGGTTCTTACAGGTACTGGAGGTGCTGGTCCGAGCGGGACTTAGCGGGCTGAAGCCCAAAGCTGCGTTGCTGCCCTCGAAGGCATTGTTTTGTTTCTTTTGTTCATGTGTGGCGGGCCTGTGTGCCGATGTCTGTAATCCACACTCTTGTTAAGAGAAATTATTGTAAGGCCTTAAGGCCAGACTCTTTTGATGTTTGTATACATTACTATGTTATAGTGGACAGTGTTCTTTATCTTGAGTTCAAAGATTCAACCGTGAAACTTCCGCTAGAATGCTCTGTGTTAGGATGCGTTGGTTATGATATTAGTTCGTAGCGTCTCCGCCTGTTTGTGGAATATGGTGTGGGGCCCCGGCCGGACCCTCTATTATATTCTTCTTGACGGGTAGAGGTGTTACACTACGCCTGTGTTGAAGTGTGTTTACACTATATTGATGCTATACTAATATAGTGCAGGGAAAGAGCATCGTCGCCCCGATTACGGGGGCGGGATCGTTATAATTTGGTCAGCATAGCTGACCGTTGCTTTTATTTACCACCGGGCGGTGGATTGTGGCTTGCAGGTGCTGCGGAGCCGAGCGGGAAATAGCGGGCTAAAGCCCATGTTGCGGTGCTGGCCCTCGAAGGCCTAACTTTCTTTATGTTTTCCGTTTATCTCATGTATGGCCGGCCTGCGAGCCGAAGTATGAAAGACACTCTTGTTGAGAGAACTATTGTAAGGCCATAAGGCCGGTACTTCTGTATTCATCATTCCTATTTTATCTAAGTAGTGGACATTCGTGTTTGGCAGGGTTCTTTTATTTGTGCAACTTAAGAAATTGCTTCCGCTAGGATGACTCTGTGTAGGACGTTGGTGATTGGTTGTATGGTTTCAACGCGTAACCAACCGGTCTGTCCGTAGTATATGGCGTCGGGCCCCAGCCGGACCTACTGCTATATGCTATGCGACGGATAGGGGTGTTACAAATTGGTATCAGACTACTGGTTTCGGCAAACTTAAATGAATTCGTGGACGAATTCACTTTAAGGGGTGGTGAGCACATGTGTGTGCGTCATCGTTATAACATGAAAAGAACCCATGAATGTCCACTTAGGAATGAAAATACACATGTTTGAGGAACCTCTGTGTTCCTATAATTGCTGTTTGCAATAGTATTTGGTCGCTTATCGGTGTTTTGCACGTTTATAGGTGACCAGAAGTGGTGCTGGGCCGTCAGAACGGCCAGGTTCTGAGGCAAGCAGTGCGCCAAGTGAAGCGCCTGCAACACCTCCGTCTGCCGAGACCATTAGGTTGGTGGCAGAAGCTGTCATGACAATGATTAATGCGCAACCTGCAAGACAGGTGCAGCAGCCTGCTCCTGCGGAGGAGCAAGTGCCGCTCCAAACGGCGGAGCCTAGAAGGGTTGAGCAGGTGGCGGTGGAGCCGGAGTTGCCTCGAAGAGCAACTGAGAGACAGCTTAAGCATGTGATGGGCTTCCACCCACCGGTGTTCTCGGGAATGGGAACCCCGACCCAGGCTGAAGATTGGCTCTCAAGAGTCAATAGGGTGATGACAGCGACAGAAACGGAAGAGTGGCAAAAGACTACAATAGCGACGTTACTTTTGGATGGGGACGCAAGGTTATGGTGGGAAGGCCTAGAGCTATACCAGTTGAGGGGAAGGCCGTTGGCCGAAGTTCCTATGACGGAGTTTGCGAGACTGTTCATGGCTCGATATCTCCCCTCAGCGCAGAGGATCGCACTAGAGAACGAGTTCCAAAAGTTGGTGCAAGGAGATATCAATGTAGACGAGTACCTCCACGAGTTTACTCGATTGGGGAGATATGCTAGCGCTACCTTTGCCGATGAGGAGCGAAAGACTAACCGCTTCTATGAAGGGTTAAGAGATGAGCTGAGGTTGCTACTGTCAGGGCCCATGGCGCAGGGTTTCCTAACCTTGGTCAACTCGGCCCGGTCCTTGGAGAAGGACATGAGAAATGTGCAAGCTAAGAAGGAATCTGGTGAGAAGAAATCAGAGTTCAAGGCGCCGACTACGTCAAAGTCGGGCTATCGAAGATTCTACAAGAAGGCTAGGACGTCAGGTCCAGCTTCTTCTACAGGTGCCTCGGGGGAAACTACCAATCGAACCCCGGGCGCTTGTTTCACGTATGGAAAGACGGGGCACTTTGCCCGCGATTGCTGAAGTGGATGCCCAAAGTCCGAGAGAAAACAAGGAGCTACTTACGAAGAGAAGGGCAAGGCGGTGGAGTCAACCACGTCCTACTATGCTCCGACTCAGCCTAGAGTCTACAACTTGGGGCAGCAGGAGGCTATTAAACAAGCGGATGTGGTGACAGGTACGAGTTAATTTATAGCAAGTTAACTTAGATACTGTTGTTTATTGCTTGTTAGCCTAATATGGTTTGCATAGGCTTTGTTTTGATTAACGATAGTCCGGCACGGGCACTGTTCGATACGGGAGCTTCACACTCCTTCTTGTCCGAAAATTTTATATCGCGCATCGGAGTCCCTTCTTCGATGACGAAGGACAAGTTGGATGTGCTGCTACTGAATGGGTGCTCGATGCGTGCGGACAGAGTGTGCGCCGTAAAGGTTCACATTGGGAGCCAAGAGTTCGACTTGCTAGCGTCATTGCTGCCGCTAGTAGAGTTCGACGTTATCTTTGGGATTGATTGGCTTTCGGAGCAGAAAGCTTGGATTGACTGCGACCGGAAGGAGGTAAAGCTGGGTGTTGGGAGTGGGACAACATTCGAGGGACTCAAGGGGTCGAGCAAGACGCTGATGTCTGCTCTTCAGGTGGTAAAGGCAGTTCGTGCTGGTGTAGAGCTGTTCTTCGCAATAGTGGGGGTTGTGGAGCCAAAGTCCACGTTGGATAGCATCCCCGTGGTTTGTGAATACCCCGATGTGTTCCCGGATAGTCTTCCCGGAGCCCCACCGCAGTGGGAGATTGATTTCACCATCGAGCTCGTACCGGGGGCCAAACCGGTGTCACGTGCTCCGTATAGGTTGGCGCATAAGGAGATGGCAGAGTTGAAAGTTCAGCTAGAGGAGCTGATGGAGCAAGGTTATGTGCGTCCAAGCTCGTCGCCTTGGAGCGCACCGGTCCTCTTCGTTAAGAAGAAGGACGGGAGTATGCGATTGTGTATCGACTACAGAGAGTTGAGCAAGATGATGGAGAAGAACAAGTACCCGATCCCGAGGATTGATTATCTGTTCGATCAGTTAGTCGGATCGTCGGTATATTCTAAGTTGGACTTGAAGTCGGGGTACTATCAGTTGAGGATAAGGGAATGTGATATCCCGAAGATGGCGTTCAGCACAAGGTATGGACATTTCGAGTTCACGGTCATGCCGTTTGGACTGACGAATGCGCCATCAGTGTTTATGGACTTGATGAACAGGACGTTCCGAGATTTCCTGGACCGCTTTGTGATCGTCTTTATTGACGATATATTGGTGTACTCGCAGTGCGAAGAAGATCACTTCAAGCACTTGCATCTGGTGTTGGAGACTTTGAGGAGGAATGAGCTGTATGCGAAATTCTCCAAGTGCGAGTTCTGGCTACCCTCAGTAGCGTTCCTTGGTCACATTGTTAGTGGGGAAGGTATAGCGGTGGATCCGGCGAAGATTGTTGCTATACGGGAGTGGCCTGCATTGTCTTCTGTCGCGGAAGTCCGTAGTTTTCTCGGGCTTGCCGGATATTACAGGTGCTTCGTAGAGAACTTCTCGCGGATAGCGCTACCTCTCACGAAGTTGACAAGGAAAGATCAGAGATTCTTGTGGATGCAGGAGTGCGTGCAAGCTTTTGAGGAGCTGAAGAGACGGTTGACCACGGCGCCAGTGCTTAGTTCGCCGAGTGGGACCGAGGGCTTCGAGGTTTATAGTGATGCCTCGGGTAGTGGTTTGGGTTGTGTGCTATTGCAGCATGGGAGCGTGATAGCTTATGGATCGCGTCAGCTAAAAGTGCATGAAAGGAACTATCCGGTCCACGACTTGGAGTTGGCGGCCGTGATATTTGCGCTTAAGCTGTGGAGGCACTCCCTATACGGCTTAAGGGTCGATATTTACACCGATCACAAGAGCCTGAAGTACCTGTTGGATCAGAAGGATCTTAACATGAGGCAGAGGAGGTGGATGGAGTTCCTGGGAGACTACACATTCAAGATTCATTATGTACCTGGGAAGGGCAATGCAGTTGCTGATGCGTTGAGTCGCAGGGCTCCCGCCCAAGCCAACTGGTTGTCGGTGCATGATGAGCGGCTGATATGCGAGTTGGAGGAGCTTGAAATCTGCTGCGTTTACAAGCAGACGAGCGCCAAAGCAATGTTCAACTTGACAGAGGTTAGGTATGACCTGGCTGACCGGGTTCGGCAGGCATTGGAGTTAGATGACTCCATGAAGGAGCTTATGGAGGCAGCGTTGGGTGGATCAAATTCCCAATTTTCAGTAGAAGATGGGTTGTTAAGGAAGGATCATCGGTTGTGCGTCCCAAGCGGGAGTAACCTACGGGCGGAGTTGATGTACGAGGCTCATCATACCAAGTACTCGATCCACCCAGGGAGCACAAAGATGTACCGTGACCTCAAGAAGCTGTTTTGGTGGCCGAGGCTTAAGAAAGACGTAGCGTTGTTTGTGGATAAGTGCCAAACGTGCGCCTTGGTGAAGGCGGAGTGCCAAAAGTCGGGAGGATTTTTAAAGTCCTTGCCTATACCAGAGTGGAAGTTCGACGACATATCTATGGACTTTGTGCATGGGTTGCCAAGGTCGCAGAAGGGGAACGACGCCATCTGGGTGATCGTAGATCGGTTAACTAAGGTGTCGCATTTCATTCCGCATAGGAAGGACGACTCGGTGGAGAAGTTGGCAAAGCTATATATGGACAATATAGTTAAACTGCACGGTGTGCCTCGCAGCATTGTGAGTGATCGCGATGGGCGTTTCACGTCCAATGATTGGAGGTTGGTGCAGCAGATGTTGGGGACGAAGTTGAAGTTCAGCACAGCCTTCCATCCGCAGACGGATAGGCAGACCGAGAGAGTCAATAGAACGATGGAGGACATGCTCCGCATGTGTGTTCTAGACTTCGGGAAGCATTGGGAGGACCACCTGTATTTGGTGGAGTTCGCGTACAACAACAGCTACCAGACAAGTATCCAAATGGAGCCCTTTGAGGCCCTATACGGTAGAAAATGTCACACGCCGTTGTCTTGGTTAGAAGCGGGTGAGGCAAGGTTGTACAAGAAGCGGGAGGTGGAGAGTGCTACCTCGTTGGTGCGGATCATTCGGGAGCGCTTGTTGATCGCTCAAGACAGGCAGGTGAAGTATTACAATGCCAAGTACCGGAACGTGGAGTTCGCGGTAGGCGATTGGGTATACTTGAAAGTTAAGCCGTTCAAGGGGGTTTCACGGGTGAGACGCTTGAAGAAGCTGAGCCCAAGATACCTTGGACCTTTTGAGGTTCTGGAGCGAGTCGGCAAAGCTGCATACCGTTTGAAGCTATCGGTGGAGTTGAGTGGGCTACACGATGTGTTCCACATCTCTGTGTTGCGGAAGGCGGTGCAAGAGCCTTCGATAGTGATCGCAGTGGATCAAGTACCGGTGGACGAAGGGTTGACAACTAGGGTCAAGCCCGTTCGTATTGAAGACTCTGAGGTCAAGAGGCTCCGTAATAAGGAGATCCGGATGGTCAAGGTCCGGTGGGACAATTGCGGTCGGGAGGAACTCTCTTGGGAGCGGGAGCAAACTATGCTGGAGGAGTACCCGGAGTTATTCCGCTCAGGTACCGTTAAAAGTTTTAAGCTCCTATGGTTTTCCTTTAGTAAAATTTCGTGGGCGAAATTCTTTTAAGGGGGAGAGAGTTGTAACACCCCGAAACTCAAAGGAGGGACGAGTGACATTTTAAGCCAAGTCTGGGACTTGGAGCAGGTGTCACGGGCGTGACACGGGCGTGACACGGGCGTGCCACACTTGGGAGTTTTCTGAGTCATGTACACGGGTCATGACACGGGCACAGACACGGGCGTGTCACATATGACACGGGCGTGTCGGGTGCCGTGTCGCAGGCCGTGTCCTCCTCGGGAAACAAATGTTGGCAGTTGTGCACGGGCCATGACACGGGCCCAGACACGGGCGTGTCACATGCGACACGGGTGTGTCAGGTGCCGTGTCGCAGACCGTGTCCTTCTCGAGTTGGGAAAGCTGGCCGATTGCATACGGGGGGCGTGACACAGGTCTCGACACGGGCGTGTCACATGTGACACGGGCGTGTCGGAGGACGTGCCGAATGCCGTGTGCTGGTTTTCGAGTCGGTCGAGACAGCGAATGGGTGACATGGCCAGGCACACGACCGTGTTGCAACCCGTGTTCGGCCCAGATTTTCTATTTTGAGGCCTAATCGTGGTCGTTCATTTCCTTGGCTTTGGATCCGACGATGGGGGGCTGCTCCTGGGTGGTTTTAGCCGGGATAAGGGTTTCAAAACCCTCATTCTCTTTTTGCATTCTCTTTCTAAATCCTAGAGAGAAGGGAGAGCAAGGTGAGAGGTTGGAGACCAAGATCCGGCCGTCGGTGGAGCGTCGGAGCTCCGAATCGCGATCCGAGTCCAGATCCGCGGAGGTGACGCCGTTGCGGTGCTTTCCAACCGCATAGTTTTTCATGGCGCCGCGGAAGAACACAAGGGTAACGATTTCTCATCCTTGGGCATATGAAGCCCTTTTTCCCTTTGCATAGGAAGCCCTCTCCCGCAAGTGAGCGAAGAGTTGGAGCGTTCCTTGGGGTAGATATGTAAAGTCCCCCTTGTATAGAGTCCGTATGTGAAAACGGACATAGGCATTGTGTGTGAAGCCCATCCGGACAAGTAGAGCCGGATCAGTGATGTTGCATTGCATATGAACCGGGGAAAACTCCGGGTGTTTGGGCGTTTTTCGGGTTTTCTACGTGGTAGATTGCAGCAGGGAGCCTTGGAGATTAACTCCAAGGTGCACCCGGAAAACTGGGCAAAAGCGGGTTTTGCCAACATGGTGGCCGGGGAGCCAACGTGAACATAACCGGGTTATGTGAATATTGTGGTGGAAACGGGACTCGGTGAGTCTTGACCTACGCATATGGCTTAAATTACCGTTGCGATATGAGCACGGGTCAAGCGGAACCGTACCCGATCTATGTCGTTCAGTGGAACCGTTGGTATGGATGAGGGTCTTCGGCGGTCTATGGCTTAAATTGTCGTGACCAAGGCCAAGAAGACAAAATGCTCATATGGTTGGCTGTCCAAGGGGCGGTGGTGGAACGAGAATGTCTATGGCTTGAATTAACGTGACGTTGGCCGGTTCGCCGTGAATGTGCCCTGTGTGCACAAGGTGTGTGGCCGTGCGAGCCTATGCCTGTGTTGAAGTGTGTTTACACTATATTGATGTTATACTAATAAAGTGCAGGGAAAGAGCATCGCCGCCCCGATTACGGGGGCGGGATCATTATAATTTGGTCAGCATAGCTGACCGTTGCTTTTGTTTACCACTGGGCGGTGGATTGTGGCTTGCAGGTACTGCGGAGCCGAGCGGGAAATAGCGGGCTAAAGCCCATGTTGCGGTGCTGGCCCTCGAAGGCCTACCTTTCTTTATGTTTTCCGTTTATCTCATGTATGGCCGGCCTGCGAGCCGAAGTATGAAAGACACTCTTGTTGAGAGAACTATTGTAAGGCCATAAGGCCGGTACTTTTGTATTCATCATTCATATTTTATCTAAGTAGTGGACATTCGTGCTTGACAGGGTTCTTTTATTTGTGCAACTTAAGAAATTGCTTCCGCTAGAATGACTCTGTGTAGGATGTTGGTGATTGGTTGTATGGTTTCAACGCGTAACCAACCGGTCTGTCCGTAGTATATGACGTCGGGCCCCGGCCGGACCTACTGCTATATGCTATGCGACGGATAGGGGTGTTACATTTTATCTGGGCACTTCAGGCTCAACAGCTTCAATTGCCGCTCACATTGTCCCCAATACTTGAGCTCGCAATCCACAAATAATGGCTCTTATGGCCATAATAGCTGGGCACTCTAGGCTCAACAGCTTCCACAATGTCCCTCAGGTCTCCCAAAGACAGGCCTCACAAATATAACTTACTGGGAGCTATCGCTGGTAGTAGCACTACCGCCGCGTGGTAGGAGACAGAATCTCATTTCTTCTATATTTTGGGGTGTTTTCCTAAAGATCATCTTTAGTACTATCACTGCAGCATCCTGCCTACTAGACTTCTTCCTTCTCAGTCCTCAAGAATAAAGAGAGAGATAATGACAATGAGAGAATGAGAAAATGATCTCATTTCAAGCCTTTATCAGAGAGCTACCGCCACACGGTATCTTTGCTACCACCGCGCGATACCCTTTGACGGTAGCAGCGGCCTCATCCAGCACTACTCTACTGCTCCCACTATCATTATGCGGTAGCTTACTACCGTCGAGAGGTATCCAATAGAGACCTTGGTCCATCAATTTCAGTTAGATACCGTAATGATAAGTCTACCGCCGCACAGTAACCTCCAGTGACCAATTCTCTATCGTTTTCGGGAAATTTGGGGCATTATGTTTAAGGACCCCACTCCTGTGGGTGAACATATTTTGATGGTAAATAGATGGGGGAGAGCATTCGATAGGGGATCGAGGGGTGCATGGGCTCGGTTGGCTTCGAAGAAGGGAGTTGTTTGTTACCACTGTAGACAGAGCAGACATTAGGAAAAACTGCTCGCAGCGTGCGCAGAGTTTTGGAGATGTCTAGGATGCATGTATTATGACGCTAAATCTCGGAGTGGAGAGTGATGGTCTCCATACCATCACTGAGAGTCACAATGACTCTAACCGCGGATAGATATTAGATTCTGGTGCATCGCAACACATATGCTCAGATGCGTCGATGTTTAGTTCTTTGGAGGTGACGACTGGGTCGGTCTATTTAGGTGACGGCTCGGGTTGTGATGTTATAGGTACAGGGATGGTGGACATATGGATGCATGATGGGGTGGTGCACAAGCTTGAGAGGGTACATCTGGTGCTCAAGTTGCGAAAGAATCAAATATTGTTGGGTAGTTTGGACTTAGGTGGATGTAGTTTTGCGGCGAGAAAATGAGTTCTGACGGTGAAACAAGGGTGTATCGTGCTCATGAAGGTTGTGCAGTTTGGTAGTTTGTATCGACTGATGGAGACCACAGTGCGAGGTAGTATGCCCATGATTTCTACGGGTGACATGATGGATGGTCGAGCTGGTACAGTGAATCGCCCTTCTGTGGCTCGGGTTCGACGAGTCAATTTTTGTGATCCGGATGTGTCGACATCCCATAGGTGAACCAGAGCAGAGATGAAGTTTCACTTGCGATAAGTTAGTTGACGCCTCAGGCATGAGGTGGTGCTTTATGCAGATTGGTGCTTCATGCAGACATTACATCGTGCAGATAGTATTTTGTGCAGATGATGCTTTGTGCAGAGTGTGGTATTTAAAATTCAAGTCAAGGTGATGATTGTTGAGTTGGTTTGATTTTTCAAACCCACATGATTCATACTTCCACCTACCGACTTTCGATGTTGACTCTCCAAGCCGCCCATGTGTTTCACATGCTAGGAAGCTTCTTGGAAATAAAAAAAGACATGAAATGGCCTTATAAAAGGAGAGGAAGACGAGCTATGAATACACACCACAAGCCAAATCAAAGAGAGGTAAATCCTTGAGGAGGAGAGCGGCAGTGCACGACCGAAGAAAACTGTGGGCGTCGACATCCGATTGCAGGATGCATCAACAACATAGAGCAAAAACGTGTGGATAGCGACAAAGGATTAGATTCGTGGGCTGCGGCAAGGTGTGTGGTGCTCGATGGTTGCATGCTCGTAGGCGGTGGTGGTTGTTCACAAGTGGTGACGTTGGCGGGCTGCACGTTCGCGACAAGGTCAAGTCCTGACTTGGATCTCTTCTCGATGGCGGTGGCGGTGGTTGGTCGTACAATAACGATGAAGGTTTGTTCTTGTACGAATCTTGTGCGTCCATTTTAGGGATTGTTGTTATGTTCATATTACTCCTGCGGATTTTCGCAGTTCGAGTTCTTCTGCAGTATAATTTTGGATTTGTATCTCTTAATTTTGAGTAATTACTAATTTTATTGTACTAATAAATTATGCAAAGTACATATTTTCTTGTGACTCTGTATTTAGTTGTTCCTGGAGATTGCGCTTCTTCTATCGAAAATCTCAACATATTGAAAATTTAATCCAACTAATTATTATTGTTGTATCATAAACATCTTTGTCAACTAATATTCGATAAAGATTGTCAAGTGTTCAAGGATCTTTTTTTTTTCAGATTGTGTGGGAAGGAATAAAACTCTTGAGTTTGATTTTTAAGCCCTTAGACTTTAAATCTAACAAATCATATGGGACACAAAGTTGTAAGAGTGAGAAATGAATATGTAAGAGTGTATGTTCATGCAAGGCTACCTTCTATGAGATGTAGAATGTTCGGTCGATTATTGTCGATGATGAGTTTATGTTCCTTGGTGGGCAACAACCGAATGGAGGGAGGCTTCGTTTGTGGGAAGAAAATGGTAGAGAGTAGTTGATCCAGGGCGGCAGAGTGTACTATTGGGTACATTGGAACATGTGTACCAGATTTGGAGAAGTCTCACCTAACTCAATAATATACATCACTGTATATTTGATGGAATGTTGAGTTTGAATATGCAGGTTAAAGAAATGCAGAAAAATATTCTAAGTACAAGTGTCGACACTTGTGAAAGAGCTGTGTCGACACCAAAAGTCAGATTGTGTCGACACACAGGACTTGTGTCGACACACTGAAATTCTGTCAGCAGCAGTTGTGTCGATACACAGGACTTGTGTCGACACACAGAAGTTCAGTCTACAGCAATTGTGTCGATACACAGGACTTGTGTCGACACACACTCAAGAATTCTATCGACACCAACTATGTCAAGACTAGAAGCAATTGTGTCGACACACAAGACTTGTGTCGACACATTCTACAGGAGCTGTGTCGAGAAGATGAAGAATGGTTGTATCGACATTGTGGGAGCTGTGTCGACATCATCAAGACTTGTGTCGACACATGGTCTATGTAACACCCCTATCCGTCGGATAGCATATAGCAGTAGGTCCGGCCGGGGCCCGACGCCATATACTACGGACAGACCGGTTGGTTACGCGTTGAAACCATTCAACCAATCATGTCGTCCTACACAACACCTAGCGGAAGCAAATTATTAAGTTGCAAAAGAAACTAAGAACCCTGCTACCAAGCATGAATGTCCACTACCAACTCAGGAATGTAATCAAACACAAAAGAGAACTGGCCTTAAGGCCTTACATTGTTCACTTAACAAAATAGTATTTTCCAAACTTCGGCACGCAGGCCGGCCATACATGAAAACGAGAAAGATACATAAGCAATTAGGCCTTCGAGGGCCGGCACAGCAACAAGGGCTTTAGCCCGCTATTTCCCGCTCTGCTCCGCAGCACCTGCAAGCCACAAACCACCGCCCGGTGGCAAACAATAGCAACGGTCAGCAATGCTGACCAAATTATAACGATCCCGCCCCCAAAATCGGGGCGGCGATGCTCTTTCCCTGCACTTCATTAGTATAGGCAATGCTATTAATGTGAACACACATCAACACAGGCGTAGGCTCGCACGACCATACACCCCGTGCACTCAGGGCACATTCTCGGCGAACCGGCCAACGCCACGTCAATTCAAGCCATAGACGTTCCCAATCCACCACCGCCTCTTGAACGGTCGTCCATATGAGCATTTTGCCTTCCTGGCCTTGGTCACGGCAATTTAAGCCATAGACCGCCGAAGACCCTCATCCATGCCAACGGTCCTACCGAACGACATAGACCGGGTACGGTTCCGCCTGACCCGTGCTCATACCGCAACGGCAATTTAAGCCATATGCGCAGGTCAAGACTCACCGAGTCCCGTTTCCGCCACAACAATCACATAACCCGGTTATGTTCACGTTGGCTCCCCGGCCACCGTGTTGGCAAAACCCGCCTTTGCCCAGTTTTCCGGGTGCACCTTGGAGTTAATCTCCAAGGCTCCCTGATGCAATCTACCACGTAGAAAACCCGAAAAACACCCAAACACCCGGAGTTTTCCCCGGTTCGTATGCAATGCAACATCACCAATCCGGCTCTACTTGTCCGGATAGGCTTCACACACAATGCCTATGTCCGTTTTCGCATACGGACTCTACACAAGGGGGACTTCACATATCTACCCCAAGGAACGCTCCAACTCTTCGCTCACTCGCGAGAGCGGGCTTCCTATGCAAAGGAAAAGAGGGCTTCACATGCCCAAGGATGAGAAATCGTTACCCTTGCATTCTTCCGCGGCGCCATCGAAAACTACACGGTTGGAAAGCACCGCAACGGCGTCGCCTCCGCGGATCTGGACTCGGATCGCGATTCGGGGCTCCGAAGCTCTTCCGGCGGCCGGATCTAGCCCTTCTTCCTCCTCCTTGCTCTCTCCTCTCTCTAGCTTTTAGAAAGAGAACCACTCAAGAGAAATGAGGGTTTCTAAACCCTATTCCCGGCTAAAACCTCCCAGGAGCAGCCCCCCACCGTCGGATCCCAAGCCAAGGAAATGAACGGCCACGATTAAGCCCTAAATTATAAAATCTGGGCCGAACACGGGTTGGCACACGGCCATGTGCCTGGCCGTGTAGCTCATTCGCCGTCTCGATCCAGATTGAAAACCAGCACACGACATGTGACACGGCCGCCGACACGCCCGTTTCGCCTGCGACACGCCCGTGTCGGGACCCGTGTCACGCCCCCCGTGTGCAATAAATCGACACCTTGCAGTCAGAGTGGTACACGGCTTGGTGACACGGCATGGGACACGCCCGTGTCACATCTGACACGCCAGTGTCTGTGCCCGTGTCTCGGCCCGTGTACCACTTCGACGATTTCCTTGAGTGACACGGCCTGGGACACGCCCGTGTCCTATGCCGTGTCCCTCCACACGACCAACGTCGACCAACACTGGTCGACTACACGGCCAATTCGACGATTCGAGCTCGACACGCCCGACACGGTCTCCGACACGCCCGTGTCGGGGGCCGTGTCACCTGCACCAAAAACCCGACTTGGCCCAAAAACGATCCCCGTCGCCCCTATAACAAATTGGGGTGTTATAATTCTACCCCCCTTAAAGAATTTCGTCCACGAAATTAATAAAGGAAAAACAGGACTTAACGTAAAACAGTACCTGAGCGGAATAATTCCGGGTACTCCTCGAGCATAGTCTGCTCCCGTTCCCAAGAGAGCTCCTCACGCCCGCAGTTATCCCACCGGACCTTAACCATCCGGATCACCTTATTACGAAGCCTCTTGACCTCAACATCTTCAATACGAACGGGCTTGACCCTTGTCGTCAACCCTTCGTCCACCGGCACTTGGTCAACCGCGATCACCTACGAAGGCTCTTGCACCGCCTTCCGCAACACAGAAATGTGGAACACATCATGTAATCCACTCAACTCCACTGATAGCTTCAAACGGTATGCAGCTTCGCCGACTCGCTCCAGAACCTCAAAAGGTCCAAGGTATCTTGGGCTCAGCTTCTTCAAGCGTCTCACCCGCGAAACCCCCTTGAACGGCTTCACTTTCAGGTATACCCAATCGCCTACCGCGAACTCCACGTTCCGGTGCTTGGCATTGTAATACTTCGCCTGCCGGTCCTGAGCGATCAACAAGCGCTCCCGAATGATCCGCACTAACGAGGTAGCACTCTCCACCTCCTGCTTCTTGTACAACCTTGCCTCACCCGCTTCAAGCCACGATAACGGCGTGCGACACTTCCTACCATACAGGGCCTCGAAGGGCGCCATTTGTATACTCGCTTGGTAGCTGTTGTTGTACGCGAACTCCACCAAATAAAGGTGGTCTTCCCAATGCTTCCCGAAGTCTAGAACACACATGCGGAGCATGTCCTCCATCGTTCTATTGACCCTCTCGGTCTGTCCATCCGTCTGCGGATGGAAAGCTGTGCTGAACTTTAACTTTGTTCCCAACATCTGCTGCACCAACCTCCAATTATTTGGCGTGAACCGCCCATCGCGATCACTCACAATGCTACGGGGCACACCATGCAGCCTAATAATATTGTCGACATACAACTTTGCCAATTTCTCCACTGGATCATCCTTCCTATGTGGAATGAAATGCGACACCTTGGTTAGTCGATCTACGATCACCCAGATGGCATCGTTCCCCTTCTGCGACCTTGGCAACCCGTGCACAAAGTCCATAGATATATCATCGAATTTCCACTCCGGTATAGGCAAGGACTTCAGAAATCCTCCTGGCTTTTGGCACTCCGCCTTCACCAAGGCGCACGTTTGGCATTTAGCCACGTACAACGCCACATCTTTATTAAGCCCCGGCCACCAAAACAGCTTCTTGAGATCACGATACATCTTCGTGCTCCCTGGGTGGATTGAGTACTTAGTATGATGAGCCTCGTACATCAACTCCGCCCGGAGGTTACCCCCACTCGGGACGCACAACCGATGATCCTTCCTTAACAAACCATCATCCACCGAGAATTGGGAATTTGACCCATCCAGAGCGGCCTCCAAAAGCTCCTTCATGGAGTCATCTAACTCCAATGCCTGCCGAACCCGGTCAGCCAGGTCATACTGCACTTCCGTCCAGTTTAGCATTGCTTTGGCGCTCGTCTGCTTGTCAACGCAACAGATCTCAAGCTCCTCCAACTCCCGTACTAGCCGCTCATCATGCACCGACAACCAGTTGGCTTGGGCGGGAGCCCTGCGGCTCAGCGCATCCGCAACTGCGTTGCCCTTCCCGGGTACATAATATATCTTGAAGGTGTAGTCCCCCAGGAACTCCATCCACCTCCTCTGCCTCATATTAAGGTCCTTTTGATCCAACAAGTATTTTAGGCTCTTGTGATCGGTGTATATATCGACTCTTACGCCGTATAGGTAGTGCCTCCACAACTTGAGTGCAAAAATCACGGCCGCCAACTCCAAGTCGTGCACCGGATAATTTCTTTCATGCACTTTCAGCTGACGCGATCCATACGCGATCACACTTCCATGCTGCAACAACACGCAGCCCAAGCCACTACCCGAAGCGTCGCTATACACCTCAAAGCCCTCGGTCCCACTCGGCGAACTAAGCACTGGCGCCGTGGTCAACCGCCTCTTCAGCTCCTCAAAAGCTTGCACGCACTCTTGCGTCCACAAGAATTTCTGATCCTTCCTTGTCAACTTCGTGAGAGGTAACGCTACCCGCGAGAAGTTCTCTACGAAGCGCCTGTAATATCCGGCAAGCCCGAGAAAACTACGGACTTCCGCGACAGAAGATAACGCAGGCCACTCTCGTATCGCAACAATCTTCGCCGGATCCACCGCTATACCTTCCCCACTCACTATATGACCAAGGAACGCTATCGAGGGTAGCCAGAACTCGCACTTGGAGAACTTTGCGTAAAGCTCATTCCTCCTCAAAGTCTCCAACACCAAATGCAAATGCTTGAAGTGGTCTTCTTCGCACTGCGAGTATACCAAAATATCGTCAATAAAGACGATCACAAAGCGATCCAGGAAATCTCTGAACGTCCTGTTCATCAGATCCATAAACACCGATGGCGCATTCGTCAGTCCAAACGGCATGACCGTGAACTCGAAATGCCCATACCTCGTACTGAATGTCGTCTTCGGGATGTCACACTCCCTGATCCTCAGCTGATAGTACCCCGACTTCAAGTCCAACTTGGAGTATACCGACGATCCGACTAACTGATCAAAGAGATCATCAATCCTCGGGATCGGGTACTTATTCTTCTCCGTCAGCTTGTTCAACTCTCTGTAGTCGATACACAGCCGCATACTCCCGTCCTTCTTCTTAACGAAGAGGACCGGTGCGCTCCAAGGCGACGAGCTTGGACGCACATAACCTTGCTCCATCAGCTCCTCTAGCTGAACTTTCAACTCTGCCATCTCCTTAGGCGCCAACCTATACGGAGCACGTGACACCGGTTTGGCCCCCGGTACGAGCTCGATGGTGAAATCAATCTCCCGCTGCGGTGGGGCTCCGGGAAGGCTATCCGGGAACACATCGGGGTATTTGCAAACCACGGGGATGCTATCCAACGGGGACTTTGGCTCCACAGCCCCCACTATTGCAAAGAACAGCTCTGCCCCAGCACGATCTGCCTTCACCACCTGAAGAGCAGACATCAGTGTCCTGCTCGACCCCTTTAACCCCTCGAATGTAGTCTCCCGCCCTACACCCAGCTTGACCTCCTTCCGGTCACAGTCAATCCAAGCTTTCTGCTCTGACAGCCAATCCATTCCAAAGATCACGTCGAACTCTACTAGCGGCAGCAATGACGCTAGCAAGTCAAACTCTTGGCTCCCAATGTGAACCTTTACAGCGCACACCCTGTCCGCACGCATCGAGCACCCATTCGGTAGCAGCACATCCAACTTGTCCTTCGCCATCGAAGAAGGGACTCCGATGCGCGACATAAAGCTTTCAGACAAGGAGTGTGAAGCTCCCGTATCGAACAGTGCCCGTGCCGGACTATCGCTAATCTCAACAAAGCCTATACAAACAATATTAGGCTAACAAGCAATAGATAACGGTATTAAAGCTAACTTGCTATAAATTAACTCATACCTGTCACCACATCCGCTTGCTTGATGGCCTCCTGTTGGCCCAAGTTATAGACTCTAGGCTGAGTTGGAGCATAGTGGGACGCGGTCGACTCCACCGCTTTGCCCTTCTCCTCGTAGGTAGCTCCTTGTTTCCTTTCGGACTTTGAGCGTCCACTCCAGCAATCACGGGCAAAGTGCCCCGGCTTCCCACACGTGAAACAAGCGCCCGGGGTTCGATTGGTAGTTGTCCCCGAGGCACCTGAAGCAGCTGGACCCGACGTCTTAGCTTTCTTAAAGAATTTGCGGTAGCCCGACTTCGACGTAGTCGGTGCCTTGAACTCCGCTTTCTTGCTACCAGATTCCTTCTTTGCTTGGACATTCTTCATGTCCTTCTCCAAGGACCGGGCCGAATTGACCAGGGTCATGAAACCCTGCGCCTTGGGCCCCGACAGTAGCAACCTTAGATCATCTCTTAACCCTTCATAGAAGCGGCTCGTCTTGCGCTCCTCGTCTGCGAAGGTAGCGCCGGCATATCTCCCCAACCGAGTAAACTCGTGGAGGTACTCATCAACGGTGCAATCCCCTTGCACTAACTTCTGAAACTCGCTTTCTAACGCAATTCTTTGCGCCGAGGGGAGGTATCGAGCCATGAATAGTCTCGCAAACTCCTCCATCGAAACTTCGGCCAACGGCCTTCCCCGCAACTGATGTAGCTCTAGGCCTTCCCACCATAACCTTGCGTCCCCATCCAAAAGGAACGTCGCTATAGTGGTCTTCTGCCACTCTTCCGTCTCCGTCGCAGTCATCACCCTGTTGACCCTTGAGAGCCAATCCTCTGCTTGGGTCGGGGTTTCTGTGCCCTTGAATACAGGTGGGTGGAAGCCCATCACGTGCTTCAGTTGTCTTTTCGTTGCTCTTCGAGGCAACTCTGGCTCCAACACTACTTGCTCAACCCTCCTTTGCTCTGCCGTCTGGAGCGGTACTTGCTCCATAGCAGGAGCGGGCTGCTGCACCTGCCTTGCAGGCTGCGCATTGATCATTGCCATGACCGCTTCTGCCACCAACCTAATGGTCTCGGCAGACGGAGGTGTTGCAGGCGCATCGCTTGGCGCACTGCTCGCCTCAGAACCTGGCCGTTCAGACGGCCCAGCACCACTTCTGGTCACCTATAATCGTGCAAAACACCGATAAGCGACCCAAAAATTACTGCAAACAGCAATTATAGGAACACGCAGGTTCCTCAAACATGTATATTTTCATTCCTAAGTGGACATTCATGGGTTCTTTTCATGTTATAACGATGACGCACACATGTGCTCACCACCCCTTAAAGTGAATTCGTCCACGAATTCATTTAAGCTTGACCGAAACCAGTAGTCTGATACCAATTTGTAACACCCCTATCCGTCGGATAGCATATAGCAGTAGGTCCGGCCGGGGCCCGACGTCATATACTACGGACAGACCGGTTGGTTACGCGTTGAAACCATTCAACCAATCATGTCGTCCTACACAACACCTAGCGGAAGCAAATTATTAAGTTGCAAAAGAAACTAAGAACCCTGCTACCAAGCATGAATGTCCACTACCAACTCAGGAATGTAATCAAACACAAAAGAGAACTGGCCTTAAGGCCTTACATTGTTCACTTAACAAAATAGTATTTTCCAAACTTCGGCACGCAGGCCGGCCATACATGAAAACGGGAAAGATACATAAGCAATTAGGCCTTCGAGGGCCGGCACAGCAACAAGGGCTTTAGCCCGCTATTTCCCGCTCTGCTCCGCAGCACCTGCAAGCCACAAACCACCGCCCGGTGGCAAACAATAGCAACGGTCAGCAATGCTGACCAAATTATAACGATCCCGCCCCCAAAATCGGGGCGGCGATGCTCTTTCCCTGCACTTCATTAGTATAGGCAATGCTATTAATGTGAACACACATCAACACAGGCGTAGGCTCGCACGGCCACACACCCCGTGCACTCAGGGCACATTCTCGGCGAACCGGCCAACGCCACGTCAATTCAAGCCATAGACGCTCCCAATCCACCACCGCCTCTTGAACGGTCGTCCATATGAGCATTTTGCCTTCCTGGCCTTGGTCACGACAATTTAAGCCATAGACCGCCGAAGACCCTCATCCATGCCAACGGTCCTACCGAACGACATAGACCGGGTACGGTTCCGTCTGACCCGTGCTCATACCGCAACGACAATTTAAGCCATATGCGCAGGTCAAGACTCACCGAGTCCCGTTTCCGCCACAACAATCACATAACCCGGTTATGTTCACGTTGGCTCCCCGGCCACCGTGTTGGCAAAACCCGCCTTTGCCCAGTTTTCCGGGTGCACCTTGGAGTTAATCTCCAAGGCTCCCTGATGCAATCTACCACGTAGAAAACCCGAAAAACACCCAAACACCCGGAGTTTTCCCCGGTTCGTATGCAATGCAACATCACCGATCCGGCTCTACTTGTCCGGATAGGCTTCACACACAATGCCTATGTCCGTTTTCGCATACGGACTCTACACAAGGGGGACTTCACATATCTACCCCAAGGACCGCTCCAACTCTTCGCTCACTCGCGAGAGCGGGCTTCCTATGCAAAGGAAAAGAGGGCTTCACATGCCCAAGGATGAGAAATCGTTACCCTTGCATTCTTCCGCGGCGCCATCGAAAACTACACGGTTGGAAAGCACCGCAACGGCGTCGCCTCCGCGGATCTGGACTCGGATCGCGATTCGGGGCTCCGAAGCTCTTCCGGCGGCCGGATCTAGCCCTTCTTCCTCCTCCTCGCTCTCTCCTCTCTCTAGCTTTTAGAAAGAGAACCACTCAAGAGAAATGAGGGTTTCTAAACCCTATTCCCGGCTAAAACCTCCCAGGAGCAGCCCCCACCGTCGGATCCCAAGCCAAGGAAATGAACGGCCACGATTAAGCCCCAAATTATAAAATCTGGGCCGAACACGGGTTGGCACACGGCCGTGTGCCTGGCCGTGTAGCTCATTCGCCGTCTCGATCCAAATTGAAAACCAGCACACGGCATGTGACACGGCCGCCGACACGCCCGTGTCGCCTGCGACACGCCCGTGTCGGGACCCGTGTCACGCCCCCCGTGTGCAATAAATCGACACCTTGCAGTCAGAGTGGTACACGGCTTGGTGATACGGCATGGGACACGCCCGTGTCACATCTGACACGCCCGTGTCTGTGCCCGTGTCTCGGCCCGTGTACCACTTCGACGATTTCCTTGAGTGACACGGCCTGGGACACGCCCGTGTCCTAGGCCGTGTCCCTCCACACGACCAACGTCGACCAACACTGGTCGACTACACGGCCAATTCGACGATTCGAGCTCGACACGCCCGACACGGTCTCCGACACGCCCGTGTCGGGGGCAGTGTCACCTGCACCAAAAACCCGACTTGGCCCAAAAACGATCCCCGTCGCCCCTACAACAAATTGGGGTGTTACAGTCTATTTGTGTTGACACATTTGGAGTATTGTCTCGACGCTTTTTCTGCGGAGATAGAGTACATTGAAGTTTCAGGTGTCAATACTAAAGACCTGACAGTTGTCATAAGTAACAAAGCTGTCACATCTGTCAAAGCTGTTACATCTGTCAGAGCTGTCAGAAGACCTTTATGAACCAGATCAACCGGTAACCTTGGATTGGTTCTATATAAAGACCTATTATATCACAAACAAAGACATTGAGAACAAGGAAAAAGAACTCAACTCTTCCTATCAGTTGAAATATAGTAGAAGGCAGATTATGAACAAGTCTGAGAGAAGAATTCAGATCCAATTCTGAATTAACAGAAGGAAGCTGGATTGAAGATCATTACCAACTTCATTAGAAGATCAACCTTACTTTGTTTAGATTCAAGAAGCTTTGAAGAAGCTAAGACAGGTTGGATCCTAAGTAAGCAGTTCAATCAAGAACTGATCAAGAAGCTTTCACCCCATTCTCTTTCTATCTTGGTGAAGTTTTTATTGTTTTAAACAATCAATTTTCTTGTAAGATCTTTTGTAGATCTGAGTTGTAAGCCTAAATTTATAAAGGCTGAGGTAGGGCTGAGTGCCTGAGATAGGATCTTGGTGATATGAGTTTTAGGCATGTGGATAAAGACTGAGGTAGGGTTGTTGCATGAGGTATGATTCTTGGGAAGAATCTGAGGTGTAGGACTTGAATAAGTCCGAGTTGTAGGAACAAGTTGGGTTCTGAGTTGTAAGATCTGTAGATCTAAAATAGTGGAAGGAATTTTGGCCAAATCTAGTACTCTACTGGATAGGTGAAGGGGGAGAGTGGACGTACCCATAAATTGGGGAACCACTATAAACCATTGTGTGCTATGCTGTGAATTTTTTGTGATTATTATTCACTGTGCTGTGATAGTTGTGTTGTGGTTAGTATTTTTAATTGCCTAAGTTGTTAAAAAGGATTTGAACCTATTCACCCCCTTCTAGGTGTTTAGGCTCTATACACCAAATCTTTCAAGTGGTATCAAAGCGAGGTTCCTCAAATATAGACCTAACAGTCTAAGTAGATCTCCAAGGAAATTAATTGTTAGCCAGAATGGGTTCAAGTGAAAATCAAAAGGAACTTGGATCCATGAAACTTCTTATTTGTAGGAAAGAAAACTTTGGCATATGAAAGAGAGGGTCAGATTATTCATGGAAGCATCTGATCTAAGGATTTATATCACAGTTCTAGAAGGTCCTTTCATTCCTATAAACATATCAGTTCTTGATGCAAATCTCAAAACTCCAAAGAGCTATTCTAAAATGACTAATGAAGAGATCATCCTAACAACCTTAGACAAGAGAGCACAAAACATAATTGTGAGTGCCATAGATGATTTTACATTCCAAAATTTGGTACATTGCAAAACCTCTAAGGAGATGTGGGATACTTTGATTGTCTACATGGAGGGAACTGGAGAAGTAAGAGAGGATAGAAAGTCCATGCTAAATCAAGAATATGAGAGATTTAGACAAGCCAATAAAAATAGCATAGCTGAATGTTATAAGAAATTCTTTAGAATTGTAAATGAGCTAATGATCTATGAAAGAGTCTTTAGCACATATGAACTGAATGACAAGTTTCTCAGGTCACTAACCAAGGACTGGGATACAAAAATTTGTGTCATCAGAGAGGTGTCCAGGCATGCTGATACACCTCCACCAACCTTGTTTGGAAAACTGTTATCTTATGAGATGCAGCTCACTGCCAAAAAGGAGGAGGAGAAAAGAAATAGGTCTGAATACAAAGAAAAGTCAGTAGCGTTCAAGGCTAAAGCCACAAGAAAGGGTAGGAGAAAGTCTCCTTCTCCACCAAGGGGAATTGCTGAGGTTGAATCAGAAAATCCTGACATCAACACTTCAGACAGCCATAACTCTGATGAAGACTTTGCTGTCTTTACAAGGCAGATTCAAAGGTTCATAAAGAAGAATAAATGGAGAACAAAGCATCTTCATCTTTCTCCAAAGATGACTATTACAAGAAAAAAAAAACTTCTAAGGATGACAGGTATGGCTCTAATCCTAGTAAACAAACTTCTTCTAAAATTGTTTGCTATTGTTGTAACAGGCAATGACATGTCATAGCTGATTGTCCTAATAAAAGGAAGGAATCTAAGGACAAGAAGAAGAATCAAAATAAGGGCAAGAAGGAGAGATCCCTTGTTACCCAGAAGCAGAAGAGTTGGACTGACTCTTCATCATCAGAATCCATAGAAGAGGATGAAGCAGAAGCCTATATTGGATTGTTCACTACAGAAGAGGATTCTGTAGAAACTGAATTCTTGCAAATGATGGATTCTATAAATGGAAGTGAAGATCATTATTGTAGAGGGCTGATGGCTTTATCTGAGGAAGATTAGTATCGGGATCAGCCTGGTCCCAATAAGGTATACAATCCATCCTTAGTTTCTGATTATTATACTGGATCAGAATCAGAAGCATCTGCATCAAGAGATGTGGATGGTTCCGAATCTGAAGGGGTTGTTCATCAATTAATTGATGAGTATGGTGGTCTATTGCAAGCTCTTAAGAGAAGCAGATTCCTTGTCAAGAAGCAAACTGAGGAAATTGAATCTCTTAAACTAGCTACATCAGATTCAGCAAAAATGTTGGATTTGAAATTGAAAGAGATTGCCAAACTGAAAAACATAACTGTTATTCAGATGGGTATAATCACTTTCAAAAATGATCACATCAAGAGTCTGGAAGTAAAACTTTAGAAAGAAAAAGGATCTTGTGGCTAATTTCTCAAAGCCAAAGTCTGTCTTACACTTAATAGACAACTTTATCTCTCAAAAGAGTAAGACAGGATTAGGCTTCAAGGAAAGTACTAGGGCAGCTAATTCCAAAAGAAAAGGCAAAGCCCCAGTTCAGCCACTAGCCTTCAAACCCCCTATTTTTTCAGAAAAGTGATGCAGCCTACTAACAAGTATGATCATAACATCACTCATGGTCACTGTAAGTATGGTAATCTGAATGGCAAGGGAGCAAATGCTAATAGGGCAGCCCATGAGCAAACACACCATGTTCTTCAGGAGTCATTAGTGTTTGATGCTCCAGCACCAACATTTAAAAAGATAGATGATCCTACAGACTAGAGGATTGCTGACATCAATACTGTTAAGCCTGTTCTTAAAAGAAGGTACAATAGATATGAGTGCTGGTGTTGTGGCAAAGTGGGCCACTATGCCATTGATTGTTAGTACAATGCTAGTGTTCTGAAAAAGGTTAACTTACCTGTCAGAAAGGGTGCAGGTAAGCATGACAAGTATCAAGCTAACCTGAACCTAGGACCCAATAATAATTGGGGTTCTAAGGGGAGGTAATTTTATTTAATGCAGGTGAGTCCAAGTGGCCATACCCCAATATGGTACTTGGATAGATGATATTCCAGGAACATGACTGGAACAAGAAGGATGTTGAATGATTACTCTCCTTTAAAAAATGGACCCAAAGTGATCTTTGGTGGATCTGAAAAGGGAGTCATCAAAGGGTTTGGTAACATTTCCAATAACTCTATCACTATCACTCAAGTGGCTTATGTGAAAGGTCTGAAACATAACCTAATTAGCGTAAGTCAACTAAGTGATCTTTGTTATGACATTTCTTTCCTTAAAGGTGTGTGCCAAATAAGGAGACCAAGTGATCAAGAGATCATTCTGACAGACACTAGGAAAGGAAATGTCTACTGTCTTAACTTTAATTATGAGAATAAGATCCCTCCTGCTTGTCTAGTTGCAGATGAGAAAGCATCTCATTTTGTCCAATGGCACAAGAGTCTAGCTCACCTAAACTACAAGTTAATAGGCCAACTCTTCAGTATGGAGTTAGTGAGGAATAGTCCTCAAGTCAAGTGCATTAAAGAGGGTGTATGTTTTGCTTGCCAAAAGGGCAAACAGACCAAGACTTCCTTCCACGGACATGATACCAAAGATTCTCGGAGATGTCTATATCTCCTGCATATGGATCTATTTGGTCATATGCCAGTTCATAGTCTAGGTAGGAAAGCTTACACATTTGTAGTTATGGATGACTATTTTAGATTTACATGGGTTTTCTTCTTGAGGCAGAAATCTGAAACCCCTACTGTCTTCCAAAATTTTGTTAGGCAAATTCAGAATGAACTTAACAATTCAGTGGTCAAAATTAGAAGTGGCCATGGGACTAAATTTTAGTCTAAATGTATGACAAAGTTCTATGAAGAACTTGGGATTCATCAGGAGTTTTCCTCACCTAGAACTCCCCAGCAAAATGGGGTTGCTGAAAGAAAGAATAGGACTCTTATTGAGGCAAGTAAAACTCTACTAAGTGACACTTCTCTCCCTGAATACTTCTGAGCTGAGGCAGTAAATACTGCATGTCATGTTCTCAATAGAGCTTCCATCAACAAAAGACACAAGAAGACTCCCTATGAGATTATGAAAGGCAAAAAATCAAACATAACCTACTTTAGAATCTTTGGTAGCAAATGTTATGTTCTAAATAATGGCAAGCACTATCAAACTAAGTTTGCTGTCAAATCCCTAGAAGGGATATTTGTTGGGTACATCAATAACAGTAGGGCATACAGAATCTACAACTTGACTACACAAGTTGTAGAAGAATCTGTCCATGTGGTCTTTGATGAGTCCAAGCTAATTAACTGTGAGCTGTCTAACACTTCTGTTAGTCCTACAGGTTTGAAGGAAAAGATGGACAAGCTTACAATTAGTGAAGACCAACCTATAAGACAGGATGAAGAAAATGATGGATGATGTCCAGGGGGAGTACAAGACTCACTGGAAGAAGATGAAGACAATGAAGTACATCAAGGTGAGGACAATGGAGAAGACCAAAAGGTGGACAGATTTCCTATAGCAAGAAGACATTTGAAGGATCATCCAGTACACCAAATCATTAGTGATGCAAGATATGGAGTTCTGACTAGAAGCAAGAGCATGAACATAGTTCTATGTTCAAGATTCCTATCCCAGATGGAACCTAAGAAGTTTGAAGAGGCTATACAAGACACAAATTGGATTGATGCTATGCAGGAAGAGCTGAATCAATTCAGAAGATGTAAAGTCTGGGAGTTGGTTCCTAAACCAAAGAATCACAATGTCATAGGAACTAAGTGGATCTACATAAACAAGTTAGATGAAAATGGCATTATATTCGAGAACAAAGCCAGACTGGTAGCAAAGGGCTACAGATAGGAAGAAGGAATAAACTTTGATCAGACATTTGCCCCAATGGCAAGGTTGGAAGCAATAAGATTATTCCTGGCTTATGCAGCTTATCAAGGGTTTAAAGTATTCCAAATGGATGTAAAGTCAGTATTTTTGAATGGTGACTTAAAAGAGGAAGTTTATGTTGAACAATCTTCAGGTTTTATAGATCCTCTTTATCCTAACTATGTATATAGACTTAAGAAAGCTCTATATGGATTGAAACAAGCCTCAAAGGATTGGTATAAAACTTTGTCTGCCTTCCTTATTGATAATAAATTCTCCAGAGGGAAAATTGACAAGACTCTATTCTTTAGGGAATCAAAAGGGAAGATCATCCTAGTCTAGATATATGTTGATAACATTATCATTGGATCAACTGAAAACAACCTTTGTAGAAAATTTGTCAAACTTATGTAAGGAAAGTTTGAGATGAGCAGCATGGGTGAGCTGAAATTCTTCTTGGGACTCCAAGTTAGACAGACTGATGATGGATTGTCCATATCTCAGTCTAATTTCACCAAGGAGTTAATTAATAAATATTGCATGGAGTCATCCTCCACCATGAAAACTCCAATGGGGACAAGTATGCCTATAGGCAAAGATGAGGCAGGAAAACCTATTGATGAGTCTTTGTATAGAGGGATAATTGGCTCCCTACTTTACTTAACTGCTAGTAGACCTGATATCATGTATGCCACATGTGTCTGTGCTAGGTACCAAGCTTGCCCAAAGAAATCTCATTATTCTGCTGTTAAGAGAATCTTAAGATATCTTAAGGGCACACCTAATCTAGGTCTTTGGTACCCTAAGAATAGAGATTTCTTGCTAACAGGTTTTTCAGATGCAGACTTTGCAGGCTGCAAAGAAGATAGAAAAAGCACCTCAGGAACATGTCAGTTCCTAGATGGAAGGTTGGTGTCATGGAGCAGCAAAAAGCAGACAAGTGTAGCTATTTCAATAACTGAGTCAGAGTACATTGTTGTAGGGAGTTGTTGTGCACAACTATTGTGGATGCAGTATCAGTTAGAAGATTATGACATCAAGGTAAGTAGAATTCCATTATATTGTGATTCTACTAATGCTATATCTATTGCTAGAAATCCTGTTTCACATAGCAGAACTAAGCATATAGAAATTAGGTTTCACTTCATTAGAAAACATGTTGAAAAGGAAGACATAAGTCTAGAATTTGTCAACACTAACAATCAAATTGCTGACATATTTACAAAACCTCTGGATGAAAGTAAATTCAATTATTTTAAAATTGAATTAGGTATGTTGAACCTAGAATGAGATGTTAGGTCAGCACAAAATTTCTCTAGAAATTTAGCTAAGTTAGAAAGTTTGTGTTGACACAAGCTAACTGTGTCGACACTATCAGTAAGTTGTGTCGATAAAGAAATAAAGTGTGTCGACACAGAAATAAAATATGTGTCGACAGAAAAAGTTTGTGTCGACACAACTCTGTAGAGACCTTGTACTAGAAGATTTTTGTGTCGACACACAAAAATCGTTGTCGACACATAGATATATCAACACCCTCAATACTCTGTCTAGACTTAAGTAGTCTATGTCGATACAGGCAAAAGTATGTCGACACACATACATGTCAACACCTACAAAGCTCTGTAGAGACTTAGGTCATCTATGTCGACACATGCAAAATTTTGTCGACTAGTAAAATCCCTAGTTAGACACGTCTTTTGACGTACCTTTTACAAGTATACTATAAATAGGAGAAGACAAAATCTGGTCGACCGTGCTTTCAGAACTCTCGACTCTAGACTTTGTGTCGACAAGAAATTCTCTCATCTACTCTCTCCTCTCTCTTTCACTCATGGTGCCACAACATGAAGACAAGGTCAACGAGGGATATGAACTAGTACGGAAGGCGTTCGAGACTACATCCCCAGAAATCGAGGTCGTGATTACCCTAATCATCGAAAATGGATTGGAATACTTGATCTCAGAACCTACAAGGATATGGAAGAAGGAGGTTCTTGAATTTTACTCTTCTGTAACAATGGATTCTAAGGGAAAGAAGATAAAGTCCTCTGTAAATTGTACTACAGTAAAACTCTCACCGAAGAGTATAAGAAAGTCCCTTCAGCTTTCCAAGATTAAGGAAGAAGATGATATCGCATCATCCATGATAAGGGATGCACTCCAATGGTGTGGACTGGATCCCACTACCAAGATTGGATCTTCAATGACCAGGAAGGGAATGAATTCCTAGGGTAAGTTCCTGTCAGAGATTATAGGCATTGTTATTCTATGCAAAATAGGAGGACATGATCGGATTTCTGCCTATATGTTCAGACTCATGACAAGAGTTATATTCAAGGTTAAAACAGACTGGTCTGCTGTCATCTTTGACAAGATCAAAGAAATTCTCAAGAAGACCAATCTTGGTCGAATACTAAGCCTATATCTAGCTTCCATCATTCCAGAAGTGATGAATCAAACATCGGGAACCAAGATTAATCACATGAGGAGAATGGATCAGAGAATACTATCCAGATGAGATAGAGTTTTGACAAAAGATGTTTCTACCCCACAGAAACAAGTGAAGAAGGATAAGAAAAAGTAAACTACCACCCAGGCAGCAGAATCTTCTAGTGATTCTGAAGAGCAGGTTGACTTCAGCTCAGATGAAGAACAACCAAGAAAATCACCTACACCAACACCAGATAAAGATGATCAATTCCAAGGGGAGAGCATTCAACTACCAGAAAACCAAATGGACTCCACTCCAGGGGGAGACAAAACTGAGATTACAATTGATCAAGAACCTGAAAACTCACAGCTGTCATCCCAAGGGGGAGGTATAGCTGAAGTTGCATTGGATAGTGAAAATGTAACTGATACAGTTATGGACATAGTATCTGAAATCAATAATGCTGCAACCACCACTGAGAAAGTAGTACAGGATGTGCATATGTCTGATTCTGATCAACCTGAGCAACTCAACTCCTCCAGTTTAGAGAAAATCCTGGAAAAGGATCTTGATGTCCAAGGAGAACCATTTATTGAGAAGGAGAAAATTATTCCTCCTGTTCAGATGCAACAAGAGGTAACTCTGACAGAGTTATTTCCTGATTTACAAGGAGCTAGACCTGAGGGGGAGATGGCAAGGACTGAGGGGGAGATGCCACTCCTTGCCTCTAGTCCAAAGGACACTGTGGATATAGAAAGTTCCTCTAATTCTTCTGAAGATGAAGAAGCCACCATGGCAAAGAAAAGAAAATTGATGGCACTCAGGAAGAGGAGCACAGGTTATAAGAAAGCCTTGCAAACTGTCCCTCAAACATCTGCTCCAGGAATAAATTTCAGTTCACTCTTGGTGCAACTGCAAGTAAAAATGGATGAGCAAAGACTTGCTCTTGAGAAATATGTGGATGAGTCCCACAAAAAACTGCAGTTTCAGCTGGCCCAAGATATCAAATCTATCAGATTTGAAGTTAACTTGCATAAAAAGGAAATGACAGATTGCTTCCATAAGGGAGGTAATGTTGTGGTATACTTGGCCAAGCAACAAAAAGATATAAAGACTGAAGTTGATGACATTAAAGTCAAGCAAGGGTATGTCCTAGAAAATCAACTCAGAATGAATGAAAATCTCCAAGATTCACATGCTGCTATTTTATCAAAGATTGGGAATCTTGCAACTCATGTCAAGGCTGAAGTGTCCAAGCAGATCACAGAAGATTTAGCTATTGTTTACACATCAATTCAAGCATCTCAAAAAGGCTATTTCTGATCAACTAACAAAGTTTAGAACCTACTACAAAGAGGGAACAGAGTATCTGGAAGGTCAGATAAGGTTTCAAAAGGATGATCTGAGAGATCATGTAGCAAGAGAAGTCATAAAGGGGGAGAGAGTGTTAGTCAAAGCAAGCTCTGATCATGATAAATAGGTATCCAATACCATCAGAGCAACTCTTGGATATCCACCCCTTTGTGATGATGATAACACTGCTGAATCTGGTATTCAACCAGCTTATATTGAAGGAGTTCAGCAAGAAGTTGCCCAAGTCATCTATCCTCCGTCTAATTTTGAAGAAGTACAGCAGGCAGTACATCAAATGTATAGCCCTACACAAGAGGCACATAATGTTATTATAGAAAAGGTTGAAATGTCTGAAGCTGCTTTATAAATAGAGCAAGAAGCACAAAGAGCTAGGGATGCTCAGAAAGATGCACAAATTTCTAAGAAAAGATTCAGAAAATAGGCTGAATTAAAGCCTGATTTTGAACAATGGAGTCCAACCTCCGGAAATATCATTCTTACTGCTTGGAAAGCTGTGAAAGAAAATATGCATGATAGAGGCAAATGATATTCTGAACAAGAGGGGTAAATATCAGAAGCGGTAAAATTCCATATACCAGTTCAGGAAGGATCTTAAAGCTGAGAAAATACCTGCTAACTCTGTGGAGCCTAACAGATATTTCCCAAAGCCTTATCATTATTTTGAAAGGCAAAAGCTAAAGGCAAACAGAGCTCAAAAAGAAAGATCTGAAAGGGAAGAAGCCATCTGATGACTTCAGAATCAAATGTGCAAGCTAAGATTCAACATGACAAAGGAATAGTTATCAAGGAGCCTGATCAATCTTAGGGATAGATAGGCTAGACTTAGAACTATGTAAATTTTGTTCTAAGCAATCTTGTAAATCAAAAACCTAGTTCCTAATTAATGAATTTTATCATATTCTGCGATGATAATAAATTTTATTTCTGTTTATAAGTAACCCTGCCTGTGAAATGGTTTTATATATCTTAATCTTTGTTTTGTTATGAGTGGTGTATATCATTGACTAAGGGTTATGACTTCTCCAAATAGGGGGAGATTGTTGGGTATATTAGAACATGTGTACTAGATTTGGAGAAGTCTCACCTAACTCAATAATATACATCACTGTGTATTTGATGGAATGTTGAGTTTGAATGTGCAGGTTAAAGAAATGCAGAAAAATATTCTAAGTACAAGTTTCGACACTTGTGAAGGAGCTGTGTCGACACCAGAAGTCAGATTGTGTCGACACACAGGACTTGTGTCGACACACAAAAATTCTGTCAGCAGCAGTTGTGTTGATACACAGGACTTGTGTCGACACACAGAAGTTTACTCTACAGCAATTGTGTCGACACACAGGACTTGTGTCGACACACACTAAAGAATTATGTCGACACCAACTATGTCAAGACTAGAAGCAATTGTGTCGACACATTCTACAGGAGCTGTGTCGAGAAGATGATGAATGGCTGTGTCGACATTGTGGGAGCTGTGTCGACATCATCAAGACTTGTGTCGACACATGGTCTATTTGTGTTGACATATTTGGAGTATTGTCTCGATGCTTTTTCTGCTGAGATAGAGTGCATTGAAGTATCAGGTGTCAAGACTGTAGACCTGACAGCTTTCATAAGTAACAAAACTGTCACATCTGTCAGAGCTGTCAGAAGACCGTTATGAACCGGATCAACCGGTAATCTTGGATTGGTTCTATATAAAGACCTATTCTATCACAAACAAAGATATTGAGAACAAGGAAAAAGAACTCAACTCTTCCTATTAGTTGAAATCTAGTAGAAGGCAGATTGTGAACAAGTCTGCAAGAAGAATTCAGATCCAATTCTGAATTAACAGAAGGAAGCTGGATTGAAGATCATCACCAACTTCATTAGAAGATCAACCTTACTTTGTTCAGATTCAAGAAGCTTTGAAGAAGCTAAGATAGGTTGGATCTTAAGTAAGCAGTTCAATCAAGAACTAATCAAGAAGCTTTCATCCACATTCTCTTTTATCTGGGTGAAGTTTTTATTGTTTTAAACAATCAATTTTCTTGTAAGATCTTTTGTAGATCTGAGTTGTAAGTCTAAATTTATAAAGGCTGAGGATATGGCTGAGTGCTTGAGGTAGGATCTTGGTGATCTGAGTTGTAGGCCTAGTGATAAAGGCTGAGGTAGGGATGTTGCCTGAGGTAGGATTCTTGGGAAGAATCTGAGGTGTAGGACTTGAAGAATTATGAGTTGTATGAACCAGTTGGGTTCTGAGTTGTAAGATCTGTGGATCTGAGATAGTGGAAGGAAGTTTGGCCGAATCCAGTACTCTACTGGATATGTGAAGGGGGAGAGTGGACATACCCACAAATTGGGGAACCACTATAAACCATTGTGTGTTGTGCTATGAATTTTATGTGATTGTTATTCATTGTACTGTGATAGTTGTGTTGTGATTAGTATTTTTAATTGCCTAAGTTTTTTAAAAGGATTTGAACCTATTCACCCCCCTCTAGGTGTTTAGGCTCTATAAACCAAATCTTTCATATACGATATATGCTGGAGTTTTAGTGGGAAGGGTGGGTAATTTGAATATTTTAGAGGGGTATTTTGTTCTTGTAATGCCAAATATATAAGGAAAATTAGGGTTGTATTTTTTTATGCGTTGATTGTGTGTTCTGTTGGAGTCGGGAGACAGCGAGGAGGAGTTTACTAGCTGTTTGGTTGTTGCCTGTTCAGGGATCATCCTCTTATGGCTGGTTGTATGTCATATGTGCTTGTTCTTCTAGGTGTTTTAACTTCCTATTGCCTGTTCTCTTCCATTGAATCGTTAAGAGCATCATTACTGTTTTATTACATTTGATGTACATCACTGGTATCAGAGCCAGTGCGGGTAGGAAGTGCAATGCCGGATTCTGATGGTACCCGTTCGAAGGAGACCTCCCAAGATCCGGAGATACTACGGCAGGAACATGTGTCAATGGCACAGTCCATCCAGTCGCTCTCCACCCAGTCAGACCAGCAACGTAGAACGTTGGAAGAAATGTGGGAAATGTTGGCCAATCTTGATGGTCCTTGAGTGGAAAAAACATCTGATTCCAATAGCTACAGGTCAGTTGTCGTCGGACGCTCCTACACAACTTAACCACTGATAGACAACCATATGCATACTCACGTCGCGTGCTTCTAGTTTCCTTGTTTTTACGGCAATGACCTACATGACTGTTGGTGTATAAGTTTGAGCGGTTGTTTAAACTAGACGTCACCCCGAAAGATTGGAAGGTGCAAATTGCGTCGGTTCATGTGGAAGGGAAGGTGTTATACTGGTATCAAGCGTACATGAAATCTAGGCTCTTGTGACATTAGACGAATTTGGAAGAATACACCCAAGAACTGATGGCGCGCTTTGGCCTGGTTCTCTTTGACGACCCAATGGCGGAATTGAAAAATATGAAACAAAAGGGCACGGTGCAAGCATTCTTGGATGAGTTTGACATTCTCCTACATTAGGTGAATGTCATGAAGGAATACGCCATGAGCTTCTGCATCGCTGGACTTAAGGATGAAATCAGATATACCATCTACATGTTCCAACCGAAGACTCTCCAGAAAGTTTTTGCGTTAGCTTGCATGGAGGAGCGTCGGACAGCATCCGCACAACGAACGTCATTTCCCCAGCATCGCTGAGACAAGTTTGACGGAGGAGTGAAGCGTATTTGCAAACAAACCGCTTTCGAACAGCCTACCGATTCACTCACACGGTAACCACGGACAACAACCGACGGCTATCTTCAACAAAAATGGTGGGCAAGCGGGCTAAAGGTCTTTGTTTTTGGTGTGATAGCAAATACACATCAGACCACCATTATTTGGCGAAGGAGAGGTCTTATGTCGTAAAGCTACTCTCTGACGACGAAGAAACAAACACATAACCATTCGACGAAGACCACACTGATGCCATATCGGAAGTCGAGGACATAGAGGTAGTTCCCCACCTATCCATACATGCCCTTATGGGAATCACTCAATACCATACCATGATGGTATCATCTTCTTATCAAGGGTGTAGTATTCAAATTCTGATTGATTCGGTAGGTACGCACAATTTTGTGGATGAGGGCACAACCCATCAGTTCCATTGTTGCTTAACTCTAATACCTCCGTTCAACGTAGTCATAGCGATTGAGAGGAGGGTATCCAACTCTAACAAAGTGGTGACATTCACTTGGAGGATGCAAGGGGTATTTTTCATGGCGGATATGTTAGAGATACCCCTCGTCGGGTGTGAGGTGGTTTTAGGGGTGCAATGGTTGAGTGCGTTGGAATTTATAAAATAGGAATTTGGCAACCTCCACATGGACTTCACAAGTCATGTCCGAAAGATCTCGCTGAGGGGAACAAAGATAATGTCAAGGACATAGATGAAGCAACATAGTTTGGAGAAGATGATCGTGAAAGGGGGCAATTGAACTTATTGTCCCTATGCACAATCTGCAAGGTTCAAGATCGGTTACCTGGCAAGGACAAAGGGGAATTCTTGGATGCTCAGTTGGAGCTCGGTCACGACACCAAAATAGGGGAGGGTCGACCACCAGAAGAGGCTAGACAATTAGAGGGAGTACTGTCAGCTTTTGTCCATACCTTCAAGGATCCCTCCGGATTACTGTCGCATCGATAACATGTCCATCATATTCCCCTGACCGAGGGGCATAGGACCGTAAATCTGAGATCATACCGTTATCCTCCGCTACAAAAAGATGTGATAGTGAAGATCGTGGGCTTATTAGACCGAGTTGCAGCCCCTACGCATCATCGGTGGTCCTCATACAAAAAGGTGACGGAACGTTGATGCTTTGCATTAATTACCGCCAACTCAACTCACATACAGTGAAAGACAAATTTCTGATTCCCATCGTTGAAGAACTCATCGATGACCTGCATGAGGTTTTTCTCTTCTCCAAGTTAAACATATGGGCGAGTTATCATCAGGTCCTAATGGCAAAAGAGGGCATTTATAAGACGACATTCCGAACTCACCATGACCACTTTGAGTTTTTGGTCATTCCTTTTGGCTTGAGCAACGCGCCATCAACATTCCAGAACCTAACGAACAAGATCTTCCAGGACCAACTTCGGAAATTCATCTTAGTCTTTTTCGATGACATTGATTTTTAGTAAATCTTGGCAGGAGCACATGGAGCAACTCGCCTTTGCCTTAGAGACACTACGCTAACACATCTTATTACTCAAGTGAAGTAAGTGTAGCTTTGAGCAACATAAGGTACATTATGTTGGCCATATCATCTCACACAAAAAGGTGGCCACAGATCCAGAGAAGATTCAGGCTATGTTGGAGTGGCCAACACTAAAGATGCTGAAGCACGTGCAAAGCTTCTTAGGCCTCACCGGATACCCACAGTGAACGCAATAAGCAGAACAAGCATTTAATCAGCTCAAGACAGTCGTGTCCCAACCACCCGTGTTATGTCTGGCCGATTTCACCAAGTCATTCATGGTTGAATCGGATGCCTTCGACAAGGGAATATGGGAAGTCCTCTTGAAGAATGGCCGATCGGTGGCCTATTTTATCAAGACGCTTGGCAAAAAGAATTTGATACTCTCGGTATATGAGAAAGAACTACTTGTGGTGGTGCTAGCGGTATAGTAATGGAGACATTACTTAATTGTCGGACCATTTGTCATCGGCACAGACCAACAAATTTTGAAGTTTTTGGTGATCAAAAAATTGGCGATGTTGGCACAACAAAAGTACTTGTCCAAGTTGTTGGGATACAACTACACATTCATTACAATCAAGGAAAGGAAAAATTGTGCGCCAACGTGCTATCCAGAAGGAAAGGGATGAAAGAGGCCGAGTTATGCGCCTTGGTTACAATTACCTCAAATTTCCTAGAGAAGCTTAAGGTCTCGTGGCAACGAGACCCCAAAATTCAGCACATCATTGCTCGAAAAATAGCAAATAACACTTATTTGTCGAAATACCAATGGGAGAGGGGATTGCTTAAGTGGAGAGGGTGGTTGGTGGTCGGGAACGATGCTACCATAAAGCTAAATTGCTACAAATGTATCATGATAGTGCAAGGGGCGGACATTCAGGTATAATATCCATATATCATCACCTATGCAAGCTGTTTTGGTGGAAGAAAATGAAGGTTGAGGTTTGCGACTACATCCAACCCTGCACTATATGCCAACAATATAAGTCGGATAATCAAAAAGCCATGGGGATGCTACAATCTCTTTTTATACCGGATAGGATTTGGCAAGAAATATCATTGGATTTTGTGGAAGGGCTTTCTAAGAGTATTGGAAAGACAACGATACTGTTGGTCATTGATCGACTTAGTAAGCAAGCACACTTCATGTCCATATTTTATCTGTATATGGTCGAGAGTGTAGCTGAAGTGTTTTTGGAATCCATTTTCAGATTGTACGGAATGCCCAAGTAGATCGTCAGTGACTAGGACACCACCTTTGCGAGCCAGTTTTGGCAAGAACTTTTCTGGGTGTTGCAAGTGAAGTTGAAATTATCTACTGTGTATCACCCTCAAATTGATGGCCAGACCAAAGTGGTGAATCGGTGCTTGGAAAATTATATTCAATGTATGTGCTTGAAACGAGTAATAAAAAAGAAGAGTAAGACGAGAGACTAACATCATAGAGAATCAATTTGGATTCATGTCAGGGAGGTCGACCATGGAAGCTATACATCTCTTGAGGAGACACTTTGGAAACTACTGAGAAAGAAAACAAGATTTGCATTTGCTATATATTGATCTTGAGAAGGCTTATGATAGAGTTCTAAGAGAGATCTTGTGGAGATTATTAGAAAAGAAAGGTGTAAATGTATCATATATTGACATAATTAAAGATATGTATACAAATTCAGTGACAAGGGTGAGAACATCTGGAAGAGTAACACAGGAATTCACTATCACTGTTGGATTACATTAATGTTCAGCTTTAATCCCTTATGTCTTTACCCTAATCTTAGATGAGCTCAACGGACATATCCCACAAGCAATACCTTGGTGCTTATTATTTGCAGATGATATCGTTTTGATTGATGAGACACGCGAGGGTGTAAACGCAAAACTTGAATCTTGGTAAGACACTTTAGAAAAGAAGAGTTTTAGGTTGAGCAGGGCAAAATGGAGTATATGGAGCTTGAATTTAGTTGTACAAGAAGGACATATGTTCGTTATTAAGTTGGATGGTCAAGATATTTCCGGTAATTAGTGTTTTAAATTTCTTGGATCAATAGTTCAAAAGGACGGAGGTATTGATAAAGATGTGACATAAAGAATCCAACCAGGTTGGTTGAAGTGGATAAGCGCGTCAGGGATCTTATGTGATCGTAAAGTACCATTAAAACTTTAGGGCAAGTTTTACCGTACTACAATTAGACCAGTTATGCTTTATGGTTTAGGGTGTTGGGCAGTGAATTGTGTACTTGAGCAAAAATGGGAGTTGTGTAGATGAGAATGCTTAGGTAGATGTGTGGACACACGAGACTGGATAAAATTAGGAATGAATGTATTAGGGATAAGAATGGAGTGGCTCCAATTACAGAGAAGATGTGAGAAGCTCAACTAAGATGGTTTGGGCACGTACAAAGGAGACTATTAGAGTGTAACGCCCCGAAACTCAAGCGAGAAACGAGCAGCGTGTTAAGGCGAAGTTTGGGTCCTGGTAAGGGATACACGGCCTAGAACACGGGCGTGTCCATGGTCGTATCATGCTCGGGTTCGATGACTTCCCGAGTGGTCGACAAAAATGCAATTAACAAATGTCGAGACAGGGAACACAGCCTAAGACACGGGCGTGTCAGAGGCCGTGTCCTGCTCGGGCTGTTTGTCGGGTTGCGTCTAGAGAGTTACACGGCCTGGGACACGGGCGTGTCCCAAGGCATGTCTGGAATACGGCATGTGACACGGGCGTGTCACGTGGCCGTGTCCTATTCAGTATGTTTTGGCCCTGTGTCAATCCAGGGAACACGCCCCAAAACATGGGCGTGTACTGTCTGACACGGGCATGCCAGTTGTGACACAGGCGTGTCTAAGCCCGTGTCTAGTTCGGGACGCGACAGTTTCAGAGTTGATTGAGGCACACAGTCCATGATACGGGCGTGTCCATGGTTGACACGGGCGTGTCATAAGCCATGTCACAGGCCGTGTCCTGTTTTGTAATCTCTGGTATTAAGGCGAGTGAGGAGTACGAACTTGGACACGGGCGTGTCACAAGTCGTGTTCGGCCCAGGAAATTCATTTGCAGGGCGAATCGTGGCCCTTCCCCTGCTAGTATTTGGTCGGGAATGGGGTTAAGAACCCTCATTTCATTGTGATCTTTCTCTTTATAAAGTTTTAGAGAGAGAAGTGAGAACAAGGAAGAAGGTGAAGGAGAGTTCCGGCCACCGGAGGATCTTCGGAGCCCCGATTCTCGATCCGAGTTTAGATCTGCGAAGGCGAGTCCGTTACGGTGCTTTCCATCCGACTGGATCTTCATGGAGCCGAAGAGAACCGCAAGGGTAACGATTCTCTTCTTGGACATGTGAAGTCCTCTTTCCTTTTTGCATAGGACTCCCGCTCTCGCGAGTATGCGGTGAGTGTGAGGTATTCCTTCGGGTAGACATGAATAGTCCCCGTTGTTTTGCATGTAGAGTCCGGAATCAAAGTATGGACATAGGCATGGTGTGTGAAGCCTACCCGGACAAGTTGGTCTGGATCGGTGATGTTTCATTATGCATGAATAGCCGGATAAGACTCCGTGCCGATGGTTGTTTTTGGGTTTTCTACGCGGTAGATTGTAGTAGGGAGCCTTGGGGACTAACTCCAAGGTGCACCCGGAAAACTGGGCAGAAGCGTGTTATTCTATGCAAGAATAAGGTGGCTGATTCATCTAATCAGCAAGAGGAGATAGCTTTGTGAAGGGCCATAAGACTTCAACAACAGTTAGCTGTCTTCAGTACATCAGAGAAATTGGTAGCTATAGAAGAAGACTAATTCCTTCTACAATAAGTAGGTTGGACTGGTATCTGCTCGGTTCAACAAGGTAGACTCAAATATTTTTCTCTAAGTCAGTATTTTAACTTCTTGATAACTTTATTGTAGGATTCAGATTGTCTGAATCTGAGCTGTAGGGCATTTTGTGCCTGAGTTGTAGGTGACTAATTAGTCACTAAGGTAGGTGCCCTGATGGGGTACTGAAGTAGGATCCATGTGTGGATCTGAGAGTAGGGCTGTCCTCCTAGCCTGAGTAGTAGGCCTTAGTGATAAGGCTGAGATAGGTGATTGATGAGTTGTTGAGCTGTAGGTGACAAGTGTGTCATTTAGTGTAGGTCTTGGAGGAGACTAAGTGTAGGGCCTTTGGCCTGAGGTAGGTGACAAATTTATCACTGAGCTGTAGGTGCCTAGAAGGGCACTAAGGTAGGTACCTATTGGGTATCGAGTTGTAGGAGTGTTGCAGCACTCTGAGAGTAGGGCCTTGTGCCTGAAGTTGTAGGTATGAAAAGCTTGAGCTATATGCCTTAGAGATAAGGCTAAGGTAGGTGGTTTGAGGACCACTGAGTTGTAGGAGTACTGCAGGGCTCTGAGGTGGAACCCTTGTGGTTCTGAGGTAGGGTTCTGAAGAGAACCTGAGTGTAAGGCTGAGGGCCTGAGGTGTAAGCTTTGAGGAGCATTTTGGTGAAGTTTGTGCCTTGTCTAACATAAGCTAGAGAGGTGGGAGGGAAAGTGGATGTACCCAATTGGGGAACCACTATAAATACTTGTGTGATGTGTTGTGTTGGTTGTTCTTATTTTATATTGCAGGTAATAAGGACAAGCTCTAGATCACTTAGTTAGCAAACATCAAAAGAGTAAAGAAATTTCAAAGACCTATTCACCCCCCCTCTAGGTGACTAGATAACCTTGAAGAAATAACTTTCACTTGTCCTTTCAAGGTCACCAGAAAAGCTTGACACAATAGTTGATCTGGGGCATTGTAAAGTCGTTTCATGATTGTGAAATGTCTGACATGCTCTGACGGGTCACTTGTACCATCGTACGTCTCGATCTTTGGGAGCTTGAAACTGTGGGGATTGGGTGTGTCATAATCTCAGGTGAAAACGACGAGCAATAATGGAGGGGGAGGCTGATGTGAGCGACACATTGCTTGGCCCGATCGCGCTCCTCTGCGATTATACTGAGAACTTCTTTACACGTGAGTCTTTGATCGAGGTCTACTACTCTAGAGAGGTTGCATTGGTTCCGAGCTTCAGGGTCTTTGGCAGGATGGGCTTCACGTCTTTGAACATCCATGCAGGGGGGGGGTCCTTCTTCAATCATGTTGACAGACAAGTAAGGGGGAATTGGACTGACGTGCCCCCCAAGCATCATTCTTTCTATGGTGCGGGCAACTTGTTCTGACATAGTCTCTAGTCACGAGTACCCCTGTGTTGAGGGTACTGTACGTCTTCTGAGGATGTTGGGAACTCGCTTTCCACAGACGACGTCAAATTATTGCGGTCTAACTCGATGTCCTAGTCGGGCCGATAAAACCTGGACCGCCTTAGATCTTGGAACGGTCAAGCGCGCACACAACCAAATGAATAAGTCGATTGTATATAGGCAGTTTTAACGTGAAAAACCTCTCAACTGGGTAAAAAAACACATGAGTGGATCTGTGCCGGTCAAAGTCCACTATTCTCGTGTTGTTACAACTCGTGGGAGAAATCGAGGGTGACAGACCACCTCTTGTTACAATTTTTGGGGTGAGAGAGTGCTTTGCACGCGGCGGATGATAGGCCGTCGTGCCGGGTGTTGTTACAAATTGTACTTTGCGCTGGTGGTCTTTAGTTAGCGATTTGCAGGGCCTAGTTGTGGAGCAGAGCACTGGGACTTGCAAGGGCCGCCTGGGGCTCGAGCGGTTTGGCTTCGTAGTATAGCTTCGACTTGATTTGCTTTTAGCTCGGGTGCGACTCGAGTGCGGCTCGGTTGTGGCTCGGGTGCTGCTTGTAGGAGGAATTCTGCAAAGCTTCGACCTGAGGAAGAAGAAGACACCGAGAAAAAGTTAGGAAATTAAGAGGCCTGGGGCTCCTTTTATAGGCTCCAGGAGGTGGTTACGGTGGTTACGCGGCTATCCGCACACCGTAACCACCCACATAAATATTTTTACTATAGTTTTTAATATGTGTATGCGGCTATTGGGGGACAATTATATAAATAATAAAATATTAATTAAATCTTACCCCCACTAACCCGGTGGTTAGTGGATGGTTACGCAAAGATCGGACGACTGAAAATGCCCCTACTGATCGTACGGTGGGGGCAACCTCCACGGGCGGCCGGCGAACTTGCCGCCAAGTTTGCCGGCGAGGGGAGGTTCGCCCCGGGCGACCAAGGAGGGGCAGACGGCTTGGCCTCCCCTTGGTTATAAGGTGACGACGAAGGAGAGGGTGTCCGACGGCCTCCCCTTGGCCACAAGGCGGCGACCAAGGAGGGGGTGGTCGGCGACCGACCCTTGGCCGCAAGGCGGCGGCCAAGGAGGGTGCGACCGGCGGCCGACCCTTGGCTGCAAGGCGGCGGCCAAGGAGGGGGCGGTCGGCGGCCAACCCTTGGCCGCAAGGCGGCGGCTAAGGAGGGGGAGACCGGCGGCCGCCCCTTGGACGCAAGGCGGTGGCCAAGGAGGGGGTGGCCGGCGGCCGCCACTTGGCCACAAGGCGGTGGCCAAGGAGGGGGTGGTTGGCGGCCGCCCCTTGGCCGCAAGGAGGCGACCAAGGAGGGGGCGGCCGGCGGCTGACCCTTGGCCGCAAGGCAGCAGCCAAGGAGGGGGCGGTCGGCGGCCCCCCTTGGCCGCAAGGCGGAGACCGACCCTTGGCCGCAAGGTGGCGGCCAAGGAGGGGGCGGCCGCCCCTTGGCCTCAAGGAGGTTGCAAAGGAGGGGGCGGTCGACGACTAAGGAAGGGGCGGCGACCGACGTCCGGCGAGGAGGCGCCGATGGCGGTTCCCTTGGTGTTCGTAATGGGATCAGCGCATGGGAGAATCGGGCGTGGTGATCGTGTGTGTGGTCAAACTCATGATCCCCACTCCTCTTGGGTGGAAATCATGGGGGGTGTGGCTATGTGCACCCTCTCTTATTATAAAATGGGGGTCATCTCCAACAATTTTCATCATTGATTTTAATTTTGGGATAATGCAATTACTTCAATGGACATTGTGTTTTAGTTTTTTTGAAATATATTATAAGATATCTTAAGTAATTAAATTTTTAAAATTAGGGTATAATTGACTTATATGTTTCACCAAAGCCAACTTTTTCCTTTTAATATTGTAAAAAATATATTTGAGTTGTGAATTGTCAAAAATTTATTTCTCATTTATTTCAAATTCCTTAGTCTTTGTTGGGCAAAATTCTTGAAACTATGATCCATTTTCAAATCTAATTTTGGGTGAAACAACATCACGACTAGTGATATCTCAACACTCAACGTTATCTCGAAAAGCCACTAATGTTATGTTATGTTAGCCGGGATCTAGATTTGTAAATGGAGCCGGTTAAAAAAGACGATTATTATGTGCAAACCGAAATTGGATACGTGCAAATGAATTTTACGTGCAGACCGAAATATTATAAGTGCATACCAAATTTTTACGTGCAATCCAAAATTAAAATTTGAAAATAATCATTTTAATAGATAAAAGATTAAAATGAAGCTACGAAAAATATATCTATCCAAATTTTTTTGTAGCTTCGATGAAAGCACTAAAAATTTGTAACATTAAGCTTTGAAGTACAAATTACAACAAAAAATGAAATTTTTAAATCATCATGTAAGTCTTCTTTTTGTTCAAACTTTAGTTTGAATTCTTTCATTTGTCAAAAATTAACGATGGAAAATTCACCTACAAAATATAAGATGATTGAATATGTGACAACTTTATAGTACCTGTAGTCCCAAATTAACGATGAAAAATATGTTTGACTCCAAGTTTAATGAAGTGTATTAGTAAGCTCATTTGACACCTACAAAATGTATATTTCTTAGTGAACACTAACAAAATATATGAAGTCATAAACTTTACAATTCTAATTTAATGGTTACCATTGCTCAGCAATCTCTTCATGATACCTCCACCAAATCGAGATCGTTGGAGGTAGTGGGAAATCAACCAGCATCTTCAGTTGTACGAAATGATTTTCATGAATGAATCCCATGAATATTATTCTTCGAACAGCCGGAGACAGCGAATGCAAAGGCAAGAAAGTGAAAGACCGAAACATGTTGAAGTGGACTATTGCAATATTGTAGCAAGAAGCAATAATCAATCCTATATCAGGCATCATCCACTTATACAAAAGGAGCAAGAGCAACTGCACAATCCAAGGAATTTAGCAATTTTATTCTTCTCGTCATTCTAAAAATAACGTCATATAATACCTCTTTTTGTTGTAGTTCTCGCGATAGATCATTACGCACTTGAACGATTGGTTGAAGTAACATCAACTATACCTAACAATGGTAGTTTGTATCTGTTTGTCTTGTACATGCAATCCAATAAAAACACCGACGAAAACATTTTACATAATTGAATTAATACAGGATGGACGAAAAATAAACTTTCCAACTGATTAGTCTTAACATTAACTTTGTTGAAGCTAACATAGCCACTATTAGTGATACATTTGTATATAAATTGTACCTGAGTACCCCATTCAACTCTGCTCTTTGCATCTTTGCCCTTTATTATAAATAGTTTTCATTACAGTAGTGTTAGAAGGATCTCTCTTCTTCAAAGCCAATAGAATCTTTCTAGATTTTAACCCGACCACAAACATTTCCTCCATAATGTTTTCCTCAATTTCATTTAGTTTACCGGCATAGGAATGAACTTCAAGATGAACCATTTCATTGTTGTGTACTCCACACTTCACTTCAAGAGTCCACTAATTTATATGTGCATTTTTTTGACCTTTCAGTGAAACGGACAATCACACCTCTTTGTGCTACTTCTTTGCAGATTTTGCCTTACCCATCCTTTATCTCGTTGTTTCTTACTATAAAAATCAGCTCTATCACAACCCAGTTGAACCCTCAATTTAGCAAGGTTGTCAGGATCGCGATCCGGATCATAGGATCTTACGATCCTATGATCCAAATTTTGTAAATCGATCCTAATTTTGTAAAGCGATCATCGATCCGACCTTATTATCTGATCCGATCCTATCTCAAAACGATCTCATCTAGGATCTCGATCCGGACAACCTTGCAGTTTAGGCCAACTTGTAAGCTTATCGACACTTTTAACGGTTACAACAAATCTCAATCCCTTTGTAACATTTTGGGCCCACGATATTAACTGCCCCTTTGATTCAAAACATAGTGTTGTGACAAAGTGTATTCCAACATCAAATTGTGTTGTTCGAGACGATTCATCACTTGTCAACAATTTAATATTTTTCAAACTCATTTCAACAAACTTTAAAAAATGCACCAAACTCAGAATTTTGGCACCTAATATAACATGAAAAGTATCAAAAAATTGCAAAATCCATCAAGAAAATCAATTACAAAACCATAAAATAAGTAAAAAAGAGTTATACCAGCCAACAGAGAAATCGACGATCGACGGAGTGTGCATAGTCGGAGAGTGTGGATTCTAAAAAATCAGGGAAACCGGCGAACGCCGAGTTTGCAGAGCCAACCGACGGAGTTTGCAGAGCCAATCGCCGGAGTTTGCAGAGAGGACGAACTAGGGAAACCGGCGAAACTAGCGAGGCGGAGGAGGCGTTAGGCGGAATGTAGTGAAATGTTCCGGTAGTAGCCCTGGATTGTCTTCTAAATTACTGTTACAGCAAGATAAGAGGATTCTAACAAGCACAGTTCACTGGATTCAATATGTAAAAACATCAAGAACACATAACCGAAATCACACAGATACACGATACTAAGGTCGATGACCTGAACAGATCGAAAGGAAGTGCAGGGGATTCTTCCTGTCGCAGCAACCAACACAACACCACAAGCACATACAGTTTTCAACATACCCGGTTCATCCCCTAAACCAGCTATTTAAACACAACCCTGAACTCCCCCAAAAGACCAACATACCCCTAAAAAGCATAAAAATTACAAGATACCAAAACATAACACATCATTACTTCCCCCATCAAAAGTTCCTTGCCCTCAAGGAACGCGGTTCGGCCAACATTCGTGGAGTCGCCATAAGTCGTCCCACGTGGCCTCCTATGGAGTTTCATTGGTCTACTGAATAAGGAGTTCTGTCACGACCCGACCCTCTTTATTGATGATGCGCCGATCTAGGACCGCAAGCGGTTCCACAAGTGGATTGCCCTCATCGTTAACCATCTCTGGTAAAGGTTGTCCATGCCCGCTTGGTTGACCCACGTGCTTCTTCAACTATGATATATGAAAAGTATGGTGTATTTTGGTGCTCTCCGGCAGATCCAACTTATACGCTACTGACCCAATCCTTTCAAGCGCCTGGAAGGGTCCAAAGAACTTGGGTGAAAGCTTATGAAACCGGTGGCCCCGCAAGGTGACTTGCCGATAGGGCTGTAACCGCACCCAAGCCCACTCCCCTACTTCCAAAACATGCTCACGACGCTTCGTGTTCGCCAATGTATTCATGTGGTTCTGAGCCCTTGCCGGATTATCTTTGACCATAGTCATCACCCGATCCCGTGTCGTCAAGGAGCGATCCACTGCGCTGATTTTTGTCATGCCATCAAAGTATGGTGGAACTGTTGTGGGTTCTTAGCTGTAAACCACCTCATACGGCGACATCCGAAAGACGCTGTGATATGTAGTGTTGCACCACCATTCGGCAAGAGGTATCCAACTAGCCCAACTCTTAGGCTTTTCAAAGCACATGCAACGTAAATAGCCTTCCACACACCGGTTCACAACCTCCGTCTGGCCGTTAGATTAAGGTTGATGCGCAGACATCATATTCAATTGGACTTGGAGCACCCAAAATAGTTCTTTCCAAAAGTTGCTAAGGAAGATGTTCCCGCGGTCACTCACGATGGTCGTGGGAAACCCATGCAAACGGACAACTAAATCCAGAAATACTTGAGCCACCAACTTGGCCGTGTACGGATGATGCATGGAGACAAAGTGAGCTTGCTTGCTTAGCCGATCCACAACCACCAAAATGGTGGATTTTCCTTGGATTTTCGATAACCCCTCAATGAAATCCAAGGATATGTCTTGCCATATTGGCCCTGGAATAGGCAATGGTTGAAGAAGCCCCATGGGACGTTGATTGTCGGCTTTACATTATTGGCAAACAACACACTGCTGACTGTAATAATAAATTTCTGATTTCATCCTCTTCCAAAACAACACCCGTTTCATGCGCTGATATGTAGCGGAGATTCCCAAATGTCCTCCCAAGGTGCTCGCATGGTACAACTGCAGCAGTCAGTTTTTAAGGGTTAGATTATTCCCCACCACCAACTTTCCCTTCCGCTTGAGGATGCCATTTGCCCACGAGTATTTAGGGTAGTCTTCCGCATTCATTTCCTTCGCCATGATGATTTGTTGAAGCCGCGCATCTGACTGCCAAGAATCATTTATAAGCTGGAGCATATCTGATTGGAGAATGGAGATAACGTGCAACATGGCCTCCAGAGCTTCATGAATTCGTGACAAGGCGTCCACACATATATTTTCTTTACCTCGCTTGTACTGGACTAAAAAATCATATCCCATGAACTTGGTAAGGTGAAGTTATTGGGCCGGTGTTGCTAGTTTTTGTTCGAGCATAAACTTCAAGGACCACCAGCACGATGTCGAGCAACTCTTTTTCATATGTAGACAATGACGCATTTTTGGCTCCTAATGCTTGGCTAAAATAAGCTATCGGTCGCTCCTTCTGGAGCAAAACAACCCCCACACCTTGAGTCTGACGCGTCTGTCTCCACCACGAACGGTTTTTGGAAGTCTGACAACTATAAACCTGCGAGTTAGAGACTGCCTGCTTCAAGGACTGAAAAGCGGCATCCGTGGTTGCCGTCCACTTAAATGTACGATGTTTTAACAAATTTGTAAGAGGTCGTGCGATCATTTCGTAACTTTGAATAAATCGGCGGTAATATCCGGTTAGGCTAAGGAATCCCCGCACTTTTCTAAGTGATGTCGGCGTTGGCCATTCTAACATTGCTTGTATCTTTGTCGGGTCCGTGGCGACCCCATGACCCGACAACACATGTCCCAAATAGTGCACTTGTGGCAATCCAAATTCACATTTACTTCTTCACAACACGAGGTGGTTGTACTGCAAGGTGTTGAATGTGAATGCCAAATGTGTCATATGCTCCTCCCATGATGCACTAAAAATAAGAATGTCATCAAAGAAAATTAATACAAATTTCCGAAGTTGACCTTGGAATATGCGATTCATGAAGTTCTGAAATGTCGACAGCACGTTGGTCAATCCAAACGGTATGACCAAAAATTCATAGTGGCTCTGGTGAGTACGGAATGTCGTCTTGTGTACGTATTCCTCCGCCATCCGAACTTGGTGGTATCTGGCCCATAGATCAAACTTTGAGAAGTAAATCGCTCCATGATGCTCATCAATTAATTCTTTGATTAGAGGAATCAGAAATTTATCCTTTACCGTATTTTGATTGAGGCGCCGATAATCCACACACAGACGCCAAGAGCCATCATGCTTCTTAACAAGTACCACCGACGACGCAAAAGGGCTACAACTGTGCCGAATCACCCCCATGCTCAGCATTTCTCCAATTAAGCGTTCAAGTTCAGCTTTTGAAGAGGCAGGTATCGGTACAGACGTAGGTTAATGTCGATGCCGTCGTCTTTCAATACGAGGCGGTGTTCCAATTCTCTCCTTGGCGGTAAGCCTTGCGACTCAATAGATAGATCCGTGAATTGATGTAGCAAAACTCCTAATAACTGGTGTTCGGCTTGTCCTGGTGGTTTTCCGAAAATTTGCCATGTGGGAAACTTCAGTGAATCATCATCCTGTTATGGTCCTTGACTGGTCTGCATCGTGCACAAGGCCAACATGCAGATTTGACCCTCCTTTGCTACCAACTTGTTCACACTGTGGTCTTTACCCCAAATATCATTGCCCTGCTGTGATCCGCGGAGAGCAACCTTCTTTCCTTGGCTTGAAAACTCCATCCGAAGGTTGAAAAAATCCCAATTGACTGGACCCGGGGTGATCAACCATTGGACGCCAAGCACCACGTCACACCCCTCCTAATGGTAAAATTAGCATGTTAGATGTAAACACCACGCCTTGCATCCGTCACTGAAAATCAACTACTTTGTGTGCACTACATTTTTTTTTTCCGTCGGCCACATGTACAAAAAATAAGGTAATGGAAGTGAAAGCGCATTGGAGCCGTCACGCCGCTCCTTCGTCAAGCAAATTATGTGTTCTTCCCGAGTCGATGAGAACATGAATGGGCTGGCCTTGATGCGACGTCGTGACCCGCATAGTATGGTAATGTGTCATTCCGGTTAGGATATGCACCGATAAATTTTGAGCCGGTTGATCCATCACCTCCTCTATAACCTCGAGCACCTCATCAAGTTCAACTTCTGGCTCCTCATCTTGCACGGCTTCAACGATAACTTCCAATGCATACGCTTGCCTCCATTTAGGGCATTTGTAGCCCGACGTATAAGGTCGATCACACCAAAAACACAGGCCCTTCTGCCTCTTTTCATCCACTTCCGCATAAGACATCTTGCGCTCCACAGGAATAGCTGCCCGCTGAATTGGATTTGTATGGTCTGGTGTGGTCCATTGGTTGCCACTGGGAGTGTGTAATACAGGTCGAAAGGTGTGTTCAAAGCGCTCCTCGTGACTGTGCAGCTCAACAAGCCAGCCTGCTCTTCCCGCACGACCTGTTAGTTGTTGTTCTTGAAGTCGCGCCAGCGAAAAAACCTCTTGCAAGGACTTGGGTTGGAACATGCGAACGCCTATTGAATCTCATCCTTCAGACCTGCTAAGCAGAAACTGGTTGCATGTTCTTCTGACACAAATACTCGGTGAAGAAGTAAATCAAACTCATCTAAGTAAGCTTGTACTGACGTGCGTTGGCGCAAATTCTTGAGATCTGCCATAGGATCATCGAACAACACAGACCCAAATCTGCCATGTAGTGCCCGGTTGTACTCCTCCCACGTAGGCCACTGTCGCGTAAGCCGGGCTTTCATAAAAGATTCGTGCCAAAACAAAGCTTTGCCCTCCATGTGTACAGATGCGAGTTTCACCTTCATGTCATCCGGTGTATCATCAATATCAAAGATTTGATCACACCGGTAAATCCATTCCAGCAAATCCTCTCCAGAGAACCGAGGAAACTCCAATCGCGAAAATCGGGTGGCGACATGAATGGAGGCGGACAGATATGCCCTATTGTTCGGCGACTGCCCCTACCATTTTTCACTTCCACATTCCCCCTTCCAACATGCCATCATTGTGCGCATCTCCTCACCTATGTCATGAACGGAACGAGCTAAGTCCTCCTGCCCTTGATTGAGAATCTCCATCTCTGATTGTTGGTCCTTAGATCGCGTGGCATCGGAGACTGGCATCGTCGCACGCTGTAAAATCTCTGATACCTTGTTGTGAACTGTTCCGATAATAGCCCTGGCTTGTCTTCGAAATCACTGTTATAACAAGATAAGAGGATTCTAACAAGCACAGTTCACTGGATTCAATATGTAAAAACAGCAAGAACACTTAACCGAAATCACATAGATACACGATCCTAGGGTCGATGACTTGAATAGATCGGAAGGAAGTGCAGGGGATTCTTCCCGTCGCAGCCACCAACACAACACCACAAGCACATACAGTTTTCAACATACTTGGTTCATCCCCTAAACCGGCTATTTAAACACAACCCTAAACTCTCCCAAAAGACCAACATACCCCTAAAAAACATAAAAATTACAAGATACCAAAACAAAACACATCACAGAACCGGCAAAACCAGCGATGCGGAACCAGTGAAACCTAAAATCACAATAGAGAGAAGCATGGGCGGACCCACCTTAAGACACGGTTAGGCACGTGGCTGACCGTGTTTTTCACGTATTATTGTCTAGTTTTTTTTGGACATTCTCTGCGCGCGATGCCGTGACTGGTTCTCCTCCCGATTTTTGGCGCCTGACGGTGTCGACGACGACGACGAGACTGACAAGACGACGACTGTGGCGAAGGGAGACAGCTCCTAAGAAGGCATTCCTGATTCCCCTTCCAGCTTTCCTCATTTTCTCTGTGTTAGGCTCTCATTTCTCCTTCAGATTTTTGGCGGTGTCTGGGCGACTCCCACTGTTCTTCCTAGTTCCTTCTATTGCTTTGTCTTCGTTCAGGTATGAATGAGCTTTTTTTGCATATTTATTCTATGCTCTCCTTCACTACATTTCTTCTGCACATTGCTTACAAATCTGTGATCCAAAACATCTGTAATTTCAAGAATGGGCAAGACCTAGCGTGACATTGAGTTAAATGGACGAAAAAAGTTGCTGAATCTGCTTCTTTTTTGTTCTTTTTTTTGCTGTCCTAAATGTAGATACTATCCTCTTTGCTTTCATATGACAAGATATGAAAAGCTGCGAACTATAACCAAAAATGTCCATTCTAGAGTTCAACCAATGAGGGGAAAGAAGCAACACTTGTTAAGAACATAATTGCTAGGGAAAATAGTCTGAAATAGAGCAGCAGCACTAGGGGTGTAGATACTTTTTCATTGTTCTTATTGGATCTTTTTTCATTGATATTTCTTCCGCCCTCTCCTGTTTGTTTTGTATAAGTTTTTGAATGTCCAATCCTCAAGTTTTCTAATGGTTAGATCATGCTGGAAAAAAGTATCCACATTTTATAATTTCAAAGAAATTGATAGAGTTGCAATTTTAATTGAATGAATAACTAGTTTGAGAATGCTGCAGATCAAGCCTTTCACCTTTAAGAAAACTCAAAAAATTGCTGGATTTGCAGTGTATGTTTGATACTTTGCTAGAATATAGAACCCCTAATTGTTTAGACCAAAAGTTTTGCTACCATTATAGATGGATTAATGTGTTGGGATAGTTTTGAGAGAAGTATAGCTGTAGGCAATCAGATTGCTGATCTGAACTGAAATTTTTGTAAAGTTTTAGTAACTGGACGTAGTCACTTGTTTAGTGACACACGACATATGTAATCTTTGTTAGGTCATGATTTTTTGGGAATATTATTAATGGTTCAGAAATTTAGAATAATATCGGTCTTTTAGAGTAGACTTAATTTCAATTTTCAAGATAGAGATAACCTTGGCTATGATAAATTTTAACAATGAAATATATGTTAAAATTTATTGTGCCCGAGTGACATTTAAATCCTAATTCCGCCACTGAAGAGAAGAGAGGGAGGCTGGTTTGCACGGATCGATTTTTAGGGATTTGAAATTAATCAATTTTATTTAAAAATTTGGATTGCACCTAACCAACTTGGAATTGTCGGAAAAAATCATTTTTGTCGGACTGAACGAGGTGGCCAGATGGTCCCGCCCTTTTAGGTGCACACTATGCACCCTCCTCCTGTGCCCATTTAAATACCTCCAATCCTGTGGGCCCCACTTTCTTTCCTCCCCTTTGCAAAGAAAAAACTCCGAAAATTTTTCACCTCCTTCCTCGCCTCCGCCAGCGTCGCACATCTAGGGTTTTGGTGAAAAATTTTGGAGCTGCTGCAAGGAGCGTGCAAGGTGAAGGCATCTAGGGTTTCGGTGAACATCAAAACCTCCTGTCCTGCCCCTCCAAACACGTCTCCGCCATCGCCGCAGAAGGAAGATTAACTGTAGATTGGCCGAAAATCATCAGCGAAAGAACATTGAAGGTATCACGCCGGATTTTTTCCTTTGGTTCCACCTTTTTGCTTGTTTTCATTCACATATGTCTTCCTTCTCTTCCAGTCGTAACTTATTTTTCCACCTTAGAAATTGGCATATTCCAGTTTGAACCTAGTATTTTGGTTTTTTTATACCTTAAAAACATACACATTCCAGTTGTAAAAAACCGAAATACTAGGTTAAAACTGGAATACTAAGATGTCATACTCTATATTTGTTGTACCTAATTATTACTGGAAAACCCGGAGAATACAACTGGAATTTTTTGTACCTAATTATTACTGGAAAATCTGGAGAAAACAAGTCAAATTTTTTTTATTCTAGTTGTAATCTTAGTATTCCAGTTGTAACATAGTTATATTTCTTATTTCAATATATTCTATTCCATTCGTAACCTAGTTATATTTCCAGTTGTAATTGACTTTATTATTGTTTATTGTCTGTAGATGTCAGGTTCAAGTTATTTGTATAGCCGGTGTGCTGTAAAATCTTTTAAAGACAATGCTAAACCTTTATTGGATGTTCTATCTGATGAGTCGATCGAGTCTCTCCGAGGACTTAAGATTTTAGATTTGTTCAATATGCCGGTTATTCAACAAAATATCTCATTATTATATTACATTATGAAGTCTTACTCTGTTAAGAGAAATACTTTTCTTTTGGGTAAATGTTATGTTAAATTAACTGTGAATGAAGTTGCATGCATTCTGGGTCTTCCGAACCACGGAAGAGAATTTCATTTTCAGCGAACCCCTTTATCTAACTACAAGCATAAGGATTTAGTGCAGGAGATAGTTGCCCTCAGTATTGAGGAGGCCTCCCCAACCCTAGAGCTTAGGAGAGTAAATGCTCTTGTTAGATATGTATTGACAGTACTATTCTTCCCTCTTAAAGGGCTTAAAGTACCAACTTGCATTTTAGATTTCCAAGGATTGGATGATTTTAGAGCAATTAACTGGCCGATGGCCATACATTGTTTTCTTCACTCTCATTTTTCTCGTATGAGTCACGCTGCTGCTAGGGAGGAGATGACAAATCTAGGCTACCTCGAGGGATTTACTATCATCTTGGTGGTAAGGAAAAACACGATCATCTTATAGTTCTCTATTCAACTGTAATTTTATTAATTATTTATAGTTATCTCATCTCTTTTTTGTAGATTTGGTTTTTTGAACATACCTCTATAGCATCGCCAACTTCTGAAATAGCCATACCTCGATTGCACCGATGGTCCTCCAAGCTTACCATCAGCGCCAAGCAATGTTCAAAACTCCAAGTCAAATTGTCAAAGCCCGACAATGTAAGTAGTACATTATTATTTTTTGAATTAATTGATTCATAGCCATATAACATGAGTGATTATTTTTATTCAGGTTAGGAGAGCTTTCGTTTATATATCGGTTGAGGAGCAAGACTTAGTAGGAGAAGAAGTCGAGGCAGATTCATCAAATTTTGAGGAGGAGGAGAATCGAAGGGTAAAGAAGAAGAGTAAGGAGAGGGAGGAGGAAAACAAGGAGAAGAAGGAGAAGAGGGTTAGGGAGAAGAAGAAAAAGGAAGAGGAGGAGAGGAAGAGGGAGGTGGAGAAGGAGATGAAGGAGGAGAAGAGGGTTAGAGAAAAGAAGAAAAAGGAAGAGAATGAGAGGAAGAGGGAGGTGGAGAAGGAGATGAAGGAGGAGAAGAAGGTTTTTAAAAAAAAGAAAAGGGAAGAGGAGAAGAGAAAGAGGGAGGAGCGATTTCAAGGCTATGTAGACGAACTCAAAAACTTTATTCAAGAGAAGTTTGATGCATTGGCAACCCTATTTGGGGAAGGGGGACCAAGTGCAAGTATTCTACAAACATCGTCACCGTCGCCACCAAGATCACCACCAAAAGAGACAGATTTAAAGGAGGAGGGGGAGAAAGGCATAATTACAACACGAAGTATAAGGATCACACCAGTAAAGGGAAGAAAAAAGAAGAGGGAGAGGGATAGCATAGATCCCTACAAAAAAGCGATAACACCATATCCCGGGAGGGATCATCTTTCTCCCCAACGTAGAGAAATAATTGAATTCGTATTGGGTCGATACCCTGATATGTACGTAAAGTTGCATTCATTTTATTATTCTTTATAAAATTTTTATTATTTACCCATTTCACTTTATGTAGGGATTCTATTGTTATTGAGAGGGGAAATATTTATATTTCTCGATCGAGTCTTCTTGACATTTTAGGAACCGGGTGGGTGTGCTCCTCCCATATAAATGCATATGCCTACATTTTAAATTCCCTCAAAGAAAAGGAGGACAATAAGATGATCAGTTTCTTATTTGTATCTTCCAACCATGTGGTAATGAAAAATATTATTAAGTTAAACTCATAATTGTTTGTTTTTTTATTGTTTGTTTTTTTCTCCCTATTTATCTATAGTACTTTAAAAGATGTGGCAAAACAAGCCGTAGACTGGTAGATCATATAATCCATGACTCATTTAGAGCTGCCGAGGCTATCATGATCCCATGTCATGTTGTAAGCCATTGGGTCCTGTTGGTGGGAAATATGAAGGGCAGGTATTGGGATTTCTACGATTCACTTCCGAATCCCATGCATAGGTCATCCCTTCGAGAAAATGTATGTTACTAAATTTTATAATGTAATTGTAAATTTATTATCTTTCATGTCCGACTATATTGTATTTTTATGTGCATATAAGATTTCTTCAGGAGGACAGATCATAGGTGCTTCTAGGAGAAATTATTCACTGTCCAATACATATAGTAGAAGGGCTTCCCACACAGGACAACGACAATGATTGCGACGTCTTTTTGATGAAGTATATGGAGGCGAGCTTGGGGAAGGATCCTGTGGATTGGAAGACGCATAGTGGCTGGCCGAAGGACATGCCGAGAATTAGAGCTGAAATTATTGCAGCACTACTTCAAACATTCAAAGCCCCTTTGCTAATTTCAAATACTTTTTCTGTATAAAATTAAGACTATGGATGAATTTTGAGGGATAATGATTTGGCATAGAAACAAGTATTCAAGCATTCACAATATTATCGGAAATGAGAGATTCAAATTTCATTCAAAATTTAGCTCTAAAAAACAAACAAGACGTTGAGCGTTTGATTAATAGAAATTGCAAGGTTTAATATCAATATGCTTAAACATGCTAACAATCACCATTTAAATACATCTGGAATTGCAGAAAAATTTAAATATATATCATCCACCAAGACTTCATTGTTTAGATTCGGGCAAGGATTCGTATCAACTGGGGCCGAGTCTCGATCCAGAGACAAATTTCCTATGAAATCGTACTCCTTGGGTTCTATATTGACATTTTTCATGATATGATCTTCTCCCTTTGACTTCTTTATGTCCTCTAAAAAAAATAAACATGCACAAGAGTATTAGTAATTGAAAGTCAAAAAAAAAATTTGCAAACAAAGTTTCTTACTTTTTCTTTTCGTTTGTTTCTCCCAATGACTCTTAGGTCGGTTATTTGATCGCCCCTTGCGCCGCATTGCCGGTGGATCGCGAACTGTACCCTTGTCTTTATTATTATCAGGAAATATACCATTTTTTGTCTTCTCATAATCATCTAGTATCTCATCCGATTTCTTAGCAATTTCATTCATGACACTTACTACATAATCTCTAGCAATCTTACAATCTTTTACCCGACGAATGAGATTATAGGTAAACCTCATCATATGACTCCTGAACACTACATTGGAGTCAAAGTCATCCAGACTTACACTCTTGAAACGATACACATCCTTCTCCGCCTTAAGAGTGAATCTGCTGAGTATGTATTTCTCGGGTATTTGCGTAACATTTTTATGATTATATACCCTTAATATATGTTTGCATAATATTCCCTTTATTTGAAACCCTCTGCATGAACATTCGGCATCATAATTGGTTGGCTGAAATGACACGAACCACTGTTTAACATTATTGGCTATGTCAGAATGCTGTGTAACAAACAATATACGATCGTCATTTATTCTTGATTCCTCTACAGTACAAACACCAACAATATCGTCCATAAATGCTTGCTCAAACAATGAATAACTCTTTCGAGTATAAATCTTCGATATTTTTTTGAGTAGTATACAATCCTTGTACTTTAATGTCACACTACCATGTTTGCATCGAAAATCTTCATCGTGTTCGGATCGACGCCAACTTGAGGTTAATTTGTCCAAACCAACATAACATTCAACTAGTGAACTGGTTGCTTTAGAACAACCATGTAAAACATTATTGGCCGATTCACTCCTTTGTGTCGATAATATACCGAGATCTAATCTCTCTTTATTGAAAGCGGTTGACCATTTCATTCTAACCTTAAATAAGTCCTGCAACCACCTATTTTTGTTCAGGTTTCCTCTACTTATCATATCACTCCAACAATTCTCAAATTCAACCTCACTATCACATTTACTCATACAATTGTAGAAAAGAGATCTAATACATCTATCACGATTGAAAACAGGTACTTTTGACGGTGCTTTCTTTGAAATGTGCCACTGGCACAAATGATGTCGAGTATTGGGAAAAACTCTCTCAATAGAAACAACCATTGCCTGGTCTTGATCCGTAAATATCGTGATGGGTTGTTTTTCCCCAACAATTCTCAAGAAAGTCTCAAACACCCAACAAAAAGATTCAATGATCTCTGTTGCTATGAAGGCCCCACTGACAAAAATATTCTGCAAATGGTGGTTAACAACAATAAAGGGGGCACATGCCAAGTTGTACTTGTTTAATCGATATGTGGTATCAAATATGATAACAACACCAAAACAATCATAATCAATTTTGCTACGCCCGTCGATCCAAATAAAACTAATCAGTCGGTTCATTTCATCTGTTTGAATATCGTAGGAAAATATATTATCTTCTGATTGTCGTTCCTGCAATATTTTTGACAGGCTCATGACATCCCCACTATCTACTAGAGCTTTCCTTTCTCGTTCGATAAAATTATAGGCATCGGTCTTAGAAAACCCTACATTTTCAATACCACCTACTTCATCAACAAGAAAATTGTATGCATCAGTTGTTCTAATACCCACACCAGTCATATTCTTCAGAAGACTAGCTTGGACATTAGATATACTACGACGAGACCTTAGTAAATGCTTGTCATTTTCTGATGCTAGAGGGTGGTTATGTTCCTCGACGAATTTCGCAACCTCCCAATTCTTCCCTTCTTTATCTGCATTGAAATATATGCATGCTAAACAACCTGTGCGAGTATCCAACTTGCGGTACCTTTTTTGATCGTGAAGCGTCGGTTTTGATACATTTACACCAGACTTGGAGCAACAATACCCTCAGCCCTTAATAATCGTCGTATGTGTCCAATAAACAATTTTCTGCTTCCTAACACTAAAGCCTATTTTATGAGCATAGTCGCAGTATGCATCATATGCTTCCTCCTCACTGTGCACAACATGGAATGTTACGTTTCCTCTCTGCAAATAAAAACAGTTGTAATATATAAATTCCAGTTGTAATTGAAAAAAAAATAGTTGTAATTAAGAGTCGGGCAAATTGCATTCCAACTGTAATATGATGATTCAGCTGGAAAAAATATAATACATCTTGCCCATTCTCTGTTCAAATACCAGAATGAAGGTAGAACTTTTGCAGTGCATGAAGCTTAAAGACTTACATTGCCATAACTATCAACTACCGATTTCTCGAACGTTTGATGCATCAAGTAATAGAGATGGACTACTTCTGAGTTTTCAAAAGCACGGGAACACCTGCATTAGAAGAAAATCCATGTAGGTACTACATCAGAAGTATCAGGTGAGGAAATTATAGCTTGCTTACCGACCGAAGGAAGATTTGATTGCAATAAAGAGCTCTCTCTGGAGCACAAATGACTTCACCTTGCATGCTCCTTCACCGAAACCCTAGATGCCTTCACCTAGAACGCTCCTTGCAGCCGACATTCAGAGGGGCACGATAGAAAAACTTCACCGAAATCCTAGATGTGCGGCGCTGGCGGAGGCGAGGAAGGAGGACAAAAATTTTCGGAGTTTTTTCTTTGTAAATGGGAGGAAAGAAAGTGGGGCCCACATGATTGGAAGTATTTAAATGGGCACAGGAGGAGGATGCATTGTGTGCCCCTAAAATTTTTCCCTCCCTTAAACCCTTGTTTTGTACGTCACCGTCCCTTCACCTTCTGCCGGCAGAAAGAAATTCACTCCGCCCTCAACTTCGTTCGGTTCGCGTCTCTAATGGCGGTCACCTGGAAGCACCTGCAGCTGACCTTCCCCAAAAATGCCAGCATCCCCTCTTCTCTTTATTCTTGCTCCGCCATCCTCCCCGCCGTGTGACATCCCCGATTCCCCAAATTCTCCACCGCCGCCTCCGGATCATTCTTAGCCGCGCCCTCCTTGCTTCCATCCACTTCCAGGAACACCGATTCACTGGCGGAAGTGGCGAACCCTGCTTTGCGCAATGCAAACTTTCTGTTCTTTAGCTCGGGATACAACCTGCAAATCTTCGTAGAAGAGAACGAACCAGAGGAGGCGCTTCTCCGACGGTTTCGGAGGGAGGTAAGTAAGGCGGGCGTAATACAGGAGTGCAAGAGGAGAAGGTTTTTCGAGAACAAGCGGGATGAATTGAAGCGGAAGAAGCGGGAAGCTGGCCGCCGAAATCGACGGAGGTAGCGTCTTGATTCTTCATCTTTTCCATTATCCGCTTGCTAAAACAAATTTGCTCTCGAACATCAAAGATCAGTGATTTTTGTCTAGTTTCTATCTCTCTCACCGCCATTAGAATCTGTCATGCTGTTGACTTTATCCAGAATCAAGGGATTTTCTGATACGAACCAAATTGAGATTCTAGGTTGCGTTGAATAGGGGCTTCACTAAGGTATTGCCTGAACAAGAAGGAGGGAATGTGGTCGTCTGCAGGAAGAAGATACACATGAACACTAAACAATTCAATTCATTCATTCAATTTCCCAGAAGACATCCTAATATACTACTGTTCTTAGGACAATAGTTAAACGGTTAACCGAGAGCTGTTTTCTACTAGGCGGAATTAGTTTACAACTACAACACACGTACACTCCACACACACGACACAACTGCCCCAATGGATTATTTCCGCTTGGCGATTGCGGAGTAGTTACCTGCTTTGCAGGATCGACGATCGCTGAGTGGTTACATAGTAACAACTGCTTTTGCTGCTAATACACAATTCAAACAATAAACGGAAAAGAACCGTACCAATGCCCACTCCTTCTAAGATCCTTCCCGTCAGGGATCAGAGGACGACGAGCCTCTTTTCCTCCTGGTGTGATCATTCTAGGTAGCCTCCTTCGTGTTCACGACTTTCACTGGCTCGATAGCTCGAGGCATTAGAAATGCGAGACATCCTGTCGATGTAGCTTGTGGCTGAGTACTGTCCTTGGTTACTTCCCTTGAATCAGATCATTTTCCTACTCCATGATTGGTGTTGGTCGCCAAGGTGTTTGTACCTGCAGGCGGAGCCATGAGAACAACGTACGGTGCTCCCTAGGATTGGGCTGCTTCCAACATCACCAATCACCGTCTCCAACATGCTCAAATTCCTCGCCCGCCCGCCCGCTGACGTGTGTTATTTTGAACTTCTAGCATACCCGTGTCATGGACAATCTAGATGTATTCAATAATTCCAATGAATAAGTTCTCTGAAATGTCATCTTCCGGTTTGTTGATTCCTGGTTGTTTGTTTGTAGGAGACGATGAATAATCCTTTGGTGTCACAATGTCTTCGTGAACTTGTTCTTGCGATTGGGATGAAGTCGATTCTGGAGTATTGGTGGAGTCCCTTCATCAAGGCCTGATGGGAGGAAGAGGCAGACTCACGGTGCACACCGCACATTGGAATCATATCGCGGAGCTCCTCCAGTGTCCTTGATTGCTCCAGGTAAGCCTCCCACATCATTTGCTTCAGTTCGTCGATGTCCCTTCGCATAGCTTGGTACTCCGCTTTGTTGTCCGCCATTGCAGCAATGGACGGAGGATTTGAGACCAATGATTCAAACCAAATTGAGGTTCTAGGCGACGGTGGAATGGGGGCTTTTCTAAGGAAATATCTGAAGAGAAAGGGGAATGCGTTCTTCTGTAGAGTGGTAGAATTACAGAAGGAAAAGGGGGGAAGAAGATAAGCAAGAACACAAGACAATTCAATTCATTCATTCAACATCCCACAATACAACAATACATCTACTTATATATTACTGCTCTCAGGACAACAATTACATGGTTAACGCCGATGGGACTGGTTACCTGCTAGGTGGGAGTCGTTTACAACCACCATGCACGATACACCACACATGCATGACACATCTGCTGATTCAAATAGTGAACCCCGCTTATAACAACATATTTCCACTTGGCGATCGCCGATCGGCTACCTGCTATGCCGGATGAACGATCGCTGAGCGGTTACACAGTAATGACTTCTTTGCCACTAATACACAATTCAGACATTAAACAAGAAAATGATCATATCATGTTCATGTCTTCACAAATCAATTTTTAAGATTTTCCAGATCTTAGTTTTAATGATGTCTCATCTATACATTCTCATGAACTGAGATCACCATAGATTTTCTTGTGCTATAGTGAGTTTCAAGGGATCTACAATAGTATGATTATGTTCTACATTTAGACTAATTTATAGTATAACAATGCAATCTAATTTTGATCAAGTAATTTTAGTTTAATTATTCCAAATAGCTTGGGCCGGGCTGGGCTCCCTCTCAAAGAGTGGGCCCGATAAGGCCTTTCAGGCTGGCCCGGGCCTGCTTGATTTCCAAACAGGCGGGATTAAAATCTCGCCTAAATAGGCGGGATTCCATAGGAATCCCGCCTAATAGGTGGGATTTTAATCTTGCCTGTCAGGCGGGAAATTCCGCCTAGCTTGGTTCCTGGCCTAGGCTAGGCCCGATGCCTGGGCTTTTCCCGGCCCGGCCCTGACAACCAGTTAATATGGGGGCTCGGTAAGGCCCCCAAGCCCGGCCTTGGCCCGGGCCGGGCCTAGCAAGGCTTTTTTCGGGCCGGGCCCGAGCGGGCTTTTCGGGTCCAGGCTCTTTGTACACGACTATTCTCGGTTTCCTAGCTTTCGGTCCCCTATCTTTGCCTTATAATAGCTCTAATAACTCTTTGAAAAAGCAATATTACTTCCTGCAACAAGCGGAGTTTTCCCGTTGCGGGAACATCTGGTGTAGCCGTTCGCAACATCTTTGGCTTTGTTTGCCCTCGTCTCTTTGTGGCTAGTAAACTATTGTTTGTAGTCCCTGATTCCCCTCGCTCTCAAAAGGTCTGTCGCTGAGTGTGAAAGTTGGGGACACTTTTGACTAGTTGTGTTCAACAAGACCAGACCCTCTACCCCGCCCCGGGCCCAGGACGGGCTTTGGGGGCCCCACAGGACCCCCATATCGGCTCGCAGCCTGGCCCAGCTAAGCCCGGGCACCAGGCCTAGACTAGGCCCGACACCCAGCCCAGTTGGAATCCCGTCAGGCGGGATTTCCCGAAATCCCGCCCGTTGGGCGGAATTGCAGGCGGGTTTTCCAAAATATGCGGAAAATCCCGCCTATTAGCGAAAACCGGCCCAACCTTGTGGGCCTTGACGGGCTCCCTCGTTGAGAGGGTGCCCGAGCCTGGCTAAAGAGGCCCGGGATCGGGCGGCAAAGCCTTGGCCCGTCAGGCTCGGGCCGGGCCGGACGAGCTTTTTGGACAGGTCTACTTTTGTCCCCAACAAAACCCACCGTCATATCAAGCCAAAGCTTTGACAGTCAATAACTTGACATTTTATACATTAACACACTGTTCAGATATCAATGTGAGATTAAATTATGTTCCCTCAACATTTGTTATGTAGTACCTACACTTGCATAACTGGACATATTTTTCTTCTTTTTAGATATCATTTTACAACTGCATTTCAATTAGTTTGATAATTTTCTCATTGCTAATTACCCCTACTTTTCCACTATACTTACTATGAGATTAATGCCAATTTGATGTTTTCCACACCTGACAGGAGATTTTCCACACCAAAGTTCAGCTCAACTCCATCCCAAGAAGAAAATAGTGCATCTAAAAAATCCATTGATGACATGGACGACAACTGGGAATATCATGATGGCGGCATTCCTTACGGAGGTTCTTTTCCTACCGAGGCCCGTGAGATTTTTTTAGCACGTTTTTTCGGACTGATAGATAGTAGAAGAGGCATTGAAGTTACAATCATCTTGATTAGTCAATTGCATTAGTATTATTTTTTTCATCTCTGAGCATAAAGTTTTATTTTGGGTGATGTCCAAGTTTGAACTGGCCGACATATAGTGAGGGCCTGAGTAGTATGTTCACCTAAAACCAATTAGTTTTAGCTGGAGAAGCTCAGGATCTATATTAAGTGGACAAGACTATATGCATTTTTTTTATATAAGATTATATTCTCAACACATCCCATGACAATCGGCTAGCCGTGGAGAATTCGCGACATTTTTTCTTATCGAGAAGGCGTGGGAGAGCGGAGTGGGGCGAAGAGAGCGCTGTAGACCAAAATAATGCTTGTTAATCCATGAAAATCCAAAACCCAAAAACATAAGATAAAAACCTCACCGTGAGGAGTTTGAGGAGCGTCGAGAACGTGTGAGGAGCGGCGGAGGGGGCGAAGAGAACGAACGGGCTCTGCGCTGCGTCGAGAACGTGTGAGGAGCGGCGGAGGGGGCGAAGAGAACGAACGGGCTCTGCGCTGCGTCGAGAACGTGTGAGGAGCGGCGAAGGGGGCGAAGAGAGCGGTGGATCCAAATTGCGGGAGCGACTTGCGGAGAGGGAAGTCTCATGCGGGAGTATCATCCACGGCTACCTTTCTTGGTCTATTCTTCAAGACGATTTTGGTTTGCTTCTCTTTGATATTTCGCTTGTAGTTCGATACTTCACTTTTCCATTGAAACCCGCCTTTTTAATGGCAGACCCTTATCTTTTTCTTGCAGTTAAAAACATCTCTTTCCAATTAAACCAGGGAAGAGTTGCGAAAGGTTTATTTTGGTTTAGTCGGTTTCATCCTCCCGATTTAAGAGTGAAAATTACAGGCGAACGCCGAAAATTTGAGCGGGATAATACGACGTCAAGCTCGAAATGATATCTCATAAACCCTTAATTTTTGAAATTAAAATAAGAGATGAGGGGTATTGGGTTGGGAAAGTGAAATGGATTCCTTATAGCTTGTATCTGTTTATGAAGATATACGCTACTAAAGTGCAGTTTCTAATTTCATCCATAATGCACTCAAAAAATGACTTAACGACGTATTATCTCTATCTGAAGTAAATGTTGTAGGCAACGAACAAATTTCATTAGAAATACAATAAAACAAAGTTCTTAATTTATCAGAAATTTGTTCTATCTATCTTTGTGTCAACGACTCAACATCATCTTTGAATCTAATCTTTCATGAAGGAAGCATTCAATATAAACATAAATGCATACTCTTATATTAGGAATTATTTACATGATTCTTTTATTATTTAAGAGAGTGAAGTATATAATGAGAGAAAATAGGCACAAGAGATTGATGCAAACAGAGAGAGCAGATCCTAGTTTCACGCGCGTAGTCATGTTCGTCGTTTGAAATTTTTTGAGTCATTAACCATTATTTGAGAATGAAATTCTCTAATGTTTACGGCTTAAACTGAGGCGATATCTTTCCATCCACCAGCCTAATTGCATATAATAATTTATGAGTAAAACGACAATAAGGCGAAAATAAGGTGAACGCTCGAGGCGAACTTATAGATAATCAATTGGATCGCAAAGGCTAAGCTAAATAGACAAAGCAAGAGTAGGGTGGAGTTTACCCAAGGCATAAACAAAGCTACGATAAGGAGCGGGCCGCCTCAAGCTCAGTTGCACGGATGTTTCAAAGTTGTGGTTGGAAGGATGATATAGTGAGAAAGAGTCTGCAATGGACTTTTTCTGGAGTGTTGATGGTAGTGGACTTCTGGTCGTTGGAATTGATGGCCCGAGTTGACGACTACATGAGGGAAGTAAACACCCTCGACATATCTGGGCGATGGCGGATGGGCGAGGAGCACCGAAGGACCTAACTAACGCCGACGACAATGGTTCTGAAGGGTAGAAAGTTGGCTGCCTTGGAGTCGTTGATCCTAAAATCCTTCGATGAAGTCGACGAGGAAGAAGCAAACACATGAGTCAGATGTCCGGCATGGTGATTTCGCCGGGTAACAGAAGGAATGGGATTTCGTTCCCCTGTTTTCTCCTCAATTCCTGTCTTTGTTTTCCCGGAGGCCTTTTATGAGGAGCCAAAATATTTTCTTTTTTGATTTGTTTCCAAAGTGTTGGAATATGGTAGAATATCAAGTTTTATGTATTTGCGGTATTAGTGCGTGGGTTGTAATGTAATCCCGTATATATATGGGAGCCTCAAGACAATAATTAATTCAATTTCTTTTTTCCTCAGCATGGTATCAAAGATACCCTAGGGTTCGCTTCCGCCGCCGGTTCCTGTCACGCCTTCTAAATGCCTTCCGACCCGCACAATACCGCTCGCCGCTCCGCTTCGACCGCTGTTGCGGAAGCGTCGTTCCGTTCGCTGTTCCCCCGCGCAGTTTCGGGCGTCGTTCCGTTCCGCTTTTAGACCCGAGTAGCGGAAGCGCCGTTCCGATCGCGTGTCCAGCGGTCTCCCGCACCGCCTCTCGACCTCCTCCGCCTTTTTTTCTTCTCTCTCTCTCGTGCTCTAGGGACGCCGGTTCCATGGGGTATTGATCTCCTTGTTTCTGGCGGTCCCTTTTCTTCCCCTCTTTCTATGAGGGCAGATCTTCTTTGACATCCATTGTGATTTTTTTGTGCGTCCTCGATTTCTATTCAGGGTTTCCTTATGACTAGAAGTGATTCCTCTACCACCATATCTTTCGGTGGAGCGGCTTCTCCTACTTCGGCCCCTGTTAGATCTTGTCGTGTCCCCTCAGACCATGACACTCCTCAGATCACCACTATGAAATTGGATGGTTCCAACTACCTCCCGTGGGCTCGCTCCATCATTCTTGCACTCAAAAGCCGCCGGTTATTTGGTTACGTTAGTGGCACGATGAAGGCTCCTCCGTCTGATTTTCCTGAGTGGCTTCAGTGGGAGTCTGAGAACTCCCTGGTAATGTCTTGGTTGCTTAACTCTATGACGGATCCCATCACTCGGAACTATCTGTTCTTGGATCTGCAGCGGATATTTAGAAGCGTGCAGAGACTACCTACTCTTGTCGTGGCAATTGCTCAGATCTACCAACTGCGTCACCGGTTGTTCCTCCTGCGACAGGGTTATCGACCTATGAAGCACGGATATGCTTAAAATAGGCCCATACCCGTACCAGGTATTTTTCCGTTACGGGCACGCGTACCATACAGTCCAATTCGTGGATTTAGGTTTTATGGCTTCATTTTTTCCGCAGTTTCTTCCGCTCATTTTTTTCCGCAGTTTCTTCCGCTCCTGTTCCCACGCTGCCCTGCTCTCCTGTTCCGCCGCTGCGCTGCTCTCCTGTTCCTCCGCTGTGCAGTTTCGTAAGTCTTCTTCTTCTTTGTTCCTGTACAAATCTTTTGCTCATTTTTTCCGCAGTTGCTTCCCCTCGATTTTTCCGCTCCTATTCCGCCGCTGTGCTGCGCTCCTGTTCCGCCGCTGCGCTGCGCTCCTGTTCTGCCGCTGCGCTCCTGTTCCGCCGCTGTGCTGCGCTCCTGTTCCGCCGCTGCGCTGCGCTCCTGTTCCGCCGCTGCGCTGCGCTCCTGTTCCGCCGCTGCGCTGCGCTCCTGTTCCGCCGCTGCCCTGCGCTCCTGTTCCGCTGCTGTGCTCCTGTTCCGCCGCTGTGTAGTTTCGTAAGTACCAATTTGTTTCATGTACAAATTTTCCTGTGCAAGTCTTCTTCTTCTGGTCAAATTTGTTTCCTGTACAAAATTCACTGTACAATCAAAAAATTCTGTGAAGATTTTCTTCACAAAATGAAATTTTCCACCTAATTTTCTGTGAAGAAATTCTTCACACAATTTTCTGTGAAGAAGTTTCTTCACAGAATTTTGTGCGAAGAAATTTCTTCACAGAATTTTTGTGAAAAGAAATTTCTTCACAGAAAATCTGTAAAGAAAATTTTCTGATAAGAAATTCTTCACAGAGAAATTCTGTACAAAAGTTTAGTGAATTTTTTTTTATTTCTTCACCGAAATTTCTTGCATGAAGAAATATCTATACAGAAGTTTCTGTGAGAAATTTCAGAAATTTTTGTGAACCATCATATAATTATTAAGTACATATTTAAAATACAACTCTTCATATTTTATAGTCATTGTTTTTTTTATGTTTACTGCAGTAACCATCATATAATTATCATTCTCAGACACTAAATTAGTGATGGATGTTTATTATATTATTTTTTTGCCTATTTTTTTATTACAGTTATTATGTCTCAATCACAATCTCTCATTAGTGTCACTGATTCAACTTCTACCTCAACATCAAGTAGATTTATTTATGATGACACAAACAAGGATGATAATCTGTCACTCTGAGATTATTTATCTCTTATCCATAGTAGAGAAATTGGTGGCGAAAACAGAAAATGGAAATGCAATTTTTGTGAGATAGATTTCATTGGCTCGTATTCTAGAGTAAAGAGTCACTTGCTAAAAATATCTGTGAATGCTATTAGGGTATGTCCAAAGGTAACCCAAGAGTATTTAAAAGAGTTTCAAAAAGTGGTTGCTACATCAGTAGAAAAATGCAAACCGGCTCTCAAGGCACTATTGTATCATAATGCAAGTCAAACTTCTCAATTAGTTGAGGAAACCAAAAAAGAAGAGATGAACCTATTGATATGACTTTTCAAAATAATGCTAGAGATGAGTTAAGAAGTCACATAGCTAGGATGTTCTATTCTGGTGGTATGTTATTTCATCTAACTAGAAATTCATATTATGTTAGTTCATATAAATTTGTTGCTAATCACAATCTTGATAGATTGGTTCCTCCTGCGTATATTGCTCTAAGAACTATGCTTTTGAAAAAAAAAAATCCAATATCACTAGAATCCTTCAGCCAATTAAAGATACTTCACCCCAAAAGGGAATTAGCTTAGTTAGTGATGATTGTACATATGCTCAAAGAAGACCTTTGATTAATTTTATGGCGGCCTCTGAGGATGATCTTATTTTTTTAAAAGTAGTTTATGCATCAGGGGAGTACAAGGATAGACACTATATTGCAAATTTGATGATTGAAGTTATTAATGAAGTTGGTGCCGAAAATATTATACGAATTTGCAATATAATGTTAGAGAAGAAAAATGGGATGTAGTGAGCCAAATCATAGATAACTCTCTATCACTTATTGTGCAAAATGTATGCATGCTTGAATAAAATAGAAAAATAGCACTTGTTAAACACATAATACCACCCAGTACACATAGTTTACCACTTATTAAGAGAGTGAATATGCATGATTAGGCACAAGTAGTAGACATATAAAAATATGATAAACACTCTTAAAATAAACATCTTTTGGAAAATATGATAATATTAAGGATATGGAATTTTAAGACTAATAAGAAGATGTTTTCAATTCAATTCAAATCCAAAAGATGTCATTTCATTGAAATTTTTGCAAGCATGATTTCAAAATATCAAAAAAAAAATAAGAACTACAATATAAGCTAACTTGCATTTTAAGGAAAAATAAACATTATATCGGTCATGCTTTGTTATCCAGTGCATTTACTTAAGAATTTAGAGAATAGTATAGATATACATTAGGATCCAATTCTTATGATTAAAAGTTTTATGATAAATAATGTTGTGAACAAATAGTATTTTGAAAAAGTATATAAGTGGATTAATCAAAACACATGACATATATAATGAATATCATAACATTAAAATAAAAAATAATATTACTTCCACTATTTTCAATGCACATGAGTAAGAAGTGCAACTACTGAAGTGTTCTACACAATACTTATTAAGACTTATCAGATAGTAGAGTAGTGCTTGAGAGATCGCATTTATGCCTTTTTAACATCATTTTTATTTTTGTGATCTGGTGTACAAAAAAAGGTAATATATGATTTTTTTGCTACAAGATACTTTATAATTCTTTTTTATAGGTACTCAGCCTCACAATGCTCATTAAGACTTATCAGAAAGATGAGTAGTGCTTGGTGGAGTTTTCCTTATTAATTTTATTTGATTTTATTTTAGTGATAAAGGACTCTGAATTTACTTGTTGCGCAAACAATAATAATTTTTCAAAACATCGTTCTCCAATGAATAAACGCATGAAAAACAAAGAATTGAAATAATCACTTCAGTATAGTGTAGGTAATCTATTTATGCATTTTAATTTATATATTATTACACTACACAATCATGCAAGTATAAGATTAAAATTACATGTAGGTTACAAAAAAGTGAGTGAATAAAATCATTATCAAACATAAAACATTATGCAGACTAAGACTCTGTTTGGGACAGCTCTGGAGGATTGAAAAGCTGATGTTCGGATAGAGTTGTTTTAAAACAGATCTCTGGGGAGCAGTTTTGAAAAGTTACAGATTGTTTGAGTGTTCTGTGTAGAAGTGCGCTTTGAAGATCGATTTTCTATTTTTAGCTGTTTGGAGAAACAACTTTTGGAAGCTGTTTTTTTAAAAACTAAAATATATAAATATATAAAAATAACTGATAACAGGAGTCTTTTACATAGTTCTAAAAAATAGAAAAAAAAGGTCTTCCAACATCCGGCGACTGCTTTTTCCAATCCTTCCGATCACCTGTTCGAAAATAAATTGATGTGAATCAAACTTTTGATAATTTAAATCCTTTAATTTTTTAGTAAAAGATGGATCGCAGAACTTTTGATAATTTGAATCTTCAGGGGAAGAGTCATGCTCTTCCATTATAGTAGCTGCAATTAAAGCATCACAGAACATTTATCATAATCTATATAAAGATAATAACAAAACATCTATTACAGTTTCGAGATCCAATATTAATCCTCATGCGGTACAACATCAAAAAAGTAAACAGAAACATCTTTGTGTTCTTCATGCAAAACACAAAAGGAAATATAGATCGAGGTAAGCCCGTGTCACTGAGCCCTCTTCTCGTACGCCTTCATAATCCACCAAACCCTCGTATCTTCTGGATACTCATGAAGATCTCCCAAGTGGTCTTGTCCCTGATGTGCTCGAGAGCAAAGTAATATAGATTCAGGTTTGCCCGTAGCTCTGGGCTACTGGAAATCAACTCCACCACCTCTTTGACTGTGACAACTAGTGGAGGTTTCACAGCTAGAGTGGATTGATGTAAATATGACATCAAAGAAAATGTCATTCCTTTGTTCTTCCCGATCTTTCTTCTTTTACTTGCCGAGGAAGACGCATTCCCAGGAGGTGTTCATTTGCAATCAGCTCATTCCATAAATTCCAATCCTTCTTCAAATGATCCCATTTATTTTTCTTTTGCAATCGATCGTAGCTTTTCCCGGTTCGTTCTTTAAACCCCGCAATCAAATTTTTCCACCCTTCTTTGCTAAAATGGGTGGTGGGCCGATTCCCCAAACCAATCTCTTTTATGCAGAGATCACAAAATAACATCACTTCACCTGACTCCCAACTCGCTACGATTTCTCCTTCCTTTGGTTTTACCATTATGCTATACCCTAAACCCTAATAGAAATAACAATTATTAAAATTAGCACGCATGCACAATAAGACACACACACATCCACAAAACAAAAAACACACACACATACACAAAACAAAACACACACACACACTTACACAAACAAAAAAATCACATGTACACGCATGCACAATAAAACACACACACGCACACACATATACGCAAATACACACACACATACACATACACAATCAAAAACACACAATAAAAAAAACACACATACACACATACAAAATAAAAACACAAACGCACAAATACACACAAAAAAACACACAAACATACACATACACAAACAAAAAAACACAAACAAACACACATACAAAATAAAAAAAAACACACATAGACAATAAACACACACACACACACACACGTACACATATACAAACAAACAAACACATACAAAATAAAAAAAACACACAAATACACAATAAAAAAACACACACACACAATATACACACACACACACATACACAATAAAAAAAACACACACAAACATACACATACACATACACAATCAACACAAACATACACACATACAAACTCAAAAATACACACGCATACACAGATACACAATCAAAAAACACACACATACACAGACACACAATCAAAACAGAGACACACAATCAAAACAGAGACACACAATCAAAACAGAGACACACAATCAAAACAGAGACACACAATCAACACAGAGACACACAATCAACACAGAGACACACAATCAACACAGAGACACACAATCAACACAGAGACACACAATCTACACAGAGACACACAATCAACACAGAGACACACAATCAACACAGAGACACACAATCAACACAGAGACACACAATCAACACAGAGACACACAATCAACACAGAGACACACAATCAACACAGAGACACACAATCAACACACACACAATCAACACACACACAATCAACACACACACAATCAACACACACACAATCAACACACACACAATCAAACACACACACAATCAACACACACACACACACACACACACACACAATCAATCAACACACACACACACACACACACACACACACACACACACAATCAATCAACACACACACACACACACACACACACACACACAATCAATCAATCAACACACACACACAATCAATCAACACACACACACACAATCAATCAACACACACACACACACACAATCAATCAACACACACACACACAATCAATCAACACACACACACACAATCAATCAACACACACACACACAATCACACACACACACACAATCAATCAACACACACACACACACAATCACACACACAATCAATCAACACACACACAATCAACACACGCACGCACGCACGCACACACACAATCAACACACGCACGCACGCACGCACGCACGCACGCACACAATCAACACACGCACGCACACAATCAACACACGCACGCACGCACGCACACACGCACACAATCAACACACGCACGCACGCACACACGCACCCACACACACACCCACACACACACAATCAACACACACACAATCAACACACACACAATCAACACACACACACACACACGCACGCACGCACGCACATTCTCATCTCTTGAAAATGTTGGAAATGAAGAAATCAGTTGAACTGAACAGATTTTAAAAAATCGGTATTAACCCCCTAAACAAGCCCCTACAGAAATCGGTTGAACTCAAATATTTTACAAAATTTTTCTTAAACCCTAAACAAGCGCCTATAAAAATTTGTTGAACTGCAAATATTTTACAAAATCTGTGTTAATCTGGTATGTTATTTTTATGAACACGCATCATAATCAATAAATAAGCAACTACAGAAACCGGTTCAACTGCAGAAATTTTACAAAATCTGTCATATAAACAAGAGATTAACAACAAACACGTACAAAAATCGGTAAGTAATGAGATAAATACCAAGGACAAATCGGTACAGTCGGGCGAAGCCGGGCCGACGGAAGCTAGGTCTGGAGAAGAAGACCGATGCTAGGGCTATTTTTCGTCGATCTCTGCTGTCGCTGATGCTAGGGCTGGAGAAGACGGCCGATCAGGAAGAGTTTGCTGTCGCTTCCGATCGGGAAGAATTTGTAGGATTCGCCGATCTCTGCTGTCGCGATGTCGCCGTTCGGGAGAAGGAGAAGAAGGACCGTGGGATCGGGGAGAAGAACTGCAGGGGGGAAATAAAAACGCGATTTTTTAGAGAGCTGAACGCAGTGGGGGAGGGGCTTACGCAAAAGAGCTCTGAGAGCGGCTCTTCGAACCGCGATTTCATTAAGGAGCTCTCCCAAACAGCGGCAATAACAGCTCTGGCGGCTGGGAAAGAGCTTCTCCAACTGCCAGAGTTGTCCCAAACAGAGCCTTAGAGGCAGATTAAACAATCTTACACATGTTTTCTATAATCAATTTCATTGCACATAACAAGATCTTTTTCAAGACATGACAACCAAAACAATATTTTAAGAAACTTGAAAATTAAATCAAACATTGTATTTAATCTTTAATTGATATAATTTATTCATTTTTGACAATAGTAATGAATAATAAGCAGTATTTATAATTTTTTATTTTTGATTTTTAATAAAAATACTAAATAATAAACGCACAATGAGATATATAAAAAATATTTTGGTTCTTTTAACTCATTTTATAATTATATATATATATATATATATATATATATATATATATATATAAAATACTTGTGTTTTTCTAAAAACATGAAAGCTCAAAGAGATATATGATACAAACATAAGATAGCATGATAGAATATTATGCATGATTATAGTGAACATGAGAGGTGAAACAATGCTCATGCAATGTATATGTGAATCATGAGTATGCCTTAGAATCCAATACCCAAGCTATATGTTTACATCCTAGCCCCATACTAACTGACAGATGGGCATGAGGAGCTGCAAACATGTTGTAGGTTGGGTTGTTAATCCCACGTGCATACAAAAAAGCCCGCTCAACCTAACACTCTTCCCCCCTCCCAGTGCCAAGGCCCCACTAGAACCCTACCTGGTTAAGGATAAGGCATGGTTTACAGGTTAGTTTCTCTAATGTACACAACCCTACACCCCCGCTATTGTGAGACACAAATAATGAGTGAGTGATTGTGGATATATTAAGCATGAGATCCTAAACATAGATTTATAACCTATGGATTTAATATGCAATGAGTTTTAGAGTTGTTATTTTTTATTTTAAAGATAGTTGATCTTAAAGCCATACAACAAGGAAATTGAGGAAATATTTAAAAAGTTGCGCATTTAATATTTTTGCATAAGACCCCGAATAACACCTTTTCAAATCCATTTTGAGAATGAGTTATTAATATTTATAATACTATTTATGAAATTCATTGTTTAATTTATTTTTCATAACATTATAAGATATTTGCTGGAAATGGATTTTTAAGGGGATAAAAGCTAGATAAATAGTCACTAGATGTGATATGACTTTCTCTTTAATTTTGATCAAGTAGTTTTATTATTCATTAAGATTAAAGAGTGAACATGTTGCAGAGTTGCACGACGACGAGCCACCTTGGAAAGTTTACACGCGTCAAGCACGTATAGCGGATGGGCCCACAATTCTCGCAGCGAATAATTAATTAATTTGTTACCTTATTTGCTTATGACGTTAATTTGAGGCTTTGTTTGCGTGTGTCAATTTAAGTATTTTCGTACTCCTATTTTAGAATATTTCATTTTTGTGTTCGCTCCTTGTCACTATACGAGGACGTGTAAGCCTTGCATTGTTTTCATCCTTGAATAAAATTGTGTTTTCCCTCTCCTCCTCTTTAACCCTAACCCTCTCTCTCGCTACCTCCCCTCCCTCTCCAGCTCTTCCTCAGACTGACCGGAGCCACCGCCTCCCCGGGATCGTACTAAACTGGTCCGACCTGTCGGTTCCGCCCGCAAACAGCCGCTGGAGAACCTGCACCATAACCGCCCGTTTGCTCCAACCGCTCGTCCGCCTTCCGCCCCGACGCACGCGTCGCCCATACCGACCGCGCTCCAGGCCGCATTCCGCATCACTGGCCCCCCTCTGTAGCTCCAACCCTCCTCCCTCTGCCGCCGCCGGAGAACCATGGCCGTCCTGCCGCGCCGCCACTGCCATGACCCCAACCACTTATTCCACCAACGAGGCTCCATCGGAGGACGCCAATGAGGCCCTCTTTCGCCATGTCAGCACACAGGAGTCCATCGTGGCCTCCTTGCAGACCTCTTTGCTTGCTATACACGTCAAGCTTGATGCATTACAGCCGTCCGTTGCCCCCTCTGCCAATGGCTCCGTACAACCGGCCGCGAGCACGTCCATCCTAGAGGTGGCACCTCCAACGCATATTGGGGACGCTTTCCCCCTTGGTCTTTTCAGCCGTCTGACCCTTACCTTGGATCTTCCAACCTTCGCCGAGGTTTTTCTGATTGGGTGGATCGCCAAGGCGGAATAATACTTTGATCTCCACCACACCCCGAGCAGGACAAGGTCTCTACCGTCGTCATGGGACTCGACGACTCCGTTCTCCACTGGGCCCGATGGCTCCACCAGACCAATCCGTTCATCTCATGGCCGGAAATCAAGCAGGAAATGATTCGCTGCTACGACACTCGTTATTCTGGCTCCGCCATCGAAAGATTCTGCGGGGTATGACAATTCGGTACGATGGAGGACTGCATCGATGAGTTTGTGACCATTGTCACTCATGTTTCGGGCCTACCACCGGACCACTATCTTGGATTCTTCTTGCAGAGCCTTCACCCTAAAATACGGTCCCGGCTCCGCACCCACCACCCCGGACAGTTTCTGAGGCCCTCGACATGGCCCGCCTTGTGGAAGCGGATTTGTCTCCTCGGCTACCACCGATTCCCGGTGGGCTTCCGCCAGGCGGACGAGCTTGGAAAACCATTACTTCAGAAACCCAAGGTCCTCACCCCCCACCGGCCGCCCGTCCAGGGCGCGTAGCC